>JAGMVL010000633.1:0-1222764 GCA_019202695.1 Populus x sibirica | reverse complement strand
AAAGATTCATTTAGTGTATGGCGGAGGCAGCCTTGGGTTAATGGGGGGTGTGTCAATAGCTGCATTTTTAGGAGGCGATCAAGTTTTGGGGGTCGTCCCCAAAGCTTTAGCAAAAGAGGACCTCCTTGGAAAAACAATTGGAGAGGAACTACAGGTCTCCACAATGTCCGAACGATTGAATACAATGTTTAAACACGCGATGCCTTCATTGCCTTGCCGGGTGGTCCGGGCACATTGGAAGAGATCTTTCATATTTCCTCTTGGGCACAACTTCATATTCACCATAAACCTATAGGTTTGTTAAATGTTAATGGTTTTTATGATAAATTGTTGTCTTTTCTTGATCAAGCTGTGGAACAGGCATTTCTAACATCTTCGGCACGACAAATCATAATCTCTGCTTACTCTTTTTTGAACAATTGATTGACCAACTACAATCTTTCATCCCTATCATTGATCCCTCCATGAGTCGCATACATTGGTCAACTGAGGAAAGCCGTAACAAGCTTAGATTGGATTTGAGCATTCGTTTGTGAAACCTTGTGTCTTTTGGTTTTATTAATAGCATATTATTTTTTTTTTGTTATTTCTTATATTTGTTTAAGTGTGTTTCAGGTTTGTCAGTGTTCGTTGTTTCGGTGATGTCTTCTATACTCTATCTTTCTATCTTAGGACATTGAGGACAATGTCTCGTTTTGGTTGGGGGAAAGGGTAGTAGTTGATTGATACTAAAAAAAAAAAAAAAAAAATTTAACTAACTATGTTTTCTATTTGCAAAACCGTTGTTACTAAGATGGCGAGTCAAGGAGTTCTTTTGTTAAAGTGACTCTTGAGACGCATCATAGTAAACATTCTTAACAAGGTCTATCATAATACTTCTTGAAATATTCGGTTTACAAACTCTCGCATTATTATCAATTGATTCTCGCTTATATACTAATTGAACAAGTATTCTTAAACCTTCATTTTCACACACACACTTTAACATATGATTGTGGGTTGCACATTGGATTATTACATTATTTATGTTCTTTTGTTAAAGGTAACAACTAAGGGAAATGGATAGTATATAATTTGCAAAAAAAAAAAAAAAAAAAAAAAAAAAAAAAAAAAAACAAAAAAAATATATAATAATAATAAAAACGTAGATAAGTTTGGTTTCGTAGCCTCCCTAATCTAAGCAATTAAGCTCGAAGGGGTGTTTTAACATCTAATACCCTAAAGTCAACTGACTTGGGAGTTATTGGCCCAACGCTTGTTACATGGGTTGAGGAGAAAAGCTTAAGGAAATCAAACATTGCACTATCTACGTATCGATTATCTGTAACCCGAGTTATTAAGCTCGAAGGGGTGTCTCAACACTTAATGCCCTAAGACCAACTGGTCTGGGAGTCATTAGCTGAAAGCTCATTACATGGGTTAAAGATGCATTGTGTTTTAAGTTATATGTATATATATACATATATATAAAAAAAAAAAGGATAATAATCCCAACCCGAGGAAGTTAACCTTAAACATTAGAACAGAATATTGTTTTCTTCCAATAAAAGCCCCATCATCTATGTTTTCATACAATGGAGCACATTAGAAAAAAAAGGTTTATTAATATTTTGTTTAAGAGGTATTGAGCAGATATATATAAATTTAACGAGAGTTTGTTTACTTGGATAGATTAATGAAAGTTAAATGATGAATGCCTTGCTTTGTGGAACTTGCAAATTGTTTTTTTTTCTATTTTAACGCTTTGATTACTAGAGACTAGTAATAAGCTGGTTGGGGGGTGTGATTAGTACTTAAAAGTGCATTTTTATCAAGGTTTTATATCATCATTTTGCACTTGAAGTATCAATAACTCCTTAACTAGAGCATGTTTTATAATAACAAGTCGATAATATAAGATAGCTTTAATTTATGGTAAATGCTCATTTTAAATGCAGGCATATCTCACAATTCAAAGGATTGATTGATGTGATTAACTATTGAAAGTGAAAGGACAAAGAAAAGGCGAAGCTTAGAAACGAGATACCGATTCAATTCAAATTGGGACACTGTTCAGTTATTGGGTCATATCTGGAGCTGTAGATCTTGGATTTCAGTTTAATTTATATGGATAGAAAGATAAGAAATAGGCCTACAATGTTCATGAATAGTGGAAGACCCAAATCTGCCGTTTTCAAATCCAAACTTTGGCCACAAAAGAGAAGCCAGAATCTGTCCTGCAATCCAGCCCAAACACTGCTCAGAAGTTTACCCATATCTGGAGTTCTAGAAGGCCAAATGACGTGACATTTGGTGGGTGGAAGGAAAAGACAATTTCCTACAACTTTCATGAAGAAGACCTACTCAAATTCTGATGGTAACAATGACATTTCATCCAGACAAGAGCTTGAGGGCTATCCACCACGTCCACTAGCAGCACTACTCAGTATTTTAGCCATATCTAGAGCTCTAGTGATCCAAATGCTCTGAAATTTTATGGGTGGAAAGATAAGATGATTGCCAACAACTTTCATGAGGAACACTTTGCCAAATTCGGATTGCATCAATGTCAATTTATCCAGCCAAAATGCTTGAGTGCTGCTGTCCACCAAGTCCACTAAATCAATAGTTGGCCACTACATCAATAATCAATTACCAAATGAATAGTTCTGAATTTTAGCCTATAAAAGGAGGCATTTGCCATTCATTTAAAAAAGCTTGGTTCTTCATATCAAGATCATGTTCTTGCTCTCTCTTTATATTTTTGTAATACGTAAGTTTTGCTTTCATTAATCTCTTGTTCATGCTTTTCATTTCCTTTACTATACTTAGTTAACTTATATCATGTTTATGTTCTTATATTGTTTATTTATGTTTTTCTTCTTCATAATGTCTAGCTAAGTTAATTATGTCAAGGTGAAAAGGTTTCACTAATGGTGTTAGGATAAGTATAATATAAACTCAACATGGACTTTAATGTTTATATCCAAGAAAGTTTGCTATTAACATGTCTTATCATTTGTATCTTATTAATTCTTAATACCTTGCTTGTTAAATGGTTAATCTAGATTTGTGTTGTATAACACTTGGTACATCAAATACTTGATCCTTCATAGTCTTCGGCCGACATCGTTATTATGAGAGGAACTTGATTTGTTGTCAACATAAGTTAGCATCATGAATACTTGATAAAATTTATAAGTATGGTGTTACGTAAATAAGATGATTAATATGATTATGTTGATAATTTATAAAGAGTTTATACTTTACTTATCTCTAATACTATTAGTGGATCCTCTAACCTTGACATTTGTTTTTATCATTGTTTAATCTTTACATTAATCTTCCATCTCAAAGTTCTCATTAATTTCTTCCTCTTCTTCTTTATTATTATTAGTACTACTACTACTACTACTACTACTATTATTATTATTATTATTATTATTGTTATTATTATTATTATTTACATTCTTGTTATATTTTATGTACGTTAAGTATGCTCTGTGTTTGATCAAGGATCCTGACATTGTTGGTCTTGCCTTGTTCATTCGCATCAGAAATCTGTTTATATTATATAATATATCTCTTTGATCTTTTCATAAACTCAGTATATAGGTTGGAAACACCGTGACCCGATCTTTTAGATCATTCTCAGGTATAACAACGCCACGTACTGAGTATTATTATTATTACTATTACTATTATTGTTGTTATTATTGTTGTTGTTGTTGTTGTTTTATTAATTATAATTTATACAATTAACCTCTCTGTGGTTCGACCCCGGTCTTGCCGGGTTATTTATTACTTCGACACTCCTGCACTTGGGAGAAGACATCAATCTTTTGGTCGTGTCAGTGCCTCCCAGCATTTAGCCATTACATTTGAATATTAAAACACATAACATTAATTATAACTGAAATGTTCAAAACGCATCATTTGACTTATCGGTTATTTAAATTTCCCTCCCTTAAGATTATTTATCCCATCTCTTCTTGCAACAATATCACGCAGCTATGTCTTGCTATCAGTTCCATAATAGCATAAAAAAGCGTTGTCTTCTGCTGCAAAATACAATTAATGTTTCATGTAATCAAGCAGCATTGAATTTTATGAATGATCAGACTAGACTGTCAAATTTTGGCCCTGCTGCACTTCGTAAATTCTATTCGCAAAAACAAAAAAAACTACACAAGGTTTCATGATGCCTTCCATTACATGGTGGGTTGTTGCAAATAAACATAGTTATATACAAAATATGCCCCACGAATACAAATATAACTAACCATCGAACACTTAAAACATCACAAATATTACATTACTTAAATAACTACACATGATAAGAATTTCCTCCTTCCAGCTAGCTCCAATGCTATGGAATTCACTCCATTTTTCGGGCTGCAATATCAGCTTTCTATTTCTGTTCTGTACAGAAATGCCAAACGGAGTTCTCGTGCTCTAAAGTGGCTCTAAAGCGGGGGCAATTAGAGCCATGACTCAAGAAGCAAAACCAAAAAATATTATACTTGATCATGCATTGCTAACAGAGTTGCGTTTGTTCACAGCTTGGAGTTCCATTGGAGAATTTGTGATGCTTCCAACAGAACCAAGGGTTTGAGAGCTCAACTGTGGACTGGCGGGACCAGCCTCTGGATTACCAGAACTGATGGCATGGATTGCTCCTGAACTCAACTGTGGGCTCATTGGGGTTCGCTGGCTCATTTGCTGTGGGCTGGGCTGCTGCTGGGTTTGTTGGTTCAGTTGTGCAATTCCCATGGCTGACGGTGACCCCACTTGTGAAGGAGCAACAACAGCCTGTAGCGATGAAGTTTCTTGCTGCTGCTGCAGTAGCAGCTGTTGATGTTGCTGTGGCTGTAATTGTTGTTGCAGTTGTTGTAATTGTGGCTGCTGCTGCTGCTGTAATTGTTGTTGCTGCTGCTGTAATTGCTGCTGCTGCATATAGTGATTCATCCCTGCCATCATCTTTGGTGGACCCATATGCCCCATTGGACTTCGTTGTATTACATTCATGTTGGTTCGGTTCAGAGGTTGGCCAAGCATGGAAAAACCAGCAGAGCCTGGGTGCATCTGTCTGGCTCCTGACATCCCAGCTATGCCAGACTGAGCCCCCCCTAACACACTCGCTCGATTGATTCTTTGTTTCATCATCTGAGTAGTTGCAGGCATCATGTGTCCAGTACGAAGTTGCTGATTTAATGCATTGATATTTTGAGTATGGCCCAGATTTATCGGGTTCTGGCTGGCATTACTCATTCCAGTTATAGGAGCCATAGGTCCAGAGATTCCAGGGCCTATTCCCCTCGCACCTCCAATGCTCATGGCATTACCCAGACCTCCTAGACCAACCATGTTATTCCCCATGCTTCCCATACCCATAGCCATCATCATTTTCCTCTGCTGCATCTGTGGCACCTGCTGCTGCTGCAACGGCTGCTGTGACTGCTGCTGCCCCTGCTGCTGCTGCCCCTGCTGCAGCTGCTGCAGTTGCTGCTGCTGCTGCAGCAGCTGCTGCTGAAGAGTAGAAGGCTTGTTTACCATGTGACTACCCAACTGCATGTTTGAATTTGCTCCAATTGCACCTAAATCAGAGAGTGGATTTGATGGAAGCACCATTGGTGACCTCTGAAACTGTGAATTTTGCTGTTGAATTAAGGCATGTTGATTTTGTTGCTGCAGCTGCTGTTGCTGTTGCTGCTGTTGATGCTGCTGCAGAAGAGAATGCTGTGGATCTAGTTGTTGTGGTCTTGCAGGCATTGAAACCCCAGACACAAGACTTTGGGAGATCTGTAAGGCCTGAGGATTTCCAGTAGGCAGCATCCTTGAATTTGCTAGTAGATTGTGAGACGAATTAATAGACGCATTGCCACCAAGAGTAGGTTTTATATCATTCAATGACTGAACTGAAACTGCTTCATTGTATTGCTTCACCTCAATAGCAGAATTATTAAGAGGGCCTCCAGAAACATTTGGTTGACTGCTTGAAGCAATATTAATACAGACAGGTCTCGGTTGAATATGATATTCCACAATATATCCTTCCCGGGTCATCTGGAAAAGTAAAATGCATTACTTAAAGTCAATTGCATGGAGAAGAGATAATCTGAAATCTCAAATTCTGAGAAAGAAATCATTTCCTTCAAGACATACCAGTGAACAAAATTGTGTTGCAAGCAAATCCGCAAAATGCTGTAACAGAAATTAGTCAGTTATGAATAGAGCTTGTCAGGATAAGCAAATATTGATGTGACAAGTAAAATTGTAAGACACTTTGGAAACAGACGAATTTCAGCTCACATATTAATTATTCACTCAAACTTGCACACCAGATCTTTCTGATTGATGAAGTCATGCTCACAAGGACAGACAAATGAATCCAATACATATTAGTTAAGTTTGTGAAAATGGCAAATTCAAAAATACAAGGAAACCCAAAGAGTAGCAACAAAGATACTCAATGAACTAGCAGCAAAAATGAAAGGGTCAAAAAGAATACTAGCTTAATTAACAGTGGATGGGGTACACAAATGCATGGCAAATGGAAAAGCAACTGGAAGGTACTAATCTGAGAATATAAACGCTGAAATATCCATAATCCATAACCTTACTGGTTGTAATAATTAGGAGAATGCAATATCCACAAAAGTTATAACAAGATTTTCTTAAACTCCATTATATCCAAATCCAACAAATGAAATTTGTACAGTACACTTACAGTATTGGGCAACGTAGGAAGATAATCTTCTGCAGATAGAACATCAACTGGCTTCTCATCTGCTTCTCCGTAATGCATCACCACAGTACCATCATTTGGCTTCTCTGACATAATCATTCTATTCCGTACTTTTGTAACATAAGAAATAGCATTCCCTGTAGAAATGACACAAAAGGGATTACATAAATTGTCAGAGGCCATAAACTATATATTTTGTTGATAACACAACAAACCTTGAAGCACACGTTCTGGCAGCACGAAATCCATAAATCTCGTCTTGCAGATATTCATATTGCCACCTGCAAGAGACTTTGATAACTGCCTTGCATTACTATCATCTTTGAACTCCTCATTATTAGCTGAATTGGAGAGATGAACAGACAGATTTTGAAGTGAATAGGTGTTTGGTTTTGTGATAGAGTAATCATCAACTTTATTCTTTTTGCAGTTGAGTTGATGCCTGGAACAGAAGCAAGTAGAAAATGAACAGCAAAAACAAGATAGCGTACCGTCATTGGACTTCTAAGAGAAACACAAATCAAGATGCTCTCACAAAAAAACATATCAAGCTGACAGAATGGGAAAAAGGATTTGCCTTTTGACACTATTAAACTGTATAAAAAATTAGGGCACTGCCCCCAAACACACTTCTCCCAACCCAACAAATACATAAAGAGAAAAGAGTGTGCACGAGCGAGGGGGATTAAATAAGAAAAAATATGCAAGATGGATCAAATATACATTTTCCCAGCATGCACTAGAATTGATTGATGCTCATTAAGAAGAAAAAGAAAATCTGATTAACTCAGACTCTATGTGGAATGACATTTAAGCATCTTGTGGCCAGAAGATAGGATTATAGTAATTAAAAAAGACCAGATTTCAATGTTAAAAGAAAAGGTAAGACAAGAAACAAATATGGAATGGAAAAACCGGTGAACTTTTTATACCTCATTGTCACTATCTCAATCTTCGCAAATCTTTCAAGCATGCTTTGATCAGCCATTGGTGGGGTCCCAATTGAAGGACTATTTGCATTTAATGGAACACTTATATTGCTAACACTTGCAGGAGACCCCACATTGCTCATTATTGGGGTCTTGGGAAGGGAATTCGATCTCCGTTTTGCAGCAACCTGAGCCTGGTGCTGCCTTTGCAAGGGATCATTAGCACTGGAAGTCAAAGATGGGGCAGTAGCCATTGACTTCTCCCTTTGTGATGACCCAAGTGCAACAGTTGCTCCAAAATGGGGTCCACCTGAACCACTGGACAATTCACCAGATTTTGATGATAGAGGCGAATGAGCTAACCCAGTTGATAACCGGGGACTTTGAGCCAATTTCCTCTTTTGGTGTGGTTCCTCCTTCCTACAATCTTGACTGAGATTGTTCCATCCACCCTGAGGGAAATTAGATCTCATGAGATGTTGTGGTAATCTTTGTTGTACCTGTAGTTGCTGTGTGTCCAAATGGCCTGCTTCTGCTTCCATCATCTGCCTATCATTTTTACCCTGACCAAGCACATCCGGTTTTTCTGTCTCTAACTGTTCTTCCTTGAGACCAAGTCTCATACCTGGCTGTCCTGCAGAAAATGATGTTGCTGCAGCATTTGGATGCACAACCCCTTCTAACATCTGGTGAGGATACTTCTGAATGCCTGAATTAGCATACTGAATTCCTCTTGTCATTGCTTGCTGCTGTAGTAATGAATTCTTCCAGTTCATTTCGGATTCATGGAGGCTGTCCATATGCAGCCCTATTTGCTGCTGTTGAATTCCATCAGGACCTGCTGGTGTAAGCCTTGCTCTCTTACTAAAACTAGATAAAGGCGATGATTGGGCATCTTGGTTCTCCCTTTTCCCATGAAGAGAACCACCAGGATTAATGATGTTGGTGTAAGCAACAATCATGTCCTGCCTGGAAGGGGAAGCTCCTGAAACATTAATGAGAGACGACCCTTGATCCTGCATACTTCTTGGGGAAATCCCAATTTGATACCTTTGCTGCTGGGGTACCAAAGTTAGTCCAGGAACATTGCCATCCGGAACAAAGCTTCTTGCTCTTAAGGTTAACATGTTGTTAGGGCCAAGGTTTTGAGTAGACTGGTTCTCCTGGACATGCTGTGGTATCACATTTCCTGAAATGATTCCAGAATCTCCAAACCTACTGTTAGAGCTTTCAGACACACGATTGATGAAAACGTTCTTTCCATGGATTCTGTTATTAGATGTGACAGTAACCTCAGGTGTCTGCCTTAATCTTTTTCTGTGGAAACTGCTCAGATCTAAATTGAGCTGCAAATGACATTCAGTAGGGTTGAGAAACATATGATGAATTACTTCAGCTGTAGAACATCAAGTTGCTCTCTAACTATATTACCTTGGTCGAAATTGGGTTATTAGAGAGCCTATCCAATTTGGGAGTAGGATCTAGACAAAGCTGTGGTTGCAATGCTTTCAATATGCGGGATTCTACTTCCTGCAGAAAAAAAGTGAATACAAAAATGTGGTGATATTAATTGTCTAAATTTAGTTTCGTGAATGAGTTCAACACGCTTACCATCAAATCACCATACGTCCAAGAATTATCAGAGATCATTGGGATATCCTTCACTACATTCTCCAATGACATCCTAAGGCGTACTTTATTGACAATAGGGAGCCCATCCATAGATGGAATGCTAGACCCCTGCTTGGAAGCACATTTCCGATAATCTTGCACCTGTAAGCATTTTGAGATTAGCAAATTCTGAAACCTCCAAACATATCAGCTTCAATAACTTCTTGCCATCCACAAGTGTTCACACACCCACATGCAATGCTCAAATGCATTCAAGGTTTAAAAAAAAAGAATGCACCAAGCATAACATTGATTGGTAAAGATAAGTAACTTTATTTGAATTACTTACCTCACACACAAGTGTTCCATTAACATATTTACATGGAATATCATCCAGAATATCTCCAGGTAACCGGCCAGATTCAATTGCCTCCAGATGCATTCACACATAGAAAGGAAGGAAAGTCAGTTTAAACTTTACAGCAAAGTTGAAATCCAAAGAGCAATTACAAGGCAGACAACAAGATATGCTGGATAAGTAGGAAAACTGCCTCATCAATTGATTTTAAAAACTAAAATGGGGTATTTTTGACAACGAATAAGTTCCTTGAGCCAAATATGCAATCTGAATAGTCTTTAAGTAGTCAAACTGAGCAGCAAATGAATCTGCATAATGCATCTTACTTGCAACAAGTAGGTTAATTAAATGCACCATGGATAAGTTCCAAACCATGCTATGCAACAAACATACCACTGCATCAAAATGTCTGATCTAAGTGCTGCGTACATAATTTTCAATTTGAAAATAAAACAACCTCTTAGAACTAATCAAAATAAAAGCCCTCACGGATTAGAAGAAAAGGATAAGTAGATATTTACCGAAAAGAGTGTTTCAGAAGCCTTATCATATGGATGCAACAACTTCTGACCATCTTGAAGTGGAGCCTGATGTGCAGCCTTAATCTAAAAACAAATGAACTTGGACTTGCAATTAACCACAAAGACGGTATGAAAAATGGATATTTTTTTCTCTTCTAGTCACTTTCTTAAAATTATAGTGGACAATTATTGTTTTTCAGACTAACCTCTGGGGGTTTTGCTATAGAATATCCATCTGGATAGAGGTTCAATGTGAATGAAACTTCATGCTCTGGAAGAACAAGAGACAACCAAAAGAACTCAGAATATAAACTTGATAGAAGATACTCGATCAATTGAATCAATCCAACATGCAGATATGCTAGGCGCTTTACCAGAGAGAGATGAACTTGAGACATCTAACACATCCAAAGCACCCGCAACAATGTCACCCTATTTCACAGAACATTACAGGTTATGGTCTAGAAAAACCAAAGCAAAGCATAAAATATGACATCCATACCACCCCTTAACTCCACACCCTGTCATTTAAGGGCTTTCAATCAACAAGAACAAAGAGTTTCACCATTACTATGAATCAGAACGTGTGAAAAATAATAATTAAGGAAGCAAAGGACAAACAACCCATCTAATAACACTGAAAACCAGGGAAGCAAATTATTTTAATTTTTCATTACCATCTCTTAAAGAGATTATAAGAAAAGGAACAAGAGAAATGCCATGTGCGACATATCATTTGGCAACTTTCTCTTAAGCCCTTGTGAAATTACCAGAAATTGAGATAAATCACATCAACAACCTCTTCCGTTCATTAAATCGCATATCGTTGAAAAGTTTCTCAGTCTGCTTGGCAAGTAAGAAGCTCGATAAAAGGCATAGAACAGAATCAAGAATCAATGCTTTACTTCCTACAACATCATACTGAAAAGATCTGACATGTGAAAAATTATCCACCTTCCCTACTTTCTTTAACAAACGGAAGCAATCCAAACAATGATAACAAAAACAAAGCATATAACTAACCATCAAATCTATTGCAATAAGAATGTCATAAAACAAAAGAAATTAAGAATTTAAAATCTAAAAAATTACCCTCCTGAGAAAGTAACCAGTGCCTTTTATTGAACTAAGCTAAACTGAGATTTGAATGAAATTCCTTACGAAACCTAACATCAACCAAAATACACAATCAATATACAACTTTTATTTTAATTCTCACTCAATGTTTTGCTCCTTGATTAAGTTGCCAAAATTACCTGGCGCTTTCTCGTAGAGGATTCATTCTTTGAGCCAATCACCGAGCTCTCTTTGAAATTCTCTGAGACTTCATCAGGAACAGTATCTGATTGAAAAACAGGCTTTGGACGGAACCTAGTACCAGTTTTTGAGACCTTAAAAGAGACCCCCATGTAGAAACTTTATTTATTTAGTGTTTGGATCATGAGAAAGTGAAGGGAAATCTGGGGAAGTAGTTTATACTTTTCGAGAGAAACCCATATTGAATTCTTAAAGAACTCAATTTCTTTTATGGTAACGTTTGGATCATAAGAAGGCCAAGAAAAAATATGGGAAGGTAGTAAAGAAAGGAAGAGTCTTTGAATACAAGTTAAAGTCTTTTGAGAGCTGAAGTAGAATACCAAAGTTGATTTCTTTGAGAATTTGAATGCTTAATTGAAATACCCAGATTTTGTCCTCTTCGTTCAATTTCTGGGAAAATTAAGGTTTGGTGGTGGTGTTTGGATGCTGAGAGAGAGTGGAGAATGTAAGAAAGAAGCAGTAGAATATAGTATCAATAAAAACCTCAACTGAAATACCAAAATGGGCTTTTTTATTTTTTGATAAATTCAAGATTTGATTGATATTGTAAGAGGTTTTCTCGAAAAAAACGAGGAGGGTGCTTGTTTGGATGGTGAGAAAGTTAGGGATTTAAAGAAATAACATAAGGCTGCAGGAGAGAGAGGGTGGGGACTGGGAGGGGCGGGTACTAGGTTACTCTTGAGGACAACAAGTCAGCGCAATTTTAAAGAATAAGCTAAAGAGAGAATTTGGGTCCTAGAGATTCTATAGGCCCAGTCGAGCAGCTCTTTGGGCCTATCTTTTATTTTATTTTATTTTATTTAGTAGAGTTTATTTTTTAAAAATGTTTTATTATTTTAAAATATATTAAAATAATATTTTTTATTTTTAATATCAAAACAATCTAAAAATATAAAAAAATATAATAAGAATTTTAAAAAAATATAATAGTTAAACAACAATACCAAATATCATCTTAATCCTTAATTTTATCTCTAACACAAAAATTAACTCACAAGAAAATTTGTTTTTTTTTTCTTTTAATTCACGAGCGTTTAAAACTTGGATGATAAGGGAATACAATTTCTCTGCACAGAATTACCTAAAGAAAAGGTTTCTTGTTGCAATAAACATTTATTAATTTTTTAATTCAATCCTCTATTCCCTTCAATAACTTCCTTATTAAATCCAACTCGAAATATAATCTAGTCAAATAGGTGAATAACTGAATTAATTTGCAAGTAAACAAGTTAATTTACATATTTAGTATTTTCATTTTTAACTACAAAAAAAATAAAACAATCAAAATTTATTTTTAATTTATGATAAGGTTACTAATATTCATTTGAATGAAAAAATATTTAAGTTCCATCAAATCAAAAGTTTAACTAGTTGGATTCAGCTAAATTTAGAATATAAATTTATAAAAAATAACATGTTGGATTGAGATTAGAGATGATAATGAACATCCATGAGTCGGATTTCTTGATATTTATACTCTATTCATTATACATCGAATAATAAATTTAGATATTTATACTTTCCATTGAGTTTTGGATATCTATATAATATCAATTATCTACTATTATTTATTATGCAATAAAAAACAAAAATACTTAATATATATATATATATATATATATATATATATATATCATATTGTATTAAAAAATTAAAATATTCTACAACTATATTTGTATAATATAAATATATATTTCAGGTTAAACTTGGATAGATTTCAAGTCGGGTTTAATAATATTTATATTAGATATCCATTGGATAAGATAACTATCCAAGAAATACTCACTCATTCAGATTGGTTACACATTGTGAGGGAACAAAAATTTAAGAATAAATTTATGATCAATTTGTTATCTTAGGAGCACACGAATTTAAGTAAAAATATTTGAAAAATAATGTTTTTTTTTTAACTTACAAATTATAATGTCTGAAAAGAAGAAAGGTTGATTTGAATCCACATAATTAGGAAAGCATCACCTGGGGACTGTTTTTGCTGGTTGAGTTTTGTAGAGATAGAAAAAGAAAAGGTAGATGATTGTTTTGTTGATCCTGAACAGTTTTGGTTCCTTCCTAAACCTTAAATATTCTCAATCAGTAACATCCATCCACCTTCACTATGAACCCTTCCTTGCTTTCCTGACATTATTTCAAAACTAAGTTTTACATCACTTTTGTACACACATTGTCGAGACAGGCGACAAGAAAGCGCACAAACTGCGCATCCACAGGCCTAATGCAAGGCAGGTGCAGGTTGAAGGATAGTGGACCTCTGGACGAACACAAGCTGATCAAAGGCTGATGAACACCATGCCCATGAGCCCCAAAAGACATCCTGGCGCATCATCGGGAGCTAATTCGTAGATAAATCACAGGATCCAAAAGCTCCCCATGATTTGCTTTAGAAAAATATAATTAAAGCTAAAAGTATCGATACATTGCTAGAGGTATGACCAGATACTAGCAAACTTTGTACAGCATTGGAAGCGCTCGTTAAGGAATAAAAATATCTCCAAGGAAACCAAACAAGCATCCCGGATGATATTGCATGGTAATCACTATAGTAGGATTCATGCACTAATGGAAAGGACAAATACCAAACTACTGGTAAAATCACTATAGTAGGATTCATGCACTAATGGAAAGGACAAATACCAAACTACTGGTAAATACCCTATATCGGTACAGGATCACATGCGACGAATGTTTTTCACATTCATTCATGCTCACAGAGGTGCAGAGGCAGGGCTTTAATAACAGGAAAACAAGGGGGAAAATGCATTTCACATTATCGAAATTACAGCTGTACCAGAAGGGGAAAAAAAAAGAACAGGAAAAAACTCTACAAAGTAGATAAAAAGTTCAAGTTCTCTCCTATATAATGCTATTGGTTACCCAACTACATCAGGTTGAGGTAAGTTTATAAATAAGCACCATGACCTGATTTCACAAGTGCAAAAAGTCAAGATGCAAGTTCCTCCTGAAGCTCCATATTGCATATTTCATATTCCCTCTCAAATAATAGAAACTCCTGAAAGTCCAGCGATTGAACAATGTTAGCTGAAGCTGATGTGACAAAGACACCCCACCCTCCTACCCCATTTTCAAACTAATAACAAAAGTAGGGAAAAGGAAAAGGAAAATCTGAATGAAAAATCAAGAAGTTTGGAAAAGAAAAGGCAATTCAAGTTGAAGAAAGTTTATCCCAAAAGTGACATGATTTGTCAAAACTTTAGTGCTGTGCAACACAGCGTGTACTAAAAATGTAAACGTTGTAGCCAATAAAAGCAGTTAAGTCATAAATCTTCACAGATGTCTGTTCATATTACTTGATGATCAAAGTGTGTGCACAAATATTGCAATTGACACCAGTATGCATAGAGAGAAACCCAAATGGGAAATATTGCTGCATTTATGAGCCTCAAGCTCGAGTTTATTTTCTCATCCACTAACAAGCAGACCTAATAATTTACTCACCTGCAATTGTTGCTGACTAAACAATTGAAGAAACCCAGTATCTGGGCAAGCAACGAGTTCCATCAACTCATCGTGGCATTCCGGCGGATTACCCGACTCCATTAGTGAAACAGAAACCTGAGGAGCGGATATCATTAGTGGCAACACAGAAAAATGAGAAATGGCAATACTGTGAGTTTTGATAAAATGAAATTGAGAGCTATCCTACTAAAGGGTAAACAAGACAAACTTAATCATAAATGGATACAACAGCTTCTCTGTTCCAAAGAAGAGATTACCTGCATACATCGAAGAATGATTTCTGGAAGACAGCACCTACGACAAAGGCCCCGCACAATATATGTTGCTGGGCCTTCCAAAGTACCATCTGCACTTGTATACCAAGCATCTAATCTGGATATCTCTATTGTGACCCCAGCTTGGAACCGAGCAAGCTCACCTACATTAGATAAGTTTAAATCCAATTAGCAGTACATAAATGAAACCATAGCTCATACATAAAAACATATGTTATGCCATAATAGTTCCCTTCTGTAATACCATTTCATTTACTTTTGTCATACCAATTAGCACAACAAATAAAAATTTCCGTTACCAACTACTCTTTCACAAATTATTTATACTTTTTGTTTAACCAGTCATTTTGGTATGAACATTCGCACATATATTATTCAAGTTATCAAAAAAATAATATAACAAATCAATTTTATGGATCTAACTTAAATAATATACACTATTTTTTTAGGCACTTAAATTTTAACAATTGATTACTAACATAACACAGGAAAGTATTTCACTTTCATATATAACAGAATGGACATAAAAGTCTAGGATTTCTTGAGAAGACTACCGTAGAAGTAATAGTTCTGAAAGAAATTGTAGCAAAAACGAATTAGTAGTAATAAGCGAAGAATAGAGAACCAAAGGGTGAATGACATGGTTTAAGATTTTTCAAAACAATAGATATCAAACCATAAATTTCGATTGTGCATGCAAAAGGACCCAAATGCCATCAAATCACCATGCAAGGCTAAGAATCTTTTCAAATATAGAATCAAACTTGATTCATTCTATTTCTACAATAAATTATACTAATCCAAGGTCAATTTTTCACTAATTGCAATATCTCAGATTTTACAGCTATTTATTTGAATAAAAAAATCTTTCCTGAAACCATTGAAGATTGACAATATTATATTACTTACCAGTTGCAATCTCAATCATCAATCATGCATTAAATATGACAAAACAGAGACTCTGTTCATATATACTATACTTAACCATGCCTTCAGAGAATAGAAGCAGCAATACAGTTTCAATTAAAGGAAACCTTATACTTTATGCCTGTTTAGGACTTTGGGTTTTAGTTCCATCTCTAAGATTAAGCACATTCAAAAATCTTTAACTTGTAAAACCCTTTAATTCATAGCTAGAGATATACATCAGGTTCTAAAAATTTAACAACAATTAAAAAATAGTGTTATTTATGGTTTAAAAGTAAACAGCACACCCATACAAGAGCCATAGTAATTTGTGCTTGCTCCTTAAAAATCCTTTAAAAAAGCAGAAGTATGATCCATAAAAAAACCAACAAACCTATGATATGGCTAAGTTATTAACAATGGAAAATAGGGATAGGAGAGAAGGAGAGAACCAGGAGTACTGTCAACAAAAAGATTTAAATATGCATTCATATTAAAATAAAGGCTAGTATTTTATTCTTCAAAAATTAACAGAGAGAACATTTTGATAAAGTCAGAATCAAGGGTAATCTTGACAAATCAATTGTTTCAACAAAATTTGAGCATTTATATATAGTTATGGATACATTTGTGCATGAGTGCACACATGAACACGCACTTTGGTGCGCATTCACATCATACCTCAACTAAACAAGGAAGAACTGCATGGACACCACTGTATATTCAGTGGAAAATTCAAAAGTCCAAGCATCATTTAATCAATTGATAATTTCTAACCTTTGAAGCCAGCTGCCATGACAGTACCCAGAACACCACCATCACTAACTTGGTGTGATCCAAGTCCATCACCCTCTACTGCCAAACAGCGAAGAACAATCTCGATGCAATAATTGTCCCTAGGTGAAATGGTAACATTCACCTGCAATAACAACTCAGGTCATGAGCAAAGGACAGAAAATTAACTGAAAAAAGGATGACACAAAAAAGTGTGGAGTACATTATTTCCCCCACAATCTGTAAAAGGTAGCCTCTAAGAATAAACAATAGGTATTCAGAAATTAACACGATGCATGCCATAATATCCCCACAATCTGTAAAGGTAGCCTCTAAGAATATACAGTAGGTACTCAGAAATTAACCATCATATGATGCATGCCATTCATTTTATGGACCAGCTCATTCAAAAACCTTAACAGAAGACTTGAACTTTAAAATTGTCTATATGAATATCAGAGGTCACTTTCTTTTTCAACAGAAAAAACAACATACCATTAATTGGCGGCGTAATACAACTTCCTCACACACTGAACTGTAAAGGGCACTCATTAATGCAGTGCAAATGGTAGCGTCTGGATGCATACATTCACCAGATGGCAGACAAAGCATAGCAGTGGCATGCAATTCAAGGAATACAAGCATTGTTGATTCAAATGTCTCATCGTCAGGAGAAGCCAACCAAGGATTTCCTTTTCCTGCAGCATTGAATATCAGAATGAGACGGGCAGAATTCCAGTCTTCAATGGAAACTATTTTATTAGAATACATGCTTACCAGTCTTCTGTCAAGTGTGTGTTTGTGGTGCATAAATGAAAAGGCTGGTTGAATTCACTTACTTAATAACAATGACATAGAAGAATTCAATGTCTCTTTGGCTGCTGCTGTGGCTCTTTGTTTATCCTCCACTGAGAGTTCAAGGGGAGGAACTTCACCATTCTCAAGCTCAATTTTGAGCCAGTTGCGATAAGTTGCATCAGAGGAGTAGTACTCACTCTAACAATTAATGATAATTGATTACAAAACCAACTAAATATCAGAATCTACAAAGAATATGAATGATAAAGAGATATACATGACACATACCCAATCTTGAAACTCTTTCAGATTCTCAGAAACATAATCCTCAAGACTATTTGGTAGTTCTGAAAGCTGCTTCAAAGGCTCAGCAAGTAAACTTAGCAATGCATGTGCACCTATTGGCATTGCTGGCACTCTCCACATAGAAATCAGAGCAAATTCCCTGAACAATATATTGCTACAAAAAGGAACAATAGCTAAAAAACTCAACCCACGAGAGGAGCTACATAACAAGGGAGAAAAGGGGTAATTTGTTTTTAACAATGTTTTTCCATTAGTTAGCAACGATGAAATAGCAATCATTTCAGTCAAGATTGTTAAAATAGCTTGCTGGCCTAAAATCACTGAAGCGTCTGCAAAATCAAATAGCAAAAATGGACAGTGAAATTGTAAGATCTAGCATACTACCTGAAATAATTTTGAAAATGTAAAGCTATATTTGTTAAAAAGGCATATAGATGTTCTATACAAAATTATTATGAATAGAATTCTAAAGTATGCATGCCTAAGAAACCTTTTAAAATACTGTGTTTCATTTTTTGTAACAATTGTAAGTTCCATTCAAACATAACATATGTAAAAAATTTAAAACTATTTTGTATTTTGAAAAATATCCAAAGCAACAATTGATTGGGGGGAGGGGGGGACATTTCACCAATTCTTGTTCAAAAACAATATAAATGGGAAGGCTTGTCGATTGCTTTTTATTTCCTACAACAGAAGAAAAACAAAAGAACTAAAGTAAAGGTACAAGAAAGTCAAAAAAGTCAAAAAGATGGGCACAAGGCGCACTATATGCTTCATGTTCCCATACCTAGCAGCAAGTACAGAAGAAGTCACAAGAAAATATATAGCTCTATTATCTTCTTCTTACATCTTTGCATCTAATCACTGTTTTGTGTGTTACTTCCCATTCCAAATATCGCTTTCATAGTCAAATCTAAATTTGGGTGATATAGGACATCTATGAGTAGAGAATACTGGAAATGGAAAACTTGATTAGTTTAGTAAATAGGACATGAAAAAAGAAACCAGAGCCTGGTTCTTCTATCTCAAACAGTTAGTTTTTTTCTGTCATTGCAACTATATACGAGGTTGAGAAAGGGTTTTATCTTCTATTTTATTCTTTTTTAGTCTACCACAATGATTGAGCTTAGAGCTCCTCTTGATTTGCTGAAGCATAAGTCCATGACACATGCAGTTATGGAATCATTCAAATCACATTGCAAATCATGATTTCAACAATCTCAATGTCTTAAATCTTTTGAGTCAACAACAACTGGGTTTGTTCATATGCGTTGGAATGTTTGGAAGATTTCCATTGCAATACTGAGAATCAATTGTTTATCCAGTTAAAAACATTAAAGATGTAGAATTGCCAAATGTAGTTTAAAAACCTGTGTGTCAATGCCCGCAGAAGAAGTTTCACGCTGACTTCTTTCACATTGGTAATTGTGGAGGGTGGTGTAAAGCAGAGCCATTGGATTGATGTAGCTTTTTCAAGACTCTGCAACCGGTGCTGCTCTGCAACATCTGATGACTTGTCATATTTTCCACCTTTAACTTCCCGAGATCTTAACAGAATCCTGTTGTAAATAGAGACCCCACTTACACTTTAGAACTTTTGGTTTATCTTCCTCACAATTGAAAACATTTTGCTCAACTAACTCATACCTCTCAATAATTTCTTCAAAACTTCCTTTTGAATCATCCTCAGAAGAAAATGGCAAATATTCCATAGCAGAAAGGAAAATTTTATATTTGACATGCACACTACTTGTCAAGAAAAAAGAAAAATAATTAGCATGTCATTGTGCAAATAAATGCAGGTCCTAACCATAACAACAGCTTAGTTCTTCCTGTTCATTTTAAAACCCTTAGAACAGTTAAGGGTTGGCATTGAATTTTTTTTGTACAAGGTTATAACTAAACAAAAGTCCATTGGCAAAGGATTTCTTCCTGAATAGTTAACCATCTCATTATGCATCCCAAATGTCTGCTAATTGCTTTTAACAGCTCCGATATAACGGAGTTCTTTTGAGTAATAATATTAGAAGGCCATTTTCCTGTTGTTGGGTCCACGTAAGGAGGGACATCAGAATGAAATTTTAGACACCCTTGAACTCTTTTTCATCAAAATGGATGTTATTAAGACTTGAACTTGCATCTTATGGTTGCAAGCCCGATACTTCTACAATTGTACCTAGCATTAGGACCCACTAATAGACACCAAAGGAGAAGGAAGCTTGTAAAGACAACATTAATAACCATTCATTGTTACCTGCTATTTAGCCTCAGCTCCATCATATGCACAAAGAGGTCAATGCAACGGTGACGTGCAAGCTGAGAAGCGTAGATCCCAACCAACTCCTCATGTTGCTTTGAGAACAGAAACATCACATACCTGAAATTTGGAATTTCCAACTATGAGAAATTACCAGAGCAACTTGGGCTTCACAACACGAGAAGCCACACTCTCCATGATACAACACAGATATGAAGGAACTTGTCCAGGAGCCGCTACACTCTTGGAATGATCCATGCCATGTCAAACACATGTAGGAAATGAACATGTCCTGATACTGTGAGTGAGTTTTGGGACTATTTTGAAAACCAAAATGATGCCCTGAATGCAATCTAAAAACTACTTGACGTGACTTAACCAAAATACTTACATATGAAGAATGAGATCACCAACAGTCATGAGCTTCTCTCTAAAAGAATCCTGCATTTCCTCAGCATGTAAATACCTCAGCACAAGCACTAGGTGAGCACCAAAACGAATCATCTGAGAATCGCCATGTGGCCTGATAGCAACCACAATGCACGGTGGTTAACAAGCTAATAAGTTACAATAACAAATAAGAAATAAACAAAATTGTAAATTTATATGATAGAAAAGAAAAAAAGAAAATATCCAGGAAACAGTGTCTTTTTCCCTGAACTGACCAAAAGAGAAGTGCAATGAAAAAGTAATCAAAAACTCAACTTGAAACTCCTTTAAAGGTTTTAATTTAAACAAAAAGAACTCAAAAGACATCACCTGAAGATATTTTGATCATCCTCCGAAGGTGCTATCCATGACCAGATCATGTCTAGAAGATGTGGTATATTCCCTAACATTAAATCCATCTGTCAAGCAATGTATGGTCAGGGAGGAGCAGCCAAAAAGTTTCAATTGATATGACAAACAAAAATTAATTCTATTTACAAAAGAATTTCTTTGTTCTAGCACAAAACACAAAGCAAAAATTGTCAAGGTTGCATTCAAGGAGTAGGAAAACAATTTTTTTTTTTTTTTTTTGAGACTTGAGAAGATTTTTAACAGGCATGAAGATGTAGATTGCAAAATGGAGTACAAGACATCGTCCTCAAGATAAGGAAAAAGGAAGTCAAAGTGATCACTGTTCAATTTATTCTAAAGTAGAAAAAAAAATTGAGATAACAAATGAAAATCCATATGCAAGTAACTAATTGTCTTCAAAAACCTCAATTTGCCGGTGCTGCTCCTTGCATCCTCGACTAACCGCTTCATTAACCAGTTCACTAAATCATGCAGAAAATAGCTAAATCAAATATCAATGCATATTATGCAATAATACATTAACAAATTGAATTAGCGGATTAAAATTACCCTGAGTGGAGTTTCTGAAGAAGTGCTGAAAGGTTCCGTGGTTGCTGGTTCAGAACTTGTTGTGGCCAATTTTCTGGTCCAGCTGCATGAGCAGCACCATCAATTTGTCCAGGACTTCCATCACCAACATCTCCATAGCTTTTAAGCTGCACCGTTCTTCCCGGTTGTGAGCGAGCTAGTTCTAAGTCCACCCGAGCATCAAGCCAAGACTTTGACATTGCCCAGCATGCTGACTGCAGACATATTGAGCATCAGATTTCATGCCATTGCAGTAGGAAGTAGTCGAAAGAAATAAAATAATTTTCTTCCTGTCGGTGTGCGCGCCACCTTTTTTGTGCAAAGTTAACAAAAATTCTTTCATTTTTTCCCATGATAATAATGTCACCACTTGATGAGCAAGTATGATTTTGAAGTAATATAATAAATAGTTAAGAAGTTTCATGAGAAGAAAGAAATTCCTTTCACATTTGCATATCAGAGAAATATACCTCCCAGTTTGTACAGATTGGAAGTATCCGCTTCAAGTTGCTGCATTGTGCTGCATATACAGCTACTTCATATTTCCCACCATTTTGCTCAGCAATTTTCTTCAGGATAAAGATGAAGTCAAATCAGATGAACACAATTGATATAGTGCATCCATAACTAAAACATTAGACGCCTGATCAACATGCCAGTAACATCTCTACAGGGGCATAAATCACTGGATTAACACAATAGCAACATCTCTTTTGAAAACAAAGTGCAAAAGGTTCATATGAAAAATCTTTAACAAAGAAACTTGGAAAAATTACCTATGAAATGGTGACAAAGGAAGACTGCTATAATATGAACAGAAGAAAGGGCAGTTGAAATAAAGGTATGAAACACACGAGAAACTGAATGCAAGGGCAAAAGGCTAGTTGATCTACTTTTGTCAACCTTACCTCTGACGCACAATAGGAAGCCCATTTCCATAAATGCCATTGGTGACCAATGCCACTTTCTAATTCAATGGCTTGCAGCATTCTGTTCTTCCCATTTTTCACCAGGGCTTCAACAGAAGGAACAAGGTCCAATCCTCCAAATGGACATAAAGTTGCAGCTCTCCATGGCTGCCCAAAATTGAAGCATGTATCAAGAACAGGTATGGGAAACCACAATTTGAAATTTATGTTAACTCAAACCTCTAAGACTTTGATTACCTGTCCAGCTGAGCGGCAAAGGTCTAGTGCGTTTTCCAGTCTTCCAGCCCTCAATAGGGTCCAGATATCCTCCAGAAGAGATTCATCTTGTTTCTGCGTAGCCACGTAGGCATATTATTACAGATTTAAAAGTTATTAGAATGCTACAACTTAGTACTTAGAGCACTCTCACCACAATCCTGTCAAAATCTAAGTTAATTTCCACTCCAATTTCCTCTCTTTCTTATTCTATTTCAAAATTATTTTCATTAAATGCACAATAATATGAGCAAAATTAACTTATGGAAACACCACAGGTACCATATTAGGAGATAACAACACTAGTTAAAATAAGATTAATATAATTATTAAGTTAAAATTAAAATATTACTTTGTCATCCAGTAACTGATGCGCATGTTCTCGGGTTGGAGCATCAAAATCCAAGTGTTGAACAGTATTTGTATTGGAGGCACCTTTCTGTAGAAACCGTTGTGTCTGGTGCCAAATTCCTGACTTTGGAAGATAGGTACCAACATGAGATCCTTGCACCTGCAATCATTAATAAATACCCTGTCAAACAAAGCCAGTGAACTATCAAAACTTTCAGCAGCAACTCAAACATTCATGATGCTTGAATGCTGAACCTGGTTTTCCCAACACGGACAAATTAAGACCAAATTCCAACAAAACACATGCATGATCAGTCGTTGAGAAAAGGGTAAAGTTTGCCACTTTCAATATGTAAATCTCCTCCAGAAGAGTTATCAGTCGCGTTTGTTGAATGCATATGTCCATAAGTTAGAAATCAAACCCAAAGCTCCTATTATGTTGCAAAACCAGACTATAGGACAGCAAAGCACGTTCAATAAGAAAAGTCAGGCATGCAAGAGAATCTCTCTTTTCTTGGAAGATAATGAATTCCATCCAATAAAGCACACATAAGAGGTGAAAGACATCATGAATATATCTATCCTATAACAAGTTAGAGAGTTTTTGGGACATTGTATTTCAGCATAGTTAGACAAAAAGCAGATTATGGATGAAATACTTTGTTGAAAGAACCCAAGGAAGTGAAAATAGCATAGGTTTTTCATTGATGAAAATGACTAGCTATTAGATTCTTTGTGTATATAGCGGTGACATATTAACACCTAAATCAGGAAACAGCATGAGCACAAATAAATTTTTCCTTGCAGTTGCATTACATCTATTACATCCAATCCTTGACTTAAAAGTCATATCCTACAATACCATATCCGATCCACAAAGTGAAGACTGACTCCAATATTTTTTTTCTATATTTTACGTACACTGGGATGCCTCCACTACTAATTTGATAATACTTGCTCATAACACATGAAGCCCACACCTCAGCACATCAGACTACAAATTCAACAAGACTTGATCCAGTTCCCAGGGGGGCTATCAGTGTATAGGACTCAAACTCAACTGTTTACTCTAATTTACTTAAAGTCATGATTTTCAGCAAATAATAATAAAATGGCTGTAGTTAAATAAGAGATGGTGCTAGCCTGTCACTAATTATTTCACAATCCCAATCCATGAATGATCCCCAATTTATAATTTACTTAAATACCATACCCATTGCATCTAAAACCACCTTCAGATTCAATATCACATACCAGGATAAGAAACATGAAGAAAAAAACATACTACATATGCAGGGTTGAAAAAACCTAACGAAACCACCCACCTCCTCTCATCAACTAAAAGAGAAATGGACAAGAATGACTATCTCAACAAGTGTTCTGCAGAACTCCAATGCATTTCTAGGGATGAAATGTTCTATTTAATGAAATTTGAGGAAACTGATCACCTTGCTTTCCAAATCAAGGGCTTTAGAGGCTAACCCTTCCAGCCATTGAAGGATTCGGAGGCACAACTGTGCTGTATGGTCATTCACGACAAACTGGCAAGCCTCCAAATGTGATGTTGATGGTGACTGTCATAAGCCAATATGTTGAAATGAGAATACACAGTTTAAATCTTTTAAAAGAGTTAAAAATAATGGCAGTTTTGGAAACATAGAGATAATTTGTCCTGTTAATGGAAATGAAGATACCACAATCAGCTCTTCAGGGGGCTCCTCTGTAACTGCAAGAAAAATGAAAAATGTTGTTCATAAACTTCAATGCTCAATGAGATGGGATTTGACAGAAACACAGAACCAAGAAAGTTGGAGAAAATAAACCACCTAATACCCAATTGGCATCACCACCAATGCCTTATTGAAAACCTCAAAATTGCTAGTTGACTAACATCAAGAGTACATATCTTGTTACTCCCACATAAGCGGATGAACTTATTGCAATATTATAATATGAATTATCGGAAAGTAACATTTATCTATCCCTTTTGCATCATCAGACAAGCATCAAGGATGATATAATGTCACCACCACTTAAAAGACACTGCAAATGTTTGATAAGAGTAAATTCACACATGAAGATGAATGACAAGTGCACAAAAGAAAAATAAAGGCCATAACCCAAATCATAAATGCACCTAAGCAAACATGCACAAGAACTTTTCACCCCCCACCCCCCACCCCCAAACAAGTCACTAGCACCCACCCAAAACCCCCCCACCAACACACAATGTAACATACAAGAGCAATATGCAACCTCAAGATTCAAGCCAAAGAACTTTAAGAGACTTGATAAACCATAAAAATTATGGAACACTTGATCATCACAAGCATCAATTTCAAGCAGGGAAGTATTAGAGGATAAGGGTTGATTGCCTTTCCCATAGAGGTACCAAAGGAGAGACCAGGTAGCAGCCTCGTCAAGCAAGAACTGAGCCTTCTGTCTCATCAATTTGTCCTCTACAACCCGATGCCATATATTGGGCCCATACCTGTTGAAATAATAGCACTTAAAACTTCTCTTTTAACTGTAAAGCTCATCATCACAGAAGGAATTCTATTGCAAGTGAATGAATTAAAAGCTGTTAAATTACATCCATCTATCCTACTCATGACAATATAGAGCAACGGATTACATAATAGAAACTCAATATTCTACCCCAGCATCAGACTCACCTAATGGACTCTGAAACATCCCGGCATGATTTTTCAAATCTTAAAATGAGATCACGAATTGGCATCAACCCTGCAGAATCAGACTAAGACATTATAACTAATATACTGTGCATGGCTAACCAGTTAAACAGCTATATACATGTTGCATGATTAATAATAGCCAATTAAGAGAGTCCACGTTGTGGTGTACATTTATTTCCAAAAAATTTCTATTCATTTGTTTGTACTTGTAATGTATGAAAAAGAAATGATAGCAAACAGAAAGGATATCCAGGTTTTGACAACTGTTTGCTCCCCCTCCACCTTCTCCCCCACCCAAGCCAAAACTCCAGTCCCCAAGCCTCGGAACCAACATCCTACAAGGCCTCATATAACAGCATCTCCCACCCTTCAGCACCCTATCTAAAACATGGCAGGTAAGCTCATGCATGGTGTATAGAAGACAGAAAGTGCTGAAGACCAAACTTGTCAAAATTCTATTCTGATATGAATGGTCCTTGTCAGTCCAGGGTGCTTCCTTCTTCCAACTAAAGAATTCCATCAGTAACTAAACAAACATCACCTAGTTCCTCTTTTTTTTTTCTAGCTGCATCAACCAGTTCTAATCTTTCATTAATTGCTCTTATTTTTTCTAAACTTAGTCACCAGAATATCTCAATGTATTGCCTAGGGTCATAGATATGAAATGCCAAAACATTTCCTTTTACCAATCTCATATTTTCTAAGTTTCAAACCTAAAGGAAAGAAATAACAAAATCACTTCAATGTACCTTGAATAGCAGAATCAAAAAGAGACGCAAATAAACCAAAAGTAGTCTCTCCACTATCCGTCAATGTCTCATCCTCAATCTTGCAAGCTTTAAGTGATTGGCTTCCAAATCGAGCACCTGAATCAATACCAAGATCAGCCTCTGAAAATCCACCACGGCTATCAACAGACGATCTCCTTTTGATTGCAGATTGATTCCTGGCAGGCGTAGTAGCACCTTCAAAATGATAGGTCTCAATGCTGTCAACCTCTTGCTTGATGTTTTCTAGAATAAGTGCAGCATTGGTGGGGCTGTGAATATTATTCCCATCATACAACAACCTGGACTCACTGAACTTGGAAACGGGACCATCTTGATGGGGTGAAACGCTTGATATCGAGTGCCTTTTCCTGCACATAATTCATGATTCTTGAAGTTCTTACAGAGGTACGCATAAAAAAATAAAAACAAAAAATTGCACCACAAAATCCATCATCATTGGTTTGGTAATATATACTCCTTTTGATCTTTCACGTTTCATAACGAACCAACCAAGCAAACAACCACAATATATTCCGTCATTACAGTTGAAACTAGCCAAAATATCGAAAATTGGAGAAGCGCAAAGAAAAGAATACAAAAGAAAGAACCCTAGCTAAACAATTTTAAGTTAAATAAAAAAAAGGGAAGAAGGAAGGCAGTCACCCGTAACGGCGAAACTGTTCTCTTATGGTAAGATCTTCGGGGTCGAAGTAGCTGTTGGACACATCCATTTCAACATCCTCCATTTCCTTTCCTTTCCTTTTAAAGTGGCTAGTGCGCCTCTCAGGAGGATGCTGTACTCTCAGTCAGAGGAGAGAAGAAGCTATACGAGGGAGGTTGAGAGGGAGGTTTTTCCACTTTCAAGCCGAGAGACCAAAAACCCTTTGCACCTTGACGATTACAATGGGCCTCCAGATCAAATATTAGAAACAACGCCAGGCAAGTTAAAAATTTTCTCCCATTCCATTCATTTTCTTTGTAATAGTGTTTTTTTTTCTAAGTTCTTTAATTTTTTTTAAATGTTTTCTTTATTAAGAATTATATTTGATAATTTATTTTAATTTATTTTATATTTAATTATCATGTCATCACAAAAACATCTAATATTAATATTAGGTTAGGTTGATACTTGATTTTACAAAAATAAAATTATTTTTGTTACTAGTAAAAAATTAAAAATGAAAGGGCTAAAGTTGACAACAAGAAAAATATACATGCTTTTTTAAAAAAATGTCCATAGAGCGCCTTACTAAAGATTTTAACCACTAGATTTTTTTCTATTTCTCTTTTTGGTCTTTTTAGTTTGAACTTTTATGTTTTAATCTAAAATTTTATTTTATTTGTATTCCAATCTCTAAACTTGAAAAATAAGAGAGTCATCAAAAAATAATAGAGAATAGAGAAATCAATCAATTTGTGAGATTTTGTTAACAAAATAAAGCTAAATTTGATGTCAGTGAGTTTTTCTTTGAGAGATAAATATTATTGAAGTGTTTTTTAGCTTTTATTTTGCCAAAAAAAGTAGATCGGAGTTGAGAAAAAAAAAAGCTTTTTGTTTAATTTTGTGTTTTTTGATCGATTTATAAGCGTTTTAAGTTGAGAAAATAGTTTATCAAGATTTTAAAGGTGTTTTTAGTTGAAATTAGTTTTGTATGTGTAACAAACTGTAACATGATTTTCCAAGCACCACTTTGATGGTTAAGATTTGGGTAAACAAATGATGTTTCATCTGCTCTATTTTAGAAAAAACAAAATCATTCTCTGATTTTATGAAAAAGAAAAAAAGTAAAATATGCGCGCAGGGATGATCTCCTTTTTAATTATAATTCATTTAAATTGATTAATTAATAATTTAATTTTATTATGATTTTATTACATACTATTTAAATTTTACTTTTTTTAGTAAGATTGTAATATTCTTTTTATAACATTAACAATCAATCTTTTCATATAGCTCTTTATAATGCTTTTGTTTTTTTAAAAAAAAAAACTTTTAATTTGTGATTGTCTTAGTGTGTTTGTGTGTGTGTAAAAGGGCTAGAATGACTTCCTCTTGATTTTTTTTTTCAGTTAATGAGTTTTGACCAAATAGCATTTTGACTAGTTAGATCAATTAGGTTACATCGGATCAACTGCTACTATTAAGAAATTATATTAACAAATTATTTTATTTCAATGAAATTTAACTTATTACTATTATTGTAAAAACATTATTTCCATTTGATTAAAAAAAATTAAAGGGCTCTTGCGACATAAGATCGGATATCTTAATCAACATCTATATCTCAACGGCTCGACTTAATCTTTAGTTAATGTTAACAACTCTTTTTAATATTTATTGACATATATGATTATCTATTTTTTATATTAAAAGCACGCATCATATTTTCAATTAATAGTTGAAAATTTTCGTGGTGATAAAAAATCATGTCCTCATATTCTTTTTCTGCATTTTAAATAAATATACTCGATCTGGCTAACAACGTAGCATAGACCAACTAGCTAGTTTTTTACTAAACATATTTCCTTAATTGTTTTAATATATTGTATTGATGTGCTTGCTTTTCTTGTCTAATATTCATACTGTTGATCTTATAGATGATTTATGTCAATTTATGATTGATTATTAATTCCTTGATCAACATACTATCTATTTTTTATTTTTTTTTTCTTTTCAATAAAAAAAAACTACAATTGGAAACTTCATCCTCAGTGAGGATAAATAAAAGTTTTATTAATCAAACAAAATATGGGGTTCTTAACTTGAATTTTACAGGATAAGAAGAAAAGTAAGGTGAATACCAAAATTAACAAACTAGAAAAGAATGTCAAAGAAAAGAAAGCTATAAACAAAAGTTGTAAATAAAAAAATAAATTGTGATAAGCAAAAGAAAACAATAAGTAGTAAAAAATTGTGAATAAATTGTAGAATAAATTGTGTATACAGGGCTAGCCATTCTTTTAAGTTATTAGATGACCCATTTATATTATTCTAAAGATAAAGATAGAATTTCAAATAAACATAAAATTCTAATCATATACAAATTGTTCAAAGAAAATAAGAACTATACAATCTTAATCCTTACTTTTATTGTTTTCATAATGTTTAAACATGAACAGACCTTAACATAACAATATCGAACATGTTACTCATAAAATATATTTAACTTACATTGTAATCTATTTAAATTATAAAATTATACATAAAATCTATAATTTGAGTTATTTTATTACTGGCAATAATTCATTTTGTATTATAAACTTAACTTAGAGCATCTCACACGCCACCCAAAAAACGCGAAGACAATCCATACATAATCCATACATTAGCACATGTATTGCATGCGTCAATCAAGTTTTTTATAATAATATCTATATTAAATAAATTACCGAAAAGGCCCTAAACAAACCTAATTACTACAGAAAGACTAATATAAATAGATGTAAATGCCTTTGGATTTAATTATAAAAATTTTGCTTTTAAGGTCAAATAAGCCATTTTACTGTTTAAAAATAAAATAAAAAGACGATAAAGCTTCTAGAGCCATGTTTAGAAAATTTTGCTTTTTATGGCAATTAAGTAGCTTTACTATGCTAAAAATCATGAAAAGACCTTCTTGCCCCTGTTCGATTCTTAAATGACTATTTGATAAAAGACCATTTTACCCTCATGCAAGGCTTAATGAATTTGGATTAAAGGGAAAAATCACAATTTCATTATTGTAATTCATAGTATATTGTCTCATAGGCCATAGTGCATACGCAAAGCACTTATAGTTGTTTTTTAATTGACCATTAAGTATTCAACCATAATAAAAAAAACAAAGTACTAAAATAAAAAGAAAAGAGAATGACATCATAATGTATTATGCATTCCTCCATAAGTTTGAGTATTATTTTTATTATTTAATGGCTTTTTTAGGTGAGTCATCATCTGTCATATCTCACATCGGCAGGTGAGAGATTGGTAGCTGACCTTATTAAGAGTGCTGATTGCAACTTGTCATACGCGTTTTAGGAAGTCAGATTCAAATTTGGGCTCACGTCACCATGAACAAACCCGTAATGGCGGTAAGGCCCAAAGCGAACAATATATAGCAAGTTGGGCCGTCTGTTACTTCATTTTTAGAAATAATTTTTTCAGAAGCTTAAGATTAAAATCCTTGCACGATCTTTCTATGAGCTCAAGATCAAATCTTCATGATCCTTTCAAATCTAAACACAAGAATTATCAAAAGTTCACAATTAAAAAACTTTAAATGGTTGGAGTGTCACTCACATTTTAACAATAATTTTTCCTATAAAAATTAAAGTATAAATTCACACACTAAATAGCAGATGTTAAAATAAAAGGTTATTATTTGAATGGTATAAGGATGATGCAATGAAAATGGTAACAAAAGAATGATAAAAGATAATGATTGAAATTTTAGCTTGTTAAAAAAAGTGTATGATTGCATCAATCTTTAAGACAAATCTTTTTATAAGCTTTTTTTTAAGGTATTCTTGAATTTTGACATCCATGTTGATAAGGCGTACTAGATAGCTATACCAAATGATGATGTTATAAAGCTCTAAATGGTAGCCAAATTGAAGGATAAGGGAGTGTTTTCTGTTTAGTCTATTATAAGCATCAAAAGTTGATGGAACCAATTTTTAAATTAAAAAAAAAAAAGAGTGTGAAGATGAGTGAAACCAACTTTTACAAATCATAAAAGGATAAAGAACACTAAGAATAAAGGAATCACTCTCTCAATTTGGTTGGGCTAATGGTATACCAAATTTCTCTTACAATTTTAGGAGGAAAAAAGGCTTTTCAAGTTAATTTTAGAATGAACCAGCTGATTTAATTAAGATTCAAGTGTTTTTGGAGATTAAAATGACTTTTTAAATCATTTCTCATATTAAAAAAATGTCCTTAAAACACATGTATAAACTAGAAACTTCTATATGCAAAAATCAAAAGTTGTTTTAAAATATTAGAGTAAAAAGGTCCAGAAGCCTTTTAGAAGATGCGGACAAGACAAAAGCAGCAGTTCAGTAGTAATAGGTAATAACAAAAACAACATTATAGAAAATCAAATGTAATTATTAGTTGTTTTATTCAATATGAGTAAAAAAGATTTTATTTTTATTTTTTAGGTTAAGAAAATCTCTTAGACGGGGCATGAATATTGGTATAAAAGAGGTTGTATAAAAAAAGCCAAGAGGCAAGGTCTAAATGGTTGGGCCAACGTTCCAAGCCCAATACAAAGAATCCCAGATGCACACAAACATGATCTTCTTGCTTTTAATTTTGTTTATAGGGTGAACAATATGTCATCCGCTCTATTTATAAAAAAAAAAATAAACACATACAACGTCATCTACCAGTAAACATTATGGTTACCGAAGATGGATAGAAAGTCAGGGTCTAAGTTTTTGGACCTCAAAAACCAATTTACAATCATTTTCATTTGAAAGCACCCATGAAACACCTTAAACACATAAATAAACCCATTTTGATATCTAAACACCCTTAAATCAATTAAAAAAAAATTGATGTTAGCAAAGCTAATAGGACAACAATAACACAGGAAACATAAAAAGATTTGATGAACAAAAATAGTTGTAGATATAAACTCTAAATTCACGGTTTTATTCTCTAAAAAAATAAGTATACGGTGGCTCTCTGCTCAAGAGGTTTATAAGATCTTTAAATATGTCATAAAATCCTACATCTATTAAAAAACAACTAAAAGTTTGAAAGTATAAAGAAAATTAAAATAAGATCTGAATTAAAACAATAAATCCGAAGAAAAAACTAGGAAGAACAACAAAATTGGCCCAAACATCAATTTCTGGGCCTAATTCTGATAGATCTAATGGTCCAATAAGCGATGAAATGACTTCCAATGAGAAAACTAAATGTAAAATCATCTAGAAAAAAACTCGAGTTTGATCTTATAGTCGAATCTCCTGTTATTATTGTTTTAAGGTGCTAACCTAATTTAACGCGATCAGACCTTCACTTGGACTTAGGGTGCGTTTGTTTCTGAAAAGTGGTTTCCGGGAAACCACTTTCCAAACTTTCCTGTGTTTGTTTGTCATTAGAAAAGTTGGTCAACGAAAAACATTTTCCGGTCAACATAAAACACTTTCCTGTCAAAGGAAAATTTGGCTTGATTTTCATGAAAGTGTTTTCCTTTTATTTTGGGCGGAAAACACTTTCCAGAAGTTGTGAAAAATTTTGAAATATCATATTATTTACTGATTATGTCAAATTTGGTCCTTAAACTTTTGATTACTATATATTTTGTTTGATTTTTTTTTTTCAATTTCATCTCTTAAAATTTGATTTTTGTATTAACTTTGGTTCTTATTTTTATGATTGTTATTTACTTTTTTCTCTTATCATTTTTTTAATTGAATTTTTTTATCTATAAAATTTGATTCTCATTCTTTTGATTGTTACTTATTTTATTTAAAATAATTTATGAAATTGTAATTATTATTATTTTAATTTCATCATCTTTTAATTTTTTTTATCTGTTAGATTTGATCTCTATTATTTTGATTATTATTTATTTTTATTTGAGATAATTTATGAAATTAGATTATTTTCAATTCCATTCTCATTCAACTTTTTAATTTGTAAAATTTGTTCTTTATTATTTTAATAAACTTGAAAAAAAAATATTAATAAGCTATTTTCCATAATATAACCAAATACTGAAAAATGTTTTCCAACTTATTTTTCATGACACTACCAAACATCGGAAAATAATTTATTTTTCCAAAATTCACTTTTCAAGGAAACTACTTTCCAAAATGAAACTACTTTCCTGTAAACAAACGGGGTCTTAGACATGTCCCATTGATCCATAAAAACATCTACTAGGCCATCCACATTGTGTGTATGGGTCAAATCATCATCTGGTTCTGTCAGATCCTCACCCGAATGATCAGAGTATTTAGTTTCCACAAGCCTAATTGTATCAAAAACTCAAATTTAAACCAAGTAAAAAAAAATATTCCCTAGCCATGAACTCTTTTTCTTGACAAGATAAAATCTTAAAAACATTTCAATGATACTCCTCTCGTTAAAAAGAAATAAAATAACACCAAGATCAATTTTTTATGCCATAATGTAGCCAATCAATAACTCTCTTTCATTCTTTATTTTCTAGCAATTTTTCTCTTATTTCTGAAAACTCAAGATTAAAACATCAAATAAATAAAGTTTAAGGCTTAAATTTAAAATTTTAAAATTGAAGAGATCAAAAAAGAGTAAATGAAAAGTATTTGGAGGAAAGCGAACTTATTTAAGCAAATCTAAAAAACCCTCATTAATATTTTTTTTTATATTTTGGTCCATTTACTTTGAAGTTTTTTAACATTATATATTTAAATTTTATTTTATGAAATTAGCTCCTAATTCAATTATGAAATTTACTAATACATTGAATTGTCGAGAAAACGCAAGGATAAGAAAACATCAACACATAAAATATAACAAACATCACATAAAAAAAGATAAAATTGAAAAAAAAAATTAGTAATCAAAATAAAAAATAAAAAATAGCATTATTTATTAAAAAATATTGTCTATAATAAAATGAGAAACTATGCACAATAAAATGTTGAAATCTTTCAATATATCCATAAAATAAGATTATGTGATTGGTATTTTATATTGGATTTAATTAAAAAAAATACAAATTGGTTAATAACAATACTAAGAATTTTCAAAAAAAGAGAAAAATATATACACAATTTTTTTATTTACTGAAAAAATTTCAATATTTATTTTTATATTTATAAGATAAAATCTAAAAATAAATAAATGAAATATTCCATTGATAGATTAAAAATAATCAACCATGAATTTATCAATGCAAATTCCATTAAAAACTTTGTCATAAAATATACATATAATACATTATAGATGTCATACCACCACTTGTAATTGCAAAGAAAAAAAGAAAATAAATACTTGCCACAAATTTAAATTATTGAAGGCTTTTTTTATTGTTAATTTTAGAATATTAAAGAATTAATTGAAATACGTATAAATTGACTTAAACACTTATAATTATTAAAAAAAAACAAAAATAAAAACAATTATTTTCAATATTATTATATTATTGAGTTTGAAAATAAGAATTTTTTTTTCTCACCTTGAAAGAAAAATCAACTGAGTCTCAACTGAGGCAGCATTTATTGTTGGTTTAAAAAATGAAAAAAAAAAAAGAAAAAGAAAGAAAACAATGGCGATTCGGCAGCAGCACCAACGACGTTTTATCTCATGCTGCCAACTCCCAAGGGATTGAGTGAGACATAAAAAGCCAACAGAAACATCAGAAGCCAACGTTTTATCCTCTTTGAAACCACCAAAGCGATAATAAAAATAAAATGGCAGTGATAATCCGCTGCAGCTCTTGCTTCTCTTCTCCACCCTCCTCCGATCACATCATCTCCCCCAAACCCCATCTTCCAGCTGGTCAGTGCTCTCTCTCTCTCTCTTGAGTTTTTTGTTTTGCTTGAGCGTGAATTATGTGAGTAATGCACTAGTTGCGCGCCTTTTATGTTTGGTTTTCGAGAAATAATGAAAATGGAAATGGATTTCAGGTATTATTATGTCATTGTTGCTGGGTTGGATTTATTTTAACTTATTTTGCCGGGGATGTGATTTTTATGCTATATCTAGTTAAGGGCTCCTACCAAATTTCAAAATTTTGATGCCTAACCATCAAGCATACAAATATAGCTTCAATGTTTTGCATTTATTCTATGTCTGTGTTCATAAAGCTTTGCAGATTTTTGACTGATCAGAAATACAGAATTGTGGTGGATAGATTTTTATTTCGTTTCTCGAAGAATAGTGGAAATCTTATGTATTTATGTATAAATCTGAAGTAATTTCTTGATCCTTTGAACCAGGAAAATTGGCCTCTCTTCTGTTTAGAGCACGGAAGTTTACATCATCATCTGGAGATGCTTCAAGTATACTATCTGCTTCTCGCCATAAGTTGCCAGGCAGCGAAGGTGTGCACATAAGGCCTGCATCAGAAGGGCATCTGAACACTGTTCAAGTACCGCCTGTTTGTGGCAAATTTCTTGAACTATTGTCTGCTCATCAGGTATGATGGTGAGTTTGTCCTGTTATTTTCCCCCAATAAATATTGTTTTCTTTCTTGGCTGGCTTTACTTGATTTAAAAGAATGTAAAACTACCCACCATGTATTGTAGAGAGTCACAGCTTTTCTGATGCATGAATATGGGGGGTTGCCACAGGGGACACCCCTTTGTGGTTTTGTGCATCCATCAAAACATTACTGCGTAATTTTTATTGCTAAGCCAAATGAACCTGCCATGCTGCTTTCTATGTTCAGCAAAAAGTTATGGATTTGATAATGAGTTGGTTTGGTTAGGTTTTGTGTCAATTCTCTGTGTGGACTTGAAAAGCAATTTATAATTAGGAGATGTAGGTTACCACAGTCATCATTTGGTCGATGATGTCATAATGGAACATGATAAAATCACTTCCATTGATTTGTTTAACATTTGAAATTCAAGACAGATTGAGGTGCTCTTTATGTTTTGGTTTCTCTGCAACAAGGATTAGTTTGGTTTCCTTTTCAGGCTACTCAATTTCCATCTGATTGGTAATACTCTTGTCTTTGCAGGGAAACATGCAATTGAGATCCTCGGCAATGGCTTTTCTTGTTACTAATGCCTTGATGTGGACTACCCCTTTTGAAGCTTTAGCTGAAACATGTGAGGCAGATAGCTCTATCTTCAACATGCCTTTGCTGTTATTTGTGGCCCTTGTAGGGGCCACTGTTGGAGGTATGATTCTATTTCACTTCTTCTCAAATTTCTTTGTTCCTCGGTTTTATGCTCAACAGTGAAAGCTTTGCATATAAATATATTAGATAATGTTTTAAGTTCGTTTGAAGCGAGAGTAAGTAAATGCTTGAAATTCAAGGCTCAAGGATCTTGGAATTTGGACCAGGACCATCAAGTTGAAGATTGGTGCAGGAATCCTCTTATGTTCTTCTGCGCTTGTTTGATAGCTTTTCCTTGCTCTCGAAAAAATTCCACTGCATTCTTGAAGTGTTCACTTAAATCAATATGATGCATGCTATTCTTCCTCTAGTAATTCAGTGCTTATGTGACAGGGTTGCTTGCACGGCAGAGGAAAGGGGAATTGCAGCGGCTGAATGAGCAATTACGCCAGATCAATGCAGCTCTAAGAAGGCAAGCCAAGATCGAGTCCTATGCCCCCACCTTGAGCTATGCTCCTGTTGGTAGTAGAATACTAGAGAGTGAAGTGATTGTTGATCCAAGGAAAGAGGAGTTGATTTCTCGATTGAAAGTTGGAAAGAATTTTTTGCGGAATCAAGATCCAGAGAAGGCATTTGTGGAGTTTAAGTCAGCTCTTGAGCTTGCTCAGAACCTGAAGGATCCAACAGAGGAGAAGAAGGCTGTAAGAGGTTTAGGTTTGTTTCACTTTCATTACTTTGCCCATTTCTCTTTTCAATAAATGTACATTTTACCTGCAATTCTTCTCCTATACCTACATGATCAATGATTTAAAACCAAGCAATAAAGCAAAAGGCTGGTTGTTCCGCTAGGCCATGCACGTCTTGCCCTAGTGACTGGATCTATTGAATCTTTGTCTCCCTCACTATTGCACTTCTTTTGATGGCCTCATGTCAAGATGGATACAAGTTCCTGTCCTTTTATACAATAAATAGACTTCAATTCATGTGTTCAATCGATGAGTGCTCTTAATGATGACTACATTCAACTTCTAATGAGTTTCTCATCTTTGTTTCTCTAAGCTTAAGAAATCAAATCCTCTTTTATTAGCTATGGTGTTATCATTATCCACTATTTTAGTTCTTTTCTTCATTTATGAAGATAGATGAACTTGACATTGCTTGTCCCGCGTTTCTTCACAAATGCATGTTTGATTGAAAGTTCATTTGAAAAAAACCTGCTTGATTCAGGAGCCTCACTGCAAAGGCAGGGTAAACTTCAAGAAGCTATTAAATATCACTGTATGGTTCTTGCAATCTCCAAGAGAGAAGGAGAGGAATCCGGAAACACGGAGGCTTATGGAGCAATAGCGGACTGCTACACTGAACTTGGTGATCTCGAGCAAGCTGCCAAATTTTATGACAAATATATTGCAAGGTTGGAAACAGACTGACCGGTTTCATCCTAATAACATTAGACATCATCATAGGTTGTGGATTAGTTCATTAATTTTTGCTGCTGGCTTAGTCTCCATATCTTTTGCTTTGTATCGTTCTGTTGTCTTTCAGCTAGCTATGATTTGTGATTGTTGAATTTTTTTTCTCATCACATTACAACTCCTCCTAAGGGGAACACCGAATTGCGTTTTTGAAGTCTCTCTTTAATAAGCAGGTGTTGTAAGGCTATCTTTAAAACGTCCCAGAGCATCATGGATTCGCAGGAGATTTCTAGTTAAAAGGGAGTGAAACCACCATTCAAAAGCCGAAACCCTTCATTGCTAAATTGTTATAATGTATATCGTCTCGCAAACAGCATCTTGCAAAAACACTATATTCTCACAAAGGCAAAGCATTTGTGGCGAAAGTTCAAACAAAGACCTTCAAAAATTTAAAAATAAAAATAAATTCCAGGCCTGAAAATCCACATGCCTCGAAAATAATTAAATTCTCATACAACAGACAATGGTCAAGATGCTCAAAGGGTTTAAGGCATACTGCTGTCATATTAAATTGCCCATTCCCTCTGTCAACCAATTAGCTCATCCCTACATGATAGATAGCTCATCCCTACATGCTCGAAAACAGAAAAACATACATGTATAATACATCAACACAAATGGCAAGCATATGATATAAATATGCGGTTAGGTAACCACCTCACGGCTGGATAAAGAGAAAACAGATGGCTTCCTAATTGCTTGGAACTTAAATAACACCCACAAAGGCAGGAAATAAAGGTGTGGCGTCAACTCTTATTGTTACCGATAGTACATCAGTTGCTGGGCAGCAGCAACATTCTGGAAACCACCATCATATATTGCCTGGCTTGCTCCGGCAGCACCCATTCCCATTGCTGCTTGTTTTAGAGGAAGCTGCCCCTGAGGATGCATCAAGGCATGGATACCACCCATCTTGCTTATCGCTAGCTGCCTCTCATATGCCAAGATATCAGTAGCTGTGAGACCAGGCAAAGGGGCAGCAGCAGGTGGGGGGAGTGGGTTTGAGCTTGTCCCCGGCGGAGTAGGCTTGCTACCCCATGAGCACTACAAGAATGGAGAAAAAATTTAGAAGTCAATTTCCAAGTTGAAAAAAAATGTTGTTATTGTTCCATCCTTCTAACATGACCTCTAACACAAAGGTTTTACGTAGATAGTAAATGAGGTTGACATAATCCAACATACCTTCATCTGTTTTCCAAAAAGTGATTGGGTGTTTCCCATCTGAATAGCTAAAGCTGCCTCTGCATGAGTACTGAACCTCACAAAACCAAAACCTTTGTCTCTCTGGACACGAACCTCCTCAATAACTCCAGCACCAAGAGCATGGAAGTGGCGATGGAGATCAGGCTGTGCTACCTGGAGATTGATTGAAGATAAGTAGTTCTTGTAAATAAGACAAATCAGATATTTCTAAGATATTCCAAATTCTACCATTCTTCTAGACATTAGATACAGCAAACATTTTGGAAAAGAATCACATATGGAGATGTATGCACAAATAATGTACAAATAGCAAGAACAGGCAGATGGGAAGAAAAGTTTCTTGCCTCTGGAGCAAGATTGCCAACATAAACAGTAGTATATTGAGGATTGTTTTCAGGAGCCTCATTATTTGTTGCCTCCTTGCAATCCTCTGCACAAGATAATTATAAATATAAGTTTTTCCATCTTAGTTGTTTCCCACAGACGCAGAAGAATAACAAAACACATTGCAACCCGTGGACAAACATGAAAACAGGATAACAAATCAAAATGGGTTATTTTTGTTACAAGAGCATGAGATGTTGCGACAATCCACAAGCTAATTGCCAATTCACCACATTCTATTAGAAAATAATGGTGATCCAAACCCATCTTTGAAAATAAAGCATTGCATTATTCACATCTAATCCTGATTCTCATCATTTCAAAACATGTACAACTGACCTGACGTGCCATTTGTTAGTTCCACCACACTTTTTGAATCAGAGCTTTGCTTGTCGTCATTGGAACTGGCACCTTTAGCTGCCCAGTTGCACCGAATCTGTCTACTACCAAGCCACTTTCCTGAAAGGCATGTGAATTTACATTATTGTAACATGAATAAGACGTGAGCAAGCATATCTAACAAAATTGTAATGATCCAGGTTGACGAACTCCACCACTTTACAAAATCAATCTTGCATCACTAGATTGTACACCCTAATGATGAATACTAATCAACTTTTGCTTATGCTTATGGCTATGCTAAAAAGCCCAAGAATCACAAGTGTATCAATCCATGTCTTAAGTGCACAATTTCATGCTAATGCCATAGGACTATTACCAAATTTTCCTTCCTAATCCTAGGACCTCAAATTTAGTGGGACAATATCAGCAAAGGACATTTCTAAGAAGGGATGGCAACTAGTGCAAAAACCAGCATTGTGATCTCAAAATGCTAAACTTTCCCAGCAGCCCCCAAACTCACAAGTATACACAGATGTGAAAAAAAAAAAAAAAAGGTGTATATAACACAGCTTCTTTCCATTTGTCAGTCATTCACTATTTGATTAAGTAGAAATGCACGTTAAGAATAGAGGAAGTGTAAATAACACATTGCTTTTTCCAATGAACCTTAATTAAGAAACAATCACCCCAAAACCATTAAACAATCCTTGTGAATCCCATCATCCATACCTGTTAGGTCATTTATTGCACCCTGGGCATCCTGAGAGGAAAACAATGTCAGAATCATGATGAATAAAAAGCTTACAGAAAAAGAAAGGCACTAAATGAATTCAATACCTGTTGATTTCGAAAGGAAACAAATCCAAACCCTCTTGAACGCCCAGTCTTCTGATCCCACATAACCCTTGCATCTCTGAAACCAGAACATGCTTAGATACAGTGCTCAGCTTAATAACACCAACCTAATAAGATAATAAACCACCAAGATAGCATTTCCAACTTTTTAACTCTATGTTTTCCACAACTTCAGACATTGAAAACACACTGAATTCAACCAAGGTGGACACATGCAGAGAGAGAGAGGGTGAGGGAGGAGAAACTTACGAACAACTGGGATAAACAGAAAAGCAGGCATACAATGTTGCATCAGTAACCTCAGGACTAAGATCTCCAACAAAAATGTTGAAGTGACCTGCGCATTAAAATGGTGTCAATGCTTATACATGCCAGTACATCTGAGTTAGGGATAAAATTTAAAACATAAAAAAAACAGAGAGAGAGAGAGAGAGAACCAACCTGATGTATCTTCTCTCTGACCACTAGCATATGCCCAGTTAACTTTAATAGGCTGCCCAAATCTGCCAAGAGTGCAGTAATAAGGTGCTGACACAAATTTAAGGTAGAGCTTGGAGGATCAGTACAAGAGTAAAACAATTCACAATCAAAAGCAAGCTACTCACAGATGCCTTCCATTAAGAGATAATATTGCAAGAGCAGCTGCTCGACGATCAAAGTAGTGAATAAATCCATAGGACGACTGCAGAAGTGGAGACAACAGAGATGTCAAAAATAGCATACAAGCTAACAAACTGACCAAGTGAACTGGTAAAAAGTAGCAACATACAACAATTAGATCCTTTCCATATAGCATACGATCTCTCAGATTTACCTTTTCTTTTCTGATAAGCTTGCATCCTTCAACAGGACCAGTACTCGCAAAAACCTCTTGGAGAAGGGGTTCAGTTACCTGAGTGTGGATGTTTCCCACATACCTGCATTTTTCACAAAAAATAAAGAAAGAAGTTTTAAAAAAAGAAGAAAATAGAGGGCAACAAATAAACCTGTAAGTAACCTTCCTCAATTAGCAAAAATAAAATATAGCAGACAATTGGTCATCAAATTATTGGTGCATTTTAAGTGAAAATTGAAGGAAAGCATGAATAAGTAGTCCTATTATCAATTAAGAAGAAATTCAGTCAAGAAAATAGAAGCGGTGGGCAGTTGCATGAGCATGCATGTGAAACAGAAAACAAGTAAGAAAAACAAAAGAAATAGAAATAAAAAGGAAAAATGTCTAGACAAACACTCACACACTGCGGCAAGTACTTGGATCAAAACCAGGAGGCAGATTTCCACTTGGAATTGGCTCAATCTGCAAAATAAAAAAGTGAAAACGAAAAGAAAAGGGAAGAAAACAAAATTTAATATAAAAAAAGGCCTCTTCTCAATCTACCCGAATCTAAAATATTTCAATCCAGAACAGCACAGCTTGCAAAAGGTCTGGACAGAACAAGCCTATAAAACGGGAAGATAAAATAGTTCTTAAAGTAGACATAAAGGATTGGCTGGATGACTAATGCAGATACAAGCAAGACACCAAAAAACAAAAATATACTATAGTTAACGCTTTCACATTCTAATTATTATTATTTCTTTTTATCTTCTTAAATGTACTGGTCATGTTAAGAGAACAAAACTATATAAAGATATCGCCCATGTCTTGATTCTTAATCTCAATATTTGTTGAATCCTCAGTACAAAGTTAATTCCCAGATGGAAGCTTCAGTTCAAAACCCATCACTCCTTCCTGTGCCAATCTTTTCTAGCTTCCTATGACAGAGAGTATAAAAATGGAAATTTTGTCCTATTTTTCCTTTAATTAAAGCAAGAACCATCAGTTGAGGGGGTTTTGCGATGACAATGGTAAAGAAATAATCACACCAAGTGAAACAACTGCTATCTAGATTATAACGTGGTCAAGAAAATGGACCCAAACTCTGCTGCATTTCACTGAAAATGACATGAAACCCTGCGCTATTCAAGAACACTGAAATTGCATTTTACAAAAGTTTGGAGCATTCCCAGGCTAACAAATAAACAGGGCATAAAAACCCACTGTGAAACTTAACATGGACATTTGTAATTCACTCCCGCACGAGTTGAACACATATGCATAAACACGGAGAAACACAGAGAGGAAGACCGTGATTTAGAAATGACCAGACACAAAAATAAGAGGGAGTGTAATCTAGAAACTGTAGCAGAATAAAAGAAACCAAAACAAAAAAGAAATTTATCAAATTCATTAAATGCCCTCAAATAATCTAGAGAACAACACATTTCAAAAAAATTAATTAATTTTTCATTCATTTCTAACAAAACCCCAAAAACCAAAAAAAAAAGAGAGAGAGGCAAAGCTCGTAACAATAATAGGAAATAGAAAACCCTAAAATTTCAATAAAAAGGCCAACACACTAACACTAAACCATGATTTTTTGTCAAAAAAGGAAAAGAAAACCTAAAATCCTCCTCCCGAGTTCCTAGAACCTTAGCCTAGATAGCTCTAGAAATCCAATAACGAAAATTGCAATCGGCAGAATAAGAACCAATAATAAAAAAAAAAAAAAAAGGAAAAGCTTCCAAAAATTGGAAGTACCTGAGGAGGAGCGAGGAGGCCAGGATGGTAAAGAGACTGTTGTTGAAGAAGAGCCTGTTGCATCAGTGCTTGTTGTTGCTGTTTAAGCCTCTGTTGTTGCATTTTTTCTTTCGTTTTCCTTTAAGAAAGAGAAAAAATCAGGCCTTATTGTTAGTTTGTCGAGAAAATAAAAATTCGGTCTTGCTTGCTTCTTTCAAAAGTATTTTCTCTCAATTTTTGGTGTGGTTTAGGGTTCGAAGAGAAGAAAGGAAAGGGGAGGTCTCGATCGATCGATCGATCAATCAATCAGTCGGAGAAAAGAGAAAAAAAAATAAAAAGAAAAAAAAAGAAAGAAAGAGAAAATGAAACTATGAAAGAGAGAGGGAGGGATAACAAAAAGTGGTTCAAGATAGAGAGAGTATTTATACTTGAATTTTAATTTTAATTTTTTTGGTGGGGACTTAGAGGTGATTGGTAAAGTTACGACGCTTGTGATTTAATATGTGAGGACTGGCAGTAGAGAAATGACAGGTGCTATGATGGCGATGGATGATTGGGTTGTGATGGGGGTGGTTGAAAGCTAAGTTTGTGGGATTTTTCTTTCAGGAGTGTGATAGGATATCCATCCAGCACACGGTCTGTTGCTCTATTCTTACAGGTTTGTTTGGAGTTTGGGTGTGTTTTGTTCTATATTTCATTTTTTATGCACCAAATTTTATGTAAATTAGACTGATTACAAAATATTTTAAATTAATTAATTTTCATGCAAAACATTTTATTCAAAACAATTATTGAAAACATTTGTGTATAAAATAACTTGCCTATAACATTCCTGTTAAACTATCTGTGTTTGATATAATATTTGGTATTATATTGATATCATGGAAGTTGTTTTTTATTTTTAAAAGTTTTTCATGTATATAAATATATTAAAATAATTTATTTTATTTTTTAAAATTTATTTTTAATATTAGCAAGTTAAATTGATCCAAAAATATTAATTTTGAAAAAAAAAATTGAACAAATATGCATAAACAATATCCTACTCCTGCATTTTAAGAATATGTTGTCTTCAATTTTTATTGGTGTAGCTCAACTGGTTAAGTTCTAGATTTGCTTCCTAGACATCACCAGTTCGAGACCCATAAACCTCAAGGTCACTAAAAGCTTATATGGTCATTAACTTCAGAGCCTGTAAAATTAGTCGAAATATACGCAAGCTAACCCGAACAATCACGTTAATAATAATTAAAAAAAACATTGTTTTTGAGCAAGATATATATCAAACACTATAATTATTTCCAACAACTCGTATTCATCATATGTTCTTAGAGTATGTTCTTAAGATATCACATATGGTCTGAGAGATTAAAATTATAAACCATTTACTTCCGTTAAATTTGTGAAGTTATATGTCACATTGTAATAAAAGAATTTATTAAAGAATAAATAGATAATTAAAAGTATAATATATATGATTAAATAAATAAAAATATGTCATTATTAAAAAAATCTAAAAACACAAACACACATATATGTAGGAGATAGCAAGAATGTGTTTAGTAATAGAAAGTATTTTTTCCTTTTTCTTTTTTATTTTCTTTTCATTTTTCTCTAATAAAAATATTAAAAAACATGTTAAAAACAAAGTATAGAGTCACTTTCTTTGCTCCTAGGAATCGAAGTAGAGAACTCTTTCCCCGGTGTATAGAAAAGAGTCAAGTTCATGAAAAATGGGTCATTTACAACCACTAATAAAGGGTTTACTGAAAATTCCAAATTAATAATTCATTGAATGAATGAATTTTTTTCAAAAAAAAAAAGAAATACATCAAGATTACAATTATTTTTTATTAAAATAAAAATCATAATTTATAATATTTATCTAAATATTTTGTACTAACGGTAGAATATTAATTTTATTTCATTCAAATTAAAATTTATCATGAGAATAACTAAAAAATATTTATATTAAATTTATATTCATTTTTTTTAAATTTGTAAAACAGTGAATAAATTATATTGAAAAACTATGAGGATGTTTTTCAAAGTCAATATAAATTAAAATATTCATCATTTCAAAATTTCTTTCATGTGTGATGACCAACTATTCTAGAGATTATAATATATTAAAAAATATATATACGAAAAAGAAGCCTAAATAAGCTATTTGGAATGGAAACTGTAATTTATTGTTATACTAATGAGTTTTTTTTAAAAAACAATTTTCTATTGGATATAACTTTCATTCCTTTTCCTTTGCATGAGAGTCGTAATGGGTTTTCTCTACTTTTGAATATTGATTAAATTAATGTTTTTTAAAAAAAAACAGCTTCGTGCTTTGGTTATTAAAAATTGAGCGTGGGCTTGAAAGAGCCCAATGGGCCCCATTTTCAAATAATGACGTGATCCATTTTGTATGAAGTTTTAGTTTCTGTGTTTTTCTTGTTCTTAAAATTTATAAACATTACCTTATGCTTGTATCTTTTATTCCATGATATAGATGTTTTATAATTAGTTTACAAGTTAATTAAGACTAAATCTTCCTTTAAATAGTTTAAGGGATACACCCCTTATATCACTTTGATATATTAAAAATTTTAATAATTTCTTTCCTGTATTAACCCAATAATTCAAACTAGAAAATTAAAAAAAGTAAGTAAACTTTTTTGAATATTAACCTAACTCTTTGAAATTTTTTATATACTTATCTAAAGTTATAAACCATGAGTCTATCGGATCGTATTGAGTGTTTCATGCTTAGTATTTTTATGCTTACATATATTTTATTAAGATAAAAAAAAATTGATTTTTCACCGATGATGATAAAGTTTCTCTAAAAAAAAAGAAGGGTTAAACATAAATCTTATGAGATTTGTTTTTCATTAGTTATCTTTTTATCTACAAAAATACATTGATTTTTTTGTTTATCCTTCTATTTTGTATCAGGTGGTAATATTGAGTTAACTTTCATAAAAATTAAACAATTCAAGAAAGTTATATTTTCATAGCTTATTTAGTCTACTAATTTCATTTACTATTGCATACTATTACCAACTCGATTTGTTTTCGATAAAGCTAGAAAAACTTCACTGGATCTAGGTTTTTTTCATGGACATTAATGGACTGAATGGTGGGTGTGACATGCAAAATAACACTCTGATGTATAGGTTAGTTTAGAGTTTTTCAAATGAATATTACGTAAGAAAAATAGACATATTTTTTTTTTTTGCTGAGATGGAAAAAATTCTCCTTTCTCTCTTTTCAAGCTGTGAATATATAGCTTACATTGGAAAAAATCTGGAGCTACATATCATGAAAGGCGGTAGTTCTATTGCATAACTTAGGTGACTATTATAGCTAAAGTTTGCAATCGAAGTTATAGCTTGTACAATTCAACATGGTAGCTTAGATTAAATAGAAAAGCCGACACGAGCGAGAAAAAGAACTAAAGAAAAGAGAGGAGAGAAAGGGAGGAGAGAGAAAAAATGGTGAGCTCGTTGTTATAAGCTAGGAAAACTAACCTATGGACCGAGCCTTGTGAGGCAACCTTAAATGCCTTGGTTCAACCCAACCAAACTTGGGGAGGCTCGGTTAAGCTTATGCCCAACTAAGCCAAATTTTTTTAATATACTATCATTTGCCCCCAAATAATTTTTTAACAACACCATTGTTAAGAAATTATTTTATCAAAAATCTAAATACGGAGAGGAATGACAATAAATAATGTATGACATATTTAAATATATCCATGCAATCTAGTTTGAGAATTGTGAACTTACTGTTAGCATGTGAATGTTGATGTTTGTGACATGTATAGTATCAGGCATGATTGATATCATAGAATTGAGACCTAACAATTATAAGAGTAAAAGCTTGTAGCTATATCAAGAATCTTAGCACACCCTTGCACATGGTTGTGCACTTGGTTGTGATAGAGAATCTTGATCCATTACGATAATAACAATTGTGTTTGGAATCTTGGTCTAGCATTACACTACTCCACATGGTTGTGCTAGAATCATTCTATTATGATAATGGTTGTCGGCATGATCACTACTATAAATAGGTAATGATTCTTTTCTTTTTTAACATCACATCTTTATTTTTTAAAAAATTATCTATGGGTGAACCTTTAGTATGCAAAGACAGGTGAAGAAATTTACCCTTCTTTTCTACTTGGTTTTAAATGTCTGGCTAGATTAAAAAAAAAACTTTTGGTAGAGAAGACTCTAGAGCTGATACTTCTGCCAATGAAAGTGGTGGAGCTAAACCTTCTCATCTTGCTGGTTGGAGTAGAGGAGCTGGATCTTCTTATCGAGGTGATGAAGGGCATATGTCATATAAACACCAAAGTAGCCAACCTCAACCCCAAAACCCATATAGAAGCACTATAACCATTGATACTATTACTCAACTAACCATAAACATTAAAGTAAGGTATAAGCCTAGGATTCTAATTCCCATGAAAGAATAAGCAGGACACCTAAGACAACAACTAGAGATTTTGAGATCACAACCTTTGTGTGTATGTTTAAGTTTGGATATTTCCTACCCTTGTTTAATTTTGTTAGAGATGTATAATTAAAACTCGTGTGTGAGCCAGTTGCACCCCAATAGGTGGATGACTCTGATGACTTTTGATAAGTATTTAAGTCTTAAAGTTCAAGTCCTAATTATTGATATGTTTAAGTATTGTTATAGTTTATCTAGTTTTCATGAGGGTAAAAAAGTGGTGACATGGTTTTATACTTTTTCTCAGAGAAGGATATGAAATCTCTTTAATGATATTTTTTAAGGTAAATTATTGTCAGTAAAAAATTAGAGAAATGATTGGTTAACAATAGGTTATAGTGGTTCAATAATCTCTGCTAAAAAGATATGAGGTTGTTTTTTGGTTTGGAGGATGTCTATCACAAATAATGCTACTCCTCTTTTAAGCCTAAATGAAGAAAGTGTAATTAAAAAAAACTTACTGATAACTGTTAATACTACCTTTTTTGGTTGGCTAAAGGGTATTCTCTAGACAACAACGTTTATGGTACGAGATATATTTACTATTTTCCTTGTTTTTTGGCATTATAACCATTATACTAATATTTATTTATATTGTTTATAGGTGGCTCCCACTCTAAGACTATTAAAAAAGAAAACCAAATTCCTCCTCGTCATCAGAATAAGAAAATACATAAAAGGAGAAAGAGAAGTCTCAGAAGGAGAAAAAGATTTAAACAAATGATCTTGAAGTAGAGGTAATAGAAGAATCTTAGCAAAGGAGTGGTGAGATAAAGACCAATATTGACATGATAACTATTAGGAGTAGTTATGCTTTAAGCTAGAGGAGTAAGAAGAGATATAGTCCATATCTTGTCATTTCTAGTTATCCCATGAAGATGACACCCATTCCAAGTCTTATATCAAGCCCTGCACATGTTGTTACCCTAAGTCTTATTGCACCAAGTCCTATACATGCTACAACAAGTCCTATTAACATTCTTGATGATGTAAATTTGAATGGTAACACTGTTTTTAATATTTCTTCTTATTCTCTTTGGTTTCACTTTTCATAACCTTAACTTTTATAAGCAATTAACTTCTAGTGGTTATGGTGCCCAACCCGAGAAACCTTCTTCGGTGGAATTTTGACCTCTTATAGAGGTCATTTATACTAATAGAGAGAGAATTTATGACTTCCATATTGAGATATAATCCTTTATCTATAGATAATCATGACTAAAATATAGATATTTTTGCCATAATGTCTCAATTTTTATGGGATATATAATAATAAAGAGGAGGTAGTCTGTCTTATTAGTTGACCAATATATTAGTAACTTTTCATGTGAGTATGGAGCTCTTGATCTTATTGTTATTATTATTATTTACCATTACTAATATAAATTTTTTTTAAGAATTTTCAAAATATGTACTAACTCTTAGAAGATGGGAAGGAAAACAAGAGCACATAACAAATCATTGATGCTAACTCATCAAAAAATTGTAACCTGTAAGAAAAAACAAGCTCATATAGAGGAGAGTCTTTGTGAACTATAGTCTACCTATCGCTCCTTACATACAGAAAGAGATACTTTCCAGACAAAGCTCACATCTCTTCATGCTGCCATTGTAGAGTCCAAACGAGAAGTGGCTAGTTGTAAGAAAAGACATGAGGAGCTTGAAAAAAAAAATACTTTTTGATGCTTATAGTGCACTAGCTAGTCTGCAGTATGAACCAACTGAGGAATAGGGTGAGCTAGCTCAATTACAGGTAAAATGTTCATGTTTACAAGGCCTAATAGAGAATCCATCTGACTTTAGGGCATGTTTGGGAGTATGGTTGCAGTTGCTTTTCAAAGTGCTTTTCGTGCTGAAATGCATCAAAATGATGTTTTTTTTTATTTTTTTAAAATTATTTTTGAGATCAATGCATCAAAACAATCTAAAATATACAAAAAAAATTTAATTTTTAGCAAAACAGAAATTGAATTTTTTTAAAACGCGAGTTGGCCCGCATTTCTAAATGGGCTCTAATACTTCTTATAACAACAGTTTTGCACTAAAAAAAATAGTGGAGGAGAAATTTGTTGATATGATGGGAGAGCTTCATTTCTACAATAGCTCTCAAAACATTGATGTATACTTCTCCAATTTATTTCATGGAAATGTGCCTTGTTTTAATGAGAGATCGCGTGACCTCTGAAGGTCAATACTTGTCTGATGAGCTAAACCAAAAATACAAGACTACAAGTAGTATTTGTATTTTATTTGATGTATTTAGAGTTGTATTTCTATTATGTAATGTTGTTGTATTTATTGTGTAGTATTGTGGGGTGATTGTTTCAGTGATCAATAAAAGAAAGTGGAATTTATTATTTGGCTATCTATTTTTATAGTATAAACTAAATGTAAATAGGAGACTAGTAATTTCAAGAGAAAACAACTATAGGGTCCAAATTGATGAAAAAAAGGTCTAACTTGGAGAAAATTTAAAGTTGGGGTTAAAATGGCCAAGATTAGGTATAACTTGATTTGTACCAAACTACAAATGTAGCTTGGTCTGACCGAACTGAGCAATAAATATAGCATGATTTGATTGAGCTATTGTTTATCTTGGTCTGACCTAGGCTATTTAGAGGAATTTTTTAACTTGTAGAAAAATTAATCTTGTGAAAAAATAATCGATTTTCCAACATTGCTCTTTTGGTTTTAAAGCTTTGTTTACTCTCTAAATTTCCTTCTAATCTAGAGTTTAGGATCATTCCTTGTAGAAGAATAATTAAGTACAATTTTCTTGATTCATTAGACCTTGTTTAGAAGTGCCCTTAAACAAGATGGTTTTGTTGGAATCCTATGAGACTTGTTGAAGAAGGTCATGTTCCACTAAGTGAGAAGCAATAAAGCTTTAAGAGTAAATAATTGATCATTAACAACAACATAACTTAATTAATTTTAAAGTGCTCTAAGAAGTATATTAATTTATTTGATTTTGTTTTAATTTATATAAAAATATATTATATGATTAGCATGTATATCATAACCTTGTTTTGATATCAATTGGAAGTTTGATATATGCTTAATGTGTATTGTTAGAATCTTTATATATAATGTTTTTTGTTACTATTCCAAATTGTTATATTCTAATTATATTATATTTTTATAAACTAAATATATTTTCCTCACTTGTATAATTTTATTTGTGAATATTGGACAACATTTCCCTCCAAACCTAATAGGATGCACCGGATCCCAAGCAAAAATCAATAGAGTACGTTAAAGAGAAAGAAAGAACAGAAATGTTCCAATTAGCTTGAAAGCCTTCAGCATTATTCACATTATGAATATATATAATTATAAATGATGAATATATACAAGAGATTAATTTCAAAATTTTGTGCGTGAATGGGCGTAAGGCACAAATTAAACAAACCTAGCTACAACAACATGTAAGCAAATATAATATAACGATTTTAATTAAACTGAACTAATCATGAAAAGCTACACCGAATGGTGAGCTAATTTCTCACCAGCTAGCTAGAAGTTACAACTTAAGCTCTAGCTGCTTTGATGATTGGCCTTCGTTTAGGGCAAGCAACGGGTTACTGCCTTCTTCGGGTCTTGATGAACTGGGAAGATCATGAGTTAGGTTGTGTATTTGATACGGTGCTCTTGCCGCAACCCTGAAAAATAACCAAATAAGATTTAGATTCGATAACTAGTATTTATAACTATTGTTTTTTAAAATGTTTTCCCTTGAAAATATATTAAATTAATTTTTTTATTTTTAATTTTAACATTTTAGTACCTTTCTTTCCTCTTGGAAAAGAACCGATGAAGTGATGCTCTTGTAGCGTGTGGCACATCTGTAAGAAAAAAAAGAAAAGGAGGGTTATTGCAAGGATATAAATTCACTAATTAAAGCTTAAAAACTATTAACAACTTAATCTATTAGAACGATATTTACATTAGAAAACAATTGTTTACCTGAACCGTTAGGCGCTTCAGATTGTAAATGCAGTCTTTGTTGGGCACTATTGGAATCAAGAGCAGCAACAGAATTGGCGGAGTTAACTTTTATTATTGAAGGATCAGAGGGAAACCCATTAGGACTGATAGAGCTTCCCTTGGTGGCCAAAGCCATGATCTCCTGGGCCTTACCAGCCGGAATGTCATTAAACACAGTCAGTTTTCCAGCGTAAAATATAGTCATTTGGGTAGGTCCAGGATCCATTGTAGATGATTTCCTAATGTCATAAAAACAGCATAAAAATCTAGCACATGAAAAGAATAATAAAATCGGGAACCAGAGTTTTCTATACATATGAATGTATGCATGTTGATACCTCAAGTGATTATCAGCCTTGTTGATGGCGTCTTCTGTGTAATTTGAAGGACTGAAACCCACAAACTGAGGAAAGAAATCCATTGATTTCATCATGTTTGAAGATGCCACAGGCTTTTGTCTGAAAGTGATATGTTCAGATGAATTTTCCATGTTGGTGAGTAGATTCAATGTTGTTGCTGGCAAATCAGATGTCTCAGGACCTAAAAACAACATCAAACAGAAAAAAGATCAGAAACACACACACACACACACACACACACGTCTCTGTATAAATCTGCGTTTGAAAGAAAAAGAAAAAAAAAGAAAGAATTTTAAGGGTACCTTTAACTTCAGGAGCCTTTCCATTGATTCCAAGGCTGATGTCTCCAAAGCTCCCTTTCTCCTTCAAGTACTGGCTCAAAAGATTGCATTTTTTAGCAAAGCTCGATATCTGGTCAGGTGACTTGCAGGAATTCTGTGCTAAATTCGTCATGGATGATGAGAATATCCAACAGATGGGATGTTGTTAAGGGAAACAATTCCTGTATCTGGTGGAGGGGGTCGAGCAGGAGGAATATAAGGAGGGCGTTAGGTTCACGAGCATGTTCTTTGAACCTGATTAGCCATGAGTTGTCATTGTTCTCCTATCTTTGAATTTTAAACGGGTCCGTTGTTCTTTTGTTTTTCAAGCACGTTTTTCAGCACGAGAAAAAGAAGGTTGAGGATAAGAACGGGTCAAGAAAACGAAAGTAGACGCCAGGAGTACTTCCCCGAGTTACTCGTGGTTTTACTGAATTTACGATAATGGCCTCCCATGTTTTTAGATGTACGTGTCCAGTTACCCCGTGCTGCATCAAAAGTTTTTTAATTACATAATTCATTCAAAGGTAGTTATTGTTGTTTTTTAAAATATTTTTTATTTTAAAATATATTAAAATAATATTTTTTTATTTTTTAAAAATTATTTTTAAAATCGAGGCATTAAAATAATTCAAAATATATAAAAAAATTAATTTTTAATAAAAAAAAATTTAAACTTTTTAAAAACACGGATTGACCCGCATTTCCAAACGCTTTTTAACTCAGAAATAGAAGAATTTTTTTTTCATCTGTAAAAATTTTAATTATAAATTAAAAAGTTAACATGTATATTTAATAAAATAAATTATGAATCATATTGTCAATAAAATTTTTAAACACACTAAAAAATAAGTCATAAAACTAAAAGACAAATGCATATTAAAATATATAATCTGGAGCTTTTCAAATTTTTTTATTTAATAATATGGTTATATAATAAAATCTTGTTTGGTAAGAAAAATAATTCAAATTCCATTCACACAAAATAATTTATTTTCTTATTAATATATTTTCTTAACAAAAAAAATATAGTTTTTTGAGCTTTGTTGTTTATTCAATAAAAATAAAAGCAGTTAGAATAAATATATATAAAAAATAATTTTAAATAAATATTAAAAGGTATCTCATTAATTAAAACTCATTTATCATATTAATGCAACCTTTTTCTATATATTTTTATTGGGATAATTGATTTTTAAATAATACCTCATCAAAGCCATAATTTAAAACAATTATGTTTTGATATTTTTGATGCAAGTATATTAAAAAACAAGAATAATAAACTGTCTCCGTTGCCATAGAAAATGTTTTGGAATATTTTTTTAACTGATTATGCAATAATAAAACAAACTCACAAAAAAAAACAAAAAAACTTATGAAGGAAAATATATTTTTTTGTTGTTGAAAAAACCATATTTTTCGGTTCATGTAATTTTTTATTTTGTAAAAAAAAGTTGTTTTTTATAAGCTACATGGTTCATTGAATAAAATATAAAAAAAATGTTAAAAAATTATTTATAAAAACTATAATGATTTGAACTTTATTTTCTAAGAAAATTCAAGACCACGAACTTAAAAAAAGTCTGCATGGTAGTTTCACATATAATAATTAATGAAATGATTGCTAACATTATAAAATAATACAACAATATTATTTGAAAATAAATGCTACACTAAGTGATATTTAATTAAATAATGTCTTGAGTGCAATTTTAATTAGTTTATCATAACAAATTTCAACTGTATCATTTTATTTCAAACAAAGTAATTTGCTGGTGTAATTATTATTTTTATTAATCTATTTTTTTAAAATATATACACACACACACACACACACATACATACATAGTTTTTTAGTGCTAGGTGTTTTATTTGATAAAAACCAAAAGAAATGAACATAAATATAAAAGAAAATTGGATGCTTTGAAATAAGAAAAAAAAAAGCCTATGTTTAATTAAAACCCTTTTCATCTTATTAATGTGCTTGAGTTTTTTTTTTGGAATCTTTGTCACTAGAATATATATTTTTATAAACAAAGCTTATCAAAATTATAAAATCAAGTTTTAATGAAATAAATTTTTGATAATTTTAACGTAAATGTATTTTAAAATATAAGAATACGAAATTGCTTGCGTGATGTCTACTTTTTTAATTTAATCTAATACATGATAAGAAAAATACATATGGAGAAAAGCCAACAAAAACAATTAAGAGAAAAACAAAAAACAAATCTTGAAGGAATGTACAAAAACAACATTAGCTAATATTATAAAAAAAAATGCAACAATTTAATTTAGAAACCAAATAAGAATAGAAAGATATTTAATAAAATATTTTTAATTTATTTAATTTAATAAATTTTATTAAAATAAGAGAAATTAAATAATAAAGACTTAACACAAAAATGCAAGTGTTCGGATGGGTGACCTAGCACACACAACCCATAACAAAAGAGGTCAGATACATGTGGGCTTGCAAAGTTAGGTCTATGTATTTGATCATTTTTTTAAGTGGACAGACTACGCATCATCCATTTTTTTTAAAAAAAACAAAGCAGATGACATATTATATACATTGACAAATAATTCGTCGTAAGTTAATATAGATTTTGCCTATCATATAGGTGATTAGAAAGTCAGGGCCCATGTTTATAGGATCCAAAATTTAATTTTCAATATATTTTTACTTAAAACCACTTAATAAATACTTTAAGAATCTCAATATATCAATTTCTGATTTCAAGAAGTAGTATGAAAAAAAATTTATAAATTTTAACTTTGATCTTTTTTTAGTGATATGAAAATTTAAAAACATCGCAATGATATTATTTTCGTAAAGAGAAACTCAATAATACTAAATTTGGTTTTTTTATTCCTAAAATTTGACTAATTAACATCTTTTTCTCCCATCCACTATTTTTTATCAACTCTCTCTCTCCTAACAACATAGAAGAACTGAACAAAAAAAAAAGTGTAGGATCTAAAAGTCAAAACCTCAACAAATAGAGATAAAAAAAAAAAAAATTTAAAGACCAAAATTTTAAATTTTTTGACTCATAGACAGTAAAAAAAGGCTATGTTTTTGTTTTAGTATTAAATTTGATCCCCATAATTTTTATATTTTTAATAAATAAAATTGAATTTTATTTTACTAAATTGAGTATTAAGTTAATGTCAAATCATTTTATTGACACCATGAAAACATTATAACAAGCTAATCAAAGAAATTACTATGCAAACGGAAGCATAACAAGGATAGCAACAAGTATAGAAAGATAGGTAACTGGCTGAAATGTTGTTAAAATACAAAAAACCCTAAATCTTATTATATTTTTGAAATAATAATTTAATAAGTTGTGCCTTTTTAAGAGGTTTATAAGTTTTTATAAAGGTTTGAAACCAACTTTAAATAGATGGGTAAATCAGAATATTAAAACAAAAGGATAAGATAGCTAAAAATCCAAAAACGAACTTTAAATAGGTTTATAAGTATTTTATTTATTTATCTATAATGAATATGAAATCATATTAAAATTAAAGTTGGTATAACTTTTATAAACTGATTTAAGTTATTTAAGTCAAAAGTTATTTCTATCCAACATACTTATGTTTTTTTAATAAAAAATTTATGTTATTTGTTGATTTTGAAAATGTTAAGGTGTAGAAATCAGAATTTTTAGAAAACATTTGCATGCTTCCTGACCACATATTGATTACAACTTTGGTTGAGCGATGAAAGCGTAAAACCCATACGTTCCACCTATATGTTGGTGAGATGACACCTACCCACAAGATGTCGCCATGTTAATTGGCCTCCCGATAGACAGTTTTCTAGTGATAGGACGTGGAAGGTTGATTGACGAAGATGATATATGTGGTTGTCTATTAGGACGAGTGTCTGTGACCAGTGCTTATAGCGGCTACAATATCAAAGTGACATGGCTAGAAACTAATTTCAAGATCTCCCAATGGACGTGTCATAAGATCAATTGGCTATGTATGTTGGAGCATATATAATGCATGTATTTGGAGGCTTTATTTTACAAGTATTGTAGATAATGCATTTCCAGTTTTTTTTCTTACATAGCTTAAGAACTTTTGGTCCATTCCTAACTACAACTGGGGGGCATACTTGCACATCTATACTAGTAGCTATATAAAGCATGCTTCAAGAAGAGAGGACAAATAGTCGAGTGTCTACTATTTCTCCAGGTATAATTATTTTAAATATTTCCCATCAAATAATTTACTTTATTTATGAATTAATTTCATTTTAGATACTAACTTAGAACTTTAAATGTAAATTAATCTAGCTTTGGTCGTGGGAGTATCTCTATATCGAATATCCAGAGAATTGGGGTAATAATATGTTCAACCCTGACACCTAGAGACAACTATCTATAAGATTTAGGTAATAATAAAATTTAATAAATTTTAAACAACACATTATTTATATAAATTAAATGTAAAAAATATACTAATTTTATGACTTGTCATATCAGATGGTGTGAGGCTAGACATTTCATTTTGAATCTAACTTACGTCCATAGGTTTTAGTCGGACAAGTTGGACACATAACAACCTCATTGATATGGTTTTTAATAATGTATTTTTTTTTATTTAGGCATCAATTTTTTAGTTTTGACTTGTTTTATAATATATGTCTTTTATGTCTTGATATGCTATTATCGGTATTACCTATATATCGCAAGGGAGATGATTTATGGTTGGCACTAGTCCTGCTACATTGCTTTGATATAATTACGATACATTGCTCTAATAGGGTAATGTGATAGTTTGGCCTATCTTAGTGCATCCTAGATTATGTTGATACATGTGATGAATTGAATAATATCATTCATCAGGGTAAGTGAGAAGGGAATTAATTGGCGATTCAATTATCGTACCCAAGTCTTTGGGATGCCGCTACATTGCTTTGACATAGTTACGATACATTGCTTTGATCAGGTAATGCAATAGTTTATCCTATCTCAGTATATCCTAGATTATGTTAAAACAAGTGATGAATTGAATACTATCATTCATAAGGGTAAGTGAGAAGGGAATTGGTTGGTGATTCATGTACCGTACCTATATCTTTAGGATACTAGAAGATATTGACTATTTATGGAGCATAAGACGATAATTGATTTAAATACCTATATGAGATGTTGACTGTCCATAATGTGCTAGTTTATTGCATCTATATGGTTGCATTTCTCAAGGCATCCATAAAATTCAATGCATTACGAGCTCAAATATCCGAGACATAATCAATTGGCATGCAATATTTTTATATAAAACATTTAGTAAATGATGATTATATTTTTATAAATGATGAGTGCTAATTAGTTTTCTTATTAATTAGATTCATTTCTTATTACGGGACACTCAGAGAGCAACATTCGTTATCCGTGAAGGCGTTAATGAGATGGAACATGCCTTAAATAACAATCCACTAAATTTATGTCGTTAGACTTAAGGAGGTTAAGGAGATTGATTATCTTGAAGGAGCCTTGGCAGAATATTGATTGCTTATCGTGAGCGAGGACATACTGTTAGGGAGATAGTTCTGTCCACGAGCGAGGCTCACTTACTAGTTAGAGTGATTTTGGTGTTGACCCCTACACTGGCGCTACAAGCTCATCCTCGAGTTGGACAAGTTAGGGTGGTCTAGGCTCGTCGACGAGCCTTCTAGGCCTATCGATGAGATGGGTAATTTTTAGATGTAATTAGATTATGTGCTTTAATATTTTCAAAATTATGAATTTAGTTTAAATTTGATAAAAATTTATGTTGATTTTTATTGAGTTTGATTATGAATTGTGAATTGTTATATTTGATGATATGTAATGTGTGTTATTTTTTTAATTGTTGTCACACTCGGACATCGCGGCGACCAATTAAAAAATATCTCGATATAGAAAAAGAACAGATATCTGGCACTTGTTCTTTTAGGGGGAAAAGTCTTGTTCAAGGAGTAGCCACCTAGTATTATGGTCACAAGGAACCCTAAGTGGTCAACAGAGATTCTATGGTACGGACCGGTTACGCAAAAGGAAAGATGCTATCACCCCTTAAGCGTCCTACCTAAGGCGGAGTTGCATTGCTTTGGTTTTGTCTAAAATTGCTAAGAATTTGTTCTCTTTTTTTATTCTTCCTTTTATATTCCTGACTCTGGCGTCAGTGAACAATTCTTACGAATATTTTCAACTCTGGCGCTGGTAAATATCGCACAAATCCAAAAAATATGATACTCCTGACTCTGGCGTCAATGAATATTTTTGCAAAAAATAAATTTGAAGAAGAAATTTTCTATGTCATTTTTTCTTGTTTATCCTTTATTATTATTTGCCCTTTTTAGATGGAAGTAAAAAAAAAAAACATTGCACGACATATTTGCATTTAACAGTAATAGTCTACGATTGAGCACATCTACAAAAAATACAAACACAAAGAAAAAAAATAAAACAAAGTGCGAGGGGTTCACAAATAAATCAATGAAGGCCCCAAATATTTTTGGAATTTTCTATTATCAAAAAGGGGTTCGTTTGGTTAAATATCAAATTAGAATGGGCATAAAAATTATGGCTAAGGCATAAGGGTGTGTTTTGCCAAGCACACCCTTAGCAAACACAATTTGGGTCGGTTAGGCCTAAAACCCAGACTCGGCCCACTCTCTTTTTTTTTTTTTTGGGCTGGATTTAGCCCCGCCATGCGTGAAAGGTTCACGCATGCATGTAACAGTAACCAGTTGATTATTTTAGCAAGGAAGGAAGGAAACTTACCTAGGTGTGCGGCTGCTGGAGGCGAAGTTGAGGGAGACTGGGCTAAAAAAAAATGGTTAAGGGGGGCGACGACTAGTATAGGGTTCGCCGCCCCCTTCCTTTTTTATGTTTCTCTCTTTTAGTGTTTCTGGTAATGGCCTCCTCTTGGGGTCTCTTCTTTTAAGGTTTCTCTCTCATATCTTTTTTTTATACCTTGAGATCTGTATTTATAGTGCTAGAGTCCCTTCGCGTGTAAGAAATCAAGTTTCAATCAAACTCATTCTCTTTTTTGAAGTTTGAATTTGATTAAGAATCAAATTTGAAAGTGGATAACTATCATTATCTTGAAGACAAGGATTATCTTGAAGATATGGATTATCTTGAAGATAAAGATAGAATGACAAAAGCACATTGTAGTCCTTAATTTTCACACAAGTTCACAAATCACACTTTTCATCGAAATAAATCTCTGATCTTTTAATTTTACATTCTAAACCCCGTAAAAATTAAATTAAAAGCCAATGGGCCAAAATTGGGTTACAACAATTATGTTGGGGAGATGAATTGAGGTTTGTGTTGATCCATATGTTATGTTATGTTGGGTTTTTTTTTTTTATGATAAAGAGTAGAGAGTCTTGGGAAAAATACCCTTACCATTTATTTTAGAGAGTCATATAACTCGCACATGACACGCGAGTTGTAGATAAGGCTTACAACACGTGAGTCATAGATGAGGTTTGCAACTTACAAAATTATTTTATTTCCCTAAATATTTTCTAGAATATGATATTTTGCCAAGAAAAAATTAATTGTGCTAATGTCAAAAAAAAAAAACTCCTAACCTTGAATACCTTTTCTTTCCTTCTTTCCAAATGGAGAAAAACTTGTAATTTGACGAAGACGACGGGAAATAAAAAAATTTTATGCATGCTCTTGGCCATTAAATGGAAGGGTCAAGAGTCATGACTACTCACACATATTATTGACAACTCTAAAAGAATTGAGGTTAAGGTATTACTCATATAAATAGTGCACTAATTTTTTTAATTAATTTAATGAGTTATTTTTTTCTACTACAACACTATAAGAACTGGGGTTGAGGTACTACACATACAAGCACTACCTTAATTTTTTTTTTTTTTTTTTTAGTTCTTCAGCTTTTTTTTTAATTGCATCATTTTGTTGTTAATTTAATAAGTTATGGACAATAATAGAAAAATTAAATTCATAGAGAGAGGACCAAAATATAAAACACGGGAAAATCATATGGCCAATTTAAAATTCACATGAAAAGTTCTTTTCACCCAAAAGTTTATTTCGATTATTTTTTAGTTATTGAGATTTTTCAGCTACATCCCTTTTGGTTAATTTAATAAGTTATGGTTTAAATTTGTTATGGAAAAATTAAATTCAAAGAGAGATGACCAAAATATAAAACACGAGGGAATCACATGGCCAATGTAAAATTCACATGAAAAGTTCTTTTGGTTCAAAAGTTTATTTTATTCATTTTTAATTCTTGTATTTGAGATATGAGAGATAAACTTGCTAAAAATAACAAATGAAAGAGAGTTTTTGATTAGCTATATTCTGACCACACAAAAAAGTGATTTTTGTGTTAATATGTTCCTCTTCTCAAGAGAAATTTGATGGGGATGATGCTTTCCCTATAAATATTTTGGGAAATGTAGATCAAAATCAGTTTGGTTTTTTCTTCGGTTGATTTTTATTTTTAAAAGTGATTATTTTTATGTTTTGAGATAATTAACTGCTTATTCGAGGTTTATATTGTGTGTTTGAAAGTGTTTCAAGTAAAAAAAAAGATAAAAATTGAGTTCTAAGGTTAAAAAACATAGACCTTGATATTTCAGTCATTGGAGTCATAGTTATTAAACCCGGCCCGGGGGTTGACCCGGCCAAGGGGCCGGGTCCCGGGTTTCATGGGTCAACTCGGGTCAACTCGGGTCAACCCGGATTAACCCGGAAAAATTAAAAAAAAATTAAAGTTTTAATATTTCATATGAAAAAATCCATGTAAATATAGATTATACATATTATGAAGTTTAAAAGAATATTTTAAAAAGTTTTTTTTCCCACATTGAAAAAACATAACTTTTTTCTTGGAAACATAGAGTATATATACTAATGAGTTTCAAATCCCACATTGAAAAGATAATATATTATCATTTTAAGTTGAAGTATTTAAACCAAAAGATTTTTTATCCCACATTGAAAAAACATGATTTTTTTCTTAGGAACATAGAATATATATACTAATGGGCTTCAAATCCCACATTGAAAAAACATGGTTTTTTTCATGGGAACATAGAGTATATATATGAAAGGGCTTCAATCTCACATTGAAAAGATACCATGTTATCCTTTTAAGTTGAAGTATTTAAACCAAAAGGTTTTTTATCCCACATTGAAAAAACATGGTTTTTTTCATGGGAACATAGTGTATATATATGAAAGGGTTTCAAATCCCACATTGAAAAGATACTATGTTATTCTTTTAAGTTGAAGTATTTAAACCAAAAGGTTTTTCATCCCACATTGGAAAAACATGATTTTTTTCATGGGAACATAGTGTATATATATGAAAGGGCTTCAAATCCTACATTGAAAAGATACTATGTTATCCTTTTAAGTTGAAATATTTAAACCAAAAGGTTTTTATCTCACATTGAAAAAACATGGTTTTTTTTCATGGAAATATAGATTATATATACTAATGGGTTTCAAATCCCACATTTGAAAAAAAAAAAAAAACCGGGTCTCGTCCGGGTTCGCCGGTTCCGGGTCGACCCGCCGGTCGCCGGGTTTGGCCGGGTTGTTGCCCCAGCCGGTCTTTATTAAACCCGGACCGGTCCAGCCACCGGGTCGACCCGCCGGGCCGGGCCGGGTTTAATAACTGTGATTGGAGTTAACTGAAAAATAGCTCAACTTGTTTTTTTTTTTAAAAAAACTACTCGTCATTCGCTCTTGAAGGGAAAAAAAACATGGTACAAGCATATGCTTTTTAATTAAATCCAAACACGCGGGCTTGACCCATCAGAGCATGACCTCATTTTTATTTTGATTATTAAAATAAACTAATTAATACCCTTCCTGTTTTTTTACTTTATATTAATTTTTTATTTAAATCTAAATTAATGCCCTCTCTCTGTTTTTTTAATTTTAGTTCATTTTTAAAATATTATTTCATTTTTATTTTTTTATATATATTTTTATAATATTTAAAATAGATTATTATAATATATCTTTTATTTATTTTTCTGTATTTGATATAAATAAATTATATTTTCTTGATGTATTTATAAAAATAAAAATAATTTGTTCTTGATAAAAAAAGTAAACTCTAAATTAAATAAATAGGTAAATTAAAACACATAAATTAAAAAGAAAAGTCAAGGTTAAATATTTGCATACTTAGTTGTCTTTTGTTTTTAGAAGAAAGATTAACTTTCTATTTAAATATTTAATTAGCATAAAAAATTCTTTCACATCTTATCGATTCATATATTTTTATAATTTATTTCATTAAGTATATATAGTATTTTTTTTAGTTTCTCAATTAAAACAATTATGATATAATAAAATATATCTATAATATTAATATATTTTTTTACTATATTAAAAATTAACTTGGAGTTCTAACTATATCATAACGTGTATTTTAAAGCTAGTATATATATATGATTGAGGTAACTATAATTTAGTTTTTAAAGTTTATCAAAATTAATTAATTTATCATATTAGCAATAATTAAATAGTTTCTTAATTGATGTTGAACGTCCTCAATTTAGAAGGTGTTGAAAAGTGTGATAATGATTGTTTTTAAAAGTACTTTTTGCTCAGAAATGCATCAAAATAATATATTTTTTAAAAAATTATTTTTGACATCAGCACATCAAAACAATAAAAAAAACATGAAAAATATTTATTTTAAACAAAAAAAATTAATTTTTTAAGAATCACAATTTCAACCACTTACTTTCTTATAGTCAAATTTCCTTGCGTTACCTAATTCTCTATTATTTTTTCTCAATAAATAAAATATATTATTAATTTCTAAATCAATAGATCAATCCATTTTTTTTGTTATTTTTGTTTCTATACACCATACAAAATCATAGTTCTTAAAACCAGCTCGGTGATCGATTCGACTCAAGACCAAGGTCACAAGTTTTGATTGATTTATCAGGTCGTCCCAGATCAACCTTATTTTTTTATAAAACAAAACGACACTGATTTTGTTAAAACAATAAATAGTCAACGAGTTGCAAATAGGTTTTTGATCAAGTCTTTCTGGGTCAACCTGGGTTTTTGCATGCTTTTATTTTTTCTTAAACCTGGTTCAATTTCAGCTCCGGGTCAGCCAAGTCTTAGTCGACCTGTTGAGCTAGACCGAGTTTTAAAACTATTTACAAAACACTAAAACACTTAAAACAAGCTTCCATATCACTCTTAACCTATACAATATTTTGTTGAGATTTTATTTTTACTATCACCCTCTGAAAATATTTAAAAACAAGCCAATAAAAGTCAATGACGTTAAAATCCGAAAATAATATTATTACATCACAATTATATATTATTTCCTAATTCATCAAATTATTAATTTTTTTTTACAAGAGATCTTGTGTAATATCCCACATCGGCGAGTGAGGATTTGGTAGTTGGCCTTATTAGTAGTGCTAGTTGCTAACATGTTGTATGCGTTTTGGGGTGTTAGGCTCAGAAGTGGGCTCACGTCATCAGGAACAAAACGTGAGGGTGGTAAGGTCCAAAGCGGACAATATACAACATGTTGGGCCGGGCTGTTACATTTGGTATCAGAGCCGACCTCACTGGATGTCCGGTTGTGCCGACGGGGTTGTCGGGCTCCTTAAGGGGGGTGGATTGTAATATCCCATATCGACGGGTGAGAGTTTGGTAGCTGACCTTATCAGTAGTGCTGGTTGCTAACATGTTGTACGCGTTTTGGGGCGTTAGACTTAGATGTGGGCTCGCGTCACTAGAAACAAAACCGTGAGGTTGGTAAGGCCCAAAGCGGACAATATACAGCATGTTGGGCCGGGCTGTTACATCTTGTATCATTTGTCATGAGTGACTTTTAATTCCTTTGTATGAAAAATTCAAGATATTTACAATATTCCTTTCAAAAACTTTTGTTGATATTACAAAAAATAATGTAAAGGATTCATATGCAATATAAATAAATTTTATCTAAATTAATAACTAGTTTTAGAAAATATTTTTGAATTGTTATAACAATGGTAATGATTGTGGTAGAAAAAACCATTACAATTTCGTAATATTAAAGTCTAGATATTATTGTTTGGCATCTAATGATGTAGTTAATATTTGTAGCATATTCATCATATAATCGAACAAACTTAAATTTCAAAATTAAATTGCAAAATTAAACTTTTTATGATAAAAACAAAAACTTCTTTCTATTTTAATGTTCTCTTATTTTTGTAAGAAGGAGATGGGATTTCTTACAGCAATGACAAAAAAATTATTTCAATTTCTAATCATACTTATAAATATATGAGAAAACCTAAAAAGATGAATGGAAAGATTTAATTAAGAATTTCTTAAATCTTGTGGACAAATTTGATATAAAAAATAAAGATTTTAAGATATTTTTTCCTTATTTTCAATTTAATATAGTTCTTAATAATTAAAACATATATTTCATTTTTTAAATTAAATTTAAGAATTTTTTATTTATAATATTTAAGAATTTATTTGTTTTAAAAAAATTAAGATTTATTTTTTCTATAGAATTAGTATACGAGATTCTAGTCTTCAATAATTCCATGCCTCCCTCCCAATTCTAAGCCTCACAAAAAGAAAAAAAGTGGGGGGTAAAAATGAAGAGACCACAAGAAAAGAAGGCAAATAACCGAAAAACATGGAAATTCAACAAATCCCCACAAAAAATCACACGGGAAATTGCAGTGCAAAAACTTGTCAAGCTCTTTTGCCAAAGTAATGGGATTAGATTTCCATTTCCATCCATTTCTTTTTCTCTTCATCATTTTTACCCTCCATTTTTCGTTAACATATTCTGTTTCTGATTCTGAAGCTTTGCTTAGGCTTAAAAAATCATTTACTAACGCTGGTGCTCTTAGCTCTTGGATCTCAGGCTCTGTCCCTTGCAATAGACAAACTCACTGGAACGGACTTCTTTGTTTCAATGGCATTGTCACGGGTCTTCAGCTCGAAAACATGGGCTTATCAGGAACCATTGACGTTGATGCATTGGCTACTATACAGGGACTCAGGAGCCTAAGCTTTGCTCGTAATTCTTTTACAGGTGCAATTCCTGAACTCAATCGTTTAGGCAATTTAAAGGCTATATACTTGAGAGGGAATCAGTTTTCTGGTGAGATTCCCTCGGATTTCTTCTCGAAGATGAAGTCTCTGAAGAAAGTTTGGCTCTCCGATAACAAGTTTACTGGAGGAATTCCACCATCACTGGCTGAGTTGCCTCGGCTTAGCGAATTACATCTCGAGAACAATCAGTTCAGTGGGACTATTCCATCTATTGATCAACCAACATTGATGTCATTTAATGTGTCAAACAATACGCTGGAAGGGGAAATCCCACCGAATTTAGCAATATTCAATTATAGTTCCTTTGATGGAAATGATCATCTCTGTGGAGACAGATTTGGCAGAGGGTGTGAAAACACAATGCAGACATCATCAGAATCACCAACCGGTGTTGGTTTGGATGCTGATATGATGGTTAGCAAAGACAGAGGTCATAACAGCAATAATGTTATAAAGACAGTCGCGGGGGCCGTAACTCTGGCTGTGTTGCTTCTTTCTATAACAGCATTGATAATGTTTAGAATGAGGCGAAGGGACAAAGATTTTGATGTGATTGAAAATAGAAGTAATGGTAATGCAGCAGCAGCAGCAGCAGCACTTGAGGTGCAAGTTTCGTTGTCGAATAGACCAAAGGGAGTGGATGCTACCAAAAAGATGGGATCAAGCCGTAAAGGGTCTAATAATGGAAGGGGTGGTGTAGGGGAATTAGTTATTGTGAACAACGAAAAAGGTGTATTTGGGTTGCCAGATTTGATGAAAGCTTCGGCAGAAGTGCTTGGAAATGGAGGAATGGGGTCTTTGTATAAGGCGCAGATGGCTAACGGTGCTATGGTGGTGGTCAAGAGAACGAGAGAAATGAATACATTGTCCAAAGATCAATTTGATGCAGAAATCAGAAAGCTAGGAAGACTGCATCATACTAATATTTTGACACCATTGGCTTTTCTTTATCGGCCGGATGAGAAGCTGTTGGTATATGAATACATGCCTAAAGGCAGTCTGCTTTATTTGTTGCATGGTAAGATATCATTTTCCAATGTTTTCTTTTACAAAGGTTCGTCTCATGTTTGGTTTTTCTCAACATTCATGTATCTTGCTTAACATAATATTTCTTCAGGTGATCGAGGAACATCACATGCTGAACTCAATTGGTTTGTTCGTCTCAAGATTGTTCAAGGAATTGCCAAGGGATTGGGCTATCTTCATACAAAACTTGCTTCCTCTCCCTTGCCTCATGGCAATCTCAAATCAAGCAATGTCTTTCTTAGCAATGATAACGAGCCGTTGCTTTCAGAATTTGGACTTAGTCCCCTGATCAGCCCTCCAATGTTGGCTCAAGCATTGTTTGGGTATAAAGCCCCAGAAGCAGCGCAATATGGTGTATCACCTATGTGCGACGTGTACTGTCTAGGGATCATCGTACTTGAAATCCTTACAGGAAAATTTCCTTCTCAGTATCTCAACAAGGCCAAGGGAGGGACTGATGTAGTCCAATGGGTGGAATCAGCAGTTTCCGATGGCAGAGAAACTGATTTGCTTGATCCTGAAATTGCAAGCTCAACAAATTCACTTGGTCAGATGAGGCAGCTCTTGGGTATTGGGGCTGCTTGTGTTAAAAGAAATCCTCAGCAACGGTTAGACATCACAGATGCTATTCAAATGATACAGGGCATAAAATTGGAAGACAGTAACCATGAGGGCAGGACAATGCAAGTTTTACCATCACTTCGAGATGGTTATGCAGATGCACCACAGACCAGCGTGTCTGATATTCAAGAAGTTGATGGGGAGAGCCCTTGGAGGAGACATGGATCAGGTAGCTTTATGGATGGAACTAAACACCCGAGTCGTGATCATTTTTCTTTTCCGGCTCCTATTTAGATACTCTTCAGCAATGACACATCAAATTCTACTTAAAGGAACTCTTCAAAAGAAGGGAAATTAGGTCCAATCCAACTTAGGACAGTGAGTTTCAGTAGCATCTGCAATGATGACTGGACAACATTTTCGAGGTTTCGGCTCAACAAGAAAATGTGAATGTGGAGTTACAATGCACATGCACTAGACTTGTAACTTAATCACATAGTGTTAGAACCTTTTCCCTTTTCCTTACTTTATTTTTCTGGACAGAGAGTTTTTCTTTGAACTTTCAAACTTGCTGCTAGATTTTTGTGATCATGCTGTGCATTTTTCTTGTAGTGCTTCCCTTCAAGAAACTAGTTTTAATAGCTTGTAGACCAAGCATGATCATTTCAGTTTCTAAGAATTCTGCAACATACAAGTTTCAATTACAAGCCCCTACTCTGTGCAACCTGTGCATCAGGATTAATTTTGCATCAGAAACATCACAGAAGCGGAAAGGGGAGGCTTTCATCACCTAAAATAGCTTAACAATTTGTTCAACTTCTATGTCCACAATGAGGTGGAGCTTCCATTAAGTTAATGCTTCCAGACTTCTGCATTGACAAACACTAACAAAAAGCCTCTATGACTACTGCTCCAGCATATTAACCGATCTTAGTTTCCTTTGTAAATCTGAGTGTTCATTTCAGCTTCGACAAAACATTTCTCGAAGCTTATACTCTCCCCTTTTCTTCTTGTTCCTTGGTAGATGGAGCTGAAGCAAGTGTCTTCACCTCGATGTTGCTGAAATGATTAACCAAATCAGCTGGCTCCTCAGATCAAGGTGATGTCATATAAAAGCCAAAACATTGTTAATTTCTGAGGGAATTAAGCAATAAAGACCCCATCGGGACTCCCCAGCCAGAAATATTTTTTTGTTAAATCATTGATTAAGGTCGAATTAATCATGCATTTTGAGATGCACCTCGAGAATCCCATTGAGACTCCCAAGTTACAACTCATATACAGATTAAAAACACATGTTAGTCAACCCTTCTGTACCTCACAGATAGCTCACCACAGCTGGAGAAATCAGCAGCATGAACATTAAAAAATGATTCAAATTGATAGGGTTCTAATCTGGCACACAGCAGTAGCTAGCCCACCTTTTGCACTGACAATGACGGCATGCAAAATCCCGTAGCTTTCCATGCCATAACATCACATCTTTACTTATCCACAGCCTCATGCATTACACATTGAGCCTGGACAGCATGGTATAGGCAAATGCGATTTCAGGGGGGCCTGTGCTTGAGCTCCTGGAATTAGCTGGCCAGCAGCAGCAACTTTACCATGCCATACCAGATATAATTGGCAAAACCAAGACCTCGAGTTCCTTCTTTTTTATAAGTGACCCTGCAGCAGTGCCACTCGTGCACCAAATTATTTAGTAATAATTAATAATCATTTATTAACGTCGTTGATTAATAATAATTTATTAGCAAGCACTTGAAACCATATTTGCAGAATCAGAAAATTCATTAAAAAAGAGAGAGAGAGAATTCACTGTTATTACTGCCTGTCATCTGCACTTAGTTCTATACATCTTCTATTGTTTTGATTTAATTTCTTTTATTTAAATCATAAACGTAAATGCGAGCATGAATGCACGTGAATGTCGGCCTATTTTGGCAGTAGATTAATTGACTTAATTAATTCTTTATCATTTAATTTCATAAATTAATTATTCTAAGTCTGTTCTGTGGCTGAAAGCATATGCTAATTATTTGCCTTTCATAGTACTTGAGCGAGTAAGCCAGAGCCAGCACAGTAAGCTCTTGTTTCTCTGCAAAACAGATGTGCTCACAATTTCTCATTTATGTTGATTTGGTTTTTGTCTTTTATGATATGATTATTGATTAGCCAATTAATCACAATAATATCATATAAAAAACTAAAAGATAACGGACGGTTGCATTGCAGTTATGAACAGTGCTCAAAACGAAGTCTTATTTGAGTTATTTTGGCTCAAAATGCTGTATTTTTTTAAGTGATGTTTTTGAAAATTTGAATTTGGTTTGGCAAATTTGTGTTCGATGCAAAGTTATTAAATCTAGATATTTTATGACTCAGCGCAGGGCTTGAGTCATCGTTTATTCCTGATAAATTTAAAACAATGTTATAATTATTTTTTAAAATCAACTCAGATTTCAACTAGGTTATATTGGTTTGATCAAAACAACTCTCATATAAATTTTTTAAATTTAGTATGAATTGATCGAGTTTTGAATTAACTTATCGGGCCGAGCAAGATTTAATAACACTAGTTTTAGATGTTAATGATATGTTTATTTGTATTAAAATAGGGTTAGAAAAAGGAGAGATAATCCGATTTTCTTTTAGTTTTCAAAGTTGATTAAAACATGTTTTGAGGTTTAAAAATATATTTTTTTTATGCTGTTAGGATGATTCTAAAATGTTAGAGGTAAAGATGATATACAAATTAAGATTTAAAATCACCTCTTTATTTATCAAAAGTTGCATTCAACAATATGTTTTTTAAGCTGTAAACAATGTGTTATTCATTTTTTTTTTTTAATGTTTGGGTTCCATGTAAGCACTTTCGAGCTTGTTGCCTCGGCCCAGACACACAAGATCGATACCCAACTTGATCAAATTTTTATATATATATAATTTTTTATGCATATATATTTTTTCACTGTTTATTATTTTGTTAAAATACTTTCCTCTCATAATTAATGATTATTTCATGAGTTTTTTTTTTATAAATTCATTAATTAAATTAAACGCCCTATCTTGTTTTGATTATTGACATTTTTAAAATAAATAATTAATTGATGGTTTATTTTTATTGGTCAAAATCAAATATATTCATATAAATCATATGATATATTTAAACTCGAATATAAAATATATACATGATGTTGAATACTTAATAAATTAAAAAATATTCACAATTAATATGGATTGATTTTAATCTCATTTACTTAAATTTATTTAGTAATTAAAATATTTAAATAAATCTTATAGACTAAGGATGTATGTGAGATTGAGATTGTGGTAGCGGCAGCGGTTTAAAGTACTTTTCGTTTATAAATATATTAAAATAATTTTTTTATATTTTTTAAAAATTATTTTTAATATCAGTAGATCAAAACATAAAAAAATTATTTTAAATAAAAAAAATTAAATTTAAAAAAATATAATTTACATCACCTCTCCAAAAATACCCTATCCATAATGAGCACGCCGGCATTGCAGAGTACAGTTCCCAATCAATGTGTTGCCGAGGAGAAATAAATGAGGGCCCGTCTAGGCTATGAGATTGAGATCATGGAATTCCACCCAAAACTGATGATGTCCAAGGAGCCCACTCAAATCATTTCGTGTGAGCATGGGCTTTGACTTCCCATTTAAGTTTCTAGACATATCATGTATAAATACATGAAAAAAAAAAGTTTGGAAGTGTGGTTTAACTATTTTTTTAAATTTTATTTTTTTTTAATTTTAAATTATTTTTATATGATAATATAATAAATATATTTTAAAAAAATATATATTTTTTAAAAAATAATTTCTACTACTGTCACAAGTCACGTTTAACTAGCTAAGCCATGTCAAACCAGTTAAGTAAATCACTTCTTTCATAATAAAACTTTAGATATTTTGTTTAAATTTATAAATAGGGTAGAGATTATTTTTTAAAATAGTTTTTGATTGAAAATATATCAAAATAATATTTTTTTTAAAAAATTATTTTTTATATCAAAATATCAAAACGATCTAAAAATAAAAAAAATCATAATTTAAATCTAATAATAAAAAAATAAAAAAAAACACTGTTAAACCGCAATATCAAACACCACATTAATATAAATGTCCTAAAATAAAAAAATTATATAATAAAATATTGAAACTGTTATTTTTTAATCTTGGAGGATTTTTGCTACTCAGACGGAGGAAATGTATCGAACTCAAAATGAATAGATATGATTATTTTTAATTTTTTGAGTTTAAATTTTAAAATTAATAGTCAAGGAAATTTATTCTCTTGAACATGCTAGATTGATTGATATAGGAATGAGTTATTAAAATTCTCGAGGAGGAAAACTCAATTTCTATTTTCTATTAATAATTACATAGTCGCTTTTTTATTTTATTTTCTAAAATCACCATTATATAAAATTATTAAATAGAAAAATTACTCACCCGGAACAAAAACTAGAAATTATGTAAAGCAGCACTAGCAATAGTGTGGCTAAAATGATTTTACTAGAAAAAAAATCAAATCATAATTCACGGTACACCATGATGTATCAATATTTTATAAGTATTTATATAATTATGAGGTGATTATTGTTTTTTAAAATGTTTTTTTTTTAAAAAAATATATTTAAATATTTTTTATTTTAAAAATTAGTATATTAAATTGATCTAAAAAATAAAAAATAAAAATAAAAAATAAAAAAAATAAAAAATATTTTGATTGTCTGTTGAGATCTTGTAATTTAAAAAGAAAGAGAGAGAGATTGGCCGGGCTGGGCGAGATCGCCGGTATATTCTAAAAGAGATTCCGGCAGGCCAGGATGAATAGAGAAGGTTTTTTAAAGAAAGAATTATACTACGTAGTTGGATTTTCTTTTCTTTGAATTCAACACTCAATCAAACGTTTCAGTTTCAGACAAAAATCCCCACAGTTGCCCTACTTAAACTAGTCCTCACCACTCCCAAAGGCCAAAACTATACTCTACTCCACACATACACATACGCATACACGCTAACACTTAACACCAATAACCATCCGTCTATAATCTACAGTTCCTCCTGCAAATACCATCTCCTCCACTAAAAACCACCACCATCTCTTTTTCAAGATTCCAAAGCCAATTCCTCCTCCTTTCAAGATTTTAGGTTAAAAAGAAAGCATTTTTCTGCTATATACAAAAGCGAAAACCCAAGAAAAGAAAAGAAAAGAGAACACATTTCTTTTAACTTCGTATATTTTTTGAGATAAATAATACCCTTTGCCTTTTCAAGATTAAAATTTTGGTTCTTGGTTTCTTATAGCTAGTCAATCATGGAACCACCAGAAAATTACAGCACAAGTACTTCTTTTGCAGAGCCTTTCGAAGATGCCCAGAAGATAATTCTGAGGTGGGACTCAACAGCATCGGAAGAAGCAAGAGAAAGAATGATCTTTGGTGGAGATCGTCAAGAAGTGGATCTATACTTACAAGCTGTTGATGAAATCCAAAAGTCTATGTCATCGACTTCAATATCACCTCCTTCATCCCATCATCATGATCAAGATAGTAATAGTAACAAAGTCAACTCTGCTATACAGATCGCCATGGCTAGACTTGAAGATGAGTTCCGCAGTATCCTTATTAACCATACAAGCCCTGTTGAAGTAGACTCTCTTTTCATTCCTGATCATGCTCCTGCTCCTGCTTCTTCTTTGAACCACAATACCAGTTCGGTAGGAAGCAGCAATGAATTTGACCAGGAGGAAGTTGGTGGTGGTGGTGGTGATCATGTTGATGCTTTAGATCCTATACAGCGTGCAGATTCGAGTAATAGTAGTGCTAGTTATCGATCTACGAGTAGTATTCGTGAGATCGATTTGATTCCTCAAGAAGCTGTAGCAGACCTTCAGTCCATTGCTAAACGGATGATCTCTGCAGGGTACTTGAGGGAGTGTATTCAGGTTTATGGGAGTGTGAGGAAATCAGCTGTGGATGCGAGTTTTCGGAGACTTGGGATTGAGAAGTTGAGTATTGGGGATATTCAGAGACTAGAATGGGAGGCTTTGGAGACAAAGATCAGGAGGTGGATTAGGGCGGCCAAGGTTTGTGTTAGGATATTGTTTGCTAGTGAGAAGAAGCTTTGTGAGGAGATTTTTTATGGGATTGGTACTGCTATCGACGATGCTTGTTTTATGGAGACTGTCAAGGGTCCAGCCATTCAATTGTTTAATTTTGCTGAGGCAATTAGTATTAGCAGGAGATCTCCTGAGAAAATGTTCAAGATTTTGGACTTACACGATGCTTTGATGGACTTGTTGCCTGATGTTGAGGTTGTTTTTGAATCAAAATCTGCTGATTCCATTCGAGTCCAGGCTGCTGAGATTTTGTCAAGATTGGCTGAGGCTGCTAGGGGGATTTTATCTGAGTTTGAGAGTGCTGTTTTGCGTGAGCCTTCGAGGGTTCCGGTGCCTGGAGGGACAATTCATCCATTGACAAGGTATGTGATGAATTACATCAGTTTGATTTCGGATTATAAGCAGACCTTGATTGAGCTTATTATGTCAAAACCATCAACTGGGTCAAGATATTCGGGTGATCCAACTACACCTGATATGGAATTTGCTGAACTAGAGGGGAAAACCCCTTTAGCCCTTCATTTGATTTGGATTATTGTGATTTTGCAATTCAATTTGGAGGGCAAGTCAAAGCACTACAAGGATGCATCGTTGGCCCATCTGTTTATAATGAACAATGTTCACTATATTGTTCAGAAGATTAAAGGCTCACCAGAATTGAGAGAAATGATTGGAGATGATTACTTGAGAAAGCTAACAGGAAAATTCAGGCAGGCGGCAACTAGTTACCAGAGAGCAACCTGGGTGAGTGTTTTGTATTGCTTGAGGGATGAGGGGTTACATGTAAGTGGGAGTTTCTCTTCTGGTGTCTCAAAGAGTGCTTTGAGAGAGAGGTTTAAGACCTTCAATGCTATGTTTGAGGAGGTTCACAGGACTCAAGCAACATGGTTGATTCCGGATTCTCAGCTTCGGGAGGAGCTTCGAATTTCTATATCTGAGAAGTTGATCCCAGCTTATAGGTCATTTCTTGGACGGTTCAGGAGTCACATAGAGAGTGGAAAGCATCCGGAAAATTATATCAAGTATTCAGTGGAGGATTTAGAGAGTGCTGTCTTGGATTTCTTCGAGGGTTATCCTGTATCTCAGCACCTGAGGAGGAGATCTCAGTGAAGGAATGGATAAGTTTTGCCGATTTAGAAACTAGGACACATTCTTTGAATTTTTTGTGAAGTGTTTGGGTGATGTGGTGCTGGTTAATAGGGGGCTGCCCTGTGCACTCTAGTTCTTTTATGTATCATCAGTTAATTTTCCGTGGATCAGAACAAGTAGAGTTCTTTGGGAAGATTTGGTGTAGCTCTCTCTTGAATAGCCAGGTCTCTCAACCTGAATGCTTCCACACTGTAAGCATGTTGTTTGTTTGGGCACCACATTCTAGATTTTGTTCCACTTGTTCATATGGGAATTGTTGTATGTGTGATTTTCTTACTATATATTATATGAAGAATCAGTTTTCTTTTCCTAGCATTAAAATTCTCCCGGACTAATCTATTTGTGACCCGAGTTAAATGCATTTGGAAATGGAACTGAACAAGCTTTGATGATACGGGAAAGGTAGTAAAGGTTGGTTTAAATATGTGTAGGTAGTTGGTGTTTTTTCCATTGATCAAAGGAAATATGAATGTTAGTTATTGGAAATGACAACTGAAGTAACTAAACCTGCATTTATTGAGGATGAATCTGCATAAGGTTTCTTTTCTAACTCCTATTGAAAATCTACAGAAATGACGCATGGCTATGGTGCTTGTGACCATCACTCAACTAAGCTGTTGCATTAGAACTTTTACAATTAGATAACGCAGCTAATTCTTGCCCACTGAAACCAATTTTGTCACTTGATGATTGTCCCTTTGTTTAATTTCTGTTTACCATTGATTTCATGAAGGTTGATGCCAGATACATTTCAAGGTTGAGATCCGTCACAGACAGAAAGTCCTGCAAGATATGACAAAAACCGGGACCTTTTTGTGCTTGAATAAATTTGGAAGCTTTTCATGTCATCTTTTTTCTTTAACAACGTAATCTCCAGCTGGCATTAGTGTAACTTTGACAATTTGTGGATTCAACTTTCGATTTGGTTTGGATACATAAAGAATTCCTACTAGATACGTTTTTCTAATTCTTTCGAACTCGGCTAATAGTTTTGTCTCTGCTTGTTTTGCTTGAATTTAGTGACCCAGTACATCAGATGTGTGTTTTTTACACTTTTAGATTGCTGGATGTTTCATGGTAACTGATTTCAAATTGAAGCTCATAGCAGCTTGCAAATGAGGTTTACCACCAAGGCTAGACTATCTCCTTCTGGAAAGAGGTTTGGCTACCCGATTTTTGAATGGTTTCCATTAGTTTTATCATGTTTGCAAAGAAACTCATCACCCTTCAATCTGGGACAAATCCATCATCAACGCAGATTGATGGCTTCTTGTTTGATAATGAAATGAACTGGAAACTGAATTCTCCTAATTGTCATTGTCTTTACTCTTTACCTCCCTTCATTAGATCACCAAAAGTGTACGGATTAGAGACAAACAGAAAAAACAGGATAGGGAACAGGTCTTATCTGGTGCCGTTATTTGTATGAATCTAGACCCAAACTAAACTAGCAGGGCTATTATTGCCTTTGTTCAGTAATCAGTACCCGTGTCCTCTAGGGTAGTGGACTACAGGCCAACTCTTTCTTTAAGCAGGCAGAATAGTCGAACCATCTGGGGTGTCCCTATGATGTTGTGCTGTAAATTTGAAGCATAGATGAATTAACAATGAGTGATTTAGACCAGAACAGTCTTGAATTGAAGTGACAGAGACTCGGTTGTATCACAACAGGTTTTTTTTTTTTGTTTTTTTTTCCTAAAATAGAATTGAATGGAGAGACGATATATGTAGTTAATGAAACTATTTTGGAACTGAAATTATGTCTTGTTACAATTATAAAAAGAAATAGTTTTCCATTTTATGCAAAGATGGAATAGTTTTTGCCTGTAAATGCTGTTCTGGGAGCATTTCTTGTTGTTCCATTAGCTGATAATCAAAAGAGATCGGAAAGTTCTGGTAGAGAAGTTTTTGTCATTTTCTCTCTTCTAAGAATGCCGAATTCTTCATCTTGTTCATGTCCTCTCTTAATGCTAATAGATTTACTTACATCTACGAAAGAGACAGAAAAAACATAAGACATTTTCGAAAATAGTCAAATGAAACTAATCACAAGAGGATATTTGCGACAACCGAATAGCTAAAAGTTGGAAAATTAAGGCAAGTAGAAGGGGAGAATCGATCAACTGCTAAAATAGTAGAGATTATAAAGCAACATGCAAGCAAGTCAACAGTCATTTTCTTTCTGGTCTAAATTTGCATCAGCCAAATCCCCCACTCTAGCAACATCCTTTGGATGCTTACTAGCTAAGCAATTTGTCGGTCAAATCCACTTCTTCAAGCATTTGTAGGGGACCCAAAACAAATTAAGCAGAAATTTTCCCTTGGCATTCTTATTAACAAGTGACAACTCCGACATGGTCCTTGAAGTAAAAATACAGAAGTTCTCATAGCACTTTTTTTCATATAGTTACCATTCCCCGCATGCGTAAACATGGCTAGAGAACTACAATCCAAAAAGGTATCAAAACTTAACAAAAATATGCTCCATCGTTTCCTCTATAACCAATAATGCACATTCAAGGATTACTGTAACAAGTACATAGAAATCTTATCTAAAAAAACGTACATGGAAATACCACGAGCAAAAATGATAAACAAGAACTGAAGAAAAAGCCATCCTATTGCAATCCCAAAGTAGACTTTTGCCTTGTATAATTTTGCTCCTGCAGTAATTCTCGGTGCATATTTAGGGAGTGATAGATACAACAATAACAGATGATTGCACCTGCTTTAGAGCGATGATTGCACACCTGCTTTTGAGCTTTGTAATTGAGATTTGCATTACTCTCTCTTATCTTCTTCCGAATCACTATTTGATGCTCCATTGCTGGCTTGCACTGGTCTAGGTTCCAGTGCACTTCGAACATCCTTAGAAGGTATTGTGGATGGTTTAATGAGTGTTAAAGTACCATCATCCCTATCGAACTCATCACTTGCATCATCTGAGTAAGCGTATCTGTCAAGAAATCAAGAAATGATCAAGGAGAAGACAGTAACAAAATTAAGGTAAAGTCGATGCCCCAACCCAAGAAGATGATCTTTCTGTCAAGAAATCAGAAACGATCAAGAAGACAGTAACAAAATTAAGGGAGTGCTTAATAACTGAAAGACAGAACAAGATGAATACAAGTGCACAAGCATGTTGGATGGGTATTCTGTTTACATCTTTAGGTGAAAATAATGGTACGACAGTATTAAGCTATGTATTTATAAAGTAAATATCTTTAGTGCCGATCCAAGCAAACTGTAAATTCATCATTAAGTTCCTGTTGTCCCTAAAATGGTGACAGTTCATAAAGTTGATTGAAAGCACTTTTCATACCCTGTCGTCGCTTAACCACATCTTACTTAAGGTGTGTTCCCAAAAATTTTGATTTTGATTTTTTTTTGCTTAAAATGAATTTTTTTTTTATGTTTTTAGATCATTTTGATATGCTGATATTAAAAATGATTTTTTAAAAATAAAAAAACTTCATTTTGATGCATTTCTAAGCGAAAAACACTTTGAACCACCACCACCACCACAATCCCAAACAAGCCCTTAACACACCGGGTTAATACGTAATCGAAGCACCAACCTCTTATAGACCATTGCTGGGGCCTATTAAACATTGACATTTCTTGGAGGTTGAAAGAGATTTAACAATGACATTATGGTATAAAATGGGGAAGGTCTAGCAAACAAACTATGCCTTACCGCATTGAGTTCTGAGAGGGAGCCCAAAGAGCACAGATGACACATAGGAGAGAGAAGGAAAGGACTCGCCAGAAAGCTGGGATGACCCACGCATTCTGCCAGCGCTCATTGTAAACATCATTTGCTTTGAAATACAACTGCAAGTAGAAAACTACAGAATTTAGTGACAACGGAATTCCATGAATGAAGTTGGATCAGTAAAACATTGCACAAACAGTTCTCTTTTTTTCATCAGTTTTGATAAAAGTACCAAATTTGTACAATACAGTTAATTTGAAACTGTCTGTCTTATTCACAATTTAAGCCATCCCATCCTAGATTTTATCTGTTATAACCTGTCCCAGAGCTTTGTAAAACTCAAATACCTTACAAAATCATTGAAGTCAGAATGCAAGAAACATAGTTTTATATTTAATAAGAAATTGCTATTTTATATATATAAGAAAGAAAATGGAATTTTCTTTTAGTTCTATTCCAAATTCTGTAGTCCTAGAAGCTAAGCAATTAGCTTACAGTAAAACATTGCAAGTAGTTAGAAAAATGTCCGTGAATTATTTATGCTTTTACAGTAAATTTTTGTTAAATCATTGTCCAGTGACGAAGAAACTTAATGCTAATATAGTCTGAAATTATTGTATATTACCTCATAGCATATCCAACCCACTGACACAATAACTGCAACAGCAAGAGCATTAGTGAATTTCCGGTATATATCCAGCTTGACCATCATCCTTTTAGCCTGTGACATCAAATGAGGAAGGAAATGTTATTATTCAAGTTCACTTCTATTGCATTTGAACACGTACACTTGTAGTATCAGAAACTCTGATGTAATGCATGTTACGTGATTGATAATCCAGATACTCTGCTTCTGATTGATTTTATAGATTACCAAATCATCTGATACAAAGGGTATCAAGAGTAGTTCTAATCAACATGTAAAACAATTAACTAACACCATATGAAGTCCATAAGTTAAAAGAATGGAATTCTATGTTTTCTGCATCAAATAGTAGCTTTAATAGTCATGCGTAAAATAGTAATCCATCCTATCCAGTATCTATTACAAGCTAAGAAGAAAAAAAAGGCATTGCTGTGAATAAACATTATCCAGAATGTCAAACCAAGTACCTGAAGCTTATTTAAAGTCGCAGAAAGAGACTTAAATATCCAAATAATGATGAAAGCATCCAACATTGACACAGGAAGCACCAAAAAAGTCTGGCCCTCCCAGAAAGGTCACTGACAGTGCCAACATTTTCTACCAATTCAAGCACTTCAGATGCCACAAAAAAGGTCACTCCAACCAGTATCACCTTTGATGTAAGACCACCTAAGGTAGGTCTCACAACACCATAGCCCATTGAAACCATCAGAATGACAAGGCGTGCTACTGTAAGTTTAATAGTACCAAAAGTAACTGCCCATAAAGTGATACCAGTTGGCCTAATTCCAGTCTCGTTGAATTCAGCGTAGTCAAAATACCAGAAAGCCATCTCAAACATGCCCAGCGTTATCACCAATGTTATGCAATTTTGCAATGGAAAAACTTCTCGCCAGAATCTTGCATACTGAGAGAACCAGAATAATCCGAGTATAACAAAAGCAAGGGACATGAACCCATAAAATCTCATTAAAGGTGCCATTCTACCAGGTAAATAGCCACTGGGATTTTTCCATATAGTTTTCCCCTCTACAACTACCTCTTTAAGATTAGGATCACAATGCATGAAATACAAATTATACATCCCAGTACTGGATATCTGTATTGATTTTGATGGGAAAGTCGCAACTAGCTCGTCTACGTTGAATGAGACACCAAAGACTTGAGGCCAGCTGGGATCTTTTGTTGAAGGACGATGAATGATTTCTCCTTCTGAACACACACCCAACTTTGCAAGATCAGCTGTGCAGCAGACAGCTCTTTGACCACCATAGGCTGAACCACCAACTAACTCTCGATCCTCTACCTCAAAAACAATAGCTTGTACCAACCCCGAACTAAAGTTAGAAAATTCCCGAGTTCACCGGAATGTAATCTTTTCAAAACTGGTGACAAATGACCACATAAAATTAGTCATTGGGAATAAATGATACTGAGAATATAAAGCTCGATGCTGTATTTGATACAATATAACAACCCAGGCTATACATTTAAAGTTGTATGATAATGAGACGAATTTTGATGATGAATTCCAAAAATAACATAGAAATACAAGGTCCTGAACAAGCCCTAATTCAACCAGGTACCAGATGCCCAGGTTAGGAATTTAAACTACTAAGCTCAAAAAGTAGCAAACCCATTTTAACCCTTTGCGACCCCGTGTGTAATAGAATCTCAATATTTAGCTTCGGAGGATAATTCTCTATGCTATGTTAGAATTGATAAAGTTTACAATCTGTTCTCACTATATGCTTACATGATTTAAGACCACATTGAACCCTAATTCATCTTGAAAACCAATTAGTTCTTGTGAAGTGCATTATCTACTCCAATTCTAAAACTTGACCCACAATGGCGTACATTTAGTAAATTACTGATGACAAAAATAAACTTTGGCATCTTCTCAGCAAAAACCTATCTTTGTTCTCATTTCTACATCACAAGAAGCAAGAGACCTTATCATAATTACACTTAACACACACTTAGATATACAAGGTAAGCATGCAGATTGTGGAGAAATGAATAAGAATTACCGTATATAAGAGTCCCCATTAGCAGGAAGGACACTATTCTCATTGTGATTTCCAGAGTAAATCCCCTCACTGCCACCATGAACAACAAAGGCATTACCTTTGCCCACAAATCTCTCTCCTTTATATTCATGAACTGAACCTTCAACAATCAAGCTCATAAACAACCAAACACACAACAATATTGATCTATGAACCCAAAACATTCTTCCAGAGAAAGACAGAAAATGGGATTGCGAGTGTGTCTTGGTGTTTCTGGATCTGCAAGTTAAGATCTTTCTGTTTAGTTGCTAAAAAAGACAAGGTGTTGATGTAGTAATGTGAAGTGTAGACTTTAACAGTGAGAGATGACACTTGCTTTGATTAGTAACTCTTGGGATTGGAGAATGATACTCTATTAGTATTACACATGTACCAGTTTCTTTGATTATTACTAATAAATAATGAGAGTCTTGGAGCCATCGGATGTTTAGGCTCCTGGTGGTTGAGATTATGTGTATGGTTGTGATCTTGTTTGGCACCGTTCTTTCTGTATATATTGTTGTATGGGAAAGAGACAAGGTGTCGGTTTCTGGCTTTATGTTACCGTCTTTTTCTTGAGGAAAACGAATAGAAGTGATAGAAATCTTTTTCAGACAAATGGTTTGAGGCAACATATGTTTCCTAACATTAGATTATGTATATTTATTGGGACGCTGTCAGACGCCATTGATTCATGTGAAGAGATCTTTCACTTTCAGTCCATGCAATGTAAAGGAATCTGGGCACCGCACAAGTCGTCGTAAGTTGAGTGAGTTTTCCTTTGCCAATAGATCTTTCATGTAAAGTTGTTGTTACCACTACCACCCTACTTTCGGTGTGATTATTTTTGAATGCTTAAGTTAGTTCCTTGCTTTTTTCAGTTTTTGATCTCGTGGTGGTTGTTGTAATTTTCAATACAGTGGAGTACCTAGGATGACAGCAAATTTTTCGTACTTTTTCGTAGCGACTTTACACTATAAAAAGAAAATTATAAAAAATTACAATGTTCAAACTCTAAAAATCTATAAATATAATGATAAAATAAAAAAAATCAAAAATAAAATAATGAATTGACCCATGATCCAAGTGACCCAAAGCTCAAGACAAGTCAAGTTTCAAATTTTTTTTAAAGAGAATTGATTTATTGTGAATTGATAAAAAATACGAACTACCTCATGACCTAGTCAACACGTGACAACTCTAGTTAAAATTAGGTAAGAAATCATTGATTATTTTACTTTATTTTTTTTCAACATGATGTCATCCTTCCTTTTTTTTCATTTGACTTGAGTTAACTTAAGTTAAATCATTTGACACATGACTGGTACTTGTCCCAGATCGACTCTCGAAAAATAAAATGACAACCTAAAATTTTGAATTAAATGGCAAGATTGAAAAGAGAAACAAAATTAAAAATAAATCCAAATAAAAAATAAAAAAATAAGAGAATAAGAGAATGGGGACCAAACTTAATGAAATTAAAACATCAAGATTATGAGTCCAATGATGAAATTAAAAACAAATTAAAATTTGATAAAAGAGCTGGGAATCAAATTTAGAAATCAAAACATTAAGGGTCAAATATGAAATATTATAAAATAACAATACAAATTATTTTTTTAATGGCCAACACAAAGTTCAATATGGAGGGGAGAGTGAAGAGGAAAAGAAAAGGAAGGGGCATCGAAGCCAAACTATCCTTCAAAACACCAAGTGTGTGCACCCCTCATGGAAGGAGGAGGCGTGTTACTTCAAACATCGTGGCGGAAGTTGGTGTTCTTCCACTAGACGGTGGCTCATGCGCCGCTTAAAAAGCTTGGAGCCATCCCACACGCTAGCACGTGCGTAGCACGTGACATCAATATTTTCTTTAAATATTTTTAAAAAATAGAGAAAGATTGAAACGCCCCTAACCTAACTTAATAATAGCAACAAAAAAATCTATAGACAATGACAACAATGACAAAAAACCCCTTAATGCAAAGCTTAGAAAATTTGATTTTAGGATTAATTTAGTAATTTTAGTATTTAAAAAATGTAAAGAAATGAGAAAACCCCTTAAAATAATTAAATGGAAATAACTTTCATGGGCACTTAAGTAATTTAATTGTACAATTAAAATATGATATTACAATAATGACCATCATGAATTTGACAATAACATTTGAACCCTTATGAAATTACTAAACTATCCTCATAGCAACTATGTTGTCCAGGGGTAAAATAATAATTTCACTGTGAAAAACACACAATGAAACACTAAGCTCTTTTAGCTTTATACTAGCATATTCACTCGTGCTCCATTGCGGGTCAGACTATTCTTTTCTAAAAGTAAAAAATAAATGTTAAGAGTGGAGAATTTTTTTTGCAGTATCATTTAATCGAATGATCTTGAAACTTGCCAACTCGGTTCCTTGCCTAACTCGAGTCTCAAATTAAATCATATGGGAGCTGATCCAAAATGAATTATTCAATTTAATAAGCCTAAAAACAACTTGAATAATTTAAAAAACCTTAAGATAACATTGTTTTTAATATGAGACAATACCAGATTGAATCGACCTTGGTCATCCTACGACCTGAGTCATAAACTTCAATAAATTTAATAACTTTTTTGTTTTTGTAAATTAATTTTATTTAATTTTATGATAAAATTAGATGCTTGCAAAATCGAGCACTAACCCTAAAAAAAATGTGTTTATTTGAGATCGTTATAACCCTATATAAAGTAGAAAAAAAAACCATGAATTTCATTTCCCAACCAATCTAATATTGAAGAAGAGTAAAATAAAGAGAAAAAAACGATTAGAAAAATTAAAGAAACAAAAACAAAAAAAAAACATATGAGATTTAATGGGTAAACATACTAAACACGTGAATCGGATAACTCAGGTTAATATGTCAAATTCGCAAAACATGTAATGAATTCTATTGGGATTAATAACTTGTTTCTGTTCTTCTAAAATATTGTTTATTTAACTAATATGATAACAAAAATAAACGATTGCAAAATCGAGTGTCAAACCAATGCTAAGATTTTTTTTTTTAAGATTATGATAATCTCATAAAAAACAAAACGAAACAAATTATGTAACCCAATTCTCAATTAGCCCAATATCGAAAGATGAAATTGAAAAAAATAATTTTTTTTTAAAAAATTAAACTCGCCAAACCAGTCAACAGGCCTATGGACTTTTTAAAATTTAATAACATGTTTTTTTTCTAAAACTATTTTTTTAAAACTATATGATAAAAAAAAGATAATCACATAATCGAGTTTAATTAGAAAAAAAAAAAAAGTACCCCAATAAACCCGTGAATCAGGGTTACCTTGTCAAACTTCACAAATCGGGTCATTGACTCCATAAAATTTAATAACCTAGTTTTTTTTTTAAATATTTTTTATTTAAATATTTTTTTTTTAATAAATTATACTATGATATTAGAATATTTTTCTGATATCAACCCGATACCTCAATCTCGATGAACACATCATATAAAGACTCAATTAAAAAAAATATTAATAACAAAAAAGGAAAAAAAGGGTCAAAATACAAAACAAATAAAAAAATAAATTATCATTGTAACTGACAGTTCTAATGACATGAGGAAACATTGTTTTTATTTTTTTTATTTAACTACATTTTTTTTAAAAAAATAAATCATTCTATAAGGTTAAAATGTTTTTTTAATACCAACCCGACCTAATATTAGAATATTTTTTTTTGATACCACATTAATTATATAAAAAAATTAAAATAAATTATTAATTCTAAACCCCCATAAACACATCATATAAAAACTAAATTAAAAGAATTAATAACAAAAAAAACAGAAGATTAAAATGCTATAATAATAATAATAATAGTAAAAACAAAAAGACCTCTTCCTGCATAGGACTTCCATTACCTTAGGTACAATTTTGGGCCATAATTCCAACTTGTACTTTAATTTTGGTAGATAAACTTATTAGCACTTCAATCTTTCTAAAGAAGAAGAAAGCAGTCTTGAAACAAATTTCCCCACACCCCCCGCCCTAACAAGCTAAAATTGTATATAAGACCTCCTCCTGCATAGGTCCAGGTCCATACAGTCCATCCAAACAAGAAAAGACACAACGAAGGTGAGAGATATGACTTCAAAGATCTATTTTAGAGGTGCTCTTGTAATTTTTCTGGATGCAGGGTTATAACTGAAAACTCCAGTTACAATTTTGGTTGCCAATGGTACCAGTGAACTGCTAACCTTAACCTGAGCATAACCTTGATAACAAGCACTGAATAAATTTCTCAAACATTCTTTTCAAAATGTTACAGAAACTACGAGAAAATAACATCCAACCTAATCATATCTCCTAAACCTCTGCCCGCTAAAATATGCGCAGATCACAGCCTGAATGTAAGAGATGCACTAGTCCAAATCAAGGAACTCCATTCTTTTCCTCATTGTACCTTTTAGATCTGTTGCCTCCCTTTCTGCTTTCTGCGCCTGCAAAAATTAAAAGTTCAAAATTATTACAGTAAAGATGAAAGGCAGCTGATATATACGCATCTTTCCTGTGCAGAATGAGAGACTCCTAAGAAAAAACATTCGTGAGAACAGCTGAAGGAAGTTCTGACATCTCTTTGTTAGTTTAGCAACAGCAGCAAGTTCTTTGACACAAAAATAGTGGCTCCCTTCCCATCATGTAACTGCTTATGTGCTTACATGGTAATTTTACCCTAAAAAATATTACCATTACGCTTCAAAGGAAAATGCGGTGTGTTATTTAGTGCAGCAGCAAGAAGTTTAACTCCTTATAGTAAATAATGAATGAAGTTCCATTGGCAGGGTGTAACCCTAACTGGAGAATGAACAGCAGAGCTAAAATTGTGTTCAATTAGGAAGGGAACCATAAACACAATTTATGCCATACCTCATTTCTCAGGAACTTGACTAAAATGATGGTGGCAGAAAAAAGTCAGAAAGTTCAGTCAATGATTAGAAAATAACACTATCAAGCCATTTAAAATGACAAAATGCATATTATTAGCTTATTCAAGGTCAAAACCACGCGTGCACACATTTGTGCACATACAAAGCCATCTTCTTATGTCCACCTTCAGCGAAATGCTGTGTCAAAAAACCTTGCCTAAAATGTCAAAACTCACCACAAAACTGGCATCCAAATTTACCAATTATATGATGAACAGTTTTTTGTAGACTTTATACTAGGAAACAATGGAAGGGTGGGAGTTACTTGGAACTCGGGTGATCTTTCAGTCTTTGGAATTAACTTCTTAACAAAAACACATTATTGAGGAAAACTTACCCTTCTAATCTCTGCTTCTGAAACACGAGTCATATGTGGTGGAAGCTCCTCCCTCTCCAAATCCTAGCAAAGCAAAAGGAAAATGTTAGAAGAATACAACAAAGTATGCACCAAACAATATATTGTCAGCAATCAAAGAAATCAATCACATCATACCAGCTCTCCAATTAAGACAACATTCTCCCCACGAATCACATAGAGACCCAAGTGGATGTCGCAATAAAGGTCACCAACAATAACTCTTTCGCATGCACCTTCAAGGACAGCATTGGCTGCACATGACCAAAATTTTTGTTTTCAGATATCACAAATCATACAGTAGCAAGTAGAACTACAAATAATGAGAAGGGAGAAAATTTACCAAATTGATCAAAAGAACGAAGTAATCCCATGAGCTTTCGGCCATCTCGTAGAAGCACAAGAAGCTTCTCTGAAGCATGAACAAGAGCATGGGACACCAATCAAATAAGAACAAAGGAAAAGTAATCCACAGTCCAAAACACATCAATTAATCCATTTGTATCTGAATTCCATGCAGACTTTCAGCACTGAATATTTAGAGTTATATGTCTCAATTTCATTCATATATCTAACATGACTACCAGAAAGAAATATTTTGGAGAATAGGAAATCATCAAGACAACTCTACAAAAGAAAATTGGGTAATATAAGACCTTGAAGCCATTTTAGTTCATTGGCATCTGCGCATAACCCATTGTTTTTTGTTTTAAAATAAGCCATAACCCATTATCTTAACACTTTCTTTTAAATCAATATCAATTGAATGAAAAAAAATTCTTAAATTCCAAAGTTGGGTTTCATAAACAACAACCTTTTGTATTGCATAACCTAAAACAAGAATGGATGCATGTGGGTTCGGCAATGTATAGCAGGAAAGCTCAACAATCACCAAAGCAAATAAACAAAGCTCCTACTTTTATTCAGAACAAAAGAATTTTATCCCATTCATTAACAGTTAATTTCCAAAATCTCGAGCAAGGAGAACAGAAGCACAAGGGAAAATAGAACCCAAAATTTAGGAAATAGCTAAACAGTGCCACTGGCTGACACAATAAGGCCATGTTGAGATATGCCCATCAAATTCCAATTGGGAAAAGGATGGCCCTAATCATTTTCCCTAACTGCATGTTAAAGAGTACAAATCCATGTACTAAAATAGCTCTCAAGATACCGAAAGCATGCTCCCAAAAAACTGCACTAAAGAAACAGAATCACACTATAAGCAATAATCAAGACTACTGAAAATACATTTTCACAACTCTGCTCAACCGAACCAAGACCACAAGCCAATTAAAGTATTAAACGCAGTCAGCTATAAATTTCAATATGGAATTAAAAAAAAAAAAACCAAAGTAGCATAATATTGCTAGATAAACAACATACTTAGACGAAATCCAGACAATTCCAAGAACAATATACCAAAACTGCAAGAACCCACTCCTTTCCCAATCTTTTTGCATGCCTACACACTAAAAAAAAGTCTAATTTCTTAGGCAATTATTGCAAACTTCCAACTTTAAGCACAGTAACAATCCAAAGAAAACTGCAAGCGGGAGAGAGGGAAAGAGAAAGAACTTACTATCAAGATAGTTGGCAAGAGAAGTAGAGAGGTAGATATCTTCTGGGCCTGCCCAAGACATTGATTGATAATACTTTCAAGGTATTTACTCTTAAGTTGTAAACTTTTCGGTACTCCAAAAATAACCGAAAAATTCTTCAAATACCAATCAACAAGATATGGCATTGGCTGCCTCCAAATTCCTCCTTCTTACCTTTAACCACACACACAGATACAACAACAACTCTCTCTCTCTCTCTCCCCCCCCCTCCCCGAAACAAAATGAATTACAATCAACCCACCAACAAAAAGAAAAACCCTAACGGATTCAATGAACAAGAACCCCTTTAGTTTCCCAAGAATTCAGATTCCAAATTCTAACTGTACTATTTGAGAAAAAAAGAAAGAAAACCCTTCAATAGAATATTTTTGTCCGGATCCAAGAAAAGAAAAAAACCAAAGAGAAGGGGAAGTTTCAGAGAATTAATTCTGTCCTCCGGGTTGAAAGAGCAAAGTGGTGGGTTTGTAAAAAGAAAGGCACTCAGATCCAATCGCACCGCCACCAAAAGAGATCAACAAGAGACAGGGAATTTTTAAGAGAAGGTAAGAGAAAAATAAATGTGGGAAATTGTTCATTAAAGGGGATGCTTATGTTTTTATTTTAGTTGGGCGGGCATGGTGGGAGGAGTGGGAGGAGAAGATCCATGCGAGGACTGAGGAGATGTTATTGTTTAGTGTGTTAGGTTCTTCCTCTCCCATATGGTTTCCTTTGGCTTTCTCTGTATTGATTGATTGACTGACAAATATTTTTCTTTTTTTACACTCTTATTACTGAGAAAAATGCATTTGCCTTAAAAATTAAATTAACATTTTTTAGTGGGGTTTTTTTAATATAATTTTGATGTGTTGCTTTTAAATTAAAAAAATATAAAATAAATTATTTTAATATATTTTAAAAAAAACACTTTTAAAAAACACAATTTACCACTATACCAAACACATTTAATCAAATAGTTTCTGCCTTTTACACTAGACTTCATGTATAATTTTATTTCAAACCTTAATTTTATAAAAATAAGAATAACTTGTTTTTTTATTAATGAAAACTTAAAATTTTTATTTATTTTTCATGTAAAAATTTATCTTATAATAATTTTAATGAAAAATATATTTTTAAAACCTATTAAAAATACAATTAAAATAACTTTTTTTTAAAATTATAATTGTAAATATAAAAACTATGACAATATTAAATACACACTTATTGATGATCTCAAATTCATAATTCAAATGTTAATTTTTGAAAAAAAAAACCATTATTTTTTTCTTAATGTTTACCATTATTTTACATTAATATATAATACTAATTGTTGCAAGCTTCACTTAACTCCAACACAATCATAAGTCATGTGTATACTATTAAGCTCGTTAGGTTGAACATTAATAACAACAAAATAATAAAATGTGTGGCCATTTCACTTGCATTTTATTTTACATCATTTTATATTTCAGTGTTGATTGAAGCAGTATTATTTTTATTTTTATTTTTTAGTTATCAAACTTTCTTTTCCTTTAATCCTTCCACTTTTTAATAGATTCATTTTCATTTCCTTTAATTTTTATTTAAATTTTTATTTTTTAATTTTTCAGTAAAAAATCATTAATTAACACAAATTCTGATAACAAGAACAGCTTAATCCTAATATCAACGAATTCCATTAAATGACAAGAATTTTATTAAGGTATTCAATAACAAAAAGGAGTTTGACAAGAGAAATTTTTTTTTTAAAAAATTTAAATCATTATAATTTTTATAAATATGTATTTTAATTATCATAAAAAATTTTAAATATTTACATTTTAAATTTTAAATAGAAGAGTTATATTTGCATAATATATTTATAAAAACAAAAATTATATGTACTTAGAAAGCAAATACAATGAGAAGGATAACTAAGATAAAATATATCTTTTATTTCTTATAAGATAAATCAATTTTTTTACTTTAGCTTTTAGTTAGCATTAATAACTTTCTTTATTATTAAAAACTTTACTTTTTAAATAAGATTTTAGCTTTTAATAGTAATATTATCAATTCATTTATGAAAATTTTTGTATAAATATAATTTTCTTTTTAAATTGCTCATGAATATTTAATATATATTTTTTGCTTTTTTATGTTAATGTTTTTATATAATTTCTTGAAATAAATTATTCTTTTATTTTCTTATATTGTTGCATCAAAATTATCATGAATTATATTTTTTGTTTTTTATTTTCTTATATATATATATTTTAAATGGTTGAAATTCTTTAAAATATTCATTATCATAAATTTAAATAAAAATAGATTTTAGAAATTGCTCGCGTACGATCATATATAATTTCTTTCAACGATGATTTTGATGACTATGGGTTATATACATTTTTACTGGTGCCGTTAGATCTTTCAATGGCAACATGTTTTAAATGGCATTGAAACAAAGCATCTCAAAATGTGCTAACTCACGAGGTAACAGAGTTTCCAAGTAATTTAGAAATAAGGATTATATATCGAATAATAGGTATATTTATGAGTTTAAGCAATCTAATTTATTTTTTATAGTTAAAATGTTTGGAAATTTAATATAAAAAATCTAAGTAGTTGGTAGCTGGTGGTGCATAACAAGTTAAGGTGGTTGGGTACCTATAAAAGATTTTTTTTTTTTGTAGATTTAGAGACTCTAAGAAAAAAAGACAATGATAATTTAGATAGATAGACTCTGAAAATATAGATGCTAAAGATGTTAAGAATGAAGAGATTGTGAATCGTTAGTTTGAAGGGTTCATGGTATATTTATAGTCCACGTGTCTTGTCATTTTATAGAGAAAATGAGGAGCTAAAATGTAATTTCATCATTGTGATATTTTAAGTTATATTTTACTCAAAATAATACATATTAAATTAATATAAAATACTGAGGGATCTGCGTGAGATCCTAAATTTTTTTTTCAAGGAAGTATTGGGTTCGGATAAGGTGCACCTATTAGAAGTGAAAAATAAATCCAAATATGCTATCTAGATCCAAACACATTAGACTCGAGCATAATAGCTCAAGCTCATGCGAGTACTAAAATGAATGCCTAACATATTAGGTTCAGGTATGATAACTTGAATCCACATAAATGTGGTACTGGAGTGCATAGCTAACACGAACTCGAGTTATTATGCTAGAGCCCATGTCCTTGGTAATAGCTGGGCTGTGGCATGGTTGGCAACAAACCATGGAGATTTTGTTTTGTGCCTTTTAGGATGTTTTGGCCTTTTTGGTTTTTATTTTTTGTTTTTCAATAGATTTGAATTTATCACTAAGTGCTCAGCCTCTCAATGTGTTCCTGCCTACATAAGACTTTGCATGTTTTCTTTCAATGGCAGAGGCAAATTGAAACGCAGAGTAATTGATCCCGATCGTCTGAAACTCTTTTCAAAGAAAAAAGACCCTTGAAACTATGGGCCTTGGCAGAGATATTAGGAGGATATATATCATGTCAATTATTATTTGAAACAAGACAAATAATAATAATAATAATAATAATAATAATAATAATAATAATATCCTGTCAGTTTTTATATTATTTACGTCAAAATTATATATATTACAAGAGCAAACATAGCTAAGAAAAAAGGGTGTGGTAAAATAGGACTGAAAAAAAGGGAGAGAATGTCTAGCTCTATCTTGTTTTTCGGGTGCATATAGGCTTCTACTGAAATCCTTGGACTGTTAACATGTGTTGCCCTGACCTGAATCAACAGATGCAAACATGAAAAAAACAAACTTCCGGGGAAGCACCGTCAACAAAATAGATAGCAAGTGACATTCTTGATCAAAAAATGTTTTTCTTGTCCTCATGAATCCACCCTCGATGTAGCTTTGATATATGTTTATTGATGGCCTTTTATGGTCTTGAATTCCTTGAGCTCTTTACTGCATAATTTCAGCATCTCACTTGCTTCAATCCACGTTTGAATCTGGAATTAAAGCTATTTAGCATCCACGACAGAAATCAAATTTGCCTTGATAGTGAATATATATGCTTAAAGATAAAATCATACATATCTATATGTACTTTTAGAGTATAATATATCTGGCCAGTTTTTATTTGATGCTAGCCCTCCATAATCACTACTAAATGCTTCAACAAAGCTGGAAAAATGAACAGAGAAAAGGGTCGTCTTATAAATACCTTGTGATATTAATGCTTAAAAGGGATGAAGATTTAATTAGATCTCTAAAACAATATCTGCAATAAACGAACAAGACCGCGTTAATATGTCAATTGGATCTTGATATATATATATATGTTTGGACACCCATGCAAGCAACGAAAAGATGAACTTACATTCTGAATCTGTCTTCACCCATTTAGATCCATCACTTGTCTTGTATTGCTTTTCACCATCTTCCTTTTCCTTCTTTGAAATCTTTTTGTCCTCGATATATTTCTTCATTGATGATGCCCGGGAAGTAGTTTGTGGGTTAATCTTCTTGTGAAGCAATGTTCTCAAAAGCTGTTCGCAAGTATAACATTAATAAATCGTATAAATTAATTTATGGCAACAAGGATATGAATTGCACTCTTCTAGGCTTTGATTTTAGCGGGCCTTGTCTTGGCAAGCCTTGGCACCCTAGAGTAGGAGTTACGTAGTCTAAAAACTATGGTGGAATTGATAGTTTTGGCATGGAGAAATGTTTATGATCACGACAAAAAGCAAAATGTTTGTTGGACATGCAGGCAAATGAACAAAGAAGGCATACCTTCTCCATTCTTGATTCTTGAAGTGTATCTCTCAAACTTGGCTGTGGAGCAAACCCACTCCTGCAAACAAAAATCTTCTTGAGGAGGAAAGAGATTGATTTCTTCCCAATAGCTTTCTTCTTATTATTTTCACAAATGTCCTTGCATCTACCAAGTATAACACTGATTGTCCTCTCAATGTCATCTTCTTTGTCATCCACATCACCGACTGCTGTATTACTGACCCTTCTGTCTACCTCCAAGCTCGATGGACAATTAAGAAATCTATCCAATGGAAGATTTGCAGTTTCCTTTTCTTTATCTTGAGAAGTTGGCTTTCTTGTCAAAAGCTTTGTCAACTCTTTTTGCAATTTCCCAATTTCCTCGGGAGTGAAATCTTGTAAATCATGGGATGAAGACGGGTCCTCTTCAACAAGGTGGTCCTCTTCAGCATCTTGGATTTCATTACTTTCTCCGAGCTCTTTGTTGCCAAATGTTCCAATTGCTAGCAGCCCATGAGGCCAATCGCTAAATTCCTCCCGAGACTCTTGTTTCACATGGCCTGTCCAAAAGACAAAACAAAATTAATTGACCGCAAATAAAATATTTGCTGGGTTATATTGTAAAACAAATAAAAAAGTTATTGACTTATGTTTGTTTTGATTTTTATCATATTGAATATAGATAATTCTTGTTGACTTCAATCCATCTGATCTGATCTGATCTGATCCATTAACTATAGATAATTTAATTATAATTATTTTAATATAATCCATAACTTTTATCCTTGTATCTAAAATGAGAAAAATGTTATATTTATGAATATAATATATGTAGACTAAATAAATCACATTTCTTCTTCGGCATGTGACTAAATTGACTGTGTTGCTTACATATTAATGAAATGATAAATTTGGCAAAGTCTCCATTCCTTCAAGAGGTCCGACCGTTTTCTTTGTAATAAAACAAAAAAGGCGATCTCTTTTATACACACATTTTTAAAGTTGTTTTTACTCTTAATTTGACCTGTGATCTCTTTTTCTCAAACTCACTCAAAATACTGAAATAAACAAACATAGAAAAAAAAAAAAAGAGTTCGAAGAAGAAGAAGAAGGAGGAGGAGGAGGAGGAGGAGGAGGAGGAGGAGGCTTACGAGTAGCTGAAATCACTGCATTTGGTTTGGTGTTGTTCCCTTGTTTTCCATTAAGCTTATTTTGCATCCAACTGAATAGCTGCCAGCAACCAAATAAAATCTCTTATCAAAACACTCATCAAAACGTGTGTAGGTTTATAAATATATATCAATATATATAGCCCGAGAAATCTAAACTTGACGAATTCAAATCATGGATTTTGAACCGAGAAGGCCTCTCTATGATCTCTTCAATAACAAATGACTCACCTTCATTTTGAGCTAGCTAGAAATGGCTCCTTTTAAGTTTGCTTTCTGCTCGTGAACCGGGATCTCTTTGATCGACAAATATTAGTGCAAAGGTGGTGTGGTGGGAGTTGGGACTTGGAGAGTGATGTCTGTAAGAAACTGAAGCCTTAAACTCAATGAGAATATTTCAGCTTTAAAAGGATCAAATTAAGCAAAGATGGGATTTTTGATGAATTTCATTGCCGAACCTTGAGCAGATTTTTCTCTGTTCAAGTTCCCAAAACCAGCCTTTTTGCCACTGTAGCTATATCCAGTCGTCGTTTTCTCTCCTAGTAGCAATCAGTTCATCACCTTTCTCTCTTATAATACAACTAATATACCCATACCCTACAAGCATACGAATGACATTCTCTTTGTTATTTCTTTAGTATTCTAGCATTAAACTTTGTCCTTTATTTTATTTTATTTCCAGTAGCGCATGTGAGAGGACGTTCTTCTTGAAAGAACCTTTGAAATTTGCATCGTGGCATGAGTTCTGTCATAGGATTATTAGTTAACGGAGATATTGTAGTTTCAGCTTGGTTTATGAGCCACTTTAAGAATTGGTTCACAATTCGAGTAAGTTAATTTAGATAAATTTAAAATAATGATGTTTCAAGAATTTTTCTAAAAATAATTTAAAAAAACATTTTTTTAAATTTTTTTTTTAAATCAAATTATATTTTCACTGAGTTGACTACATTGCAGATTAACTCTCTAGTTAATCGAGTAAAATCAAGCTAGCTCTAGATTATTTCTTTAAACCCAGTCCGGGTCAGGGGACAAGTTAGTTGAGTTCTGGATCGACCTACCAGGCCGATCGAATTTAATAATTATGGTGAAAACCCAATCGACCCGACATGATTTAATAATTGTGGTGAAAAGTACACTAAGAAATAGGAGTGTTAAAAAAACTGGTTCATTTGTAATATTTGTATTATTTGACCCGATCCCACCAGTCAAAATTAGATAATATAGTTATTACAGATGATAGCGGGTCAAAAACCCTAAAAAATAAATATGATAGATTGGATAGTGGGTCAAGATTTTTAAAACCCACCCAACCCATATACCTCATAATAACAAACTTAATTTGTTGTGAAATTTGATGTATTAAGCCTAAATTATTTGTTACAAATTAAAATAGGTTATGAGATAATTTATTAAGCCTAATTCTTATTTCTATTAATCTCAACCCATAAAAATTAGCAATATAAATCTAACATGCAAATATCTTAATATTTATACAAATTAAAATTAGCACAATATAATATATGATTAGATCATGTTTATATAATTTATAAAATATTAAAAATTAAATTGAATATAATTATTCAAATATACTTAATTATGAACACCCCTACTTAATTAAATTGAATATAATTATCCAAATATAATTAATTATGAACACCCCTACTTAATTAAATTGAATATAATTATCCAAATATAATTAATTATGAACACCCCTACTTACAATTCCTTTCCTCAAGTTAATCACTTGATATTTGCATGCAATAACACATTCCATATTAGTATTTGCTCCAAGAATCTGTGAAATTAATCGGCACTATTAGGCATTTATTAGTCCAATGATAGTATTTTATAAAATAGTAAAATAATTAGTAATAATTAGCTAACATCCAAAGAGCCGAAAGCAAGCACAAACATTAATTTTGCTAGCTAGCTAGCATACATGGATATTCTCGTTTAGTTTCAAGGGAACACCTTCTTGAACAAAATATGGCAAGATTTGTAAGAGACAAATGAAGTAAGCTATCAAGAACCGAAAGCATTGGCATCGTGGAGGCAAGATCAGTATAATAAGAAGGTGATGAAAACTAGCAAGAGAAACAATTTGGGAGAAGAAAACACTGTCAGCCTCGTGGTAATGTCTCCTCTCACTATATAACCAAATCGACACTTTGAATCTTACCCGCCCACATTTGTAAAGCACCAAAAATCCCATTTAGATCATACATGCTTGACCAAGAGTTTGTTGGGCATCGCGGTGACGATCGTATTTTAAAGTGGTTTCCGCTCGGAAATATATCTATATTTTTTTGATCTTTTAAATTTTATTTTTAATATCAGAACATTAAAACAATCTAAAAACAATAAAAATAAAATTTAAATTTTTTTAAAACAATGTTTCTGCCGCAAAAATAAACAAGATCTAACTATCTATTATACTTAAACTAAATCATTTCAAATCTTGTGCAATTCTACACGTATACTTTGGCTATCCTAAGAAACCTAGTGTCACTTTGCAACTTAATTATGGAATCCAATTACCATCTCTAATTTCCAATTTCAATCACGAGGACTTACATGCAAACATTTTATTTTAACTCTTCTTCCCCCATTTTGAGGAATACATGAATTAGTTTAGCTGCCTATGATTTGTCTCCTAACGGATCCTTGTATAGGACACCAACCTCTCACGTGATTGGTCCAATGAAGTGGGTCTTTACCACTTCAGATTAGATTATTATTACAATTGTGTTACGTTGTGACAGTTCGCTACGTGTCACGACAAAGCACACTCCATGATCTCTTGTCGGACCAACACGTGTCCCAAAGGGGTCGGGTTGACTTTTCTCTCTGCAAGAATCCATTTCCAATTTCAGAAAAAACTCCCCATTAATCCATGGTTAACAATAAGATTAGAGAAAGAAAGAAAAGAAACCCATGAAAATATATAGGAAATCTACGAAGAACCCATCAATCTCTTTCATTAATAATGTCTAAGTGGCATCTTTTTTTTTATAATTTTTTTTCCTTTTTTCATAGCACATTTTTTTGAATCTTATTATACCGTAAACTATTATGATATTTATCTTAACCATTTAATTATTTAATGAGTAAAGTAGTGAGATATTTACAAGCAAAAAGTAAAAAAAAAAACAAAAGAAATTAATTTTCTATTGCATTCTAAAAGTACAGTTTAAAGGTATTTTTTTAAAAATCATGAATTTTTTTAATAATTTTGAAACATTTTGATGAACTAATATTAAAAATAAAAAAAAATTATTTTAATATATCTATAAATTAAAAACACTTTCAAAATAAATATTTATCACAACTGAAAGTAAAAGTAGGTCTTACTCCATCTGAACCATGTGATTGGTTGACATGAATTATTTTTGACCATTTACCACCTACATTTGAGTCTGTGCAGCCCAGAAAGCTGGGGAAGTTTCGTCCTAGTATCCTGTGTGTGCATGTTCATATCATTCTTAAGTATGTGGTTCGTGTGATTTTACGTCAATTATGCTAGGATTAAGAAAATCTTAAGAACACAATGAGCTACGTGAAGGATGTTGTTTGGCTTTATATAGTACAAAATTAAGGTTTGAAATACAAGATTAAGATCAAGATATCCTGCTAATACAAGTTACATCTACCCCCCGGCAATCGTCATCCAGCTCGTCACTGCAACGCTTTGCTTTAAACCCAAAAGTTTTGATTTACTATTTAAGTTTATTAATTATTAACCCCTCGAGATGCGAGCAACAATGGAAGAAGAATGAAAAGGTGAGTTAAGGATCACATCAACCGAGATAGCTTAAAGAAATGAAAGCCATGTGGGTTATCGCATCTACGCTAGGTGTCTAGGGTATAGTAACCAAACTAGACCCTGCTAGGCTTACTAATTCTGGAAGGTTTACACAGTTCGGCTAACATAAACTATGAACTTGTATGATGTGGAACCTCAATCACCCAGGAATTAAGGTGCATGGTGGCCATCATAGAGTTTGACTAGCTCGGATTTCATTGGATCTCCTGCTAATTAATAAACAAAAGTGTCTTGCATTAAGACTAAGCAAGTGTTTCGTCTTGCTCGAAGGTCACTGAAAACCTCATGAAGCAAAATATATTATCCTATAATCATGGAAATAAAACTTTGCTGCTTCTGTCTCTCAAAGACAATGAGTGCACCCTTCATTCCTGGCCGCTAAATAGGACCTTGTTGGTGGCACTGAATTACACAACAAACACATATAATCTTTCATGTAGTACTGATAACCTAGCACTGCTGTAATGCAATAGCAAGAAATGATGAGATTTGCACAATCTGCTAAGATGGCAAAGCAGTGGCATTGGGTATATGCTAGTTTGAATCTCGGACCATGAAGAATTTGACAACGCAAAGAAATAGAAAGGAAACATTCAAGCACAAGATAGTTATGGACATTCAAGTTTTCTCAACTTCTTCATACAAGCGACAAACTAAACAAATTAAGAACCATGTTATGCCTAACCTCGCATTGAGCACATGAGTTTCTGCAGATATCGGCTGTCTTCCGATTCAAGGTTATGCCTAACCTAGCAATCAAACAATTGAACTTGATTAAATTTTATGGTCATAGTTATGTTAATCAGCCCAGTAGTTAGTTGAGTTGACGACTCGGTGTATCTCTCGCCACAAATAAGGCTTCGCATCGTCACAGAATCAAAGGGTGTGAGCCTGTAAGATGGGGGATATGGGGAGACCAGGTAAACCAAACTGCATCGTGGAAATAATTCACGTGCCATCCAAAGAATGTGATCAGTAATTAACACATCTTTGGTCTAATTAAGAGGTGAAGTTGACACTTGTGCTGTAGCATGATACATGCGATGCTCTAGCTATCATAGCTATAAAGCTAGTAAACAAACAGAAAGAATAAAGAATTTCAGATAAACAGGGGATATTTTATTCAAGATTAAACACCAAGCAACTGTCATCCCACAACTACCATCTCTCTTTCTTGTATAGCCTCCAATTTCAATTTAATAAAACTAACACTCTTTGCAAGTTGCCAAGTATATATTGATTTTGAATGTCAGCTAGATCAAGGTATAGAAAAGCTCAACAGCTGATCAATTTGTTGCAAATTATTTCTTTCTAATCCTACAAGATTGTGACCAATTGGCTTGTTCATTGACGTGACAAATAGTTGCTAAGGATTTGGCTAGTTCAGAAATCCAAGTTCATCGTCATGTATTTGTATCTCCATTGGTGCATGCATTTGTTATTGCATCTAGCTATCAATTAGCGCCCACAGCAAGTGCGTACTGATGGTTTTTTCCACTTGCATGCAGCTCTCTATGCTGTTGCCAAAAACAAAATTTAGTTGCTCACATGCAATCCCTATGATTGGCAAAATTGACTCTTTATCCACTGACTATTCAAATTATGTTTCTAAACATGATCCCGATAATAAATTTAAATTATTTATGTTACTAACCACCATCCATTGAGCTCAAATATTATTCCCTTGCGTTTGAATCGACTCTTCAAAAAGGCTCCTTGCACCATGCTTTTGATCACAACCAATGAAAAGTAAATCTTTAGTTGTCCTCTAGATTTTTAAATGAACATGAAGTTACAGACGACCCATTTCATCCATTTCTGTTGATTTCTGCAGAGCCAATACTTAGAAACTATTAGCCTAAAAGCAGTGGCATCTTGCTTATCAGTTGGAGCGAGGATAGAATAGCCATCTGTACGAGTGTCTGGCATGAAAAGCTTAAATCAACCCTATTAATGTTAACGTGTAGCTAGAAAATAGTTATTCACCAACATAAAATAAGGTTATATCTAGATGTATATATTTGATGGGGCTAATGTCAATCTTTATGAAAACAGTCAATAAACTCAAAGGGCAGTTTTTCTCATTCATAAAATATATCTTATAGCACAGAACGGAAAAGAAGGAAAAGCAAATGTATCATCATAATTTGTTGTCACCATGGCCTCAGCAAATGGTATATGTTTATGTCTATATAACTTCATTTTATTGGATGAAAATGGCAATAACCAATGTCAATGATGACCAGCAGACTCATGCAATTGCTAACAACTTTTTACTTTTAATAGTTGTTTGTTGCTTAGTCTTTTGAAAATAAATAAGTTAATATGACTGTTATGTTTATCGCTATTTCTTTGCTTTACAAACTAATTTACTAGTATCACTATTAAAAACAGGGCTATTAGCATTTGAATTTAGCAATGATAATTCCGTTGCTAAAGGCAACGAATTACACATAGATTATTTCTTTTAATATTAGCAACAAGCTTTAGCAATGGAAAATCCGTTGCTAAAGGCAACATAAATTTTGCAACGGATTATCTGTTGCTAATTAAAAAAATAATTATTTAAATCTTAATATAAAACCAAAATTATATAGACCGTTGATTACTTTTGATATGATAAAATCTCAACCGTTTAATTTCGCTGCCGTTGCTAATTCTACACCTGCAGTACTCCCCCTAGAAACGTAAACAGAGAACAAAGAAACCAACAACTGAAAATTAATTAACTTCCAAAGGGATCTCCTTCGTCCCTAATAACATCCATAACTGTAGAAAAATCACCCTCTCTTCATCGATTTGATTTTCCTTTGTCCCAAACTTTTCATCTTCTTCTCATTCCTTCAACATCCCTAATTTTTTTCTTCATCTTCTTCTTCTTCTTCTTCTTCATCTTAACATATTCAATCTTTCTCTGTAAACCACCAAAAACATAGACCCATAGCAACATCCCACCAGACCCATTATTATCACCATCAAACATCCTGATTTACCCCTTCTCTTTGTAAACGGGTTGGGTTTTGCACTCTTTTCTTCAATAATTCAGGTAATTAATTTAGGATTTATGTTTTTCTCTGTTGCAATTTAACTTACACTAAAAAGTTTTAACCTAACTTTTCTAATCTCAAGTGTTATTCTGTCGTGTAGATTCATCTTGCTCACCTATAACTCAAGAACACAAGTAATAATTTTTTTTTATTAATACTTTAAATAATGGTTTTAGGCTATTCATTCGATAATATAAGGGTTTATGAAATGTTTTAACCATGATCTATAACCTAATTATGCATGTTTAATTGAAAATTTATCAAAACCTCCAATTTAATTTGTAGGATTACGGTTCATAAATTGAATGATTTTAGGCAATTGGACCAATGTTGGTAATTCAAGTGTCTGGAAGAGAGCGATTGATGGAAATTTCTTGTTACTCTTATATTAGATTTATTTTGTACTATATTCCTAAATTTCAAAATTGAGCAGCTTTTGCAAGTAGGATAGACTCTGATTACTTCTTGAGAACTGCATTAAGAAGTTTGTTTCTTGTAAATTGATTTACATTGATGAATAAACTTGTTCTCCAGGAAAGTTTTTTAGTAATTTAGAATAAGTCTTACACAACCTGTTTTGTTCTGTCCTCATGTTTCTCACGGATGAAATGTTTCAATTATGTTATAAATTTTCAGCATATTCTTCCAGTAATCAAGTATAGCATTCTTTATAGTGGTGGATGGTCGATTTAGGAGCTACCAATGCTGATATTCTTTCTGTTTTTCATAGTTTAACTTGGATTTGTTTTAAAGACTAGCAATGGTTATAGCTGGATGGGTTTAACATACTGTTTATGTTTTTTATTTTTCCAAAGAATATGAATGGCTTATTGGATCACAATATAAACCAATAGAGTTGACTAAGTCTGATTGGGTTGCAATAAGAAAATCTCCACCTTGGGCCATTGATTCTTGGGGCTTAGGTAAGTCTATTTTGCTCTATTTTTAGATGGTTGCGTAATTATATCATACGTTGGTCAATTAAAATGGTGGTGTAACTTTGTATTCATTAACAAACTAATATCTTGGAATTTGTCTGTTGGGCATACCTATCCTAATCTTTTTAATTAATTGAAACTCTGCCTTTCATTGGGATAAGATAATCCATATTTAAATTTATTTTCCTTGTAGATCCTAGTTTTGGAGGTTCATGTGAACATGATGCTGGTTATGTTCAATTAACTTTTCTCGGGCATATGACTTGTCTTTTTTCTTTCCTTATTCAATGCCGGTTGTATAAAAAAATTAATTGAATGATTTTCTTTCATTAAATCTGATATTGAGTTTCTTTTTGGATGGAAATTATGAGACCAAAATGAAACCCGGAGGTGATCGAATAATATATCAATTAACTACAAATTTATTTTGATTGTTGCTTTGGGGAAGTCGGTAGTTCCTTGCTGTGAATTGTTGGTCCTGTCTTGTCTTTCTATTGATTTGACTTTTTGTTAGCTAGATTTATTTACAGTTAAGTTATTTTTGCTATGCTTTTTGTACCTTGTTGTTTTGCTCTTTGAACTAAAAGCATCTCATTGGAATTTCCTTTTATGCAAAGGCTTGGTTTTGTAGAAAAATTATGTCCTAACCATACAAATTCCTATTAAGTTATAGGTTTTAAGAGATAATAATTAGAGTAAATTATAATATAGTCTATGCATTTTTTATGATTTTATAAGTTAGTCATTATGTTTTTGAAAACCATAAGTTAGTTCCTTGTTATAAATTAAATGTTAGTTATTTTGAAATTTCAAAATGCATTTGTAATCTAGTTCAAGATTGAAATTTTTCAGGTTAGATTTTAGAAGAAAAAAAAATTGTAATGAGAAGACAAATGCCAAAAAAATATAAAAAAATATAAGAACTTAATATTGAGTTTTTTTCAAACCAAAAGACCAATCATTATTTCACTAAGAACATAAGGATAAAATAATATTTTACTCTAATAATTAAAAAGGAAATGGATAAATAACAATATTTTTTAAATTTGGATTCAATTAATAACCTATTACAATTCTTATATTTCAAATAAATTATTAAATCATGTAATTGAATTCAATTTTAATGCTTAAAATATATGTGAAAATGAATTCAATTAGAAAGCTTTACAAGATTTATGTGTTGAAGCTTGTTAATCAGTATCACCTCATTTTTGAACTCATTTAATCCTTGTCTAGAACTCCTTGACAGCCTCTTCACAACAATTTCTTGTCCATCTTCTAGCTTACCCTAAAAGAAAACGTTTATAAAATATCAATTACATATAGCACAAAAAGTTTCCCTCCCGTACATGAAGCATAACTCTACTGTTTCAGTAGACTGCCAACAAAATCTGTCAAGATCTAATGTCTCATGTTAGAATTGTTGTAGAGTTTTAAGGTTATTAAATAAATTTGCCAACTGGAACAATAATGACCTTAAATAGCGCCCAAGAAATCTTAAGAACATGACCCATGAACTCTAAAAGTACTAATTACTTGGCTATATATATATGTGTGTGTGTGTGTGTGTGTGAGAGAGAGAGAGAGAGAGAGAGTTAGACAAATAATTAAAGTTTGTTTATGTGGTACATATTTTATTTTAAAGAATTGTTTAAGTACTAGTAGTTAAAGAAGTATGCTTATTTCTAAAAATGCTTATTGGTGTTATCATGTTAATTAGATTAATATGGATGATCGATCGTGGATGCATCTTGTTAATTAGATTAATATGGATGATCGATCGTGGATGCATCATGTTAATTAGATTAATATGGATGATCGATCGTGGATGCATCGCCGTCTTATGGATGGTCGCCTTCGTCCTGAATACATTACAGGTGTTAGAAGATTTATCAATTTTGCCTTTTCAATTGATAAAAATATATCTAGGGGAAAAATTAGATGTCCTTGTGTGAGGTGCAAAAATCAAAAGTTTTTAAAGGAAGATGATTTTTTGTAATCATCTAATGACAAAAGGTTTTTTACCTTGTTATGAAAATTGACCGTACATGGGGAACCTTATGTCGCAGAACCAATATTGGCTGGACCTTCATCGGTTGGAATTAGTCATGTTGTGAATGATGTTTGTCTAGAAAATCCATCTAGGAATCTGGTTATGGATGCAATGGGGGTTGATGATGCATACTCTAATGATAATGTGTCTAGTCCCGTGGTAATAGAGGAACTTCCAAATCCGGAGGCAACTAATTTTTTTAAGCTTTTGAAAGCTGCGGAGGAGCCTTTGTGGGATGGGTGTACCAAGCAATCCAAATTATCTACTTGTGTAAAATTTCTTAATATAAAGTCAACTTTAAATTTGACTCAGACTGCCTTCAACAAATTTATTGATTTTACAAAAGTTACATACCTAATGATGAAAATTTGGTATCAAATTTTTATGATGCCAAGAAATTTATGTGGCCACTTGGACTTGGTTATGAGAAATATGATGTGTGTTCTAATTACTGTATGTAGTACTATGGGGCAGATGCAATGAAAATAAACTGTGATTTTTGTGGAAGTTCACGATACAAACCTAGAAATCCAACTAGTAAAGGTTCCAATAAGGCGAGAAGCTAACTCCGATACTTTCCCTTGACACTAAGGCTTCAGAGACTGTTCATGTCTCCATATCATGCCAAAGATATTGCATGACATCATTTTCATAAGTCAGATAATGGGGTTATGGTGCACCCATCTGATGGGGAGGCACGAAAGGAGTTTAATCGTGTCCACTTAAGCTTTGCATCAGATCCGAGAAATATTCGGTTGGGGTTATTCACTGATGGGTTTTTTCTATTTGACATGTCTTCAAATACATACTCTTATTGGCCAGTAATTGTGACTGGTTATAATTTGTCTCTGTGGAAGTGTATGACTAGACCATTCATGTTTTTAGCAATGATAATTCTTGGGCCAAAGAATCCGGGGAAAAAGCTTGATGTTTTCCTAAGACCTTTGATTGATGAGTTAAAGAATTTGTGGTCTGTTGGTGTTGAAACATATGATGTATATAGAAAGAAAAATTTTCAATTAAGGGCAGTTTTGATGTGGACCATTAGTGACTTTCCAAAGATATGACATGTTATCGGGTTGGAGTACTCATGACAATCTGTTTTGTCCTTATTGTATGGAGCATAACAAGGCTTTTAGATTAAAAAATGGAGGGAAAACTATATTTTTTTATTGTCATCAACGATTCTCACCCATTAACCACCCATATAGATGCCAATCTGATAAGTTTTTGAAAGGAGTAATTGAAAGGCTCCCTCCTTTACCTCGTCTATCTGGTTTGGAAATGTTAAACGAAGTGTTCAAGTTTATTAAGGGACATAATAAAAGTTCATCATATAATGACAAAATTCCTGGCTTTGGTGTTAAATACAATTAGGTGAAGAAGAGCATTTTCTGGGAGCTTTCATATTGGCATACAAATTTGATTCGTCATAATCTTGATGTCATGCATATTGAGAAAAATGTCTTTGACAATATTTTTTATACAGTAATGGATTGTCCTAATAGAAGCAAGGACAATTTAAAGGCTAGGTTGGATATTCAGTGTATTGTAAGAAGCCAAATTTACATTTGCAACAAGAAACGAGTGGTTGGGTTTACAAACCTAAAAGCACTTATTGTCTACACAAGAAACAACAACAAGAAGTTTTGTCATGGATGAAGGAATTATCATTTCCTGATAGTTATGCTTCAAGCATTTCATGATGTGTGAAAGAGGCACAATGTAAGGTTTCGGGGATGAAGAGTCATGATTGTCATGTATTCATTCAAAGACTTCTTCTAACCGCTTTCCAACCTTACTTACCTAGGCCACTGTGGGAGGCATTAACTGAATTGTCTGTATTTTTTCGAGATATTTGTACAAAGCAAATTTAAATGTCCAACACATGGAGTAATGCAGATGAATATAATTAAAATAATTTGCAAACTTGAAAGGATTTTTCCTCCATCCTTCTTTGACTTCATAGAATACTTGACGATACATCTACCTTACAAGGTAAAAGTTGGCGGACTGTTCAATATTGATGGATGTATCCATTTGAACGGTATGTTTTCATACTATGTTAATTTTATTCCATTTTTATTTTAAAAAATAAACTAATTGACAGAAATGATATAGGTATATGTTTTATTTGAAAAAAAAAGTGACCAATAAAGCTAAAGTTGAGGGTTTCATATGTGAAGCATACTTGATTGATGAAATTACCAATTTTGCATCTCATTATTTTGGTGATGACGTGCAAATAATTTGGAATCGAGTTCCACGGAATGATGATGGTGGCCTTAAAAGTCTAGATGGACATCTCTCTATTTTTTCTATCCAGGGAAAAAATTATCCAAAAGATTTTATAGAAGACAGTTGTCATATGCTGAAATGCAAATTGCGCATAACTATGTGATATTCAATTGTCAAGAACTGAAGCCTTATTTAGAGTAAGTATGAAATAATATTTTGTACTTAATTTATAATAATTTATTATTAACTTTAACATTTTAAAATTTTAGGCAATGTCGTCAAGAGCTAAAGTCACAACAACTACATGCGAGTGATGTTGAAATTGAAAAATTATGCGAAGAGATCTTTCCAAATTGGTTAAAAAATAATGTAAGTATTTTAATAAAATTAATTTATATTTTATGTCAATTAGTTACTTTAAAAAAATTACTAATCTCTTTTAAAAAAATTAATTATGCTATGTGGAATACCAATCAACGGAATTGAAAAGCAACTCTTTGGACTTGCTATGGGCCTTTCAACTTCAGTGAAATGTTAAAATGGGTATTATGTGAATGGTTTTAAATTTCATACTCAAAGTTATGGTCGTTTTAAAAAGACAATGAATAGTGGAGTTTGTGTGAAAGGAAGTTGCTATGATGATAATGAACGTGATTATTATGGAATGCTTAAAGAAGTTGTTCGGCTAAAATATTTGGGGAGTATGTGCAAGTTATTTATGTTTAAATGTAATTGGTATGATACAAAACGAGGGATTAGAGTGCATCGTTCGAATGGTTTGGTTGAAATCAAGTATACATCTCGACTACATGGAAATGAAGATTTTATGTTAGCACAACAATGTCAACAAGTCTACTATACATATCCACCTGATAATAAATCCTTTGAATGGTGGATGGTTATTAAGACAACTGCTAGAAGTCGGTATAATGTTGACATGGGTGAATTTATTGAAGATGTCAACAATGTGAGATCATTTGATGTTGATCAATCATATGAGATTTCTCAACCATGTTGTGTCCTCCCTACTCAAACACTTGATGATTCAAATATACTTGTTGAATCATCTTATTATGAAGAAATCGGTCAACATGAATTGCTTCAACTTGACATAAATTGGGGAAAAGAAGACGAAAAGGTTGCGAAAGAAGAAGAAGAAGCTGGTGGTGGTGATGATGATGATGGTTGTGGTGGTGATGGTGATGACGACGACGATATGGTTTTGTGTGATGATGATGACATGGTTAGGAGTGATGATAATAATGAGTAGCACAAGTTAATTATATTTCGTAGTATATGTAATGAATTATCTTTATTAGATGTATGGATGATTTTATATTATTTCCTCATATTACTTGACAAGTTTAGGCTTTCAATGTTATTTCTTTATTATTTTATTAAAGTGTGTGTTATGGATCAAACTACATATATCATTTTTATTGACCTTTGAAACCATTTCTAACCTTTCAAGTATCAATATTTAAATTGTGATTATGATGTTATAGTTTATTTTGTGATTCGTCTTCTTGCTGATAGATGTTGAGGCATGAATGAAAGGGTTCTTCCTACTCAATGTTTTTATTTACAGGAACAAACATTCAGGTAAGCATACTCATAATTTTGATTTCTACTTAATTAATTATTCAGTTTTTTTTTATTATTATTGTTTGTGTTAATTGGCTTTTGACAATTTAAAATTCATGGCTGACTTGATGAAGATTACAAGGACTACTTTGAGTTCCAAATTACTATCACAAGATAAAGAATACTTTGCAAAACTGGTTCCTGATGTAGTTATGAGATTACAGGTGAACATTGATTTTTAATGATAGCTTACCAACCATTAATACATATTATAAAAGAGACAGTTCACTACTTATTGCCACTATTTTTGCATTTCTAACAGCACTTGGCCACCATATTGCAGCCAAGATTTTAAAAGGTTTGCAGCCACTGTTTTTGTATTGGAGGATAAAGTTCTTCATAACTAGGTATGTTAATGGATGGAATCAGGCATGTGTCTGATAAATGTGCATAGCAAAATTATTAGAATATTAGAATACAAAAATATCATTGCTATGATGGGATCAGTTTCTTTTGTTAACATCTTTTTTTGGTACATTGCAAATATTAGAATTATGTATTGATGTCTGTGAAAATACCATTGCTATGATGGGATTAGTTTCTTTTGCTTTAGATGCTTCAGTACTTGTGAAAATACCATTGCTATTATGTATAATTTCCTCCACACTATGTAAGTTTTTTTTCAACCTGGTGAATCAAATACACTGTTTAAGGTCTTGATGTTATTTATATATTTGTTTTTGTTATAATAATTACTTTATTTGAAGTATAATATTTTTAGAAGTGATGGCTATTAAGTGGACAATCCATACTGATTTTGAAAGAGGATTTATATGTGCTGAGCTTTGTTTCTTGTTTTTGGATTCACCACTTTCAAAACTGCTAAAAAAGGAATAGTTCCATGGATTTTTAATGCAAGCAAACAAAAAAAATGCTAAAAAATGTAGAAGCACGAACAACTTCTCGTTCTAATTAGCAACTGTCAAATTGTTCATTACATTATCCCCAATCAAAGTGTCATAAGGATGTCCTTCAACCATTCAGTTTGAATTGCTAAATTTTAAAAATCATAAACTGGATATTGTTTGTAATGAAGCTGCACTTACTAAAATACATCTCAGAATTGGACTTGGGGAATTTTTTGGTAAAGTTAGTTTTAAAAAATTGATCACCAGTAATTGAAAGACATGTATTTGAATGGGAAAAAAAAATGAGATTTAACTATTTGTTTTCATTCTAGTTATGGCACTCTTGGAAAAATATCTGTGAAATTTTTTTTTCCTAATACTTTAACTATGAGCTAATTTATTGTTATGCTGTAGCTATTGACCTTACTGGAAGCAATTACTCTCACTTTTATTCTCTTACTTTGTTCTCATTCTAGTTGCACACAAACTCCATTAACACATTCTTATGGTACTCTTTGAAACTAAGATTTCTGGTTATGAAAAACTTTATCATATGATAATGCATATATTTTTTTCTGGTTTTTAGCATGCCTCGACGAGGATCCATATTAGATTCTAGGAGTGACAGGTCCACTTCATCCAAATCATTTCAAACTCCATCAAGGCGTAATAACAAAGGATCCACATTTCATCAACCTGTGTATCAGAACTTAAATGAGTATTATATACCTACTTTGGGGAGTACACATCCTCCTCAACATGATTATAGGAGGGTTGAAGCATATCAATATTGTGAGGGCTTTCACTTCTAAGATTTGCTTCAAACTCAAGGAGGTTTCTCTCGAGATAACCAACTTATTTATGGAGGACATAATTCATATAGGAGTTATGAGAGAGTTGATGGTGATGGTGATACTGATGATGATGCGAACATTAGAGATGAAGATGAGGGAGACGGTAGTAATGAAAGAGGTGTATGTGACGAGAGAGCTGGTAGTAATGAGAGAGGTGTATGTGATGAGGATCAAGATGACGTTCCATTAAACCACGGTTCAACCTCTTCTCCATACAATTATGATTGAAGTGTTAAAAGGAAGGGTTTTGACACACCAATAGATCCAATTACAAGAAAAAAAGAGCTTTGTTTGTATGGAACAACAGATTAAGTTGAAGCTTTTAAAAACTAACTTACTAAGGTTATGTTTTCAGGTATGAAAAAAATTACTTATTATTGTGTAATTATTTGTTTAATAAAAGTTTGTTATTATATTTTTTCAGGTTCAATAACGCATCGTGTGAACGTGCAATCAGAGATATTTTGAGGTCCAATTTTAAGGGAGCATGGCACTCTTGGGAAAAAGTAGATTCAATGTGCAGGGATGAACTCTTTAAAGAGTTTAAGGTAAGAACCAACACTAATTACCATATTCTTTTCAATTTTGATCACTTTAATATAGCATTATAAAAATTATCAACTGAATAGTTAGAGAAGTGTGCTGGTAATTGCCTTGTTATTTGTAACCATAAATATGCATCTCTTCTCCAATACAGGTACTGTAGCAGGGACTTATTTGTGTTATAATTTGTTCTTATTTCTTGTTTACTCTTTAATATTATTTAATTTCTTTAGTTATTACATCATCTTGCAAATTCTGAACAAGATAACACAATATGATTAATCATTTCCATACATTGAAATTTTGTGCACTCTTTTTACTTGGTATATTTATTATTTGGTAGAAAAAATATTCCTTTCCTGAGGAAGATGAGTCGATTGTTCGTAATATTTGGGAAGATAAGGCTAGGATAGCTTTGAATCAACAATTGACACGAGCTCGTAAGAAAGCCATGTCAAAAGAAAACACTACAAATATTATAGATTGCCTTGATAAAAGTCCTGCTTGGATAAACAATGACGACTAGAATCAAATGATCAAAGATGTTTGGTCCACCCCTGAATTTCAAAGGAGGTCGGAATCTGCTAGGAGAAATCGATTAACCAAAACAGATGGCAAAATAAGCACTCATTCTAGAGGAATAGTGTCATTTGCATCATATCGAGCTAACATGGTAATGATTTTTTTTTATGCTTAAGATAATGAATTAAAATTTTTATATTTATCTTTTATAATATTTATTAATCTTGAAAGCAAGAGGAAGGCTGGTGGAAAAGAACCTCCGGTGGGATGATGTCTTTTCAAGCTTTACATCAAAGTACTAAGCAGTCCGGTAGCTTCGTCGACAACAAGTCTAAAAAAGTGGTTGTATGTATTTTTATTTGATTATTTATTTATATAACTTAAGTATTATTTAACATTCAAATGAATTTATTATTGCATGTATTTTATTTGTAGGAAAATTATAAAATGGAAATAATTTCAAAGTATAGAACTAATCGGAAAACCATCCTTCATTTGATGGAGCAGCTTGGTGTGTGGTTTCAGGAGGAGTTACAAAGGGTAGGGTATATGGTGCACCTTGTATGCCAAAATCTATAGTTAGTACAAGCTCTTCATCACATTTCTACTCGGTAGAGTCATCATATCCTAGTTCATCGTATCGAGCATTGCAAAAGAAGATAAAGAATAAAGAAGAGGAGATAAAGAATAAAGATGATTTTATTTTTGAAATGAAACGGCAGATGGATTCCATAAAAGAATATCTTATGAATAATCTTGGATACCATGGTGGAACATCAAATATTGGCCAAGGTATGCCACCACCTTTGGCCCCATCAATGTCGCCACCTATAGCTCCCCAAATAATGACACCTATGGGTCCCACCTCTCCACCAATTTATCGACCTACACCTCGACCACTATATCTTGATTCATCTTGCGTCGATCCACAATATCATGGTTCGTCTCCGCAACCAGCACCATGATTGTATCTTTTGTTGTTTCTTTTTATTGTATTTCGACTTATTTGCATTGCAAGTTTAACTAAATTTTTATAATATGAATATTATTTTTATTCCATTTTTTATTGGCGATAAAGTCATTTTTAATATCAATTTATGTTGGTTATATATATTCTAAAACTTTTAATATATCCATAAATAATTAATTAAACAAATTAAAGGTCATTTTGATAAAAAAAAAATTAATTTAATAAAAATAATATAGTTAGCAACCGATTTTCCGTTGCTGATTGTAAATAATTCATCAATCAACAATGGAAAATCTGCTGCTTCACAAAACCAAAGAACGAATTTTCTGTTGCAAATATATGCAACGGAAAATCCGTTGCTAATATATGCAACGGAAAATCCGTTGCTAATATATGCAACAGAAAATCCGTTGCTGGTTTGTGAGCATCGGATTATCCATTGTTGATTGTAAGCATCGGGATTTTTGTTGCTGCGAAATCAGCAATGGACAAATCCGTTGCTGAAAAATCAGCATCGACAAATCTGCATCCGATATTTGCCGTTGCTGAATTTTGTTGCTAAATTGTTTTAGCAACAGATTTTAGTTTTATTTGCAACGGAGTTGTTAGTTGCTAATTACTATATTTTTTAGTAGTGTAGATTTTATGTGCAAATCTGATTCTATTATGATATAATATATAAATTGCAAGACAATGATCAATAAAATTAATTTTTCTCAGTAAATTCAAATATCAATCTCTAGTTGTCTTTAATATTTTTTAAAAATACCAATAGATTGGTGTCAAAGTGATATTCTTGAGGACTTGTGAGATTAAGAGAGCAAAAAAATACCCTATATTAATGTTAATGATTTGTTAGAAGTTGTTGAACAAGAGTATGAAGTTCCACCTTTACCAAACAATCCAACACCTGCAAAAATAAAAAATCATAAGGAGAGGAAGCGAAGAAAATCAAAGGTAATTAAGGGCAAGCTTGTTTGCAGCCATCTCAAAGGTAAGAGCAAGCTTGTTATACAAACCACACGACCTTTGAGCAAAAGCTTTTCAAAGAACTTGATAAAATTATTGATTCTAAAATGAGGACTGGAATGGAGAAAGAATTGTAGTAAAAGAAAAAGAAACATTGGCAACTGAAGGCCATATGAGTTTGAAATTAATTTTTGATGTTTTATATGTTCTTAAAATTAATCAATACTTATTAAGTGTCACTCGGTTGCTTGAAAAAAAGCTATAAAGTGTTATTTAAAGGAAAAAAAATGTGTGATTAAATGTGTAAGAGGCAAATAAGTGATTAGAGTTCAGATGAAAGGCGAAATCTTTGCCTTGGATTTGAAGAAAGAATAGCAAGTTGCAATCTATAAAAAATAAAACAATTCAATGCTTTAGAACAAAAGATTGGGGCATTTCCATCATTATGCTCTACTTTTCATGAAAAAAAACAAACTGGTGAAAAACTTGTCTGAATTAGAGGAAGAACTTCCTACATGTGCTGTTTGTTAATATGGGAAACTGTCAAGGTTTCATTTTCAACAAAGCAAGGCCTGAAAAGCCACACAGAAACTGCAACTGTTACATAAAGATGTTGGGGGACGTATGAACACATCATCACTGAATGACTGATCAGAATTGCCCTTTAGATTGATAATTTGAGGTTTTGAAGAAGTTTGCAACTTGACCCAATAAGAACCTTACCTTAAAGAACCAAAGTTATATGCAATTGATCACCTACCCCATGCTTATAATAAAATGCAAATGATAAGTATAAATTAATGAAGTTGATCAATCATTCAAAGAATTTACAAGTTCAATAAAAAACTTAGTATGAGAATCACTTAACCACACAAAAAGAGATCACAATATGTGTTAACTTGTAGATAAAATTTATAAGCTAATAAAAATCCTTACATAAGAGTATTTATATGTAAACCCTAAAACTAATGGGTTATACATGCACCTAATTAAAATAAAGCCTAAACTAATTAAAATTATGTTTAAAATAATAAAAATAAATAAAACAATAGTCTAAGATTATTTTTCACCCTTTGCCACATATAGATATAATAGTGAAAAATACACAAGAAAAATAATTGTTGAAGAATCCTTGTTGAACAAAAATGTGATGCCTTGTAAAATAAGAATTAATTTTTGACTAATTAATTCTTCTTGTTTGATATGAAATCCTTGTAAAATAAGTAAGCCAGAGGCTTTCACATAAGTTTCCAATAGCATTAAAGACTCTTTGTAGTGAATGAAATCCATAACTCTTAAGAAAATAATGTCTTTTCTGTTTTTGTACTTTGCTAGCAGATTTTAGACCCAACTTCAAACACGTCGTTCTCTCTTGTCCGGATGAATTAGCGGACCTACCATATATTTCTGGAAAGGTACAACTATCCAATTTCCAACCCAATTAGAATTGCATCCAAACCTTTTTTGTAGCTCTATTTATGACCCGAGAAATATACATAGATCTAGACTAGCAGATTTGAATATTTTTAACCCAACCCTCTTAACTTAGCCCATTGAACTCTTCTTGGATCCACTTAGTTTTAGGTCTTAAAATAGACCCACATGGACACTCATAATGGATCATGTGATGACATAGCTAGGATCACATCAATGACAATAACTTTTATATTGCTTTCATTGATGATTATACAAGAATATGTTGGATTTATTTTATAAAACTTTAATCTGAGGTTGCTAACATCTTCGAGAAGTTTAAAGCTTGGGTTGAAACTCAAAGTGGATGCAAAATGTAGGTGATAAGGTCTAACAATGAAACTGAATATACCTCTAGAAAATTTAACAAGTTTTATAAAGTTGTAGGCATTGAACACCAATTGATTGCACTTTACACTCCTCAGCAGAATATAGTTATGGAGAGGAAAAACAAGACAGCAATGGAGATGACAAGTTGTTTTCTTCATGATAAAGGGTTGCCAAAAAAGTTTTAGTTGAAACAATAAACACCATAATATTTCTATTAAATAAACTGCGAACAAAAGCATTACAGAAAAAAAAAATACTCCATTTGAAACATGGTATGGCTACAAACCAAAGGTAATCTGAAAACATATGGTTGCATGTGTTTTTCTTACATTCTATAGGTTAAAAGAGACAAGTTGGACAAAAAAACAGAACTTGGAGTCTTAGTAGGCTATAGCTCAAATTCAAAAGCCTACAAGATCTACTTGCCACAAACCAATAAAGTGATTGTTCGCAGGGATGCTAAATTCTTAAAGTTAGATTAGTGGAGTTGGGAAAATGACAAGAAGCTTGAATTCTAAAAGAGAATGAGGACATGGATGATGAACCTACGAAAAGAACCAGATTACTCTATGATATTTATTATAGTTGTAATGTTGTAGCAATGGAGCTTGCAGGATATGATAAAGCTACAATTAATCAAAAATAGATAGCTAGAGAAGCTCAAAATATTTGAAAAGAACCAAACATGGAAATTGATGGATAAAACTAAACATAAGAAAGCTATAGAAGTCAAATAAGTTTACAGTACCAAGTTAAACTCTGATGGTTTTGTAAACATGTATAAGGCAAGGCTTGTTGTTAAAGGATATGTACAGATATTTGGGGTAGATTTTTCAGAAACTTTTGCCCTAGTTGCCATATTAGATACCATAAGAATGTTGTTGGCTCTTGCAGCACAGAAGAGTTGGGTTGCACATGAGCAAAATTAAGAATTTGTTTTTTTCAGGGACAAGAGGAGAAGGTATATAAATTAAGGAAGGCCTTGTATGGTCTAAAACAGGTGTAAAGGTCCTGGAACAACAGGATTGATATATACCGGTAATTAAACTTAGGCTTTGAAAAAAATACGAGAGAGATTAGGCTCAACATATCAATGTACAAGAAAAAAAAAAGTATAATGAAATGGAACCATTTCATATAAAAAAATAAAATAAAAAATGAGATATATATAACCTGAAGATATCTCTTCAAAGAAAAATAAGATCTCTCTTTGAGTTAATTGAAGAGAATCTTAACCACCAGCACAATTCTTTTCTAAATGCAGACCATACTGAAAAAACAAAAGAAGCAATATTAAGTAGAAAATTGAGCGAAAATCTAGATAATGAAGAAAGCCATCATAAATAAGTAAGAGCCCAAAAGGGAAGCTTTGAAAGAGAGAGACTAATGAGGGGACTTGAGAATCTAATCTTACAAAGCATAGAATGAGAGGGATTAGGGGAGACAGAAGCTTATACACAAGTAAGCTGTTAGGATGAGTAATCTTAGCTTTGTGCGCATCAGTTGGGACCAATCAAAGCTTTAAAATTTTGATCTTTTTTTTTCTTTTTTAAATATCTCGTTTTTCAGCTGTTTTGATGAAGAAATATTTTATTTGAATACAAAGTTTGTTCTTTTTCAGACTTTATTTTTCTAATTTTTTAAAAATATTATTCAATTTCTGAATAATCTCTGTTTTAAAATTTGACCTTTGTTTTCTTTTTTTTGCTTTGGGGGGTGGGGGGGGGGGGGTGTTTGACTTGTTGACGTCTGGTCATATCCAAACGTCCATAATACACCAGAGGTGCATATTTAAATTGTTTAATTGAAAGCTTTTTACAAAATCTGGTATAAAATGTTATTCCTTCCGTCCAATATAGCCCTTCTTTTTTTTTTTTAGATATCTTAAAATATTTATTTTTTTATTAAAAAGTAAAAAAATCAAGTGCTAATTTTACTACTTTACTACCACTCTTTAAAAATTGAATTTACATTTTTTTTCAACTACATTAAACTTTAAGGAATAGTGTAGTAAATATAATAAAAAAAATATATTGACATAATATTTAATTAGTGCAATTTCATAACTTGTGTGAGAAATTTAATAAAACTCTCTGTTTACAAGACAGCGGTAGCATGTTTAAAACTTTAAACCCTTAAAAAAAAAGTTGAAAAAATAAAACTTTAAACCCACCATTTGGATGTGAGCTTAGATTTTACTGACACGAGAGATGCTGTAAAGTCCTTAGACAAGACAAGAGCTCGAAATATCTAAAATCAAACAAGAATGACGACAGAAACAAGCGAAATAAGGAATTCACAAAGCATTCAGTCATTACATGCAAAATATCTATATATATTTTTTTGGTGATGGAGCAGTCAAACAGATGAAGAATAAAATAAAAGGTTTGCAGTTAATAATATACAAACGAAGTCGCAGCAGTATAATGAACACACAACATTGCATTCTTGTATCACTCTGCAGTCTGCACTGTTCAGCGACCATTTACAAGAGCTTATTTACCCGCATTCGCAGAGCTCAATACAACAGTTCATGCACTCAAAGCAAGCAAGGGCGGCACAGAGCTGGGAGAGGACAATAGCGCATTGATTATTCATATATGAACAAGTTTGAATGAAGCACATGCAACAGCAGCGCTCCACCACCCTGCTACAGCAGTTTGAAGCAGCATTGAACAACATCTCAGTTGCATCAGATGACTTTGTCTCCTCAGTTCCTGGAGGAATGTTCTCAGCTGTTGCACTCAAGTTGCCAAAGCCAACGCATAGGTTCCCTAACATGATTTTCGTCTGTAAGTCCATTTTCTTAAGGGGGTTGATCTTGTTGAACACCTGTTTTCATAGATAAAGGAAATTAAACAGACGAGCTTCAGGATTTGCAAACAATCTCCTAAGTAATATTTGAGATTAATTTTTTATTTTTTTAAAAAAAAATCATAAGCACGCTTCCATTTAAGACAAGAGTCATCGAGTAATGCAAGAAAAAGGCCAGAGTGCAGGCGCTGCTTGATAAAAAAATGCTGGATCATAGACGTCACATTTGTTATTCGAATTGAGAAACTTGTCTGCTTGTTGTGTATACTTAGAAGAGAGAAAGTAAAGAAATTCTTCCGAGAATTAAGCATAAGTTTTAGGAGTTGGGCAAGTGCTTACATTCTGTATCAGAATTGTTTCTGAGGCTTTCTCTTCTCTGAGAGTGTGATGTAAAACCATGAGGGTGTATTCAGATGGAACCCCAGATTGTATGCTCATTTTTGCAACCTACAATGAAGAAGATCAAACGCATTAGGTTTGCAAGAAGGAACAATGGTTACACACATGACCACAACCACGCAATCCATGCCAACCTAGCCAGTAGAACTTTGCCCCAAACAAGTTTCTTCCTCTCCCAACGTAATCACTCTGTCCTTGACAACATTAGTTCCCTTTAATTTTTTTTATAGTGTTATTGATGATCAGAATCTTAGCAAATTCAGTAGCAAACCTTCTGTTCCAGTTCTTTACTTCCTGACAACCATGCATTAGCTGTGTGTAAATCAATTTGTCTCCTTGCAACTACCTGCAGAGTTAGTAAAGAATAGTTAGAGAAGAAAGCTCCAGGAACAACTTTCTTATCATGCAATTTTTAAATGATTGTTATTTTTATAATCTATCTTACAACTACTAGGTGATGTTAAGTGCATATTTATTATATAATGTTATGTCCAGAAGAAATATTACTCTATCAACAGGCAGATCCTTTGCCTTTTGCGCTTTTATGTCTATTGTGAGCTTCCTCATATCTGCCAAGATGCCACTTAGCTTGACAGAGTCTGGGAAGTTTCCACTATATCTCCCAGATACAATCAATGGGCATCCACGTGAGAGGTCTGGGATACAAAACGGAAGCAACTGCAAGGAACTCGGAGAAGACATTATGTCAGAAACAGTCAAAAAAATTGAAGGAGATGAGAGAATCAAAACCTCCTCTGTTGAAACATGGCTATGCTAAGAGAGAGTATGAACATTTTCAAGCCAGGATTAGCATAAAACAATATTCACTATCTTAAATAGAGCACCTCAAGCGAGTCTAGAGATTCCAAAGCATCAACGGTTATATTGGCTAGAATGATTGATGATGCAGTTGCGAATAATCTCTGCATTCGAAAATCAACCGAATCTGGCCAAATAAAAGAGCAATAGAGAAATTGACTATATAAGAATCTTTCCTGCTTTGACTTTACACAGTATTGAAACACAAGGCCTATTGCACCATAGATCCCCTTCTAAAAAGCAACTGAAATATAACTAACCTGCATCATAAGCTGTATCAAAGTGACCCCTCCCAATTTGTGCAAGCATTCGCAAGAAATAGTGATTACAATATGTACCTGGAGAAGTTTTTTCATTTTATAAGGTTCTTTAACAAATTGTATAAAAAGGTAAGAAGTGGTGTAAGGATGCAGTATATAATTTATTTTAATATTCTGACATTTGTTGAGAAGATATATAATAAAGTCAAAGAAAGTGTTACTTGGGACACAAGCCTAGTGTCCCCTAATTGATGTGCTTTCTTTCATTATGCTAATTAGCAGTAGCAGGTAAGGGTAGGAAAAAAAGGCCCGCTATAAAGCAGATATTAGGTGGATAGGCAGACCAGTTTTGATTGCCAGAGAGAAATGCCCAACTCTAGTAATCGATAATGGCAGCTCGTTTCAGCTTGTCCAACACAAAGCTGGTAAGCTTGAGCGCCATGCAGCTTGGGCTTCATTAAGCTCATGATATGTTGGAATCTGAATATCAAGTTTGATAACAAGATAAATTGAAAAGCATTGCAAACTGAAATATGACTATCGAAACACTAAGTTCTCGCGTGCAAATGTGTGTTCAGTCATCAATTCAGACATTAAGTGTATATAATAGGCAACTCCAGATATGACAGATCAAAGAGATCAAGACAATAGGAGTCAAACAACTGAAGGTAAAACTGAAGCAACAAAATCTTACCTATACCAAATGTACATATGCGAAGAGAAATCGATCCCCCGCTTGTGAGAGAACCTTTGACAAAATTGCAAATATCTCTTTCATCTTCAACAGCCCCATCAGTGATGAGGAAAATGAGAGGAATTGAATCAGTAGTTTCAGCCAACAGCTTTAAAGCCTAAAACATAGCACGTTACAAAATAAAATCTGTAAGATTCTTGAAATGAGTATCTTGTTTATAGATGTGAAAGTGGAAAATGAAGCATCTAAAAATATGTCCAGTGTAGGAAAAAAAGAGCAATGGGATCGGGCAGGAAGGACTCTAGGTAGTGATTTTCATGCTCTACATGGCATATGGTTACTTATAGAGAGGCTAGGTAGTGATTTTCATGCTCTACATGGCATATGGTTACTTATAGAGAGGAAGGCAGACAGTGTATAAGCCAGAGCTGGCTACTTTATTTCCATAAACTAGTTGAGGAATGGATTACAAAGCCGCAAAAAAACCAAGCCAAAAGCAATTTCAATATGGTTGAAAGGACGTATAGTGACACAAAGGAAATACCTGTTTGAGGGGGGCTAAAATGTTGGTGCCACCATCTGCAGTTAAGTTATCATTAAGCCACTGAGTAGCTTTTAATATTGCTTCTTTAGTTGCCTGTTCCATTAACGATGAGAATAAGTAGGTCTCCACATTGAAAGCTATAATGTTGAAAGAATCTTCTGGGTTGAGCTTCTGGAGAGATGACAATAATCCATTCTTTGCACTCTCGAAAGGATTCCCTTTCATGCTTCCACTGATATCAATTAAGAATATCACTTCCTTCCTGAAAGCCTGACAGATTCACAAACATGAAGTAGGAGCAGTCACATAAATTTGAAACTTTAATAATGAAGCCTTGGTTCGGACTTCAGAGACAAGAGTACTGTTTGGTCCTTTGAGTATATATATGGCACCAAAATGAAACTACAACAAAAGTAGGCAAGTATTCCTCTAACAAGAACATTTTCTTTTCTATTAGCAGTGTTTTGTGCCTTCATTAGTTTACTTCCAGTTTATTAGCTTTTGGTGGCCATATTCTCCTCCTTTTTGGCACGCCATTGTTCCAGTGACAAGAAAATTCTGTCCTCTGTAATTTGCGCGACAAAACTTCTGGCATGAAGGGTTTTTTTTTTATATAAGAAAAGGAGAGTAAATTATCCTTACAGACCACTTGTCTTTTATTGGAATGAAATACTTTAGAAAATAAATAATCATGCAGAAAATTTATGGTAACGAACTTTCATGCTCTGGTTGTCTCCAGGAAATAGATAGCAGCAAAACATTTGTCTGTCATCAAAATCTCGTAAGAATGGGGACTGCAAAAGCACACCACCAAATAAATCCTTGGAGTAGACCTGTGAACACAGCAGTCAACCACAATAAGTGTTGGTATGGCTCTCTGCACATTTTGTATATTCATTGTCTGACCATTAAATACACATGGCAATACTATAGAAACAAATATATCTGGGAAAAAAACAGCCAGGGGTTCAAGGTCTTACGTTGTAGGAAAAACTGAAGTCAGCACTTGACCAAGTCAGTACTTCTGCATCATATAAGAAGCCCATTTTACCAACTTCACGCCTGAGCTCCTGTCAAACCATAATCACCATCTCACTTCCTTTGTCTTGTTACCAGAAGCTGATTGAAACATTAAAGCCTACAAGAATGGCATACCTTTAGAGCATGGCTAGCACACCTGCATAAAATTTCTTTACCAACACCAGAGTTCACATTCAAAAGTATCTTTTCCCTCTTAGAAATCTTCCTGCCGATGGGATTGACAAATGATGGAAAACTAAATGGTACATTGAGACTGAATTGACCCTCATGATATAGCAACTTTTGAGACCAAGTCACTTTGATCGAGAAAGTTGACCCTCCTCCAACCTAAACAGGAAATAAGAATTCAGATAAATATCTTAGCAAGAGCAATGTGAAACAATTCGTAATCCATAACCAGAATTAATTATGCATCAAATGCACTAGGTAAATCACCTCTGGAATTTCAAAACTATACATGCTGCCTTTTATTAAACGCCCATTCCATCCTCTGCTTACTTTTTCTTTGTCATTTGCATCTTCTGCTTGGATCAACTGACTATGAAAAGATCTTCCAGTAACATCAACCTCGACACCTAGAAGTGAACCCTGTTAGCCACATCATGTTTTACTTGAGAACTTAAAAGGAAGTTAATTTTAAACATTCAAGAAAAACGAGTAACGATTCAAGGAAATAATAATGCAATATGTACATATATGTTTTTCATTGTGCAATGGTGCCAGCAACAAGTCGTGTTATTCATGTCAAATAAGTGCGCGTGTAGTTTTACACTGTTTACTAATTTGGACATGAATGACTAATAATACAAACATGTGATACGTTAGGTCTTGTGTCTTTTCCAATTATATGCTCCTGTACCATTCATAAATTACGCATCACATCATAAAGACTTTATTATTTTATTTTCTTATCATCAAATCACCTTCTTTCTAAGCTCAATCATTTATCTAAAAACCCACTATTCCGCCAATTAATCAAACACAAACACCATCATGCCATTTGATGGATAAATATATTGTCATTATAAAAAATAAATAGTCCAAGTAATTGTTTAAAAATTTCAAAAGACGGGTGATAATTTATTGATAAGTGGGTAAGAATTGCTTGTATCTATATCTACCATCCATAGATTTGATAGAATATCAGGTTCGGATGATATGGGTCAAGCTTGCTTCAAGATTTAACATAGTGTGGTTATAAGTTGAGCCCAATTGGGTGTAACTCTAACGAATTGCCAAATCTATTGCCCTTAGGTTTGGCTGCACACCAAATCTAATTAGGAATGAATCTAGCAACTTTCTCGACCTATTGACCTTGAGCTTGGTTGTGTGTCAAGCCCAATTGGTAATAAGTCTCGATCGCGTGCTGCTAAACCCAGCGTTCATGGACTCGGCTATGTACTGAGTCCAAACAAATAAGGGTCTGGAAAGCTGCAAGACCCACTGCCCTTGGGCTTAGCACCTACCTAATCCAAGGGGGTATGGTTCTGGTAAAATGCCAGACCTAACGCTTTTGGCTTAGTTGTGTGCTGAGCATAATTGGGTATGGATTTAGTGAACAACCAGAACTATCTCCCTTAGGCTTGGCCACGTGCCAAACCCAAATTGGACATAAGTCAGACGAGCTCCTACTTGGGAGACATTGGTTTAGCATGTTGCCAAACCTACCATTCCTGGGCTTGGCACCGTGCCTAGCCCAAGTGACTATAAGTGTAGCGTGCTACCAGACCCCACACCCTTAATTCTCAAGTGAATATCGGTCTAGCGAGGTGTCAAATCTAGCGTCTTTGACAAGGGTTTGGCTCACTGCCATACCTATTGACCATGGGCTTGGCAGTGTGCCAAGCAAAAATGACTAAAGGCCTGTGGATCATTATAAGCTTCATGTTGGGCCATAAAACTCTGTTTACTTATTCTCATGACTTTTAACATAAAATGTTAATGTTAGGGATATTCGTCTTCCTATACCTATAGGTGTATAAAAATTTTTAAATGACCGACCACATTTATCCCTCATTAATATTGTGTAAAGGATATTTATCCCTCATTAATACTATTGAGAGAAAATAACTCTCCAACCTTTCCATTACAGGAAAACAATAAAGTTTAGGGTCTATAAACACCCATTAAATCACTCAGGTAAAAAGTTTACAATTTCTATTCTTTAAAAAAAATACATTTTTAATTTCAGAGTGTTTATCACTTAAAAACTAAAAATAAAGAATAAGAATAAATGTTCATTCTCTCATTTTTTCTATTCTTTAAAAAAAAATATTTTTAATTTCAAAGTATTTATCATATAAAAACTAAAAACAAAAAATAATAATAAATGTTCATTCTCTCATTTTTTTTTTGTAATAATTCACTTAAAAATAACTAATTTTATTATTTAAGAATCCTCAAATCCCATATAAAAAAATTGTTTTGCAGGTTATAATTAAGTTTTCTATAACAACTTAGAAGTTTCATTAAACATAGAGAGTATATTATCTTACTTGAATATACATGTAATGAACTCATAATCTATCTGCTATTCCTAAGCCCTTTGGAATTTGAAACATCAGCAGCATTTTTATTTTTTTTTTGACTTTTCAACTTATCGAATCCCTTGCTTGGTAAATTCCAGTGAGGAATATACGATCAAAATTTGAACCCAGACTGAGTATCAAATTCTTAAGAAAATCCAGTGAATTGTTCAACTGACACACCCATGCAATCGTTCTTATTAGAAGGTTGGGAATTCTAGCTTCTCATTTGTAATGAATTTATAAATTTTCCAAATTTTAATATCCATGAAAAAAAAGGTTGATCTTCCCGAAGAAAAAATATTTAATTTCGCTCTCAAAGACATTTACATAAAATTCAGTAGCACTGATTGATAAATTATAAGCAAAAAAACCAGCATATATTAGTATATTACCTGCTCTCCCATGGGAACGGCAATGCGGACATCACATTTCCTACTCGCTTTAATACAATGCACGCGCCACGCGCCGCTAAAACAAACGTTTGCATGATCAAAACAGCAATCAATCTCCATAGCCACCGCTCCATGCATCTGCAATGGTATCAACGCCGGCGGCTCACACCGCCCATGAACGTACGGCTGATAACTAGGGACGTCTGGATTGTCCACCAGCTCCGGCTCCGGAACCACCGCATAAGCCATCACCGCAGTCGGCAAGTAACTCTCCGCCAACTCCGATGACTTCGATGACATCGACCGCGTCATCGCTGCCGATGCCGCCGGGGTCATTTCCTTTCCGTAGTAAATTCTCTTCGAAAGACTCAATCCGTACTCCACGCATGTTGCGAACTCTCTCGCCATGTAGAAAAAATCTTTCCGGAGAAGAAGATCGATGGAGCTGTAAGTTATGTATGTAAGTATGTATGTAATAATGTAAAGGTGAGGTTTCTTTTTGAAATGCAGTTAGTAGCGGAGAGGGAAGGTGAAAAGGAACTGAAGAAGAGAACGATGGGGTGGTATGGGCTCTTTTGGAAATTAATATTTGGACCAAGGTTGTCAATTTCGTTTCGTTCCGCCTGGAATGGCCGAAATATTTCATACCAATTCAAAAAACGGAACAAAAGGGAACAAATTTCATCTCATTTTAAATCTCGGTCCGTTCCGGATTTTTCGGCTAAATTCCGCCAAACGCTCCGGTTCCATTCCACATGTTCCGTTCCGCTCTTAAAAAGCCATTGAATCAAATTGAACCTTATTCAATTTAATTAATTAAACCACCCAATTATAAAAAGCTCTTTTTTATTACTATTTTCTATAACAATGATATTACTAATAACATTGAAAATTATTATTACTATTTTCATTAACAATAATATTAATTTTTTAAAATTAGATTTATCACTAATATATATGGTCTATATTCATGTTGTTTTTTTCATGTTTATACTTTGTAGGAATTTGAGTAAAACAAGGGATGCTTTAGATTCCATTAGCCTTAATAACATTGACCTAACTTTATATTTAAAATATTTGTGTTAAAACATTTTACTTTCATAATATTTTGATATTTTGTTTAAGTTGAATTACTTTAAGTTAAAGATCTATTTAATCTTGACTATTTAGAAATATTTTAAATTTTGAAATTATATTTGTTTGGCATTGTGTTTGTATTGCATAATTTATAATTAATTTATCTTGAATTTGAATTATGTTTGTTGAATATATATATATATATATATATGAACAGTACAACCCCGAACGGCACGCGAAAACACTCCAAAACTGAAACATTCCGTTCTAATTGAAAAAATAAAACACCTACCGAAACGGAATTTACAACCTTGATTTGGACAGTGCTAGTAGACCAGTGGTTTGAACACATGGAGTTCGGTGGTGTGTCTTTAATGCCTTTTTATTGAAGTGGGCGAATGACTAGACGACATGTAATGGACTTCTGGTTTTGGGTCGAAATCCTGTGTTCTGATATGTATGCTAGTCTTTTTTAGTAGCTAATAGAAATTCAGAGAGAGGACATTTTTTACCAAAAGAATTTCTGAACTTTTTAACATTGATCGGAAAAAAAAAAAAAAAAACCTATTAGAAGATGCTTTCCAGTAATTTGAGTATGTTTAGGAGTGCTGTGAATTATATTTTAAAAAAAAATTAAATTGTTTTGATGCGTTTTATTAAAAGTAAATTTTAAAAAATAAAAAAAATATTATTTTAAAAAAAACTTTAAAAAACTACTATATTCCAGAAAATACTTTAAAATTGGATCTTAGGATAAAAATACAGTCTGGTTTTTGTAACCGAACACAAAATACAACGAAAAAATAAAAACAAAAACAAACGGTATCTTAATCAATTACTTAACAGAGCGTTAACACCTTGCTTAAAAGCCGTTTGCTAGTTTATTAAAGTCATTAACGGAGCACTAATAATAAATTAACATTATCAGCAAGTGCACTAACTCATTGACTGTCTGCCACTCTGTATCCCAGACTATAAAGCTGTCGAAGAAAAAAATGAAGAAATTGAGAAGAGAAAGGCACCCTTCCTCACACTAGCTACTCGAACCATGAAGAATGATCATTACTTAGTCTCTATGCACATATCATCATGATGCGAAGAAAATCAGAACACTCAAGAATGACTAGCATGAGAGGGTTAAAATACTATATTCGAGACGTAACATGGTGGATTGCATCTTTAATAAATACATACATATTTTTCGTTAAAAAATTATCTTAATCTAAAAATTTAAACGGTTAGGTGAGGTCTTAAAATATAATTTATATTATTATCTAACATATTTTTTTAAATAAAAGTTCTTTGGACTTAAAACTTGAACAGATTTATATTACTTTGTACTTAATTTTTATTAGATAAATAAAAATAATGAGATTTAAATTCATGACCGCTTGGTCATTAAAACTCTAATACTATGTTAAAGAACCATCTTAATATAAAAACTTAAACTATTAAATAAAATCTCAAAATATAATTTATGTTATTCTATATCGTTTTAAATGTTAATAGTAGAAAATGAGAGGTTTAGTCTCAAAGTTTGGCAGTCTGGATGGTGGATTGTATCTTTAATGAATACAGAAAACATCGCTATTTTAATCTAAAAGTTTAAGTTGTTAGGTGAGATTTCAATATATGATTTATATTATTATCTAATATATCTTTATAAACAAAAGTCTTTAAACCTGGAACTTCTATAAATCTATATTATATTATATTTAATTTTTATTAAATGAATAAAAATAATGAATATTTATAAACGATAAATGGTTTCCATTCAGTCAAAGCCGATTCCAGTACTCCAGGGTGGTCCATGGCCTGTCTGGCAAGTATCCAATCAAGACTTGGACTTGCATGCTTGCATGATTTCCACCACTGGATAATTATCCCATGAATTCATGGAAATGGTGGCCCGAGAGGCTAGGAGATGTAAACCACAATACATTTTTTGGATTATATTGAAACATTCACGACCCGCTCTTCTCTTTTATTGGACACTGCATATAAACACAATATAATTCATGAGTCGCTGGTCTATTTTTGTTCTTTCTTCGAGCCAATCTTCAAGTCTTCACTACGTCCTCTTTGACAAAATACGCATGATGAGTGGGGGCACATTGTCTAGAATATTCAACTAGGTAACTCATCCGTGTTTGATCGCGGGTGAAACATTTTTATTTTTTATAAAAAATTAAATATGTAAGTTTTTTTAACATATTTTATAGTTCAAAATATATAATAAATTAAAAAATTTATCCACACATGTAATTAAATAAACTAAGAGTTATGTGTGTTAATAAATAAATCATTAATAATACCTAAAAATAAAACTTGAAAATATAGATCAAGATATTTAATCTTGAAAAATAGGATATTAAATTGATTGAATAAAATAAAAAAATAACATGTAAGGCTACATATATTAAAAATATCATCTGAAAATAAATATTTTTTTATTTTCAAAAACATAGTTTATCTATATAAAAGATAAAAACAAAATCATAGATGAACTAGAAAAACCTCTCTAAAAATTGAACGCATAACAAAAAAATCAATTTTATTTAAAAGAGGTCCTCTAAACAAAATAAAATAGAGGAGGTTTTGTCTTTTTTTTTTATTAGTTTTTTAACCGGTCACGTCACTTTATCTCTTTTCAATTAGATTCTTTAAAGTTATATTTTTATAGTAAACATGCCAAACCCAAGGTGCTTGGGTCTAACAGCTATGCGAGACCCAAGCGCAATGAACGACGTGTTGCTTATTTTGCCTAGATTCCAATCATTATGGTTGTCGGAAAATCAGGGTCTATGCTCTTCTGACCTAAAAACTTGTTGTGCAGCCCGTTTTTAATCCAAAACACCCTAGAAACCATGACAAATTTTTTCATGGCATCAAAAAACCTAAAAACATTGCCCTAAAAGCCAAACTCATCCCGAAATCAAAAATCAACCCGAGTTCAGATATGTTTTTTCACGAACTTTTAAGGTGCAAAAACACCTAATATGAACTTCCCGCATCAAATTGAACAATTTAACACAAAAATATTTTATTTTGGTGGTCTAAATCAGTGCCAACGACAAGTTTCTCTTTCTACTGCCAGAATCTAGCAACCCCTCTCTCTACTCTCTTAACCAGGAACCAAAAAATAACAAAAATAAACCTCTACATCAAAACAGAATTGAAACAATTTTAAGGGACCACAAATGTATAATTTACGTGATTGTTTAAGTTGGAGAACAAAAGTGAATGTTTTCAAAACTTATAGTACGTCACCTATGTTTGCCGCGATTTTCATTTCGGTCTCTCCTCTTTCAATATCATCATTTCATAAGAATTTGAAATCAATTGTTTTTTAAATAGGACTTGATAGCTCGAAAACAAAGTTTGAGGACCAAACTGAAAAAACTAAAATTTTGCAAAATGACAAATATATAGTAAAAATCCCAAGTGTTTTAGTATATAAGTAATTGATGAGATTGAATCACAAGTTCACAACTACTGAAGTTTTCCAAGCGGCAAGAATGACATTTTGATGAACCCTAAAATGGTTTAAGAATATTCTAAGTATCCGTGGGGGGGGGGGGGGAACAGAAGATGTTAGGGTTAATCCGAGCTTGTCATGTAGTCACGCATTTATTATATTTTCAAGGGTTCATTGAGACTGACCGCAAAGGACACATGTGGATTGATGAGTTTTTAATAGAAGTAGTTGAGCAATGAGAAGCCCTCGCTAAGCTTCACATGCTGCACTGATTGCGGGCGGGTGAGATCTTGGCTCACTGGAAAGTTGACATCAAGATTTTATTGCATTTAATAAAATTCTTTTATAGATGCTTTCCGTTACTTTTACATGTAAACATAGATTTTCACTCTCTTTTTTTCGGCGTCTAAAGCCAAAACATTAGCAATAGCATCGAATTCCAGGAGAGATGCTCAGACATTTCCATTCACACCAACTAGCACTAACAGTAAATTTTCACAGCTGATTTGTGTTTATAAAAGTGTTATGGATTTTTTAAAAAAAAAATTTATGAAAATTATTTTTCAAATCAACTCATAAAAAATTCAAAAACATAAAAAATTAATTTAAAACAAATAAATAATTGAATTTTGACCACTCTCGTTTAGGCCGCAATCCCAAACAAGAGTTTAATGCTTATTTTGAAATGTATATGTTTTTTTGCAAAATACTTTTTACTTGGAGGTACATTAAAATAATATTTTTTTATTTTTTAAAATTTAATTTTAATATCAACTAAAAACACATAAAATAATAATCTAAAACTAAAAAAAAATCAAATTTTATTTTTGAAAACACAGTTAAGCGCAATCCCCAGACCACTTAATAACCATTATAAATTCACTGTTCTCTGCTCTCTCCTTTATCTCACACACGCATAGGAATTGTGACATAAAAAAACGTGGAGATAGCTGGTATGTGTCAACACAACTGAAAAAAAGAACAAAATGAAATTTAGACCAAAAATAAAATTAAAAAAAAAATCTAAAGGAGTTGTGAAAGAAGAAAAGGAAAAATAGGTGGATAAAAAAAAAAAAAAACTTTTCCAAGCGTATTCAAGAATATTGGGATGGTCTAAATGTATCTACAACCCATGATCTCTACTTTGATCACTGTTATGGCTTGATCCACTTATGTTTTTCATTATCTTCTTGGCATTCATCTAAGTATCTTCCACATATTTAGCACACAGCTCGAAACTATCTTCCTCTCCAGGAATATCATTTAGCTCTATGGTAACAACACTTGAATTATTAGAATCTGTATACAGCCTTTGAACGAGGCCACACTTTTTAATAGTGAAAACTGCAGTTACGAACAATAAAACTAATAAGAATCTAAGCTATCTTCGGTGAATTTAAGGTTTAGAAAATCAAGAAATATAGATTAAATTCTAGCATGTTAGAGAATAATATAAATTATATCTTAGAACCTCACTTAACAGCTTAAGTTATTGGGTTGAGATGATTCTTTGACATGGTATCAGAGCCTTAATAACCAAGTGGTCACGAGTTCGAATCTCACCATCTCCATTAATTTAATAAAAATCAAGCGCAAGGTAATGTGGACCTGTGCAAGTTTCAAGCCCAAAGGACTTTCACTTGAGGGGGTGTGTTAAAGAATAATATAAATTATATCTTGAAACCTCACCTAACAATTTAAGCTTTTGGGTTGAGATGGTTACTTGACATAGCAAACCTCTTTTCTTTTGGCATATCTTGATGTTGTCTGAATTGTTTGCAATGTTAATACATATTGTGAATGTCTAACATGCAACAAAGTATACAAGTTAACTCAACGAAGATCCATCTAGGATAAAATCTTTATTTATTTCCTTGGCTAAATCATACCTGATGAAGGAAAGAAAAAAGAATCTAAACTCAGGGAAAGAATCTAAACTCAGGGCAAGAAGGACATGGTAAAAACAAACTATTTGAGAGTACACAAGCTTAGCTACTTGTTGATTCGAATAGATCCACCGGGTATAATACCAATATTTCAAACCATCATAAATTATTGTTGTATGTTATAGTTTTTTGTTGTTTAATTATACTGTAATGATAACATCATATTTTGACATGACAGGACCTTGAGGCAGAGATGGTTCGAACTAGAGGAGGTTCATATATTTATACTATTTGCCAATCAGCATGATCACTTGGTTGCACAGCCAAGTCCAGATATCATGTTGGTTTTATACATGTAGAACCAATATTGTTATGAGGATAATTGAAATGGGGAGGTTAATTTAATAAAATAATTAATTTAATTACTTAAATAATTGTGAATAAATTGCTTGATTTCCAGGGCACTAATCATGTGACACCTCGTCATCACACCATTATGGAGTTGCACAAGCGTGTTCGTCTACTTGTTATTAAAGCTAGTTTTTATGAGATCGATCAGTTGCTTAATATACATCTCGACCACATATTGATTGTAGCTTTGATTGAGGTGCGAGACCTATATGTTTTACCTATGCGTTGATAGACACCCACACTACAGGACGATGTCATATTAATTAGACTCTTGATAAACAGTGCCCTAGTGACAAGACTTGAAGGATTGGTTGACATAGACAATATATGTGGTCGTCTATTAAATGCCTCCTGTTTGTGCTTATAGAGACGACAACATCAAACTAACATGGCTGGAAACTAATTTTAAAGCCTCCTAACGGATGCGAATAAGGACTAGTTGGTTATGTATGCTTGAGCATGCATAATGCATATGCAGTTAGGGAAGCGAGTCCGTTAACGAGTGTTCCAGACCTATCTTTGAGCTAAGATGATTTTTGAACCAACTATTACACAGGTGCTATAGACCCATTCTCGAGTTAAATGAGTTAGGATGGTGTAGGCTCATCCACAAGTATTCCAGGTTCATCCACGAGTGTTCTATGCTTGTCCACTAGCGTTCTAGGCCCATTTTTTAATTGTGGTGATTTTTATATATAGGTAGAATGTATGGTTTAATGTTTTAAGAATTATAAATTTAGTTAATATTTTAAAAAAAAATATGTTAATTCTCATTGTATTTAATTATGAACTGTGAACTGTTAAATTTGATGAATTATGATGTGCGTTGATTTTTTAATTATATTTATGAATTATGATATATATGTGAGGTTGATTTTTTATGGCAAGGAGTTGAGAATTTAGAAAAAAAACTGTTCTGACCAGTTTTCTTGGTGAGTCACAAGCCTTGCATGTGACTCCCAACTCACAAATAAAGCTTGCAACTTGCTAATGTTTTTGCAAAGATCAAATTGTATTATTTTTTTAAATATTTTTTTGTAAAAAAAAAAACCAACTCTTTTGTAGCAAAGCATCTTCAAAACATTCTGGAAGTCCAGCAAAAAAACCAATGTCATTAAAAGAAGGGGGAAACAGGTTGTAGGTTATCGTTCTCAATCCCTGCAGATATAGTACTAGCCTTAAGCAAAGCTTCTTACAATTTTTGAAGCATGTCAGATCATATTTTTTAAAATTTTAATGTTTTGTTTTAAAGTAATTAAAGTAATTAAAATCATTAAATAAATATTTGATATGAATTTTAATATTTTAATCGTTTAATTTTCAGAAGTAGAAAGTGATTCTACATAAAAACATATTAATTTTTATTTTTAAAAGCATGAAAATCGATGTATTTTGAGATATAATTAAGATTGTACATTTCATTTAAAATATAAAATAATTTTAAAAATTCTTAATTAAAAATATTTATTGTAAATATATGGATATACGTTAAATAAAATAATATATAATATATTAATTTTTGTTTCTTTTTAATTATATTATTTAAATTTTTTTGTGAATAAATATATAAAAGTATTTATTATGTAATATTCTTAGTTACTTTTTAAAAATTAACATTTTTTTTGTAATAAATAAAATTATTTCTTATGTAATAAATCAACAAAAAAACCTTATATATCTTAGAGATTAACGTCAATTTTTTTATTTAAACAAATCGATGAAATTTTTTTATTTTAAAAATTAACGTAAAGATTTTTATTAATATTTCAAGATTGATGAAATCTTTTAAATAATTTTAGAGATTAATGTCAAGTTTTTTTAAATAAAAAAAATCTTTTATATTCAGAGATTAATACAAAAAATCTTATATTTTTAAGGATTAGCCTGAAAATTTTCTCTGAATTTTAAAATCGACAAAAGCTATTCCCCTACAAATTAATCTAGATAATTAAACCGATGGATATATCAAGCAAGGCATATGCCAAATCATGAGAGAATAAGTACTTTATGGCTAAATTAACAATGAACATGATTAGTGTTTGACACGTAAGTGCCATGTCACATTTTGTTTAAATAATCAGCAGGCCACTTGCATTTATGCAATAATGTCTCTATCGTTTTTAACATATTGCATATGTGGGTGCCAGTTGGCTTTGTTTGACCTTAAATAAATATCACGCCTAATTAATACATATTACGTACCAAAAACTGCCAAAAAGATTGCATTCATTTCCTTTCTCGGACATTTTAGAACCACCCACTTTGCTTTTTTTTTTTAAAAAAAAAAATTATAAATAATTAAAAAAAACTAGTTGGAAAGGCTAAATCACCATTGCATCCTCATTGGCTACGTGGATTCGCACAATTCCAATTTTATTTTATTTTTTTGCCTTTGAATTTTTTTTCTTCTTTTAATCTGATCTTACCAAATTAATTTGATTCACTATTGGCTTTTTATGTTGATTGGTTTGTATGTTTGCTAATGCATGAATGACCAAATGTACTTATATTATTGATAAAGAATGAATAAATTGTGCTTATATTATAAAGGCTGAGATGGGCTAAATTGATTGTTAAATAAATAAATATGTGTGATTGGTTAAACTAGACATTAAGTGTTATTGTTGGGATTTGCAGGAGAAGCATATATGGTGTATGACCTGTTTTCTTGAGAGTACGCACAACAAAATTAATAATTTAACTGTTAAATGAAGTTTCAAGATATAATTTATATTATATTTTTATATTTTTTTTAAAAAATATTATATAAATATTATGTGGTCAAGATAATTTATATGAATGTAATAATGAAATGAACCAAATATAACAGGATTAATAGCTTAACCTGTTAGGCAGGATTTAACACATAAAAATAAACTTGCAGTAGTGGAAGGGGTTTGGATGTAATAATGAACCAAATGTAATGTAAAAAGCTAAGGAACGATGATTAAGAACATGAAATAGACATAAATAAAAGAAAGAAAACTCATTCCTTTATAGAAGGATGAAAAGAAATTGGTACGTATATGTAGCATAAACATATAAAGAATTGCGAATCTTATGTTTTTGATCAAAGGATTGTATATAAAGTTAATTATCACTAATGATTTATAGTAATGTTCAAGTCATAAATTTTATATATGAATTATGTGCCTTGCATCCTCGCGACTTCGGACAAACATTGCTAGGATAGGGCTTGGCTTGGACGAACATTGGACTTGATTAAATCAAATATTGGCCAACAGAAAGAAAGAAAGAAAAATCCCATCGTCTGTATATAGAAGCGTTTCCCACCTTGTATGTTAAACCTTTACCATAGATTGCCTGGTGATGCATGCTTCACATGCATGAACGTGATTTATTGGGTTTTTTGCAGTGTGGAAAGCACACATGCCCACAGTTCCAATTAAGGCACACAACCCTTATTTTTGTGATGGGAAAACTTCATGGGAAAGATGGGAACAAGAAATTAATGGAGTGGGTTAATGTCGTTTATCTTCTTCTTTGCAAGACGTGCAAGTCTCTATCACAATTATTTGATACCAACGCTTATTTCATTTCATCACTCTTTTCTTTATTAGCTCTGCAATGCTTATATGGTAAACAAATACCAACTGACTATGACAATATGGTTGATATACAACTAGCTAGCTAGGATCGCTGAGCCTTGAGGAATCGCCAACAAGGTATATACCCGAGCTTGAAAAAACAATGGAGTGGGTGCCTCATCGGGTTGCTTGAGTCACACAGCTTCTTATTGAACTCAATAATTATAAGATTGCATGAGAATACCATTAGGCTTCCGCTCAACAAATTAATTATCCGTGGGTTATTAATTTTGAGGGATGTAGTTCAACTGGTCAGGTTCTAGATTCGTTTCGTGAAGGTCACTAGTTTGAGTCTCACAAACCTCGGGGCCACTGGAGACTTACATGATCATTAGCTTCAGGGTCCGTGAGATTAGTCGAGGTACGCGCAAACTGGTCCGGACACCCACATTAATTAAAAAAAATTATCCGTGGGTTATTTTATGGGTTATTTTATAATATTAGCTTCAGGTTAAAAGATATTAAAAACTCGTGCCTATCTAACTCTCTACAGTTGGGTAGTTAGGGTATGAACTCATCAAAGCTTCTGATAGACTTCTAGATGTGAAAACAACACTAAATTAATTCAACGAGAAAGTTGTGTCTCGAGGTTTTATACGCAATGACATAGCTTAGGGAAATCAATGGCAATTAATTAGTAAGTTGTGTGTATTTCAATTGTCCTGTATACGTACATAGAAAGTATAAAGTCATGCTATAAAGTCGTGCTTAATTTGTTAAAATTTCTCTTTAATTTCTTTGAGGAATGCTGTACTTACAAATTATACAAGATTTTCCTACAAACTCGTGCAATAATTACTCTGTTCTTATTTATACTTTATACTCAGCTAATTATTTAAAATTTGTGAAATCCATAATACACCACTTATTATTTACCTCATACAATCAGTTTTAATTTGATTATCTGAAGAACTCAGAAGTCTAGTCTATACCGAAGACCACACATCTCACCAATCCAATCCTAAATTTTTGGCGAAATCAATTGCCATGTAAGAAAATTTTATATACCAAGATTCCCGGACATCTTTATAATTACTCATAAATGCCCTAATAACACAACAAATTAATTGCATTCAATTCGCTCTTCAAGATCCCTGAAAGTTTGAAAAACTAGGGATCCCCGCCCACTGGATTCGTCCACGGTGAGCAGAGTTACCATATACATGGAGTCGTCTGGTAAATGACACAAAAATGGTATAATATTGTTATTGTGTTTCCTTTTATAGTTTTATTATGAAAATTGGTTTTGGAAACAAATAAAAAAAGAAAAGAAAAGAAAAGGGCTGGTACGCACAGAACAGTCCAGCAAATGACACAATAATTGCTTGGGAATCACAAATGACAGAGAACACTAACCCTGCACTTCAAATTGATTAGCTGCAAACTCCCAAAATTAGCAATCTGAATGAATCAGCATCAACTCCAAGAACCCTATATTATACACACACAAAATAACTACTTAAATGGCAACTTGGCTGTAAAGGAAATCTCCAAGGCAAGAACCGGTACCTTACACGTTTGTGTACTACACGTGGCATCTAATAATTGGATTGAGGGATGGCAGAATGAAGAGGCAAAATCCTCTAAAACAGCACACAATTGTCTAAGAATAGGCGTCTCTTCTAAAACATGATAAATGCTTAGCTGGCAATCAGCAAATCAACGGTCAGAATTCAATGACAGCATCTACTGTCGACGTGAGATTGTTACTCTTTTAAGGCTCCAATCATTGTTCTCCTTTCCTCACTTCTCCTTCTTGTTCTTCTCTCTCTTATAATATAAGTGCGACTTCTTCTTTCTTTTTGTTTCTGTGGAGGAGAAACAAAAAGCTGTCTCTTGGGTTTTTGTTCTTTTGAAGATTTGGTTTGGGCTCTTTCTCGGCTAGTCATCAAGGAAAGGGAAGAAAAGAAAAGAGAAGGGGTTCTGCATCTTGATTCATACAAGTTTAAGATTTAGAGAAAGAAAAAAAAAAAAAAAAGGAAGAAGATTTCCCTTTGAAATGAATTTGATTCATGAAATCTTCTTTGCTGGAGAAGAGAAGGTTGAAGGAGAGTGGGAAAAAGAGAGAGTGTTTACCAAAGCCAAGGTAGCCAGCAGAAGTAAAGAGACAGAGAGACATACATAACATTTATTAACAACACACCTACAAAAGAAAAAACCATTAAGGAGTTTTAGTTTGATCTGCTGCTTCTGGTAATAATTATTATTCTTCATCAGGATTTTGTTTTCATTTTAGTCGCCTGTATATATTGCTTTTTCATGCAAAGCACTAAAGCATATGGTCTTGTTTTTGTTAGCCCTTTTGCTGTATAGTTTTGTTTTTTTTCTTTTTCTAGGAAAAATGTTTTTGTTTTAATTTTCTTTACTTGTATTCATCTTTCTTGATCGTTTTAAATGTTTGTGTCTTTTCTTTCTCCTTGCTATGGATGTTTTAAGAGCTGTATCTGTATGATTGAAGGTGTTGCTGCCCTGTTTTCCCTGAACAGAGAATCGAAGGAAAACCAAACCTAAAGGCTTTCTTTTTTGTCTTTTTTTTCCACAACTTTTCTAGACGCTGAGCTGTTTTCAAAACCCTTTTTTGGATGTCCAGCTGGTTTCCTAATGCATTCTACGCGCAATAATCAAGCCTTTTTTTCCTCATGTTTTAGAAACAAAGAAATCAAATTTAGAAAACAGAGCATTTCACAACTCTGTCTTTTATTACATCGATTAAGTTGCAAGTAGCTGGCATCCAAGTTGAAATGAAAACATAATATATATTGTGTAACCCTTTATTAATGGATTAACGTTGTTTGATGAATTTATAGGGTAATTGGCAATGTCTGCTACTATTATCAGTGACCCTATGGTGGTCTCGGCACCAGAAACACAAGCAACAGCAGCAGCAACGACAGTAACAAAACTCATCGCGCAGATTGAGGTTGAGTCTGCCAAATGTGATTGCTGTGGCCTAACCGAAGAGTGCACACCGGCATACATTGAAAGAGTACGCGAAAGATATCATGGTAAATGGATTTGTGGGTTATGTGCAGAGGCTATAAAAGATGAAATTGTAAGGACTGAGAGGCTTATTAGTACTGAAGAAGCAATGGCAAAGCACATGAACTTCTGCAAGAAGTTTGTTTCCTCAGGGCCACCTCCTGATCCAACCATTCATTTGATAGCTGCCATGAGACAAATTCTTAGAAGAAGCTTGGATTCACCAAGAGGTTTAAGGTCAACTCCAAGTAGTCCTACCAAAACGAAGGGAGAAAGTCGTGCTGCTGCGCTTACTAGGTCCGAAAGCTGCTTCCCTACCTTGTCTGGTTGATGTATACTAATGAGGTTCTGTGGAATAAGCGGTGATCAATAAAATGACAGTGAAAATATTGGAAAAAAAGAAAATTACATTTCATTCTGATGCAAAACAAGAAAGATCAAAGGGGAAAATAATCGAAGATAGGTGCCTAATGTAGCGCTACTTGTTAGTTGTTACAGAACTTCTTGTCAGAAGCTTTTTCCTGAAACTTTTTGTTTCAGTTGTACCTGCATGTATAATCTATCTCTTATGAAACTCTGCTTCCTCTTTACCAAATTATATTTCTTAGTAATTTTGACATGTTTTGGTGTGATTAGAATAACTCGTAGATCAGTTGTTTCCATGGTTTCAACTCTCGATGACCATTCAGTATTGATGTCTAGCCATTTCACACCATAATTGAAACATAATAATTTGGTCCCCGCATGATATTTGTCATAATTCAACATTTGGTTCGAAGTTGGTGTGATATTATTAAAGAATCAAAGGAAATTGATCATAGAAATCGAGGATGCGAATAGATCCACAGAAGGCTTTGGTGAGCATGGAATTCTCTAATGGTGGGAGGCCTGCTTTTCGGTTCTCTCGGTGCTCTAGGTTCCACTAATGGCATTTCTTTATTTGATTCTTCTAAAAAAAGGGAGATAGTGTCGTGGGTGAAGTATTCCTGTGTTGTATATGACAAAAATGATTGCCCATGGCTAATGGCTTTGCATGAATCTATTGATCATATCTTCCCAACCTTCAAGATCATCGCTCTTTTGACAATGAACAGCTAGTAAGGTTGTACCAAAGACAAGACGCTTTTTTGGTTTTACTAATAATGAATTCAATGTACTCTTTACAAGTCCACCGAAGATAGATAGCATGCTTTACTGCTTCCTGTTTATTTGATTCTTCATTTCACTGTGGGTTATATAATTTTTTTTAATATAATAATATTTTTTACATTTTTTTAATATAAAAAAATCTTAATTATAAATTAAAAAGTTCATATATGTATTTAATTAAATAAATTTAGAACTAACAATGCAACCCAAAAAAATTATGAAATGAGAGAACCAACCAAATAGCAAGACAATTAGATAAAAATACTAAATCAAAACAAGTTATATTGTTTAATTAATAAACAACAAAATATTAAACAGTGAAAATAAAAAAAATAAGCAAGAAAAAAAAATCAAATTGTGATTGGTTAAATTTTAAAGATAAAGAAGAAAGCAAAAAGACTCGGGCACTTGAATCTGGTTGACCTAGAGCACATGGACCTTGAGAAAAAGACTCGGGCGAAAAAAAAATAACACAAATAATGTGTTATTTGTCCTGTCCAAATTTTAAAAACCTCCGGTTATTAGAAAATCATGTTGTGAAGTTTTAGCTACAAAAAAATTACTTTTAACTATATTTTAATTAAAAAATAATATTTTAAACACCTGATAAATATATTTACGGTAAAAAAAAATGTTTGAAAAATCAAAACCAATGTAAACCCAAAATTGTTTGCGGGCTTATATCTACTATTTCAAGGAAATAAAACACTACTATTTTGTTTTGTCAGAGATTGTGCTAATATATATGAATACGGTCTGTCCTTTATTCATTATTGAATAGGGATTGATCAGTCTGATTTGATCTGCCTACTTAATGGTTTTTTCCCATCTTCCAAGGTGTATTATGTTACATATGTTTTTTTTTATTATTATTTATGAATGTATATTTTATTAAATATGATACAGTACTATGGTGTACATTAATATATTGTAGAGTTATATAAAATAAATTAATGGTTTGCGATCGATTAAGAGGGGAGTATTGTTGGTTTTTTTTTTATTAACATGGATATTCATGTTAACTTGTGTATATTTCAACTAATCTCATGGACTCTGAAATTAACGGTCATGTAAGTTTCCAGTGATCATTATATTAGTAACCACAGGGCTCGAACTTGAAATTACAAAGAGAGTAAATACTTTAATTCCAAGTTTTTAACCCTGATCCACCTGTTATATATGGTTAGTAATGTTGGTTTTTAAAATTATGGATTCGAGTACTTCAATTAACATGAAAATTTAGGGTATTTACCCACGACAAGGTAGGGAAGAGTGTGGACATTAATTAGGGGAGTGTCAATAGGGCTTTATTTTGCTTTCTTTTCCTGATTAAAACCAAGTGGGCTGAACAATAATTACTAGACGAAACTCACTAAGCAAAAAATAGTCAGATGTAACATCTCCAACTCAGAGCGACATGGCAGCTTAATATTTGGAACTCTGGTCAAGAAGCTAGTGAAAATTAAAAAAGCTGATAATATTCCTTATCCATGAAAACAGATTGAGAAGGTTTATTAGGAGCTAACACCTATATATCGGATAATATTTAGGTATTTAATTTAAAAGGAACAAAATGTGGGCTGCACAATTGGAGGCTATTGCCGTGCAATCTCTTGCTCACTTACTGGAGTTAGACTTCCAGGGTGCGCTATCTTTTGACCATAGAAATTAATTAATTATGGTCATATAGCATAGGTTTTTGTGTTTCTTTCTCAATATACTTGTATAAAGCATGGATTTAACCAACAAGATCTTAATTACTACAGCGCCAAGAGAGGGTAGAAGACAGACAAATGTGAAAAACTGCTAAAAGACAACTTACAAGCAGATCTCCCACGATCACTTCTAATCAAGATTATAATTAATAGTATTCACAAAGTAAATATATAGTTGAAAGCCAGTATAATAATGGAAAAACAAATGTTATGTCTCACATCTTACATTGATGGTGTCGTCCTCATAACAGTAGTACTAGAGCAGGAGAGTCCTCTACATGTGTGAGTATAAAAATCACTAATGTTCGTCGTTGAGTTTTCATGATTTTTTTATAGAACAAGTTACTCGTTTGAACATGTAATTAACCTGTAATGCTTAAATTAACAAATGTAGAAGGAGTGTGAATGTAAAGAGAGAATGTGCGAGAATGATCGCCAATCTATTCAAGCCTGTGTCTAAAACTGCAGATGAAGGAATGATCAGGTCACTCCTGATAGCATGCGCACTGCGTATGAAGTGGCTGCAACACTTCATGCTTGCATAGCATGTACTGGGATACGCTGCTTGTGCTTTGCTGAGAGCTGCTTCCGAGTTTTGCAACAAAATGGTTTCAAATGTCGGTTGAGCAAATAGAAAGTCTGTTCTAATCTCTTTTAGCAAGAAAAAATGGTGAGACAAAGAAAGAATGGCAAGCCATTACGCAAAAACCTGATTTATATATAAGCATTTTCACAAACAAAGTATATATATATATATATATATATATAGTACCTTAACAATATTATCCTTTGATGAGTAATTATGGGTGAGGGGCAATATTTAGGACATTTCATAGAATTTGGTAAATATATATGCATGAGAAAAAAAATATATGTGTTTATGAAAAAATGTTTCTAATTATTGAAAGTTAGTGGTTAATATTAAAGAGTGTATGAGATTAATTTATTTACTTGATAAATTATTTTCTAAAAATAGTTGCAATTAAAATTTTTTGACACCTATAATTTAATTATGCAACTAAAATAGTTGCAATATTAATTTATTTACATCAGTTTATGATCTTAGATTTGTAATGCATTTTGTTTTTTTTTTTTTTTTACTTTGAATTGAAGTTATGATGGAAGATAATTTATATTGGGTTTATTTAATTTACAATTCAAGGTATTTTCTTTTAATGGGGTATTATTTTGAGTATAATTTTTTTTAATTGGTGTTAAGATGTCTAGAGTGAAACTGGAAATCATTAATTACTTGCGTTTTGTTCCAGCAATCCAGTTAGCTTCGTCCTCACATTATTATTATTATTATTATTCATTATTCATTATATTTATAGATAGTACAGAATCTTTTGAATTGTAACAGAGAGATACAATGAGATAAGAAGAGATAAGTTCAACTTTGAATAGAGATATAACAGAATTGACAGAAAGTTTATCGCTAACAACGCCCACGTGGCAGCGACCCAGATCGACGATTTTATCAAGTTCGATGAAACGACATGCATATATTCGAGTCGTGGTGGGACATCAATTACTGTACATCAACTGCACATCAGACCAGATCTAAGATTTAATAAATTACGAGTTTGAAATATTTATTTAAGTTTAAAAAATTTACTTGGGTTTTTTGTTTTATTTTAAAACTGATATTTTTATAGTTTTATCATATTTATATTATTAGTGATTAGGATTTTTTTTTATCTGTCTTTTATACAATTTTTATTTTACCTTTCTTTTTTAGTGGTTTCCATATTATTTTTCTTTTCATATATTAGCTTCTTTCTTCTTTTTTTAAGTCAAGTCTATGCCTCAAATTATATTTTCTACAAAAACAAATTAAAACATACTTGTATTATAAAATTACAAATGTTTTTCAATTTCACACTCCTTTTATTTTTTTAATCTTTTAAATTTAGTTATTATTATTTTTATTACTATTTATTTTATTTGAGATCATTTTATATATATAAATTCATCCCTTATAGGTCTTTTTCCTGTTAATATCAAATTTGATCATCATTTTTTTATTGTTTTTTTCCTTTCCTTTCAAGTGGTACTTTTTTTCTTTTTTCTTTTTGTATTTTCTCCTTTCAACATTGAGGTTTTTTATACTCGGTTCATGTTGGATTATTTTACTTTTTGTCGTTAATTTTTTTTTATCAATTTTTTTATTGTTGTTATATTTTTTTTATTAAATAAGAACGTGATAGCCCAATAAAAAGCAAAATAAAAAAATTCAAAGCTCAATTTCTAGCAAACAAAATATTGAAGGACAAAATTAAAGAAAAAAATAAAATCTAAAAAAAGTCAAAAATACCCAACCCGGGTCCACCTGGGTTAGCATGCAAAATCAACGACTTGGTTGTGATACTAAGATAACACCGTCGAAAGAAATTGAATAAAACTATGAAGTTTAATTATCAAACAACTCAAAATTAAAAGGCGAGATAATCTATATCATTCACAAAATAAGTAAGAAATTTAAAAGAAAGCAAATAAAAAAAACATAACAATACACAATCTTCAATTAAATAAATGTTAAATAATGAAACTAAAAAAACTTGTGCTTAAAAAAGGAGGAAAAAAACAAACAAGCTCGGGTGAGTCTTTTAAACCTGGGTTAGTCTCCCAAATTCGCAATCCATAAAATCTTAGACCTTGGCTTAATCAAGAAACTCAATTCACAATCAATTTAATATTGAATGATGAAATTAGAAAAAAAAAATTAAAAAACATTTCAAGGTAAAAAAAAATAACAATCAAAAGAATGAATTTGCAAAAAAAAAATTTAAAAATTATCTAAAATAAAACAAATAGCAATAAAAAAAATATGAACCAAATATGACTTAAAAAAAATTAAAAGATGATGAAATTAAAGAAAATATATAATTTTATAAATTATTTCATATAAAACAAACAAGAATCAAAGGAAATAGACCACGTCTAAAAGGAAACAAATTGAATGGTTATTTTGATATTTTGAAGGGTGTCATGAGTGGAAATCAATGAGAAAAAAACAAAAAAAAGAAAAAAAAAAGGTCATCAACGCTAAATTGAAGGTCTTTTTAGCTATACATGTTGTATCATGGTGAGGTCGCTGAAATAATTCAAACACCACTACAGAAGACAACATTTGATTATCAGATGAAATTACATTTGCCGCCAAAAATACACAAGGGGAGCCCACATGCTTGATCTTTTTTTGTTAATAATATTTATATTTATTAAATTATCAAACAGCTCCTAAATGAACTTGATTATAACAATAATAAAAAAAAACCATAATAAATAGATGAAAACACCCTTGGATGATAGCTTAATTTTTTTTTAAGTATAATTAAGTTGTTTTACTATACTTAAAAAATTTAAAAGATAAAAAGATGTAATTACACAAGTTTAATATTTTTTTTTAATCTTTGAAGAGTGATTAAATCATTCTATTGTGCCAAAAAAATTTGAGAAAATTGATTTGTCCAAATACATTTGGAAATAACCAATGGATCATGTGAAAATGATCGTATTGCCTCAAATAACAAGGTTTTTTATTTTTGAAAAATAATCATTTCATTATACCAATCCAAAATAAATTGTCTTGGTACACTAATACCTTTTAGTTTTTTATTTTATTTTATTTTATTTTAATGTTAATGCAAGAACATAAGTGATTATGAAAAATTGAGATTTATATTTTTGAGATAAATGGATTGTTTTATTATAATTGGTTGTATTATGAAAAAAAAAATTGAATATCCTTTCGTGATTTAGTCATATAATAGAAAATAAGATAGTAGATAACATTTTTGGGTTATTAACATTTTTTTAAATAACACTTTCACACATTTTTTTTATGGTGTTTGATGTATATTGAAATTATTATTTTGATGATATTTATTTTTATAATATAATTTATATAATCTAATATGCATGATTATTGTGTAATATAGCATTAATACAACGTACTTTGTAGCACTATTATGTGGATTTAAGACTTTGTAATGATAAATTACATGCAATAATAACATTTTTTTTCTCGAAATTGTTTTTGTCTTTGATTGAAAAGGGAATTCTATTGACCATATTTACAAACTAAAAAAAAACGAAGAAAGAAAAACATGATTTACTATACTTTATGTTCAAGTGATTATTAATTCGTAACTATTGAAAAATATTTTTTATAAAATAAATGTTGTTTTTTCTTCTATAGATAACAGCGTACCTCTTTATCAAAACTATTCATAATTATCAAATTTATGGTACAATTAGTTAAATGACGAAATGATAAGATAAAACTTTTATTATGGCTTTATAAGTAAATAAACTCGAAACAATTTGCATTGTTATGAATTAAATAATATTATTATCTTCTTTTTTTCAAGAAACTAGTGCTTATTCAATTGCAATTGAACTGCGTCTTTACAAGTAGCTAGACAATGAGGGAGTCATTGGTTAAAAAATTTCGCAACAAATAAATGTACAGTTCATAACTTGAAGGCATTAGCCATCAAGAAACATTAAAAATGCTGATATATACCATCGCCTTAGGGCGGTGGGGCTGGGGCTGAATATTGGCAGGGAGCCTAAACAATGGCTTCGCCGGTAGGGAATCGGGAGAATGGAGCTTTGGCAAAGGACACGAAATATGAGATCAAAGTTACATCCATATCTGGTTTTGGTAATTATATGTGGCATTCTTCTCTTGTTTGATCAGCACTTGAATGGCCTTTCATTGAGATTGATTATAAGCTTCAGAAAATTATTTTTTTTTTGTGTTTGGGAGTGTGGTTGTGGTTGCTTTTTAAAGTGTTTTTCACTCGGAAAAATGTGTCAATAATATTTTTTTATTTTTTAAAAATTATTTTTGAGATTAGTAAATTAAAATGATTTAAAAACATCAAAAATATATTATTTTAAAGTAAAAAAAAATTAAATTTTTTCAAAAATACTTTTGAAAAGGACGCCCAAACAGGCACGACTCCATTTCCTCCCTAGCTCTGTATCTCTTTCGCTTTCTAGTTTCTAACGACCATCGGTATTCCTTCCTATCCGAGTCTTGTCTTTATATTGTGTTCTCCTAACCCTTTCTTGAGTGTTCTTTCTTTTACTTGTGGTTGTAAATAAAGAAGGCCCTTGCCTGATCAACAAGAGAAGAACGTCACCTGTAATGCAATTTTGAACTGATAATCTCCCATTTCAAGGTTTACAGTTAGACAAGCAAGGTACTGGGTAATTTTGCATGCTATCTACAAGTTGAATGGAATATTTTAGTCATAATGCACAAGGAAAGAGAGAAATATTGGAGAAATGTAAACCAAGTCCACAGAACATTAATTCAAGTTGTCCGTGAAATAATAAAATGTAAATCGTGTCTTACAGCTACAAGAACACCAAAGAATGGCTATAATGAAACATCAATTTTCTTTGTTCTTTGGGAGACATCATTGTCATTATTTGTTGCAAGTAATTCTAATTAATCCAGGGAAAAGCTGGTTGTAAACAGGAAAGATCTTTGACCACAGCTCTGCTAGAACATTTCAGGCCAGCAAACCTGCCCAAAGGGTGACAGAACAGCTCTTGAACCTTCAGGAAATATGGAATCCTTCAGGAATTTTGCTTTGCTAGAAGAGTGGACATGCTGGACCTTGATGGGTGTCTACCCAAAATTGATTCCTTGTGCCAGTGGTAGCTCATTACCGTAATTGATTGTACTGTCAAATAATTAATAAGAAGTATCAGTGGCAATTTTATTGGAAGTTTTATTTATTTGCTTTTTTTTTCTCTGTCGAGAAAAAAGAAGGTTATATCTAATTTCCCAACGTGAAAAGGGCTAGAGTTCAATTCAAGCATCAAACAGAGAAATCCAAGAACTTTCAATGATTCTTAGATTTACCAAGTTGAGCGTCGCATATATTGCTTCCAAGAATCACTCCCTGCTTCACGGCCACCCCCTGTAGCCTTTTCACCACCAAAAGCACCACCAATTTCGGCACCATTGGTTGGTATATTTACATTCACAATTCCACAATCACTTCCTAGAGGCCTGCATTAGGTAATCAAGTGAGGAATTTCTTTAGCTAAGCAACAAAAGAGGAATACTTATAAAACACAAATCATTTTAAGGAACTCGGCTGTGTACAGGAATTAAAGAAATACCAACGAAAATGTCACTTCTTGTAAATATTTTCACGAAGATCATTAAGGTGAGTGAGAATCAAGAACAGCCTTCAGAAATTGCATGGGAGTGAAAAACTCCAAATTCAGGAGCAAAATATTTTTATTTAGATAAAAAAATGGAACCTACAATCACATAATTCACATCCAAGGATTTTTTTAGCATGTAGAGAGCATAGAATAACATAATTCACTCTACAGACATGACTATGGAAAAACTCACCCAATCCACTTGAAGATAATTTCAGGTTTGCGGGTGAAGATAGAACTACTTAATCCTTGGGGAACTGAATTGTTTATTTCAATTGCTTCTTGTAAAGTCTGCAGAGAGGGTTCAGCTTTCAGAATTTAGATTAAGTGCAAACCCAACAAATGAAACACCAAATGCAAATTAATTATTCAGCAATCTCTACATGTATAAAATAACTGTAGGAAAAATAGTAGAGATTAGTTATCAAAAGGGAAAAAAAAAAAGGAAAGAAAGAAAGAAACTTTAGTTTTACGTACTTCATATCTCACGAAAGAAAGAAAATCAGTTAAAAAAAAAACTCACCAAAGGAAAGAGCTGGATGAAGAATGTACCTGAAATTTCATAACATAAAGAACAGGAGCAAATAATTCTTCTTTAACAACGTCAGCATTTGGAGAAATCTCAACTATTGTGGGCTGCACAAAATTCCCCTCAGATTCTATCACTGAACCACCTATTAAGATCTTACCTCCCTGCAAAATGAAAGTCAGTGATTTTATTTATTTTTTTTTGTATTTCCAGTCATTTTTCACCTAGAGAACTAGGAACATAAAGGACAAAGGAAAGCTTATATTTAAAGTATTGGAACAGTTGGATAACCACAGTAGATAGGTGAAAAACAGAACATGCCTGGGACTTAATTATCTCTATTCCCCTTTCAAAGCTCTTCCTTGATTCAGAAGTATGCAATGGTCCAAGCAAGTTGCCCTTTTCCAATGGATTCCCAATTTTAACTTGCTTGTATACATCAAGTAGTTGATCAAGTACTCTCTGATATATGCTTTCATGTAGAAGCTTCAGCACAAGCAAGAAAAATATTAAGATTGATTTTGACTACCATTGACATGCATGAATGTCAAGGAAAAGTCAGATTTTAGAGTACCAGCCTGCGGCATGTTGTGCAGCGCTGACCAGCTGTCCCAACAGCAGCAAACAGAACAGAATGAACAGCTAGCTGGATGTCAGCATCATCCATGATTATTATAGCATTATTACCACTTAACTCAAGCAAGCATTTACCAAATCTCTGATTAACTGTCTGTTGCAACATTAGGCCCACCTGTACAATATGTAGAATTTGCGTGTAAGAAATATGTACCAATTATAATTATCAAAATTTCCCCTTTTATAAGAGTAAATTTGTATGTACATGTTCTAAACTGTGACAAAATTCAAACATCTGGGCACAAATTAGAGAAAATATCCAGGAAACATTATCCAAGTAATAGTCATTGATATTGCAATAAATCACATTACAAAACCACAAATTCAGTAATTTATTCTGCACAGGCAGAAAGAATATGAATCCAAATTCAGTGTTGAATACATGCAGCAGATGATTATAGCGATACTATTGGAATAAGACTAATATATTAGGAAACCTTAGAATATAATGAATGAAGAGCATGGCCTATAGATCAAATAGGATAAATAATTTGACCAAGAACAGAAGTGTTTCTCTTATAGTAAAGATCATGAACGATAAACATTTTCTAACGAGAACAATTTAAACACCTTTGAACTGCCAGTGAAAGAAACCAGAGAAATGCGCGTATCTTTTGCAATTGCTTGGCCAATATCAGCACCACCACAAAAGGATGTAAAAATTGCAGGGGGTAAGTTATTCTTCTCTAACACCCCAGCTACCAGCCTTGTCATTGCAATGGTAATCAAAGGAGTTGTTGGTGCACCTTTCCTATAATTAAGAAGGAACAATTCAAAGTCAGGCACAAACAAAACTTTTGTAAGTTGTATTTGCAACAAAGGAAAGCAAAGTAGATGTAGGTGTTTATTCATATAATTTTATGCTGATAATCACAATAAGCAGCTATGAAATGAGGTCAAAGTGGGAACTAGTATGCCAATAAGGGAGCATAAAAAGCTTAGCGGACTAATATCTCTTCTAAGGCAAAAGATGCCGATTAGACATTGAACCCACATAATCTATCTGATTATGGAGAAAAGGTGGATTATCCAAATTTCAATTATTGGTTAATTTGAAAGGATAGGCCTGTTAAATATGACACCATCCAGAAACCACAGCAAGGACAGGTTTTATGCTGCCTATTTTTAATCATTTGCATGCTAAGCAAGTCAACGTAAATATTCCCTAAAACAGTTCATAGATCTTTCTAGAATACAACCCAAGGAAAGAAATGGACAATGGGCTAGTGGTCCACCAATAAGATACTGAAACCCGAACCTTTCAGGATGGCATAATCACATAATGGAGAAAAAAGAAAAGAAAAACACTGAAAGTATTTGATTGAATAAGGACAAATTGACATGTAATTATGAGCTTCAAAAGCTGAAATTAGACATTTAATGAAAAGAAACTAGACTGCAGTGCGCACATTCAACCAGTAATGAAATGCACATTATGTCTATCTAAGAATGAAATAAAGCATGATGTCCCAGCCAAGACAGGTACAGTGACTTACCAGACAACACAATTGCCACATACTAGTGCAATGCAAGCATTCCATCCTGCAGAACAGCAGCACACATAAAAATCCATGTCATAACTGGAAGAAAGCCATTTGATGACTTCATTAAAACAAATTTGGTGAAAATATTTTGATGTTAGAGAGGTACAATACCAGTAAAAAGTTTGAATACCACTCAAGTTACACTACTTTATCAGTCAGGATGCATCCAAAAGGACGCACTTCACCATCAAGAAAAGTACTACTGGCAGAAGAAATAACTATAATTGTGAAGACAAACACAGTGTTTTGGATACAGCAACCTCCCATTATACAGACGTGGGATGTATCTCCATATACTTGTTTATTGCAAAATGTAAATGTGTGTGTTTCTGGATTATTTCTAAGGCTAATATTTTTTAAAACAGGATATAACACTCACCAAGAACAGCACATGGAAAGTTGAAAGCTGTAATCACACCAACAATTCCAAGAGGATTCCACATCTATGCACAAAACAAATGTTGAAAATGTCAACAGTATTAAAGAACTAATGCAGTGATTTGAATTCAAAAGTAGAGGTGATCAACACACCTCCAGCATTGCATGATTTGGACCTGTTAACAGATGAAAATGAGTTATTCATTGACTAACATTTAGAAAACTGGGGAAGATACCCAATTTCAAGAGTTGATTTTTTGAAACAAAATGACAGCTGTAGATAAATGCCTAAATTCCAGCATTGTCCACAACATACTGCACCCAGTTGAACTATGGCACTTAAACATGTACTTGAAAACCATTTTGAAAAGGCAATGAAAGAAAAAAAAACTACCACAAATTATACATAAAATGGTGAGAACTAATCATGGAGCCTACGTTCAGAAGGTATTACTGATCCGTTCAGCTGTCGACTTAAGCCCACACAAAAATCACACATATCAATTATTTCCTGCAAAATACAGGTGCTTATGATGTTAGAGGAGCTCATTGAAGAACAAGATATATCACGAATAATAAATCACAAAAGATGGTTTTACAGCAAGTGAAATGAAAATCCTATAAACAATTTCATATGAAATAGCAAATTAAAGCTAGGCAACATACTTGAACTTCCCCTATTCCTTCAGGAAGTATTTTTCCCATCTCAAGTGACACAAGACGACCAAGCTCCTGAAGTTTAGTTCTCAAAGCATCCCCAATCTGTCTGACAATCTCACCTCTCTTTGGAGAAGGAACCTGCAAAATAAGATGCAAGGCAATTGGGAGGTCTCAACAGTTGATCACAAACAGAATATATGCATAGGATAGAATAGTGCTAGTAAGCATATTAGAAGTTCACGCGCTAGAGAATTCTATAATGCATCAAACTCATGCATTTGTCCCCCAAAAAAATTTTAATAGGTTCTACAGCAAGGAACAAAGACTTGCCTGCATCCATATCTTAGCAGCTTCACTGCAAGCTCGCATGCCTTCCTCATAATCTTCAACAGAACCCTCCACAACTTCAGCTATAGCCTAGATCAATACAAAAAAGAAAATGATTAAGGTCGATGGATGTTGTGAGGCAAGGAGTTAGTAAATTCCACGGCGCCTCAAATGGCCTCATTTGTGATTCATAGCAACTTAGCACTGGAGCATAAAAGCTGTTTATACAAGCAAATACACAGAAGAATACAATAGATACACACACAGATACACATATATTATACAGAAACACATGTTATACATACGTAAAAGAATCAGTAACAACCTGATTGTTTGCAGGATTCACACTGGTGACCACAGGGCCATTTGCTTTCCACGTGCCATCTACATAACACCCCAAATTGCGAGAGCTCAGCCCGATCTCACTCAAAAACTCATACTCTTTCCTAGCAAAACTCATCTCTGCATAAACAAATTAACAAAATAATTTATCATTTCACACATTAAAACTGAAATTCAAAATTATAACACCCCATGATTTTAGAATTGAAACGTATAATTACAATCGATCCTTTTCTTTTTTAGAATTGAAACACGTATGCAGGCGCTTCATTAATTATTACGGTTCAGAAGTGAGATTAAAAATTTCATGCCTTTAGATTTCTAAACTTTCTCAGTAACCAAACACCGAGCTGGAAAAAAAATCAGGGTTCCAAAAACGAGAAAATTATAAGCTTCAAAATCAAAGCTTTCAGCAATAATTTCTTAGAAACCAAAAATATAATAGAAAATAAGAGCACATGTAGAAATAACAAGAAGTTCACATATTTTCATTCACTGTGAAATCAAAGTCTCTAAGAAGAATACAACCATGCCTAAAACACAAAAAAGGGAGAAAGGAAACAAAAATACTAATACAAATTAAAGAGAACCCAGTTTTTATTTCTATTCAATCTTCACTTGCGATCCTCTCATTTTATTGGCTTTCCGAACCAAAAAAGAAAACCCAGTAGGGGTGATGCATGTGTGTGTGAGAATGAAGGATCAAAACAAAAAAAAAATACAAACTTTGATTTGTCGTCGTCGTTGTTTTCTGGAATGAGAAGAGAAACTCTGCAAAGTAAGGAGATTAGAAGAGAGAGCGTAACGAGCTAATGGGGTATGAAATGAGCTGATAGTTTTGATTGATTGGGTATGGAACGGAGACAGACGGAAGAGGAGTGTGGAGAGAGTGTATATATATATATATATATATATATATATATACACTTCAATAAAAAAACAAAAAAGGGAGAGAGAGAGACGTGAGGGTTAGTGTGTTTGGATGAAGTTGATGATTTGTCCATTTATGATTATTGAAGGAAACAAACGATTATGGCATCCCGTCATCTGATGTGCCTCCTCCCTATCCCCTCTAATACACACACACACACACCAGATTTTGAAGAAGGGAAATCGGCGAGGTAATGTTGCTCGCTCGGCCAGCTGTGAGTGTGACTATCAATTTCTTTCTGTGGGGGACGATTTTTGGTGCTTAGCAGGATGCTCAAATCTAATTCCATTCTTTTTTTTATGATCACTCTCCATTAAATTTATGTTTTTATTTTTTTTATTAATATAAATATCCAGATCAATTTATGTATATCTTAATAAATTTTATAAGTTCTAAAGTTAATAATCATATAAATATTTAATGGTCTTAAAGTTTATAAAATTCAAATTGATAATTTTTAAAACATAAATTTAGTATCTCATCTGTTGAGTTAAATCCCTTTTAATTCCATTAAATTTATTCTTTGATTTATCTCTTTTATGCATAGCAACATTAGCATGAACGGGGGCTTGTATCATGCTTTTGTTTTATTCATATCTTATATATTTTAAAAAAATAAATTATTTAATAAAAAATAAAATAATATATATATATATATATATATCAAGTGTGTGTGTGTATTTGGGTCAGTTCGAGAATATACATATTTGTTATTCTTAAGATAAGATAATTATCCAAAAAAATGTTTGATGGTAACAAGCACAGGTAAGTGATTTTAAAAAGGATAACTAGATGCTTGATATTTCAATTTTATGATCCTTAATTTAAATTGATACGGGACCGTTTTTTATAAGATACAAATTTAATCGTCTACCATTATAAAAGACCACACATCCTCTAGTTTTAATTTAATTAAATCAACGGATTAGCCATGTAGAATGTTGGCTAAAATAATACATTTTTTACTCGAGAATTTTTATCATCTGATTTCTTAGAAATGTTTTTTTAATAACTATAAAATAAAATAAAAATAGATGTTGAAAGTATACAGCACATCGAAGCGTAAAAAATGATTATTTGGATAAAAAAATTAAAGCAATTAAATAAGTAATTATAAAAAATTAGATGGTTGAAATTCAGTATAAAAAAATTGTGTTTTTAGTTAAAGCTCTCTTTTCGTTGTTGATTTATTCTCTTTTTATTTTGATAAAAACATGTATTTTTTTTATCAAAAAACATAATTTTTCAAATAAAACAATTTTCAAAAAAAAAGAATTAAAGTTTTGTTTATTTTTATGTGACTATATGAAAACATAAAAGAATAGTTAAACTGAGAAATTATATAAATAATTTATAAGAAAATTATTCTCATATTTTTTAGCAATATTTTTAAAAAGAAACTTGCACATTATATTCACATATAATTATTTATAAAATGATTATTAATATTAGTATAAAAACCTCTAAACTAATTTGAAAACATTTATAATAAATATGATTTAACATATATTATTTTAAGAATTTTATTTAAAAAAGAATTTCATTGTAAAATTAAAAGAAAAAACAATTAAATAAAAAAAACACGTAAAGACTAAAAAGAGTCTAGGTCCTAAATTTGTTTTATAGAGATCACCAATTCGAGTTTCACAAATCTCAGAATCACTAAAAGTTTATATAATTGTTAACTTTAGAACTCATGGGATTAGTCGAAATACATACAAGCCGACCCGACCACCTAAATTAATTTTTAAAAAAAATCTAGACACATCTAGACATAGAAGCTCATGCCGATACACTTTTTTTTTTCTAAAAAAAAAATAAGGTTAACAACGTGTATTATCGACATGAACTGTTATTTTTAAACAAATGAGACGACACGCTATCCATCTAAATAGACAACATGTCGCTCTTTGTGATACATTTTAGTTATCTTCAATGTTTGAAAATTAGAATCTAAGCAATTTGAGTCTTAAAAACCTAAATTTCAACGGTTTTCATCTAAAAACATTGTAGAAGTAAAAAATAACTTATTTTCAATCCAAAAATATCTTTTAATTGGTTAAAAAAAAGTCAAAAGTCAAATCAAGAGAGTTTTGCATAAAACCATTCTACCCTTTTCAGTATAATTAAAATGAAAAACTATCTTCATTAAACTTCTTTCTTTTAAATGAACATATTAACATCAAAATTAAATTTTTTTATCAAAATATAATTATCCAAAACCTTTTTCAACAAGTTTCTCTCTCATATCTCAATATTTAAAGACTAGAATATAATAAAAATAAAGTTTGTGATTCAAACATAAATATAAAAAATTATAGGGATCGAATTTGTAAAAGAACCATATTGTACAAATTGTAAAACTGAGGGACCACGAACCTAGAGCATTGTAGTTTTAATTTGCTTAGTTTTGACTTTTTGTAATTGTAATGTAATTGCAATGTAATTATCCTGTCCTTTTGGGCAAAGTTTGATATATTTGTTTTTTTAAAATTTTTTATTTTTAAAAAAATTAATTTTTTTTACTTTCTAATAGTTTTTAATTATTGTGATACGATATTATTAAAAAAAAATTAAAAAAATATATTATTTTAATATATTTTTTTAAAAAAATATATTTTAAAGAACAATAATCTCAAATGTTACTAATTAGGCAAAGTCCAAATTATTGTTCTTGGAAAATCAAAACAAAGGTAAACTAAAACGTGTGAAATATCCTCGTTTAGGTCTGTCTGAAACAAACAGACGACGAAAGATCAACCAAAAAAACCCGAACCCAAAATTTCTTATCATTTCTCTCCCTCTCCCTGCTTCCTTCAGCAACGCTACCATTCTTTAATCCTAATCTTCTGTTTTTTTTAACAACTTTTCCCACACTTTTTCAAATTCATTGGTAAGTCTTCAAAATTTCCCTTTAATTACTATACAGGCTCTCTTTCTAGGCAAAGTTCTTAACTTTGCTTGAGAACTAGGGTTTCGTTTCCCAAAACATGACAATAAAACCCTAGGTCTGGATTCTCCATCTGGGTTTTTATTCTTTTGTTTATTTCATTGTTTTTTAGGATTAAAATGATAGGTTTTAATAGCTTTTATAGTTCAAAAAACCCCAAATTGAAAGGGGTTTTCAATGGATTCTGTACCGTGATCCTATTGTTTCTGTTTTACAACCGGGTAGATATACTTACAAATCCTTATATTGGTCAAAATTCTATTCAAAGAGGTGATTTTGGTGATGGGTCGAGGGGTAATTCGATAATTCATAGACAAATCATTGAGATCAATGCTAATTCATCGAGTTTGGTTAATGTGACTGGTGATCAAAATGATTTGAGCTTAAAGAACCCGGCTTTATGTAATGGCTTGATTGATCATGATGGTTATGCTAATGAGTGCGAGTACTTGAAAGCTAACCCGGTGTGTTCATCGGGTGGGTTCTTTGATTATATCAAGTTTTTGTATTGTGATTGTGGTGATTTTAGAGTGTTGGGTTATGTGGTGTTGGGTATTTGGCTTGCTGCTTTGTTTTATTTGTTGGGGAATACAGCTGCTGATTACTTTTGTTGTTCATTGGAAAAGTTATCGAATCTTTTGAAGTTGCCTCCTACGGTTGCTGGTGTAGCACTCCTTCCACTTGGGAATGGAGCCCCAGATGTGTTTGCAAGTATTGCTGCCTTCGTTGGAAAGGATGCAGGTGATGTGGGTCTTAATAGTGTGTTGGGTGGTGCAGTGTTTGTTACTTGCATTGTTGCTGGGGCTGTATCATTATGTGTTGCGGATAGGGAAGTTAAGATTGACAGGAGATGCTTCATTAGAGATATCTGTTTCTTCCTTTTTACACTCATGGCATTGTTGATAATTTTGATGGTTGGTGAGGTGAGTGTCGGGGCAGCAATTGGTTTTGTCTTGATTTATGTGGTTTATGCATTTTCCGTGGTTGCTAATGAGATGTTGAGGAAACATGCAGGGAGGTTGAAATTGGATGCTGTTACACCATTGATTCCCGTGCGAGGAAGTATATTTTCCCAAACAAGCAGTGAAGAGGATGCAAACATTTATAGTTCTCTGCTTGACCTTGAGACTGACAGTGATGTGCCCCATCTACCTTCTTCCCTGCCATCGTGGATGTGGGCTTCAAATGTGGCCATATATTCCAATCATTCGTCAAAAATCAGTTTGCTGGATCAAGAAAGGCCTCCATGGGGCTGGACTGATGAGGGCATGGGAATCAGTCGCTCTTCATTCTCATGTTCAAGTTTGTTGTCACTGATGGAGTTGCCATTGACAGTTCCCAGACGGTTAACAATCCCATTAGTTGATGATGAAACGTGGTCAAAGCCATATGCTGTAGCCAGTGCTGCCTTGGCTCCTCTTTTACTGGCATTTTTGTGGAATAGCCAAGATGATGTGGGTCCTCAAAGCAGAATTCTAGTGTATTTTATAGGCACTGTGGTTGGTTGCACGCTTGGTGTTCTTGCATATCAGCATGCAAACTCCAATCATCCACCTCAGAGGTTCTTGCTTGCCTGGGTTCTTGGGGGATTTTTTATGAGCATCGTGTGGTTCTACATAATAGCTAATGAGCTTGTTGCTCTGTTAGTTGCATTTGGCATAGTCCTCGGAATTAATCCATCAATCCTCGGATTAACTGTGTTAGCATGGGGCAACTCGATGGGTGATTTAGTGTCAAATGTTGCATTGGCGATGAATGGTGGTGACAGTGCACAGATTGCAATGTCCGGATGCTATGCAGGTCCTATGTTCAATACTCTTGTTGGCTTAGGTATCTCAATGCTGCTTGGAGCCTGGTCACAGAGCACTGGTATATACATTGTTCCTCAAGACAGTAGCTTGTTTTACACAATGGGATTTCTCATATCTGGATTACTATGGGCACTTGTTGTTTTACCTAGGAACGACATGCGTCCTAGCAAGATGTTAGGGGTGGGCCTTATAACCCTCTATGTAATTTTTCTCTCAGCAAGGGTGACCGCTGCCATGGTATACGCAGCTAGTTGACCAGCTGCTATCTTTCAGAAATGCTAGAGTCAAGACTTTTATTGTCATGACATTCTACTTGTAAAATGCAATTTGACAACTCTATCATAGCGCCTGTATATTCTAGTAACACTTGCTGTCAAATTTTGAATGACCTACCTTTCAGGGGGCTCAAACTTTCACATGGTAAAAGAACTATTGTCATGCCAAGAGGTTACCTTCATGTGGTGTTTATGCTCAAGTGCTTTCACTGCTGTATTGGTCAAGTAATTTTTATTTTCTAGGTTTTGTTTCCTGTTCTAGGCTTCTGGACGAGAATGAGCAAATGTAGAGAAGTGAATCGCAATGCCAGGAGCCAGGATTGATATATGATATTTTCTTATGAATCACAGGACTGTTATCATAGACAGTTCATTGATGTCTTCTCTTATGTAGAGTTCCAAGAGTATTTTGGCTTTGAATCGCTTCTGATGCTTAGCATATTTTGCCTTCCTTATCGACAAATGACGCAGCTTCCGAGGATGAAATGATTTTATTGAGCATGGGGCATAGGTTTGTTTGAAGGTATGATGGTCTTGGATGAGATAAAAGATACGGGATTGGTTGGGGCTGCATGGGCAAAGATTGTAGCTGCTGCCTTGTGAGTTTGGGTAAGAATAGGTGACTCTTTGCGCTACGATCAAAATATTTTTAAATGTAAAAAAAATAAAATTAAAATGGTTTTTTTAAAACATTAAAACTAGAGGTTAATATATGATTTTTTAAAAAATTAATATGGACTTAAGAGTTGTTTATAATTTAGTTTTTATAGTTTCTTGGAACTATTTAATTATTAGTTGTATTATAAAAATTAATTAAATGATACTTTAATCAGTTTTTTACTTGTACATTTCACGTGGTGATTACTATATTCTAACATTATTTTTGAAAAAATAATTATATTTTAACAATTTAAATATATCTTTAATTATTAATTTGGTTGCACATATATATTAATATTAGGTTGTGTATTTTGTTATAGATGTTTTTTTTAGAAAAACAAAAAATATTTCTTAATTAGCAATTAAAATATCTAATGAAATAATTTTTTTATAAAAAAATTAAACTTCTTCATCCTTATATATTCAAATTTTCATTCTTTTTTTAATGAAAATGCCTTTTAAATAACCAAAAGTAAAATTAATTTTTTAAGAAATAAAATATAAAATAAGAAACTTGAAAACCCTATAAAAAATTAAAAAAAAAAGAGTAAATGTAAAAAAAAAAACAGACACAAGCATGCGAGCCTAACCTGGTTGGCCTAGTGAGTCTGACCATTAAAAAAAAGACTAGGGGTACATATTTGGGCCATTTCAATTTTATTTTTATTTTTCTAAAGAGATAGATGACATGTCATTCTTTTTAAAAAAAAAACAAATGATACATAACTTACTGAAAGTAAGATTCTGACCACCGGTAGTAGTTAAAAAATCAAGAAAATAGTTTTTTTAGGTTAATAATTCATTTTTTTCAAGCTATTTTCACCTTTAAAACATCATAAAAGCCTCTCTAAATGACTTTAAAATACATAAAAACCAAAATCAATAATAATAAAAAAAAACTTGACCTCTTTTTCATGTATGTTGAGAGACAAAAATTACCATCATCAAACTTTTTTCGTCGAATAAAACTCATTAACACTAATAATAATGAGTTTATGTTTTACTCGCTCCTCTCTATTTTTAGGTGATTTTTTTTTCCCTTTACCTAACGTGTTAAGTAAAATGCAAAGAAATGAACTTTTACACTAAAATTGAAAGTATAAAAAATAAAGGGATTATAGAGAGGAAAAGAGTGAGGACTAAAAATAACTTTTTCCAAGAATTTTAGATTAACCATGCATTCTCTCCATGTTATACACTTTTGTCCCTTGTGTTTTAATAGTCTATCCTTAACAATTCATCATAAATTCGTCATTGCTCTGGCCACTAAAAAATTGCAATTAAAAAAGAAATTGAGGATTAAAAAATTAAAAAAAAAAATTGAGGATGTTAAAAAAAAATTACCGTAAAATACCTATGCGTCTTAGCATGTTTAGTAATTTTGGCTAGTTGATTGGAATTTTTGCAGGATAAACTCGTTAGTAAGGCTGATTAAAATCATTGAAGAAGTCCACTTATTTAGCTATAATGTTGATATCCCCAAATATTGAATGGATCATCTTGATTCTTTTACTCAAATCTAATGATGTAACCAACATTCACTAACCAAAATACTAAAGTAACTAAGGTTTTTATTTTATTTTATTTTATTTTATTTATGGTGCTTCACTATTCATATTAACAATGAAATATATTTTTTAATTTCATTTTTATACTTTTAATTGTTTTTAATTTAATCCTTTTTGCACCCTAATTTCATTAAAAAGAGTTTCAAATTGTAGTAAAAAAACAAAGTTAAAAGAGAGAGGACCACAATTTAAAACATGGAGAAAATTCATAATTAATCCTAAATTATTGATGATTTTTGTTTTTATCTAAATTTTTATTTTTATTTTTTTAGTCTCGAAGTTTGAGAGAAAAAAAAAATTGCTGAAAAGATAAAGGAGAGAGAAAGATTTTAGTTAATCACATTCTGATCTCCAAAATAAAATATTTTTGTATCAAGAGTCTTTTTTGTTAGAGTAATTCAAAAAAAAAAATCTAGGCACACGGTCCTAGCTTTGAAAACTTGGGTGCGTGGTCCTAGCTTTGCAGGCTAGGCACAAGGCTTTTTTTTCTTGACCTGTTTTCTTTAGCCTTTTTTTTTAAGATTTGAAATAAAAAATTATTATATTTAAAAATTATGATTTTTAATATTAATATGATAGTTTCTTAATAACATTATGGACTGTTTTTTTTCCCTTTCTCAGTAATTGTTTTTTATTGTTGACATAATTACATTGAAAACATACTCCAAAAAAAACTTTCAATGTATTATTCTTGCAATTTTGTAATGCATCGACGAGATAATGAAAACTTTTTTTTTTTTGTATGATTCTGCTTCAACAAATAAATAATACCCTAGCCTCTAATTTTCTTAATTTTACAGGGAACCGTTTTAATTAGTATTTATTTTTTTAATTATTTTTTAATTTAATAATATTTCAAAGAGATTCTTTTAGTTTATCTATAATTTTTCCTTTTATATTTTATATAAATAAATTATATTTTCATGATGTATTTATATAAAAATAAAATTTTATTTTTCTTGGTAAAAAAATTAGCCTCCAAGATAATATAAATAAAAACATCAACATTGAAAGGGAAAAAAAAAACATTTTTGAATATTTTTAGTTAAAAAATCATGATAGTTGAAAAAATATCCACAATATTGACACATTCTTTTATTATATTTGAAATTAACTTAAAATTATATTCGTAGAGCAAGTAATAAAATTAGTATTTACTAATAATGATATTCTAGACTTTACCCCTTATTTACACAAAATGTTATAGTCAAATACCACATAACATAAATGCTTTCCTCATTTTGTCCAAAAAGATATAACCTTTAAATATTATATTTGTTTATATGTTATTAAACTAGTAAAATATTTAATTCTTTTCGAGTTATGGTGGGGTTTCCAACTCATCACATTGAGTTGGCAAGTTATAACTATTGTTGAAAATTTTTATAAGATAAAAATTATTTATTTTGGATATTTTAATTTCAAGAAACAATAGTGGAATAGGCAATCTCTATCCAAATTCTTGAAATTTTTTGTTTTGCATTGGGAAATTTTAATACATGTGATAATCTAAGGTTTGGGTTTTTTTAAAAAAAGTAGTAAAACAAATTATATTTTTTATGAAATATATTATTTTGGATACATACTACATAGATTATTTGGCTTCCATTGTGCTATATTGTAATTATTGTTTTGTGCTTTGAGTGTTGTGTTGAAAGTAAAAGCGTTCAATTGTTTCATAATGAAATGATGTGATGTATTGTTTGAAATAGAATTACTATTAAAGACATAACTTCAAGACTTTCATTAAGAAACTAAATAAATTAGATGAAAACTTGAGAGATACTTTCAAAGTTAAAATCAAAAGTTAGGGGTGGTTATTTTTTGTTCGGTTTAGTTTTTATTAAAAATAAATAATTAAACTGATTTTTTTTAAAAAAAACTAAAACCGGTTTAAACCGACCGGTTTCGGTTCGGTTTTTAGGACAAAAACCAGTTCCAACCGATTTGGCTTGATTTTTCCGGTTTGGTTCGGTTTTTCCGGTTTTGCTCGGTTTTTTCCTAGTTTGGCTCGGTTTTTTTTCCAATTTGGGTTCGGTTCGGTTTTTTCGGTTTCAGGCTTATAAAACCAAAACCGAACTGAACCGGTTGATTTTTTTAAAATTTTAATCTATTTAATCGGTTTTTTTTCACAGTTTGATTTTTTATGATATTTGTTTTTTAATTTTCACGATTTAATCAGTTTTTCAGTTTTTTTTTTCACCACGTTCAAAAGTTATGAGATTCAAAAGTTATGAGAAATATAAGTAGGGAAAAAAAGAGTTGAAGTTTCAAATTCTTCTTCTATTATATTGATTTATGGCAGTATGTCCATGTACTATTATTTTGATTTAGTATGTTTCTAAACTATATTAGTGTAAACCTCAGTTAGTTTAGTATATGTCATGTGATTATTTGTAATTTTTTATTTTAAAAAATTTATTTTTAATATCAGTATATTAAAATAATATAAATATATATAAAAATAAATTTTAAACAAATAAATAAATTTTAAATTTTTTAAAAAACACTATTAAGAGAGTGTTTGAGAGTGTGATTGCGGTTGCTTTTCAAAGTGTTTTTCACTCAGAAAAGTGTGCAATAATATTTTTTTATTTTTTAAAAATCATTTTTGAGATCAGCACATCAAAATGATTTGAAAACATCAAAAACATATTACTTTAAAGCAAAAAAAAAAAATCAATTTTTTTCAAAAACACTTTTAAAAAACACTCCCAAACAGCCTCTAACCAGAAGAAAAAAACATAAATCCTATACATCTTTGTCATTACCATTACAAAAGAAAAATAATTTGTATTTGAATTTTGAACATAGCCGCGAATGCAATAATGATTCAGATAAAACATTTCTTTAATAAAAATATCAACTAAACTTTGCCATTGGCTGGATGGAACACATGTGGTCCCAATTGAAGTCTCTTTTGCTCCCTATGCTCCTTTTCCCAATAAAAAGACCATAATCTCCAACCACCTCCGACGACGACGACGACGATTTCTCAGGGATCAGAAAAAACTTCATGGCCATTTCCCCCGTCTCCTTCCTTCACTTCCTCCTCCTCTTCCTCTTGAACCAACCATCATCATCATCATCGGACCATCCACAAACCTTCATCATCCACGTCTCGAAATCCCACAAGCCCTCCCTTTTCTCTTCTCACCATGATTGGTACACCTCTATCATTCAATCCCTCCCTCCTTCACCTCAACCTGCCAAGATCCTCTACAACTACAACCATGCCATCCACGGCTTCTCAGCCCACCTCACACCCACCCAACTGGCAAAGCTCCGCCTTGTGCCAGGCATTCTTTCAGTCATTCCTGATCAAATTCGCCAACTTCACACCACGCACACCCCTTCTTTCTTAGGCCTATCAGAAAGTTCTCGCCTTTGGCAAAATTCTGGTTATGGTGATGGTGTGATTATTGGAGTTCTTGACACTGGAATATGGCCTGAACATAAGAGTTTATCGGATTCCGGTCTGTCTGATGTTCCTGCCAATTGGAAAGGGATCTGCGAGACAGGACCTGACTTTCCAGCCTCTTCTTGCAACAAGAAACTTATTGGCGCCAAAGCTTTTCATAAAGGCTATATAACTCATAAAGGGAGGCCTATTGATGAATCAAAAGAATCTGCATCTCCAAGAGATACTGAAGGTCATGGCACGCACACAGCAACAACTGCAGCTGGATCTTTAGCTCATAACGCGAGCCTTTTCCAGTATGCAACAGGAGAAGCTCGTGGTATGGCCTCAAAAGCCAGAATTGCTGCTTACAAGATTTGTTGGAGTTCAGGTTGTTATGACTCTGATATTCTTGCTGCGATGGATCAGGCTATCTATGATGGAGTCCATGTGATTTCTTTATCTGTTGGTGCTACTGGTCATGCTCCTCAATATGATCATGATTCGATTGCGATTGGGGCTTTCAGTGCATCACAGCATGGAATTGTTGTGTCTTGCTCTGCTGGGAATGCAGGACCAGGTCCATATACTGCTGTTAATATTGCTCCATGGATTCTTACTGTTGGTGCTTCAACAATTGATAGAGAGTTTCCGGCCGATGTAGTCCTGGGCAATGGATGGGTTTTTAGTGGGGTCTCACTCTACTCTGGTGACCCACTTGTTGATTACAAGCTTCCTTTGGTGTATGCTGGTGACGTTGGGAGCAGGTATTGCTATATGGGGAGTATAAGTCCATCAAAAGTTCAAGGGAAGATTGTGGTATGCGATCGCGGAGGGAATGCAAGAGTGGAGAAAGGAGCTGCAGTGAAGCTTGCTGGTGGGCTTGGAATGATCTTGGCAAACACAGCAGATAGTGGTGAGGAGCTGATTGCTGATTCTCATCTTCTGCCGGCTACTGAGGTTGGTGAAATTGCTGCCAATAAGATTAGACAATATATCAAATCGGACCAGTCTCCTACTGCAACAATTCTGTTCCGTGGAACAGTAATTGGGACTTCACCTGCAGCTCCTAAGGTTGCTGCCTTTTCAAGTCGTGGTCCAAATTATTTGACACCGGAGATTCTGAAGCCAGATGTTATTGCTCCTGGTGTTAACATCTTGGCTGGTTGGACTGGATTCGTTGGACCAACAGATTTGGAAATTGATCCTAGAAGGGTTGAGTTCAACATAATATCAGGTACCTCAATGTCTTGTCCTCATGTTAGTGGAATTGCTGCTTTGCTTCGAAAAGCATACCCAGATTGGTCCCCAGCTGCTATAAAATCTGCTTTAGTGACCACTGCTTATAATTTAGACAATTCTGGCAAGAATATCAAGGATCTTGCTAGTGGTGAAGATTCAACACCCTTCATTCATGGAGCTGGACATGTTGATCCCAACAATGCTCTTGATCCTGGACTGGTGTATGATATGGACACAAGTGACTATATTTCATTCCTTTGTGCAATCGGGTATGATTCTAATCGAATTGCAGTGTTCGTCAGAGAGCCTCCTAGTTCGGACATATGCAGTGGAAAAGTGGGCAGTCCAGGCAATCTCAACTATCCATCATTCTCTGTTGTTTTCCAGTCTACTAGTGATGTGGTTACTTACAAGAGAGTGGTGAAAAATGTTGGGAGTTCTCTTGATGCAGTTTATGAGGTTAAAGTGAATTCTCCGGCAAATGTTGACATCAAGGTATCACCAAGTAGGCTTGTGTTCAGTGCAGAGAATAAGACCTTGTCCTATGAGATTACCTTCTCCAGTGTTAGCTTGGATTGGCCTACCATTATCCCATCAACATTTGGATCAATCGAGTGGAGCGATGGAATTCATGGAGTAAGAGGTCCAATTGCTGTCAAGTGGCGTCAAGGATCATCCCGGGATTCCATTTAAGAACTGGACACGGGAGAAGTTATTTGGAATAGATTCAAACTTGGGGCATCGTCTGCCTCATGTACAAATAATGTGATCATGATTTAAGTTTTCATTTTACCAAGATTTCAATCTGGAGATTGTGGAATGTAACGTAACGAACCTTTCCACAGTGAATTAGATCAAATAATGCTTAATTGATTCTGCAATTGTAATGATCAAGAGTTTTAACCCAGAAAAGAGAGTGAATGAGGAGCAACTTGTGCCTGTTTTAAGCTGTTGAAGATTACCAACCATTCATACACGCAGGCATCTCCATCTCCATGATTTTGTGGGAAAATGCCTGCATCCAAAGTCACCAGGTGATGACAAAACACACACACAAACACATAGCCACTGGCTTGGCTTTATTTATTTGTTTATTTTGATGAATAACAAGCTAAGATCTATAGCTTTGACACGGACTGATCATTCAAATGCACCTCCATGGTCTGTCTACACCTTACGGGGAAAATTACGCACATCAAAATGCACAAGGAACTAGGCGAGCTTTTTTTTCTCAAAAATTGTTGAATGAGTAGCTAGCCAATTCAAGTGGGGATATAGAGCATTAGCAGTGGCATACGATTTACGATATGGAAACGAGAAGGCTAGTGGATTTGACTCGACTCTTAGTGAATGAGAAAGTAATAATAAAAGTAAACTAGAAGCGGATAGCATCAACGACGCTTTGGCCGAGTGGTTAAGGCGTGTGCCTGCTAAGTACATGGGGTTTCCCCGCGAGAGTTCGAATCTCTCAGGCGTCGTCTCATTTTTACCTTTTTTACCGCATGTCTTGCTGATTCGTCTGCCGTATGCATTTTATGAACACCTCATCTTTACTACGGTTGGAATTTGGTAATTGTTTATGAGCACCTCATCTTTACTACGGTTGGAATTTGGTAATTGTTTATGAGCACCTCATCTTCACAACTCCGCTTGCATTCAGCAGGTAAAATAGAAGCCATAGAAACCAGCACTACTAATTTGTGACCATTTGATCTGCTTAAATGCTTCTCAAGGTGATTCACATATTGATCACTTTGAACCTTCTTCGACGCCATAGAAACTAACAATTAACCAGGTCAATTGTTTGTTTTTTCCTACTCGCAAGGCTATGAACAAGGAGCTGTCAGACAGGACCTATATATAAAACCAGTCTGCAGTCAAAACAATTTGACTTTGGGTTTTGGCATTTGGAGAAAACAAATCTCCACTCCGAGACTGCACAACTACAAATCTGATCGTCACATGAATTTGAGCACACAAACAGTAGAGCAAACTGCACAACATCTCATAACATAAACTGGGTCTAACTGGAAAAACTTCAGAATACAAATATTAATACTGTTCCGATATGCTACTAATAATAATCTAACATAATGTCAAGTCATTAGAGACATCTGTCTGCAGGTTCTTTTACTTCCAAGTGCTGGCTTAAAAGAAGCCCATCCAGCTGTTCTGCTCGTTCCATCAATTTTAGTGGCCATACTTCTGGAACTCCCACTCGCTATTATCTGCAAGTGTTAAATGGCCAAATAAGTGCTGAGGAGTTTGATAGATGAAATTAAAAAAAAATTAAAAAATTATGCATTCACTACAGCATACCAAGAGGGCACACTTGGCGGGTTTTGAGCCATCGGCTGATACAGTGGAAGTGGAAGGCATGATTGCACACACCTGTGGTAGCACAAACCAAGTCTCTTAGCACGTCTAAGGAAATTGACAGCAAATAAAACACAAACCTACAGGACAAACTAAAGCAGTACATCCAAATTGATCACATAAGCAAGACTATTGAACCTTCACATCCACCAACAGAAACATGAATAAACCAATACAGATAGAAATTTGTTACGGTGAGCAATCAATACAAATAGCCCTAGATCAAGTGTCATGCTTGTATGCATGTAACAAATCTAGATGTGATAAGAAATTACCAAAGGAACCATGGTTTAAATGCAGCAAGATTAATGGGCAGAATCAATAGATCATATATATATATATATATATATATATAATAAAGAGAAAGAGGGGTTGGCTAGAGAACCAGCATCTTAGCCTACCATTTCTAACCCATATCTTTGAAAGCTAAAATTAAACAAAATCAAGATCTCCCTTTTGACCCCCACCATTCTTGTGGATTTCCAAAAACCATACCATGAATTTTGCAAATTCATACATGCTATAATTGGTGTCAGCCACAAAAAAAAGAAAGAAAGAAAAAGAAACAGAATATAAGGCCAAGAGATTTCTCTTTTCTCCTAAAGTGCCATCTAAGAAATTGAAGGCAGTGACCCCAATCAGGTTAATATCAAATAGCAAGAGCATGCCAGACATGGCACACATTCCCACAAAAGGAATTGCTTATGAATGTACCAAAAACTAAATTCGGTCGCAGGGGCATAATTGTTGTAATTGTTGGCATATCAGGTACTACTAATACTATATAATTACCTTATTTAACACCCCTAAAATATAAATGGTTATATTTTAGTTAGATATAAACCAACATGGTTACAGTTTGAGGTGCTCAAATTAACAACCTATTCCCAAGAGCAGACTACCAATCAATGCATGCTATATCCAGGGAGAATCTAAAAAAAAATGAAAGGCCTAAGACAACTGCCGCAACTGGGATAATTAGCATAAGAGAATGTTCTAAGTCGGTAGCTTGATATTCAGGGTGAAAATATCTTGTAACTGAAGTCTAGTAGTTAAGAGAATGAATTCTCCAAACATCAAACTCACAAAAAGACCAACTCCTTGAAACAGACATAATGGTAGTCATCAACACCTAACGGCCGACATCCTTAGGTTTGGGACTTTCAGGTAACTATCCAAACACAACCATAGCAAACTCCTAGTAGGTATTGGACATATTCGCCCTTTGATTTCTAAATCTCTTCAAAGAAGATACAAAGAGAACCACATTAATAATTAAAACCATACCAAGCACGAAAAACTCTGCCACACTAATCTAACAAACACTGTCACCAACAATTATAAAGCCCCCATCACATTAAATCGGTGTTCGATGCAAATAATTAAGTCACAAAAAGGTACACCAAGCTCAGTACATGCAGCCATGAAACCAAGCTCAAAACAAAGAAGGAGAAAACAAATTACCAATCCATGAGAAAACCCTAAATTCAAGAAAGAAGAACACATACCCCAGGCAACAGTGCACTCCTCGCTTGTAGCACTCGCTTGATTTGCTTGACACTCAATGCCTACACAAAAATACATACATAAATAAATAAATAAATAGAAAAACGAAAACCCTGGAAATCTTGAAAGAGAGAAAGCAAGAGACATACAAAGATCCATGATATGATTCCTACAAATAGCGCAGTTATCCACAACAATATCTGCAAACCCATCAAATAATTAACACAAAAACATGAAGAAAATAATTAAAATAAAGAAAGGAGGTATAATCAAAGAGACAAACCCCAAGCCCAAAGAGCGACAGCATTCCACTTCTTGATTTCGAATCGCTTCGGTTTCCTGGAGGAAGACGAACTTGCCTCGCCTGCCGTAACCATCGTCACGTCCGTGTCCATATGGGCTTGGGTTCTAGAGAGCAAGAGAGAGAGTTTTTGGTTTGTTCTTTTCTTTTCTCTTGTGAAGGCAAAGAGAGAAATTGGGGAAGGAACGAAGAAAATCAAAAAGGAGCGTGAGAAGGTGGATTAATCATGGGGTTTTCTTTTTTACTAGCGCGGTACTGATTATTTATCCGAGTCATATGATTTTACTAGAGAAATTGGAGGTAGTTTTTCAAATTTATTTTTATTTAGTTTTTTTACCGTCAAAATAAATATTTATAAAAAGACAGAGAAAAGTATATATTTTAATAGAAGAATTATTTTTCTTTTATTCATGCATTTTGTTTTTTTTTTTTACTAAAACATGAGTTTCTATTAATAGCATGTTTTTTTAATAAAAAGCATAGGCAATTGAAATAAATTCTTGTAAGAATTTTAATAATTTGAAATAAGTAAAAAATATATCTCTTTAATCCAGATATTTTATTTTTTTTGTGCATTTTTTTTGTTTTAATGCAAATTTGTTTTTATTAGAAATGTTATTTTTTAAATAAAAAGCTTATTATGATCTTAAATATAAGCTTTAATAAAAAAAATATTAAAGATCATGTCTCTAACATTTTTTATGAAATTAAGGAGAAAAATAATAAATATAAAATTATGTAAAAAATATATAAAAAAATAAAATAAAATTTATTTTCATTGAATATTTATAATCACATTTGAAAACAAAATCTATTAGATTCATATATAATAATTAATAAAATAATTGTTAATATAACAATAAAAAGCTTAATCCTATTTGAAATCCATGACATAATATAATATAATATAATATAATGATATTTAATTGAACATTATTATTTTATTTATAGTGTATTGTAATAATAATTAAGGAAAAAAACAAAGGTAAATATAAAAAAAGACAAACCACTTATACCCTAGAAGGATGGGTAACACGTTCGACCCAATACAATCAAGCCCTAGCACTTGCAGGCAAGGCCTGCACGCCTGGTTTTCTTCCTTTCTTGTTTAGTGAATAGACAACACAACATTGATATTAGTGAATAAAAAAATCAAAAAAATCAAAAAAATAATTAAATAATTGAACTGTGAAAAAAACTGGTTAGAATTTAAAAAAAACTTATTAAACCGATTAGAATTTTAAAAAAAATCGATTTGTTCGGTTTTGATTTGATAAGTCTGAAACAAAAAAAACAAAACAAAAAAAAACTCGAGGCAAATAGGAAAAACTGAGTCAAATCAAAAAAACCGAGCCAAACCGGAACCGGTCTGTTTGAATCGGTTTTTGTTCTAACATGATGTCCATTTTCGAACATTTTGATTGCTTCTTATGCCAACGAAAATGGACTTTGAGAATCATCCAAATCCAGGTCAGCTTCTCTTAATTTAACTCTCTTTCCCTTATGCTGCTTCAGCTGCTCCTGGGGACCTAGCTGGTTTCTTTGTTTAGTAAAACACCAGTTTCAACATCTGGGTCTCCTTCGCTCTTTAAAATTGTCTTCTAATGCATTTATGATTGGATACATCTTAAGTTTATACGGTACATCTCGTTTCAAATGCATTATGTCGGTGTTTAAGAATATAATAGTGAATATTTTTAAAATATTATTTTTGACATTAGAATATCAAAATAATATAAAAAAAATAATGTTTTATAAAAGTTATTTGTACTAAAGAACCATCTCAACCTAAAAATTTAAATTATTAGATAAAGTTATGAGATATGATTTATATTATTTTTTAACACATTTTCTCAAATATCAAGATATAATTTATATTATTCTCTGACAATTTAAACCGCGTTGCTAAACTGCCCCTAAAACATTAGGAAACCAAGCTCAAAGTTGGTTCAAGTTGGTTCATGATTTGGTAGATGTAGGTAAATAACGAATGACAATGGACACTTGTATTTACCAAAACTGAACGTATATTGGTCGAGCTATTGCCATGAAAGAATGAACATGAAAGTTTACAATCTCAAATATTTATTCCAACTCCAAGCCCATCAAAATCTCTGATTTCCAATGCAGTCTGTATTGAAGAATTTGTTAGGTAAACTTTTCTTTATGTATTTTTTTTTATTTTACAGTAAATATATTATCAAACCAGATTGTACGTAAATCAATTTTTTTTCCCAGATGATTTAAAAAATACGTACGTATTTTATCCTTAAAATATTCAGATCCAAAATTAGAAGGGTTTGTACGAATGATGTCATCATGTGAATAATTGAATAAGTTTTCTCTTTTGTCACCCAACCAATTCATATTAATAAAGTTTTAATTAAGTATTACTGATCAACCTAACCAACCCACCCAGAAAATTATATCACATGAAAATTACTGATCACCAAAGTTTTTGGACTCCTCTAGTAGTTAATTGCAGGACCAGTCTGCAGAAACGGGGACCGATGAAAATTGGAAGCATTTATTTGAATGGTCACAATACGAGATGCATCCTAAGAGATCGGCTTGCTATATATCCATCATAGTCTGCGTTCAAAATACATATTCGATAGCTAATAGGAAATTTGTATACATGATCTGGTTTCTCAATCAAGATAAAATTTGAGCTTTCTTATAGGTTCAATGCTTGAAAATTGACAAATATAAATAGATACATCGATGAAATATTTTTGTTGATAGATTGAGGGGAATTTTTCCGACTAAATATATCATCGCAGTTACTAATAGTAAACACCAATTAAAATGTTTTTTTAGTATATATCGAGGAAATTACAGTGTGAAAAAAAAATGAAAAAAAAGTCAAGAAGTACGTACATGCATTTTTACAAATAGAATTACCGACGAAAAATCCATCTATAATATTTAATTTATGATTTGACGAGCGACCCCCCAACCTCCAACTACAAATTTGATCACCTCAATACTTAGTTTGTCAGCATCCCTGTTCTGATTCAAATTTTTTTGAGGATTCTCCACTTCAAGTAAGCAATACTACCCATTTTTTATTTGAACTCAATTTTAAAATGTTATTTTTTATTGCATATTTTTTTAGTATATGTATTTTGTTTGGGTGATTACTTGTTTTGTAGCTTTTTTCCATAGAAATTTATTGTATGAATGTATGATTTGTACATGTTAGGGTTTGTTTGAGATTTTGTAAAATTGTATTCATTCACTAACACTATTAATTAAAATTTATCCCTGTTAGGCTTTTTTCCATAGATATTTGTCTTCACCTGTTAATTGATGAGTTGAAAAATTATAGTCATCCAGGGCTTTGACATATGATGTATCGAGGATATAAAATTTTCAGCTTATAAATGTTGTATTTGAACATAGATTAATTGTATTTAAACTTATAAATGTCCAAATTTGTAATAAATATTTGATTTTTATATTTATTTAATTTTTAATTATTTTCTATTTTTGTTTAATAGATTTTTTTAAAAAAATATTTTTAAATTATTACTGATGGGGTTACTTAAGGACTTACTCCGTCAGTATATTCTAGACAGTTGGAAAAAAGTTATTATAAATATCATTGCCACTGTTTACTCACTGACAGAATAACAGACGGATTGTATGATGATTATATATCAAATTCCTAGATAGAAATACAGTCGGACAAAAAAAAATCACCGATTGAATGACATAGGATTTTTCTGTTGGTGATATGTTATATTCATTGATGGAAATACCGATGGAATGAAACGGATAATGTTTTTTAGCGTGCTTTGTCCATAAGTAAATTCATCGATAAATTTATTTCAACGAATTCACTGACGGAGCACAAATCACATATAAGAATTTTTTTGATGGATTAGTTTTGTTCGTAAGCCCGTTGATAAGCTTCGTGCTCACAAACTGTGAGTATAAATACTGATAAAAAATTCCAACGAGAAATCTAACCTTGTTTGTTGTTTGTTGGGAAGTTATTTAAAAAATAAGAAAAAGAAAAGGAATGATAATCAAGAAATAGAAGAAGAGAAGGAGGCTGTCATGATCAGAGTGACATAACGAAAAATGCACTTTCAGCAAGATAAGGATGATTTGGATGTCAAATAGCTAATTTAAGAGACATTAATATTTTGAAGTAACAATTGATATGGACATTTTCTTTGTCTCGGGACATTGTGGACGAGAAGAAGATGCCGCTCACTCTGCTCATTTGTATGGAGTTTAGGACAACAATATCACAGTTACAATTACAATAGTTACAAACAAAACTACAAGATCCTAAGCTTAATTTCTTTTTATTGTGTTTTATTCTCCTAATGCTGAATGAAGAGATCAAGAAAAACTCATAAAAAAAATAAACGAGAGAAAATAACTTTGGTTGATTACATTTTAACTTTGAAAAAATTAATCTTCGTATCAATAAGTTTGTTTTAAAAATAATATATCAAGGCTCAAAAAATTATTTTTTTTATTCAGTTTGACTTTAAGTTTTTAACCCATTAGAGGGTTCTTTGGGGTCGAAATGGATCTGTACTGGTCTTTATAGGGTAAAAATAGTTAAAATTTAGATTTTTAGGATATAAATTACATAAACTCCAATTTTCTAGCCGCTGGAGGTGGTCAGACTTTGTTACAGTAGGAGATATAATTTTTACCCAGATAAATAATGTGTCATTCCAATTGTTAAAAAAAATAATAATAGCTTAAGTGGTCTATGGTCTATTATCATCATCAAAAGAAAATCAAAACATATAATATGAAGGAAAGAAGAGATTTTTTTTTTAAAAAAGTTCCATTAATGTACATTGATCATGTGGAGATGGGAAATGCAATTAATTAATGTTTATACTTGTAACCACTGTACTGTACTCGTCTCAACTGCATGTGTTAAGCCTCAACTCTCAAGTCAGGCCATGCGCTCCCTTATCATATCCTTCAATTCCCCTCTCAAGTCAGACCAACCACATCTAATAATATCCTGACCTCTCCCTTCAAATAAGTTCTCTCCCACATCTCGTTCCTTTCCTGCTAGATCACTGATCACATGGCTCAAGATCATCACCGAATCCCTCCCAGGAACACCGATCTCACCACCACCTACCGGTGGCCGCTTCGACGGAGACTTTCCCTACGTAGGCGTAAACTGCCCATAATACGTCTAGGAGGAGAGAAGCCTCGACGACGAAGGATGCTTTTATTGAGGATGTTAAGAGGAACGCGGTTGAGGTGGCTAAAATTGCGATACCTATGCATGTTAAAGAAGCTCAAGGAATGTTATCGTAATTTTATTAACGATCTGTCGGTATCTGGAGCGACTATAGAGGCTTATCAACAAAGGCTTTTAATGGAGACCTCTTTTGCTGTTCCTGGCATGGGTATTACTTTCTCCAACTTTCTTTCCGTTCAGGCTGGATCCAATCCCTCTCGATCGTTCATGACGTAAAATGTGTGTTTTTTTTTTAAAGAAAAATAATTAAGTTTAATTTCAATAATGTTAGATTAATTGTGAATCTTTTCTTTATTTCTTTGCTTCTTAATGTTTTCGTTTTCTTTTATATTAATTGTAGTATTGGGTTCTGTCTCGTTTATGATTGCATTTATATAAAGGATTATGTTTTATTGATCATTTGATGGAAAAGAAAATAATAATATTTATGGTAGAAAATCTAAGATCATAGAATGGCTGGTGTTCTAATACCTTTCGTTTTCTATTATTCTATATATACAATTTCTTCGAATTATAAGTTTTTTTTTTGTTTTTTGGTTGTAGAATTAAAAAAGAGTTAGCATGTTTAGGGTCTATTTGGAAAAATTGAGGGTTTTAATTAACTATGATGCTCGTGAACTTTGAAAAACTATAAATTAATTATAGTTTCTGAAGACAACACATGCAAATGCTTGATATATTAGCATTTAAAGTATTACCAAACATTTCAAGCATAAAGGCACATCCAAAGTAGTGATTCTCAATCGAGCACTTATTGTGCTAGCTATTATAAAGGCAAATATAAATGCACTATACATGGATTGCTATAGTACATATTATAACTACGTATTTATTTATAAGGTGTATAAAAATACAATTTAGTTCTTAAATGTTTTTTTATTTTTATATATTTGGTTCATGTAGCTTTAAATTTTATTTTTATTGTATTCTAATACATGTTAAGAGATGAAAGAGAAAGTTATAAAAAAATAAGAAAGGAAAGAGAAGGTGTTTAACTAGCTACATTCTAGAAATAAAAAGGATAATTTTGTTGTTAATCAATGTATTCACCTTGAAGAAAATAATTTTATTTTTTAATTTGTTTTTTTATTTTATTTGGTTTTTTTTTAATTTTTAAACTGATTATAAAGTGTTTTGAGTTGGAAATGAAATTGTTAAAACTCTCATAATATTTTTTTTAGGTTTTTTTTTTAAAAAAAATAGGTTGAGCTTTGGATTTCAAGGATTCAAATTATCCAAACTCTAATTTTCAGCCATCTCTAACGGTTAAAATTTGTTGCAGTAAATGACACAACATTTATCTATATATTTATCTATATAGAGGACATATCAGTTATGCATTTATGAAAGAAAAAAACGTAAGCATATGAATTGGCATCTATTTCTGTTAAAGATAAATGAAACAAGCACGCAAATTTATGCTTTTGCCTTTTTAAACCTAGTCATGTAGGCCTAGACTTTGACCTCATGCACACTTGGTTGGTCTCCCCTTTTTTTTCTCAAAAAATTGAATATTATAAATAAAATCTTTTTTAAAAATAATTACAGTTATATTTTAAAAATCATATAATAATATCATACTTTTCAATTTAGATTGTAGGTTTTTAATGGTAATGTTAGTAGTTACTTCATAAATATTTTTATATAAAAGTAATATGCATAATACTTCTTTAAAAAGTTCCCCGAATAAAATATCTATTTTTTTTGTGAGGTTTTTATACAATTTCTTAAAATTGATTGTTCCTTTATTTTTGCATACAACAGCATATAAATTATTAAAAGACATTTTCTATTTTTTTTTTTGAACTTCCTTTTCAAGTCATGTTATTAATAAAACAAATACATCAATAATGAAGCGATGTTTGGTATAGAAACTTTTTGAAGCAATTCATAACAAAAAAACGATTTGTTTAACACAATTGTGTATCGAGAATTTTTTTTTAAATGTGATAAATTATAGATTATAAAGTAAAAACATTGTTAATTTTGTTCTGTTTCATTTGAAATTGTTGGTATACTTGTTTTAATTCAAAAAATATAACAAACCAGAACATATTTTATCTCATTCAAAATCTCGTTCCATTCCAGAAATTAATTCCATCTAAATTCTGATCAGAATATTCTGGTTCCGTTCTGGCCATATTTGTTTTTGGCCAAATAATGTTTTTTTATTTTGGTTTTTTTAAAATAATATTTAGTTTTACGGTATCAATTACATCTCTTAATCTGATTGTTAGATCAGACTAAAATTTTACGAGGAGTCTCTTTATTTATATATTGTTATATCTAAAGTTAAAATTTTAGGGCAATTAGAATTTAGAAAGGCCTTGCGAGACTGCCAAATATATTTTCATAATTTTATTGAAGTTCATAATTTTGTTCAGAAAGATCATTTTACTATGTTCTTTTTTTAGATTCAAATTTTTTTTTTCAATTTCATCATTCAACATTAGGTTTATTGGCAATTGAGCTTCATAATTTGTTTTGATTTGCATTATTTGTGGTTATCATAGTCTCATGACTCAGGTTATAGATCTGAAAGGTTAACCCAAGTTGATTTGGATCGATCCAATATGTTGTCGTCTCAATATTTTTTTTTTAAAAAATATCATTTTAAATTTTTTTAATTAAATAATATTTTTACTAGTTGTTCAAATTATTTTTGAACCTGTCAAGTCTATTGGGTGATATCAGTTTAACTTTTACTTTTTTAATTATATTTAAAATTTAAATTGCATAATTTTAAATTAATTTATTTTTAAATTTAAATTTAAATTTTATACACACACACAATACAATTTCAAGACAGCACGTCAAAATACTTCAAACTAAAACATAATGTGTTCCAATTGGAAAAAACCAAATACTAAATAAAACAGAATTGACAATATTGACGGGGACGTATCAACAACCAATAATGGAACAAACTTAATTACAAAAGCATGATATACGATGATAAAGTTAGATGGACATGTCACGTTATGCGGAATGGATCATAAGTAGAGGGGTCTGTCCCACCCCGAGCTCCATGTTTGTAATATAAATACTCAATGACATAGGCTGACAATATGGATACACTATATTATGTTATCTATTATTATTATATGTAAAGCTATATGGCATGGTGTTTTTACCACAGTCATATTCATTCTTCACCCTTTTATATTTTATTATGGATTACAAAAGTGGATTTTTTTGATAATTTTAATTTGTTTCTCAAACATTTGTTTTACATAATTAAGCCATATTTAGAATCTAATTTCATTTATTTTTTGGGCGAGGGTTGAATTGCAAGACATGTGACTGAAAAGCATACACAAGTAACATAAGTGGTGCGTTCAAATTTTTTGGTGAAGTACCATTTTTCCTCTTTATTTTTTTACTATAAGGAGACCAATTTTTTGCATTTTTTAAATATTCATTTCAATACTTAACTTTAATTTCATCATTTTTCGGTCCTTATTGGATGAGAGGAGAGAGCGGCTATTATCGAAATCCGGCATAGAGAAAAAGGTGTCATTTTAATGATTCCAACCACCAAAACATTAGATTTTTGTTCTAAATGGTTCCATATTATGAGAAGAGTTTAAATTAGGTATTTTATTATCTTAAAAACGCTTAAAAAAACATACTTGAGTTAGGGAATAAATTGGATTCCGAGTTGATACTTGGTTTTGGACTGGATTTTTGCGTTTTTAAAGGTTAAGGATGGGTTGAACAAGGTTATGAAGGTGTTTTCTAGGTGTTTAAGGTTGAAAATTGGTGTTTAGAGGATAAAAACCAGGCATTATGATTTTCAAATTGGGTTGAATTTGGATATGTCAGACGACGGGTCATTTCTTTTTCTTTTCAAATTGGGTTGAATTGGGATATGGCAAATGACGCATCATCGTTCTTTTTTCAAATTGAATTGGGATGGACATCATATCACCCGACCCATTATCTTACAAAAATAGGACAGTGTAACTGGGCCTGACGATTCGTTAGTCATGGGTCGGACACTAGGCTAGACTTTATTCTTTGCTCTTTTTTTATTTTCCTTTTTTTAGAACTTTTTTTAAATTATATTTAAATTTATATTTTACTTCTCTGTAATTTTTTATAATTATTTATCCTCTTTTAAATAGTGATTAGTGTTTAATTATATTGGATTTGTTTATTTTTTAAGAGATTGTATTATTCATTTGTAGTTTTTTTAATAGTTTATATATATTAAATTTATTTTTAGAAATGAAAAATATTTAATATATTATGATATTTTTAATATGTGCAGCACTACATAGTAATTTTTTCTTTTTATTTTATCCAATAAATCTTATTTATTTGTCAATTTCAATTTCAACTTGATTTGAATAAAGAAATTTATTAAATATAACCAGGTAAATTACCCATATTATCATATTAAATATATTGATCTATGTTTTTCTATCAAAGTTTCTGTTTTTTTCTTTAAGAAAAAAACTACTAACCCAAAATGGTTTTGATGAGGTGTCTTCTCACTCTTTCTCTCTTAATAAACTTGACTCTTTTTTTTTTCATCTATTTTTTCTCATACTCTGAAAAAATAGTTTCGTAGAAAAGGTCTAACAAGTTTTTTTCTTCTTTTCATTACTGGTTTCAACATCTCAGTATTATGTTGGTGTTTGATTTTATGATCGTCTATTTTTGGTATCATGTAGTTAAATAAAAAATACTTTTTCAAAATACAAATTAGAATCCCACTGAAGTCAATAACCCAGTTCACAAGTTTGGCGTGTTAGCCCAAGTTACCTAGTTTATAGGTTTAACGAGTTCACCCACTACCCGAGAATGCTTTCTTTGTTGTTGGTCCTTTAATTGTTTTTAATAGTTTTTTCTCGATTTAATTCCTAAATATTGAATTGGTTGAGAAATAAAATACGAATGTAATTAAAAATATAGTTTTAAAAAAACATTATTAAATTCAATGGAATCTATGACACGAGTCGCTTAGGGACTAAGATCGAGCCAATATGTCATTATTTCAATAATTTTTTGGAAAAATATATCATCTTGGATTTTTTTAAAAAGCTAAGTTATGTTTTTACCAATTATCAATATTGTATTTGGACCCATGAAATCAATCAATTTAATTCGGGTTAGTTCCCGCGCAATTTATTTAGAAACTCGAGTTAGGTAAAAAGTTAGATTGTAAAGTTTCAAGAAAATTAATTAACTAGAGGACGAGGTTTTACCGTGTCCCTCCTCATAAAGCACTATGCATTGGAATGATACTTTTTTTTTTTTGCTTTTTTTTTCAATGAATGTTTTTTTAATTTTATCATTTAATATTAGATTTATTTTTTATTAAGTTACCACACTTTCATGACACGGATCATGAGTTTGGTGGGTTAACCAAGTTGAGTCATGTTTTTTTTTCTTAATGAACTTTTTTTTCTTCTAATTTCATTCTTTAATATTGGGTTGATTGAGAATAAAACTTCATGATTTGTTTTTTTTTTTTACTTTCAATTACGTTATTTTGGTGTCATGACCTAGGAATAATGCTTAACGTTTAACCATAATTTACTTAGGTTGTTTTTTGTATCTTTTTTTTTTTATTTTTTTTAAATTTCATCATTCAACACTTGGTCGGTTGAGAATTGAGATTCATAATCTGTTATGATTTACTTTCCAAGGGGATATCTTGGTTTCACAATCAAGGTCATGGATTTTGATATATTTAACCTTGGTTAAATCATATTATTTTTTCATTCTCTTTCTAAGAGATTATCTCGGTCTCATGATCCGAGTCATAAATTCTTCAACATTGGATTTGTTTTTTATGGGTTATCGCTATCTCATGACTTGAGTCACGAGTTTGGCTGGTTAACCTAATTGACTCAATTTTTTTAATTGTTTTTTTTCAATTTAATCATTTGATATTGTGTTTGATTGAGAATTAGGTTTCATGATTTGTTTTGGTTTGCTTTTTATTACGTTATCCCAATCTCATGACTTGAGAATAATGCTTAACAGGGTAACTTGGGTTGATTTGACTCATTTTTTATGTAATTTTTTTACTTAAATTTTTTACAAATTTCATCATTCAACATTGGGTCCAACATGGGCGATTGAGATTTGAGCTTCATAATTTGTTTTGATTTGCTATCTATAAGGTTATCTCAATCTCACGATTAAAGTCATGGATTTGGCAGGTTAACCCAGGTTAAATCAGGTCATTTTTTTCTATAAGATCAGTCTAATGACATGGGTTATGGGTTCGGTGTATTGACTCAAGTTGTTTTTTATTGTTCGTTTTTTATTCAATTTCATCCTTCAACATTGAGTTTTTTTAGAATTGAGTTAAATAATTTTTTTATATTTGCTTTCTATAGGGTTATTAGGGTCTCATGATTTAGTTAGCAGATTTGGCAGGTTCACCTGAGTTGATCCGAGTTGATCTAATATGTTGTCGTTTCAATACTTAAAAAAACAATATTGTCTTGATTTTTGTTTAATTAAACTACATTTTTATCAATCATCCGGGTTGTCTTTGGACATGCCAACTCGACTAGGTCACATCAAGTCAATTTTTATATAGTTTTAATTTTTTTTTCTACTAAAAATACATTAGCAACACCTGGATATTTTTTTATGTTAAAAAAATTTAATTCTTTCCGCTAAAAAATAACAAAAGTTAATTGTCATTGGAAAAAAATTGTTTATAAAGAAATGAAAGTATGAAACAGTATAGTAAAGGTTTTGCCTTTCCCATAAAAAATCATTGAACTAGCTGTTGAGAATAGTACAGTCTTTTCATAAGGTTTATTAGTCATTATCAGACTGATCAAGGACAACTTAATCTTTTCATATTGGTAAAGCACAATAAAAAGATTAAATTATTATTTGAAGCAAAAATTTTAAAATTGGCATCGAAGGGGTTTTTTTTATATATATATTTTCAACCTAATTTTTTAGGTTATAATCAAGTTGAACGAGGGATAATTTGATATTTTAATAAATATAAATATAATTAAAAAAAATACACGCTAATGTGTAGGAGGAGCTTGTGGTCTTCTAGCAGCTCGTGTGGCGTCTCGTGGTTGCCAAAATTTCCCTTTCGTTGTGTTGTTGAAATCATTGCAATGTCTTCTTTTTATTAGGGATGCACATTGTTGTGGTGGTGGGGTGATTTATTTCTAGAGGTGATTTTTTTCTTTTTTTGCCTATCTTTTCTTTCTCTTTTCCTAGAAATTCACATTGGTTATTCAAAGTTGTCTTTTTATTTATTGAGATTTCAACTTTGATCCTTATTCTTTTGATTTCTAGTTTTGGCCCTTTATAAAATCTCAATTTGTTTTCCATTTCATCCTTCAATCCAATTTGTGATATGTTATAGTTTTTCAATTTGGTCCTCATTCTTTTGATTTTTGTTGGTCCTTTTGTTAAATTGATTTTTCTTTTTAATTTCACCCTTATATAAAAAATTTATAGATGTTTTTTAATTTATTTTTTATTTTGATTTTGATGATCATTATGCTGTTTTTTATTTTGGATTTTTTTATATAATTTTTTTTTTCAAATTCATCATTAAACATTTGATTAGTTCCGAATTGGGTTTCGTGGTTTTTCCAGATAGCGTGCTTCTAGTCTAATGACCTCAGTCACGGGTTTGAAAAGTTAACGCGGGTTGATTTTATTATTATTATTATTATTTACTAATTTTCTTTTCTGATTTCATTATTCAACATTGGTTTTTTTTTTTTAAAAAAAATAGGTTTTGTAATTTTCTGTTCTATCGGGTTATCCCGACCTTGTGACTAGGATCACACGTTTTACTAGTTAACCCTGGATGTCTCAACCCTTATTACCACTGTTACAGGTCTGTCATGCCAACTTAGGTTTACTTGAGCTATTTTTTTATCTAATTTTATCCTTCTGTATTTAATTATTTGGAAAATGAGATACATTGTTTTTCTCATTTTAGATAAAGTTTTGTTTTAGGTTATTGTGATCATTTTTATTTTTTATTTGGCTTATTTTTTGTCGTTGTCTATTTTTTTACTTAATTAAAATAAAAATCAACTTATTTAATTCAAACAAGTCTATCATTCAAGTTACAAATTATTCAGCTTATAAATATTATTTTATATATAAAACAAATCAGGCCCTACAGCGTAGGGTCGCCCTCCAGCGTAGATCCAAAAATTGAGGCATCCATGATCAAGCTTAAAGGCTTATTTACACCTATAATTGGATTTTATTATATCGGGAATTTGGATTTTAAGCAAAAAATATGAGATTTTTTTTTCATGCATCAGTCCTGACATTGATGTGTTATAAGGAAAAAAGAAAAAGAAAAAGAAAAAGAAAAGGATTGATAAGTTCGAACCTTTAATGCATCAATACTGAAATTGATGTGTTTATGGTTTTTCTTTTTCTTTTTTTTTCCTAAAAAAAAAAGGAGAAAAAGCCAACATAACTATGTGAGGGTTGTTCTTTTTATTACAAGTTTAGTTAATATTTTATTAATAAGATTCGATAATATAAGACGTTCCTCAATAATTTACTATAGTTAAGACTTATTTAGGTGTAAATGTAATTTCAACTTCAAAATTCTGGAGAGTTAAATCTGTTAATCAAATTTGATAAAAGGATTGATTGTTATCTTAAAATTACTTTATTTTTCAAACGTTAAAACCAATTATTATTATTTTTAAAGTACTTATTGCATTTTCTACAAGAGCGTAGCACAAATAAAAAATTATATAATAGTTACATATGACATTAACTTTGTTCATGTAAACATATTCAATTTTTAATAAAAGCTTTATTTAACTTTAATATTCATTAAATATTTGATTAATGAATCTAATGTAAGGATAATATTCATGGGAAAAAATATTTTGCAAAAAAAATTATAAAGTTACTATAACTATGAGATTTCTATTGTAACAATCCAAAATAACCAGGACAAAGAAACTCACAATCAAGCTTATTAAAATACATAATCTTTTTTTATAATCTACCAAAATTTTAGCAGTTTCCCTATAATAAAAGGTCTTACGTTATCAACAATGGCCTTTTACACTTCTGATTCATATTTTTCATCCATGATCCAATCATATTGGATCTCAACCACATCAATTCTACTCATTATTTCACTTAAATCCATAAGAATATACTCGCAAATAATTATGCATCTTAAAGGAAAATAAAAATCAAAACATACATATAAAATTCATGAAAACATCTTAATAATAGAATTTGTCTATATTCATGCATCAGAGGTTTAACATAGTTATTACATCATTAAGTACATTACAATTGGTCCTAAAATGATACATATTACTTCTACTCTATGGTAACAAAAGCATAATAAGATGGGAATACTTCTAATATGAATGAGATGACCCTGAAAAGTGCAACATAAATATTACAATAATGAAGCAACTATAACAATAATAAATACACTAAAACAATATCGCTATATTCATTCTTGTGATTTCAACACAATACTAAAACATTAGTAAATAATAATGATTTTTTTTATTTCATGCATTTCTCCCTAACTTCCCATATCATCCTTGATCCTCTAGACTTAAAATAATATTTTTGACTTTTATCAATCATTAATGGGTAACATTTTCCTTCTTTGCAAAAGGTTTTATCAAGAATGTGCTAATATTAAGTCTCTAGTATCAATTTGTTATCATTCATTAGAAATTTACTCCAAGTCTTAGAAATCCGCCAATATTAAGGTATCCTCTGATAATATTAGCTTCCTTAAATTCTTGAAAATGGTAAATCAAGTTCCTTTCCATTCTCTCATTCCTCATGGTTATGTCGATGTTAATAAATATATTAATATCATTAGTCTCCCTTACCCAGTATTGACTGATCAAGATTAAAAATAATACTGATATCAATGTGATTCATCAATATCATTAATTACCCAATTTCAAAGTAACTAATCAAACTCTTACAAGTACCTTGATTCGTCATTTAAGAATGCTAATGTTAAGAAACCTCTTGACATCATTAGCCTTCATTTAGGAACAACTAATCAAGTTCCATAAAAATACAGACATCAATGCAACACATTGATATCATTAGCTATTTTAAACTCGGAATAGCTAATCAAACTTCATGTTAATGATGATATCAATGCAACCAATTGATATTATTAGCTATCCAAACCCGAAATAACGAATCAAATTCTTTTTAATACTTTAATTTGTCCTTAGTTAATACCAATGTCAAGAGTCCATTGACTTAATTAGCCTCCTTTTAGGAGTAATTAATCAAGTTTTTCATCCATGTTCCTTCTTTTCTTCCATTATTCATTTGTTTACTTACCTTACACAACAATATTGAAGACGAAGAATTAAATTCTAATAATGTTAACAATGCCCTAATTTAATAATTTTATAGGTGTTAGGTATTTACTTGTTATGTTCGAAATCCCTGTTCTGGCTCGAGCGAGTGGTCTAGCTGCCAAAGTATCCCCTTCGAATCAATTTACCTATTGATTAATACCATTATTAGTAAACTGAAAATGCACGTTCCAATATAATAACTTTTCCTCCATAACACATTTTATAACATCCATTTTCAATGTTCCATTTTAATTTCCAAACACATCTTCATTCAAGTATGTCATGCATATAACATAATCAAATCTTATCTTTCATCCAACAATTTTATCCAATTGAATTAAATTCTCAAGTCATTAAAAATTCATTGTCATTATATAAAAATAATGTCAATCATCTATAATTATTATTGACATTATCAATAACACAATTTATAAGAGATATCATGAATACATCACTATCGAATAACTCTATCAATGGTCGACCATCTAGGGATTCCCTAGCCTACCAAAATTTCTTCATTATTCCTTCATAAACTCACTCATTCATCAATCCATAATGATCCTAGGAGTTTAATTTCAAGGAAATTTAACTTTTCCCTTGTTGCACCTGACATCGCGACGGCCTTAAAAATAAGTATTTGGAAAGAATGAATTTCTGGCATCCTATTCTTTGATGGGGTCTTGTTTAAGGAGTCGCCACCTAGAATTATGGTCACTAAAAACCCTAACTGGTCAACAGAGATTCTATGATTCGAGACTGGTTACGTAAAAGGAAAGATATTATTACCCCTTAAACGTTCTGCCTGAGGCAGACTGCATTACTGATTTTGTCTTAAATTGCTAAAAGTTTATTAGTTTAGGCTATGATAATTTGCTTATAATATTCCTGACTCTGGCGCCAATGAATATTCAACTACTGATACTTCCAACTCTGGTGTTTGTATATATTACGTAGCTATAAAATAAATTTAGATCAATATTTTTATTCCTGATTCTAGTGTCAATGAATAAATAAAATAAATTTATTTTTACACATGCACATATTTTTTATTTTTCTAGCTAAATAAAATAAAATACAATGAATAATATAAATTTAAACCGATATTTTTATTCCTGACTCTGTTGTTAGTGAATAAACCAATAAATTTATATTATTTTATTCACTCATACACATTTTATTTTTTTTTTATTTTTTACTTTTTTATTTTTCTATTTTTTTAGGGGCGGGCCCAGCTCAACTTTATATATGGCCTGGGTGGACCTAGCCCCGGCCGGCCGTCATTGGCCCAAGGCAAGACACTGGCCGGGCTAAGCAACACGCGTGCACTAACGCACACGTGTTGCTACACTGTGCAAGTGAATTAAAATTCACTTGCACAGTGTAAATGGCAATTAATTGAAATAAGGCGAGAAGAAGAAGTCACTTACCTGGTCCTGCTGAGGTGATGGAGACGATGGCGAAGCTTTGGGCGGCCGACGCCGCCTCCTCTCCTCTGCTCCTTCTTCTTCTTTGTTCTTGTGATTCTCGCGAATGGTTGGTTCCCGTGCTTCACGGTATTTGATCGATCTCCCGTGCTCCCTCCGATTTTCATTTGTTGTTTGCGGCTGCCGAAGTTGTGAAGGAATTTTGCCTTCCCTTTCCTCTGCTTTAACCTGCCCTTGTCTTCCCCTGATTTTTTTGTCTGGTTTCCTCCTCTGTTCTTTGCTCTGGTTTTTGGGTCCTTCTTCTCTGGTTTTTTATTCTTTTTCTTCGTCTGTGTTTGTTCTCTGAAGACGAAGGAGAAGCTAGGGTACGCTGGCTTTTTCTCTGGTTTTTCTTCCCCTCCTCCTTCTCTCCTTATCTTTGTGAATTTGTGCCTTTTTTACTCTGTATTTCTGCTCTGTTTTTTTTAGCTCTGGATCTCCCTCCCCCTTCTCTCGCTCCGCTCTACCTTTTATAGAGCCGAGAGCTTCAAAACCGATCTGTCTTTGCGGGATCGTTATTCAAATCACGAACGGGATCGTGGGCGAAGACGTAGTCCACGATTTGCCGCAGATTTCTGTTGAATCGGCTTTCTCCATGCGAAACGAAAGGGATGATGAACGGTGCTTCCAAACGGCGCCGTTTGTGTCCTTGGGAATGACTATTTTTCACTTTGGCCCCTAAACGTTTTAAACTCAACAATTGGGATCTTAATCGGTAATAATTAATTTCTAATTGTGCCCTTGGATTAAATTCAATTTGAATCCCCGAGTTATAGCGCCATTTACACAACAGTCCTGGGTTTCTGGACTATTCAATTTGGTCCTTGGACTTTAATTTTCTAGCAATTTTTCTTGAATCAGCTCCAAACTTTGGAATTTCTTTAATTAAATCCCTGATTCCTTTAATAACTTGAATCAAAGTTTAATTAAGTCTTCAAACTCATTAATTCTTCAATTTCTAACCAATTGACTCTCAAATTTAATAATTTCATCCTCAAACTTTAAATTTTGTGTTGTCTTAACCCCACTCTCAAATATATTTTTATCCATTTATTTTTTATTATTTATTCAAAAATTGGGTTATGACACCCCTAAATTTTATATTAGAACCCCAATCAATTTTTGCTATTATTTTGATAAAAATCAAGTAGTTCTTGTTTAAATTGATATAGATGGGTTCAAGACACCTTACCTGGTTATAATTTGAGTTTCAAACACCAATCGGTTAAAATCTTCCCAAACCTCCTCCTTCTTCCTTTTTTTTCTTCACTTTCTCTCTCTAAGACAATCTTCTCTCTTTGATCTTTCTTAATTTCTAGTGTGGATGTGTTCTTCTCTCTCACAAAACTCTCTCTTTACTCTTAAACATCATTCTTTAGCCCTTCAAGGTGAAAGGAAAGAAGAAAAAATGAAAATACCTTTTTTTTCTCTTGATTGTACACCATTGTAACAGTCTCAAATTGTAAACTCAAAATATATGATATATATTCGTAGCTACAAATTTTATATATATATATATATATATATATATATATATATATATAATTTTCCTGAAATTTCAGCACAGTTTCCTTTGTATTCTTTAGATACCAAGTTATCGACTCAATCATTTCTCAACCTGTAACATCAATCACAATATTCGTCCCATTATTTGGACTTCAAAAAAACTCAAGCATATTTCAATATCTCAATTCTATTTTCTATAGAACACTATAATAAAACTAATAAATTCTTAACATGCATCGTCTCTTTTTTTTTTATAGTATTTGTGCTCAAATATATACACAGCCAACCATAATTCAACTTAATAATAATAATAACATTATAAATTACATCATACATAAGATAATAAGTTAAACATTACATTTTTAGATATGCAAGTATATTACAACAAAATATTAGTTCTTCTAATTACATTAATCACATAACAAAATTATTTATCCAAGCATCTACTTTCCAGATCGAGGGTGCGATGTACCTAAAAACATTATCGCATAAAACATGATTAAAACAATTGCACATTTCAATAAGTAATTGATTAAGGACTAATTATTCATATACATTAAAGTGACTTTCATATCATAGAATAAATTGTCTTATTTTCTTTTGAAGTTTCTAATTTCATAAATTCTCTTCTAGACATAGGGATACAACTACTAAAATAAAAATATCAAGAGTGTCTCCCACAAACCAAGCATATTTAACTTCAAAGTTTTACAATTAATCTATTTTACATCAAGTGACTATCCCATTAATTTGTAAATTAATTTTTTTAACATGGTCATGCAATCAGGCATAAATTCCAGTAATCAGGAAATGATCTTCAAGGCTTGTCCATTCAACAGAATATTATTTCCAGTAATTGCCCATTCACCAAGGCATTATTTCCAATAACCAGGAAATAATTTTTCAAGGCTTGCCCATTCACCAGGGCATTATTTCCAAGAATCGCCCATTCACCAGGACATTATTTCCATTAACCAGGAAATAATTTTTCAAGGCTTGCCCATTCACCAGGGCATTATTTCCAGTAACCAGTACTAGAATTTACAATCTATAAAAATTCATTCTACAATAATAAAAAAATATATAAACTAATTAATTACTCCAAGGTGTCGAACACCTACCTGGTGTCTCTTGGCGTGAAGATGTCCCTTGTTGCTTGATTAGGTCCTGCGGCCTCCTCTGTACCAACAAAAATTACTTTGTCATTGTTCATTCATTCGAACCGGTAAAAATTATAATACCCATTACATATTCTTTGATTAAATCCAACATCCTTAATTAAGTTTAATTGACTTTTAATTCAAGGAGGACAAAACCCTCATTTATGAAACATTTACTTATTTACATATTGGCCCCCATTTCTTCTCATTTCTATTTTTGCCACTCAACTCTTCTTTTTACTTAATTCTCACCTTAACATCTTATATTTTATTCTATTGTATCCAATTACAATACTTGGAATCCTTTTATTTAATTTATTCGGTACTTTATTTATTTTACTCAGATTATAATTTAGCGAGTTTTCACATATATCCTTAAAAATATTGATTGTAAATTCTTGCGCAAGGTGAAATGAGATTTGAAAAGAGTTTTAAATCTTATTTAAAAAATCAATGACTATGGTGTTGAGAACAAACATGATTTGACATAATAGATACACACCACGCTATAATATTTAAATTAGAATATTATTAATAAAGGGATAGTAATTATATTGAGAAATTGGTCATTGAAAGGCTAATTCAAAACACTTATGACTTTTCTAATATTTGGGGATCATGACACGTTGCTAGACGTTGTAATTAATCTGCAAATATAAATTTATCAATTGTTGAAATTATAATATATTAATTTATTTAATCTTATTTTATTTAGGATTATGGTTTATAGTGAGTCAATTTATTAGGGAACCTAATGGGCCACACATATAAGAACCACTGGTTAGAAATTAAACTAGAATGATTAATCAAGTGTGCCTTGATTATAAATAAGTTTTAGAAATTGAGGGCTAAAATATAGTTAATATAGACGATTACAATTCTAGACGGAGAAAAAAAATCATGTAGCGATTTGATTGAATAATTTTCTAAAATAATATATGTGATATTATTCAAGGGGCAAATTGATATTTTTCTATTTATACGGTTTTTGGTTTCCTTATAAATAAAATGTTATGCCTTTTATTTTCTATAGAGAGAAGAAAACTAAACAAGTTATAGAAAACTTAAAAAACACAAAAGAAAAGAGTTATCACTCAAAAGCATAGCAATCCCTCTCTCCTAAAAGGGTTTAGAAGATTTCTCACTAGTGATTTGTGTGAATTACCGTTAAAGGTCGGACATTTGAATGACTTGTTGTTTACGACAACCCAACTTTAAAATAATTATTAAAAGCCTAAAAAAACATTTTATTTTCAGGTAATCTTTGACAAATTCTAAACAATTCTAGATCCATATAACAATATCCTTATAATTCTTGAAAAATAGTAAATTTACTATTCATGTTGCGTATATATGTTTTGGGAAACCCAACACTTATAACCTTTGATTATTTATACAATCTTTTATTATTTTGATCGCATGGATTTACTCACAAATGAATAAGGTTGCAGGCTTATTGTGAAATCTACTAGTAGGAGAAATCTTGGAGAACAATATCTTTATTGAACATCTACATAACTCATCAATAAAATGAATTGTTTAATTGGACGATAATGTATGACCCACATGGATATCTTTTATGACTACATTGCTAACCAATAATACAAGTTGTATATGTGATAACTTATGAAACAATGTATTTTATAAGCTTCACACTTATAACTTCTAAAATAGGTAATTTAGTTGTGTCAAGCGGCACTATAAAAACCAAGAATGTTTTGGCAGTACGAGCATAAATATTATTTAGCATGATAACCTTTTCTCATTTCCTTTTCTTTTTCTACCTAGTTGGGTGTTTGGCAAAAGAATTTTATTTGGTTAGGTTATTGGGCCTAACAAATTGCCCAACAAGTTCGTCATTGTTTGGTTGGGCAGCAATCCAAGTGGCCAATCTGGCTAGCATGGAGCTAGGCCTAAAGTTGTCTGGTCTTTGTTTTTTTACTTTATTGTCAACTATTGTAGTAAAAAAACAAATTGCAATCTATCACACACTTAAATCAAATCATTGTCCAAATTCAGTCCAAATAATTTGTCAATGTTTTCGTTCATCTACAATCTTACACCTTTTTAGAGGTAACGCTGAATAATTATTTGCGGTACGCTGCGAATCAGATTAAATTTTTTTTGGATATAAAAAAATATTTAGGTGTTGTTAATGTGTTTTTTAGTAGAAAAAAATAAAACTATATAGGGATTGACTTGATGTGACCTAATTAACTTGTCAGGTTCAAAGACAAATCAGATAACCAAGAAAAATATAGTTTAACTAAAAAAAGTCAAGATGATATTTTTTTTAAGAATTTAAACGATAACATATTAAATCGACTCGGATCAACTCGGGTTAACCTACAAAATCTGTTACCCGAGTCATGAGACCTTGATAACTTTATAAAAAACAAATTAAAAAAATTATTAAACTCAATTCTCAATCAACCCAATGATAAAGAATCAAATTGAAAACTAAATTCAATTAAAAAAAATAAGTCGAGTCGACCCAAGTTAACCTTTCAAACCTGAGTCATAACACCATGATAACCTTATAAAAAAGCACATTGAAATAAATTATGAAACTTAATTCACAATCAACTCCATGTTGAAGGATGAAATTACAAAAAAATAAAAAGACAAAAAAACACCACCCAAGTCAACAAAACAAACTCGTGACCCGAGTGATGAGACTAGAAAAACCTCATACAACGCAAACTAAAAAAAATTATTAAGCCTTATTCTCAGTCAGCCTAATATTAAAGGATGATATTGAAAAACAAATCAAGAAAAAAAGAAAAAAAATCAAAGTTAACCGGCTTAACCCGCAACCTAGGTTATAAGATTGTGATAATCTCATAGAAAGCAAATAAAAAAAAATTATGAAGCTGAATCCTCATTCAACCCAATGTTGAAGGATTAAATTAGAAATAAAATCAAATAAAAAAAGATAAAAACAATGACCCAAGTTGACATGGCTTAACATGGGAAACCCCGGTGAGGAGACCAGAATAACTACATAGAAAGTAAATTAAAACAAATTATGAAGTATAATACCCACTAAACCTAATATTGAAGGATGAAATTGAAAAACTAAATTGAACACTGCTACATTGAAATTCCAAGGGGTTTTAGTATATTACTACATAAGTTTCTTGTCTAAACTATAGGTCAAATGTTTTTTTAAAAAAATTGACATAAACAAATAACCAGATGTTATTAATGTGTTTTTTAGTATGAAAAAATTAAAATTATATAGGGATTGACTTGATGTGACTTAGTCGACCTAGCAGGTTCATAGACAACCTGGATGACTGAGAAAAATATGGTTTAACTAAAAAAAATTTAGGCAATAACTTTTTTTAAGTATATAAATGATAACATCTTAGATCAACTCGGGTTAATTTGTCAAATCTGTTATTCAGGTTATGAGACCCTAATAACCCTATAGAAAGCAAATTAAAAAAAAATATTAAACTTAATTCTCAATCAACCCAATGTTGAAAAATAAAATTAAAAACTAAATTCAATTAAAAAATTAAGCAGAGTCAACCCAGGTTAACCTTTCAAACTTGAGTCATGAGATTGTGATAACCCTATAAAAAACACATCAAAATAAATTATGAAACTTAATTCATAATCAACTGAGTGTTGAAGGATTAGATTATAAAAATGAAAAATAAGACATAATAAATCACCCAAGTCAACAAAACAAACTCGTGACCCGGATGAATAGACTAGGAACACCTCATAGAACACAAACTGAAACAAATTACAAAGCTTAATTCTCAGTCAACCTCATATTGAAGGATACGAATGAAAAATAAATCAACTAAAAAAAAAGAGAAAAAAAAACCCAAGTCAACTAGCTTAACCCGCAACTCGAGTTATAAGATTGTAATAACCCTATAGAAAACAAATAAAAAATAAATTATGAAGTTCAATTCTCATTCAATCTAATATTGAATGATTAAATTGAAAATAAAATCAAATTAAAAAGGGACAAAAAAATGATCGAGTTAACCCGACTTAACTTATCAAACCCATGTGAGGAGACTATGATAACTACATAGAAAGTAAATTGAAATAAGTTATGAAGTCTAATACCTAATAAATCTAATATTGGAAGATGAAATTGAAAAAAAAAAGTTGAACACTAAAAAAAAAAAACAGTTCTCAAATTGTTTTTATTTTTATTTTTGAGGACTAAAGTGTACAATGCCTTGCAATTTTATTGTTCACTACTATAATGAAATACCAAGGGGTTTTAGTATATTACTAGGCTTTGAGCTCGCGCTTGACCGCGAGTCGCAATAAAAACATATAATTGCATTAAAAAATATATAAATAGTGTTATTATTGCGTTTATGCAATGAAATATTTGAAAAGATGATTAAAAATTATACGAGTGTATCCGGATAAATTAATTGACCTCCATAAACATCAATAAATGAAAAAGAAAAGGTTGGAGTGACTTGTTCAACCAAGCGAGCAAACAATAAACTGGTTGCCTAACTTAAATGGTGATTTTGTAAAAAACAAAAAACATATGTCAATATGGTCTTATCTGACTCTAGCTTAAATGTGAAAACAAAGAGGATTAAACAATCATAATAACTTAACCCGATTCGATAATTTATCTTTCTTTTTCCTTCCCTCGTTCCCTTCCCTATTGGACCTTCATTGGGTCTTAATTGACCATAAATCGGATTAAATATAGAAGAAAATAAAAGAGCTACAAAAGAATTTAAGTTAAAACTTTGAAAATGTTTCATACTATATTGATCACAGTAAACTTTAATCAACAAACAAAATTTAGAACCCAGGTCAAAATATGATCCCAATCAGACTTGATTGTTTTAAGCTAAGCGATAAAAACAATGAAATTGTTTTATTTATTTATTTAAAGTTAAATTTGAAAAAAATCTATGATAAAAAAGGCTAAATTATTATTTTTTTAATTTAGGAGGAAAATATATTAAAAAAGCCCTACATGATGTGTACCCATCTAATCAGTGATTTGCACCAAGGGCTCAATAAAGTCTAATAATTTTTTTCAATAAATTTATGTTGCACCTAAATAAAGACTAAAAAGAATTGCAAAAAAAAAAACCCATAAAAAATCTCAAGTGCACGGGCCTAGCGACCCAACACATCTGGGCATATGAATAAAGGAGGCAAGCCTGCATGCCTAGGGCCTATATTTTTTTAACTTTTTTAAGGGGCAGACTTCCTGTTATCCAACCCTTTTATTAAGATAAAAGATAGGAGACACATCGTTTGCTAAAGCAGATGATGTGTTTCCCGTCTACCCAAAATCCAACCACTACTGTGGTGGCTGAAAAATCAGGGCAAAAGAGTTTTTGCTAAAAAAAATCCTTTTTTTTCAACATGTTTTAAGTAAGAAACATCTCATAAACTCCCTCACAACACCTAGAAATTAATTTATCAACCTAAAAAACTTCAAAAACAACCCCAAAACATAAAATCAAACAAGGTTAGATTTTTCTTCCTCAACCTTGATCTAATTTTTTAGGTAATATTGAGGTTTGAAACAACCACCATTCAACTTCTTTTATCAAATGGAATTCGTAGACACCAAAATCAACCAATTTGGTGAACAAAATATGCAAAAATAACGATTTTTTTTCTCTATGCCGGATTCCAATGAAACTTTTTCTTCCTTGAAAAATGAAGTATTTAAAAATAACTGAAATGAAGTTGTGTATCAAAATTAAATTTAGAAAAACATAAATGACAAAATTAAAAAACAAGAGTGAAATGAAGTTCTGGACATGAAGATGCGGAGGGGGAGTTTCTTAGAAAGATAGAAGAGCATGTGCCTGGAGCAATGGGGTCAAGTAGTAGCCTGGCTTTGAGATTTGGGCAGACCTGTTTCTCTTGTGCTTCACTTCTCTTTAAGTGTTTGGATGTTGAATTTTACAGCTATACTACTTTCTGGTGCTTTTACTGGCCTTTTTTTATTTTATGAATTTCAATACCCTGCATCTCTTGTGTTGTTACTGCAATTTTATTGCATACAATTTTGTTTTGTCGACTGTGCTTCTTGTCTATTAATTTCATTTCTTTCTTCTCTCTATTTTTTGTTGAAATTTCATCTCTTTTTACTTCTAATAATTAGCTAATTCTTGCTTAAGATTGTAAAAGGGAAGCACAGTTGTGATCATATGGCGTAATGAGTGAACGGTGAAAGAGGAAGATACTTGGTTTTCTGAGGCAATAAAGTTGTTGATGCCTATCCTATTCTTACTGTTACTGTGAGGTTTATCGGAAGAATTTCATTTTTGCAGAGTCAAGATTGGTTTGATAAACTAGGGAGCCTAAAGTTCTCTCAGGGTAAGTGTAGAGGGTAAGTGTAGGAGACAATATCTCGGTTTAGAAAATGTTCGGGAATGTGGTTGCGATTCAAAGTGTTTTTTACTCGGAAATATATTAAAATAATAATTTTTTATTTTTAAAATTTATTTTTTTATTGATAAACATAAAACGATTTAAAAATATAAAAAAATTATTTTTTTAAAAATATAATTTTCATCGTATTTCCAAACACTGTATTGAAATATAATTTTAAGGTTTGTGAGTTAAGTAAAAATCTTAACAAAATCATCAAAATAATGAACAATACATTCAATTTATCACTCAACATCCTCTTCGACCCAACACGACTCTTATACTAAATGTGATGAACATGTCTTGTTGTCCAGATCTCAGATCGATACCTTAAGTTTCAGCAGTGCATTTTACACGAGGAAATAATTCTTCAGTGCAGGGAAGGATCTGTGGCCATGTGGTTGATGTTGCTTCCCTGTTCTCTTTAGATGATATATATTTTGCTTTTTCTTCTTCTTCTGGTATCATGTTGCTTTCCTATTCGGCAGGCAGCTGCCCTCTTCTGGTTGTGGTCATGCCGCTCGTCTTCATTAAAGCGCTTTCAATCACATTACAGAAAAGTCTATTTGTGTATGAAACATGCTTTGTGAGCAACCATATTTTCAACGGCTTGATTGTCTGATTGATATTCTTTTACTTTTATCTTGTGAATCCAGTATTCTTATAATTAAAACTTCAATAATATGTGGGGATTTTTTCAACAAAAAAACAGCTCCTTTTTTTTTTTTTTTTTTTGTCAAATTCGCATTACATAAAGTGATTGCACAAGAAACGAGAAGCTCTGATTGAAAAATTAGAGATTTTTTTTTTGAATACAGCACACTCGAAAGAAAAAAATACAAAGAAATTATAGAAAGTCATCAAATCTTAATGAAGGTATCAACAATGAATGAAATGGTCATACGAGCTAACCAAAGATAATAAAATTCACTTGCTTTTGAACAACTTGTATGACCCACTCTGATTATTTTTATTAACCTTTATGTTATTGTATTCATCTTATCAAAATATTTTTAATGATATAATTGGTGTCATTATAAAAATAAAATTTAGGCACGCATGGGCTTAGAAGGTAAGGTCCTTGTGCCTAGCTTTCCTTGTTTTTTTTTTTTTCAAATGGATGGTTGGCAAGTTGTCCTCCTTTTTTTTTTAATAAATGGACTACATATTATTTTCTAGTTCAACTTCTGAACATCTTTAATGGCTGAAAAGTCTGATTACAAGTTTTTACTTTGAAAAACAAAATTTTTATTTTTGTTTTTGTTGTTTTAATTTTTAAAAATATAACTTACAATTCTATTTCGTAATACGATTATTTCAATTTAATATTGGGATATTTATATGATGCTTCAAATACAATAGAGTATACAAATTCAAACAAATTCTAAAATACAAAACCACAATAACCGTAACATGGAATAATAAAATGGAAAAAAAAAGTTCAATGATTGTGTATTAATGTATAGTTTTTGAAAGACCAAAAAAGAACCACTATGAATTGCATTGTAGCCATGGACGGTCCATTAATTTCTTTGTTAACAATGAAAAAACAATAAAATGCCGATATCTTTTAATATCTTTTAATATTTTTGTAACTTCATCAACTTCAGGCAAGATATAAGTTTAGATGGTGATTGAACATAATTAAAGATTTGTTTTTTATTTAACCTTAAGAATATTTCGGATAACTTTATTTAGTATTGCAGCAAGCTCCCCTCCATCATCAATATATGCTTAACCATATGTTGACCAGGCAGACGTTTTTCTCCAGATCCTGATGGTCCCAGCAAATTATTTAAGGGCTCGACATCACAGAAAACCGGTATAAGTACATGTTTGAAAGTGTAATAATAGTTATTTTTTAAAATATTTTTTATTTAGAAATATATTAAAATAATATTTTTTTTAATTTTAAAAAATTATTTTGAATATAGTACATTAAATTTTTTAAAAAAAATTCAAATTCAAAACAGGGTTTAGTGGCCGGTAGATAGCCATGCCAAAATCTTTGGTGGAGATTCCCACACCAAAAACCCGTAAGAGAAATAAAGAGGTAGTCAGGCGTCAATTTTCATGGACGGTGCTGAGTTCGGTACGTTTATATGTTGACTTTTCTTGTCACTTGTGTAGAAGCACTCCGTCTCCAACTCTCCATTATAATATTGCCACGTAAAGATCCTGGTGGCCCTAATAATCAAGATTTTGTTCATTAGTCAAAGATCTGGGTTTCTTGTGCGAATTAAGGGACTTTGTCAGTTTTTTTATGTGTTCTTTAAAAATAAAAAAAACACAAACTTTGATTACAAATTAGAAAAAGTTTTTTTAAGAAATTGGTTATTTATTGCTAGAATCTTTTTTCTATTTTTTTATTTACACTGAGATTCTTTTAACTTTGTTTTAGAATAAAAGATTAAAAAATTGAATATATATTTTTACTTTTTCTTCAATTTATTTTATCATTTTTATATAAATGTTTAATTATTTATCATTGTTTTTAATTTTTAATTTTCTTACTTTATCTTGGAAAAAAGTTTTACTTTACTTTTATACTTCTTCAATAAAGCATAAAATTATCAATTTATTGATAAAAACATACTTAATTCAATTGATGTATTGTTTTTCATAGGAAATAATTTTGATTTTACTTTTTCATTAAGGTTTTTCTTTTATGTGTTTGATATTTAATAATCTTTACATAAAATTCATTTTTTTCCTAACAGTTTGTTTTTTATTTTGAAAATAAAATAAAAACTTAGTTAGAAAAATAAAACAATATGAAAAAAAAAATCAATGCAGCATAAATTAATAAAGAAGTAAAAAAGAATTCTTTATTATTTTTATCGTTTTAAAATAAATTTAAGATTTTTCAATGTAAATAAAAAAAATCATTTCTATAAATAAATCATTTCAATATTTTTTTTCTTGAATTCTTAATAAATTTCAATTTTTAATCAATTTTATTTCTAAAATTGGAACCAATAAGAAGCTAGCATGTGTCCCTCCTCCCTTTTAAAAGTTAAAATTAAAGGAAAATTGGGCTCGCCATAGACGGAGGAACCTCTGTTATCTAATGGATTCAACCATCAAGACCTAATTGCCTAAATTAAGACTATAAGGGTGTCTTTGTCAAAAATCAATACCTAAAGGACCCTTAATGTCATTAAACCGCCCGTTTATGGGCCTATATGAGAGAGCTTGCATACATTGATGAACACAATTTAATCATCAAGCATAGGCTATAACCCTACAGGTTCTACATAAGTGTCATAACTTATTTTTACCCTCAATTTTTTAAACATTTTTCAAGAATTAATTTTTAATAAGATTTCTCCATTTCTTCAAAATTAAGCAATTTCCTAAAATAACTTAGTATTTTTTCTAAGAAAAAAAAGATAAAAAAAATTGGGTGTGGGTAAAAAATTTAGTATACTGTAAATAATAAATTATTACTATTAATTTAGTATTTTTTTTCAGATATAATGACTTATTTATTAAAAATATATATCAGGAACTAAAAAATATAGTAATTATAGATAACAATCTCTACTTTACAAGTTAGATTCTTCAAAATATATTATTAAAAAAATATTATAAATTAAAATACTCGAACCACTTGAAGATTGAATAAAGTTCTTGAAATATAACTCTTTCATCATCTTCGATCTTCTTCTTCTTTTTATTTTCAAAGTAACATAAAAAAATTAGTAGCTAACAAAAAAAAAATTACCCCCGTAAAGCTATTATATTAATATTTTAATATTAAAAAAATATTTTGAAATTAAAAAATAATAATTAAGGGGGTAATTGACCCTATGTGGCTCCCACTGTATATATATTACGATCATAATAGTCGTTATAAAGAATAGTAGAGAGAAATAACAAGTTATGACGTGGAATGAACACCTCCAAGCTGTGTTTGAAAATTTGATAAATTGACAAATCTCTGGTGATTTTTCAACAACTTAAATGCCACTGCTTTTTAGTTTTCAATTAACTACGGCTTCATCTCTACAGCAGTCAGCAGGCAGGAATTCTGTGTCTGAAAAGTCCGAATTTCCGATATCCAACCCGTGCTCTGTGCTCCTGAGATGCTTGTGTGAAAATATATGGAGCTAATTTGTTGAGAATTATTCTGAATTTTCGAGAATCGCCGATTGATGAAACAACAAGGACTAAAGCCATCATTGGCTAATTCATCGTTGATGGGTTTGTGATGAGAATGAGCTGAGTGATGAGAATGAGCTGAATGTTTACAGACTCGAGAAAATAGAAGAAAGGAAATGGAGAATGAGAAAATGATGGTCAACAAGCACAAATCTTCGGTTAAAACAAGCGACTTTAGGCATTGAGACTTGGTGAGAGTTTGAGGACCTGGACAAGACCCGACCTCAAAGAAAGAGAGAGATGATAGAGTTTGATTATTGAATTTCTGAATTTTATTTGGAAGTCAATGTTTCGTGTTTTCCTTCATTTATGTTTGAGGAAGGAAATGATTATGTTCATGGGAGTGTCCCTTTTAGAAGTGTTTTTTCAGGTTACGTGATTGTTTAATAAATGTTATTTTTTAAAGTATTTTTTATTTAAAAATATATTAACATAATATTTTTTATTTTTTAAAAATTATTTTTAGCAACAATACATCAAGACGATCTTAAATTATAAAAAAATAATTAAAAATTTTAAATTTTCATAAAATATTATTTAAACACAATTTCAAATAACATTATAATGAATTATATGACATCAATTATAATGAAACTTTAGAGACACAAGAGGGATGATATTATTGAGAACGAGGAAGATAATAACAATGATAATGATTATAATAAGTTCTGAAAGTAAAATAGAATAAAAATAAGTTAGGAACTGGTGGGGGTGTGTGTGTGTACAGTTTCTGTTCCCATTAAGCTAAAGAATTGGTCAAAATAATGGAAGAATATTGAAAGTGTTAATTTTATTGGTCAGAACGTCAAAATTGGGGATAAGTGGTCAATTGGTAAGTATGACACTCAAGGAGGAATGCGAAATTCTTTAGGCGTGCAAACAAGAAGAGGTCTCTTAATTAAACACATGAAGTTTGTTGACTTTTCTCGACATTGCATAACACACCCTTTGTAAAGGGCAGTGATCCTTCTTTATCGCATGCTTAAATTAAATTATTGATTCATTACTGTGTGCTGGTTGTCCATTGTAAAGTTATATTACCATACATGGATATAATAGACACAATTTAAAATTTATAGTTATATTGAAAATTTGTCTAATTATATAAGGATATATTGGACCGTCTATCCTATAAGTATAAACTATTTAATTATTTTTTTTGATAAACTATTATACCCTTCACACAATGCTAGCATTTATAATTTGCTAGCGAATACAAGAAAATTGCTAAAATAAACACTTTCAAGTCTTTATCTTATATATATATATATATATATATATATATATATATATATATATATATATATATATATAGTTTTGCATCAGTATTTGCAGCTAAAATAAACACTTTGGATCAGCCAAGTGGCTGATTGATCGACCAGAGAAATAATTGACGAACACCAACGACTGTCCACCTAAAAACAAAACTTTTCTCCTTAGAATTAATTAAGTTCAAAGGAAGAATGCGGACCAGATCAATTACAACAGTCACCAATCAAGACGATTCGGAGACAAACTATATTGGCTGAATTTCGGTCGGAAAGTAACAGAACGATTAAAAATGAACTCTTTTTAGGAGGACTGAATCCTAGGTCAAGAAACATTTACTTTTAGGAAAAGGCTAGGAACATTCCCCTCCATTTGTATTTTATATATATATAAACTCAAGTTTTAAATTAGTTTTTTAGCAGCTTAACACTTATCTCCGGTATATACTAGATTAAAAAAAAATCACAAGCCTAATATTATTTCAGATTTGGCATAATTGTTTTAAAGGGAAAAAAAAAAGTAGTTCTTTTCAGATAATTAATGAATGAATGATTTGTTTTTCTCAAATTCTGAGATAGTGATGAACTAGGTGGATACTTTTCCTCCCTTACTCTGAAGCTGCCTGTCGGAGTCAGACTAGTGAAACTTCTTTGCAAAATTAACTTCTTAGATATTATATATTTATTTATTTTTTCTTTGTTTGGCGGTACACAAGAGAACGAAAGCATTTTTGGCTGCTAAACTGGTCGCATGTGAGATATACTATCTATTATTCAGTCAACATAGGAAGCTCTACGGTGCTTACATGTGCGAAAAGGAATTCAAGCATGCCAACATTTCCTGCTTTAAGCTTTCCAACACCGGCAAACATGCCCTCTACTCTTCCCTTAATGGCATTTATGTCCCTATACGATATATCGTACCCTAGTCTTTTTAAATTAATCACGCCAGGAGGACAATTGAATTATGATGATAATAATAAATAAAAAACCCCACTTTATTGTCAAGAATTAAAAAATCACATGAATCAACAAAATATTTTTGATGAAAAAAATACATGTCTCTTTCATAATTTTATTATTTGTTAAAAAAACCCTCACTAATTCTAGTTTTTTTTAAAAAAGGGAGTTTAACAACTTTTGTTCTCAGCTTCCTTAAACCTTAAATCTAAATAAAATTAAATGAACATCATTTATTACATGATATATACAAATTTAATTATTGTTGTTTTTTATATCTAATTTGAATTAAAGCGGTAGGACATGGTTGTCAATTTTAGTGCAAGACAAGGACACGCATGTCCTTCTCCGGAGAACACCTCCCCACTTTCACTTCGCCTTCCCTCCGTAACCGCGTCCTCTATTTTACTCGAGAAAACTCGTTTTTGACCCAACAGCCAGTTTAGCCTTCAAAATACAAATACTCTGCATAAAAAAAACAAATAAAAACAAATAAATAAATAAATAAGAAAAGGCGATTCAAAACAACAAAATTAAATAATTTGAAAAACGTGTGGACGGTGAGAAATGCTTTATGGGACACATCATTTTCGTTCTGGCTTCGTAAGATGTTACACATGTATGTATAAATAAGGTCACACAGAGGCACACAAAGATTCATCAAAGAGAAATAAAAAGCAGTCTTCACAGACCTCCAGCGCATCCATTGCTCTCTTACCGAGCTCCTCTTTCTTGGTCTTCGACACCCATTTTCTCTCATCTCCGCAAAAGCATACAGCCTTTGTAGAGAAAAATAGAGGGAGAGAAACAGGATGGCACTAGCTACAGAAATCATTGGGGGTCGTTTGATTGATGGATCATCATTTTTACCAACGTCAAAAATGTTGGCGAACCAACGGGTAGGAATGGTTAAGAGGAACCAGTTCTTGGGGAGTCCAGTTTTGGTGCCTGCGCAACAAATTAGAAGACAGGAGCAGTTAAAGAGAGCCGTGAGGGCTCCTGTGGCAGCTATTAGTGAAGATATAATTAAGACCAACAACAAAACTACTGTGCCTGAAAAGGCAGTGAATTTCAAGGTGAGAGCTGTGGTGACTGTGAGAAACAAGCACAAGGAGGACTTGAAGGCGACTATTGTGAAGCAGTTGGATTCTTTCACTGACAAGATTGGGAGAAATGTTGTTTTGGAGCTTATTAGCACTGATGTTGATCCAAGTAAGTCAAGCAAATCGTATTTCTCTTTCTGGGTACTAAATAAAAGGGTGATCATCGATCATTAGCACTGCTCTTGGGATTCTTAGTAATGATCAGTGATCGTTCAGTTTTCAGTTTTCTTTGTTGTGTTATAAAGAACCTAGCTTGATTTACATGTTTAACACAATTAATTACGCTCTTAAAGACCCGCATATTTTGTTTAGATCATACTTATAATTCAACAATGATCTTAATTGGTTCTTGTAGAAAGCAAGGAACCAAAGAGGAGCAAGCCAGCTGCGTTGAGAGACTGGTCAAAGAAATCAAATCTTAAAGCTGAGAGGGTCCATTACACTGCTGAATTTACAGTTGACTCAAATTTCGGTGTGCCTGGGGCAATCACAGTGAGCAACAAGCATCAACAGGAGTTTTTCATGGAGAGTATCACCATTGAAGGTTTTGCTTGTGGTCCAGTCCATTTCCCTTGCAACTCATGGATACAATCTAAGAAAGATCATCCTGGGAAGAGAATTCTTTTCTCCAATAAGGTATGTGTCGCTTTTTTGTTTTGTTTTCCTTCTCGGAATTATGCCCTTTTGGAAAAAGCAAGATATGGTTAGATTTGATTTTTTTTTAAAAAAAAAAAAATTTGTATGTTGTTGCTCAATAATATACGATCCATAAAAGGTCAAACCAGATATTAAATCGATGCAGTTAGGTTTTGACTTCTATGCAAATGAGGGAGTAGAACAAATCAGAACCTGCTGACATTTGAATTTTCAACTCCTGCTTTTTTCCTTCTTGCTTTCTTAAAGATTGGTTTTGCTTGCGTGGGACTCTGATCATAATTTTTTTTCCTCGTCTTTCAAGAGGGGAGGATGAGGGTTTAAGGTTGAGGTGATCAGCAAGAGATTACTACCAGTTCTTCCCAGCAGGATATTAATTTAGTTTGACTGAGTTAAAAAAATAAAATAAGGAAAATTGAATCTCCATACACACGTCACTTTAAAAATAAGTAGTGGAATGCCCACTTTGATGACAAACCTTGAGGAAAAAGTAAAAATTGGCAACAACACCTTTATTTTGATTCCCCTATAATTGGACGGGTCACTCTCTTGAAGAGACCATGAAGCCATGAGGCTCAAGCAACTAGAGTATGGATGGGTCACTAGGGCAAGAACTTGTCTCTGTTTTTTTTTTTTAAAAAAAAAAAATAGAACTAAAGCTAGGGTTGGAGTCCAACCTGTTTTTTTTTTATTAAATTATGATTTTTTTTATTTTAAATTAATTTTTTTAATATTTTAAAAAACATATATATCAAAAAGCCGCCCCACTAAAATATAGATTCAACTAATCTGTACTTTGATGTGATAAGTAATTACTTCCGTCTTCCTTACACGAGCTTGCACATGATAGATCTGTCGGTTCAGTTTGTTTGTATTAATGTATCGTAACTGTTTAAGACAACTGTCATCTGATCACTGATACCTTCAAAAGTCCTTGATTGTGCTGTGCATGGATCATGCTCCTCTTGTTTGTAAATTTTTTTAGGAGAATGGTCTCATGTACTTCGATTAAGATTGGCTAATTGTGGGCCCACTTAGACTGTACTCATGAAGTAGAATTTTTATTTATTTTTATTTTTAATAATTATTGTGCGTGGTCTTCATTTGAGCAGCCATATCTACCAAGTGAGACACCAGCTGGGCTTCGAGCATTGAGAGAGAAGGAACTGAGGGATCTTAGGGGCGATGGAAAAGGAGTTAGAAAATTGTCAGATAGGATTTACGACTTCGATGTGTACAATGATTTGGGAAATCCAGACAAGAGCGTTAACTTGACTAGACCAAGTCTTGGCGGTAAAAAAATCCCATTCCCAAGACGATGCCGTACTGGTCGCCTCCCAATGGACTCTGGTTAGTGTGGTCTTGCCATTTCCCCCCCTATAATTTGATAATTCGAACTTACGAATCCAGGAAAAGAAAATGTGGTTAATTATGTTGGTTACCGATTAGATAATTGCATGTGTAATTGCTGAACAATTTCTTGCATGCGTACCAGATATCACTGCAGAGAGCCGAGTGGAGAAGCCATTGCCACTATACGTGCCTAGAGATGAACAATTTGAGGAGTCTAAGAAAAACACTTTCTCAGCTGGGAGGCTTAAATCAGTGCTTCATAACATAATACCATCCCTCAAGGCAACCATTTCTGCTGAAAATCATGACTTCAGTGGCTTCTCAGACATTGATATTCTCTACAAAGAAGGGCTTCTTCTTAAAGTAGGGTTGCAAGATGAAATCTGGAAGAACCTACCGTTGCCCAAAGTGGTTACTAAGATACAAGAATCTAGTGAGGGATTGCTCAAATATGACACGCCAAAGATCCTTTCCAGTGAGTACACTTGATTCCTGTTTTTTTTTTTTGCGTCATTCGTTTTCCAGTCTTGCATTTTTTATTCACCTGTTTCATTTAAGATCATAAGAACTATGGAACTTTTAGACCATACAATATATTTAGCTTTAAAACAAGATATATAGACATAGAATTAATCTTGATTGTATAATTCACTAGGTAAACTCACTTGTTAAATTTTCTATATAGCCAGAATTTTGATCGTATGATTCATTAGAGTTAGGTTCCTGAGATGTGGATGGCTTGTTTTTAATCGGTTCTTGAAGTTTACTTGATTTATGCCATTAAAATTATACTAACATGAAAATACCAAAAAAAAAAAAAACCACTAAATAAATAAAAATCACAGGTAAATATCCTGGCAGCCCACCACGCATTTGCCATCATTAGTGGGATCCAGGTCATGCACGCTCAAAAAGTTTTAGAATAAAAAAAAGGTGGATAGTCCGGTTTTCGTAGCTGTTCGCAAGGAAGAATATTCGTGTCTAGCATTTGATTACAAGAGAGAAAAAGTTCACCAGTGATTTGTCCATTTCCCTTTGTCGGATGCCTAATCGGGAACCAATCTTGGATGTATTAAAAACGTGTTTGTGAGTTTTCAATGCCTTAATGGCACTGCACAGTTCTTTATGTCCGAAGTGGATTTCCTGTAAACTCACAATTCACGTGTAAGCATCAAAACATAATTAATTACTCAAAACCCAAAATCTACAATAATGTGATTCGCACTGTTGCAGGGGACAAGTTTGCCTGGTTGAGAGACGACGAATTTGCTCGTCAAGCCGTCTCAGGAGTTAACCCAGTTAGCATTGAGAGCCTCAAGGTTTTTCCACCAAAAAGCAATCTTGATCCTGAAATTTACGGTCCGCAAGAATCCGCTTTCAAGGAAGAACACATTCTGGGCCATCTTAATGGCTTGTCCGTTTCGCAGGTGATAATCATAAATTTCCTTCTTTCCTTTTGTTATATTAAAAAAGACTTGCATTATCACGTGTGTTTTTGTTCTTTACTTTCTTCTTTCTTTTTTGATATTGCTCGTTAGATCTTATGCTTAATGCACTTGTTCTTAATCATGCCTCCTCTAAATATTATTGTTTATTATATCACTTTTGCAGGCCTTGGAGGAAAACAAACTGTTTATAATTGATTACCATGATGCTTATCTCCCATTTTTGGACCGGATTAATGCCCTTGATGGTAGAAAAGCCTATGCAACTCGTACCATGTTTTTCTTGACGCCTCTTGGGACACTTAAGCCCATCGCTATAGAGCTTAGCCTCCCACCAGCGGGGCCAAATTCCCGATCAAAGCGTGTGGTTACACCTCCTATAGATGCAACTAGTAATTGGGTTTGGCAACTCGCCAAGGCTCATGTTTGCTCCAACGATGCTGGTGTTCACCAGCTTGTCAATCACTGGTAAGAACAAAAGTTTGAATAACTCAAGTTGTCAAAAGATGACCATTAAGTTGCTTGAACAATGATGCATGGTTTTTTAGATGTTGCGGATTAATGGAAATGTTATGATGATTATAGGTTACGTACACATGCTTCCCTGGAGCCATTTATACTAGCAGCGCACAGGCAAATGAGTGCAATGCATCCTATTTTCAAACTTTTGGATCCACACATGAGATATACACTAGAGATCAATGCCTTAGCCCGCCAAAACTTAATCAATGCTGATGGTGTTATTGAGTCTTGCTTCACTCCCGGCCGCTATTGTATGGAGATCAGCGCAGCTGCCTACAAAAGCTCTTGGCGTTTTGACAAGGAAGGCCTCCCTGCCGATCTCATTCGCAGGTACATTTACTAAGCACTACTTTTTATGGGCATCTATAAGCAGCTCCTAAACACTATATTCCCCTAAGCACGCAAAGATAGGGTCAACATGGATCAGAGATTAAGCATGTATTTGTAGAAACTTTGCATTTAACATGAGTTTATCTTTGTCACCGTTGCAGGGGTATGGCAGTACCTGACCCAACACAACCACACGGTCTAAAGCTTCTAATTGAGGACTACCCATATGCCCAAGATGGGCTACTAATCTGGTCTGCAATCGAGAACTGGGTTCGCACCTATGTTGAGCGTTACTACCCAGATTCAAGCTTGGTTTGTAATGACAAGGAGCTACAAGCATGGTATTCTGAGTCCATCAATGTAGGTCATTTCGATCTTCGTGATGCTGACTGGTGGCCCAAGCTGGAAACCACTGATGATCTTGCCTCGATCCTCACCACCATCATTTGGCTTGCATCCGCACAGCATGCCGCGCTCAATTTTGGGCAGTACCCGTATGGTGGTTATGTGCCTAATAGACCGCCCCTAATGAGAAGATTAATTCCCGAAGAAAATGACCCCGAGTATGCAAATTTCCTGGCTGATCCACAAAAATATTACCTATTGGCACTGCCAAGTTTATTGCAAGCAACAAAATTCATGGCTGTGGTGGACATATTATCAACACACTCACCGGACGAGGAGTACATAGGGGAACGACAACAGCCGTCAATATGGTCAGGCGATGCTGAAATAATCGAGGCATTTTATGAGTTCTCGGCAGAGATTCAGCAGATCGAGAAGGAGATAGACAGAAGGAATGCTGATCCTCGCCTTAAGCACCGGTGTGGTGCAGGGGTGCTGCCATATGAATTACTAGCCCCTAGTTCAGGACCTGGAGTTACATGTAGAGGTGTCCCAAATAGCGTGTCAATATAAAGCCAAAATAAACCTGGACTCGAGTAGCGGCATGGAACTTGCCCCTGTAGTTTATTAATTAGGTATTTTTAGGCCGCTCAAAGTTGGAGTCGGTACCGAGAGTAGGCCATTCCTACATTTTTGTGTCCGTATAATGCATTTGTAACATAGTATTGTATATGACATATAGACTTTAGAATAAGGATAGCGCTCCAAGCAATCATGTGATCTCTCTTGGTTATTCAAACCATACATCTAAAAATTACTCTTCTTTTCTTTTATGAGCATTATAAATTGATTTAACCAGGTTTCTTCGCATTATTTTCATAAATAATTGTTCGCATTATTTTCATAAATGATTGTTCGAGACCTATCAATGAACCACTTGCTTTCACATAATAACCTTTTTCTCGAGAGCTAACCTTGGACTTTCAAAAATCATGCTAATTCATATCTCATTGTTGAAATGATAACAATTTCAAAAATCATGCTAATTCATATCTCATTGTTGAAATGATAACAAAAAGGATGCTGTTTTTGAAAGTATTTTGAAAATTAATTTGGTCAAAGACACAACAAACACCATTCAATACATGCAGTTCTTTGATTATTTTGCATATTGAAATTGTAAATTAACTCAAGTTAAATTTAAAATAGTTTGTTTAGCTCTTTTATGATTATTTGTGTTAATTTTAACTTTTCATTTTGGGTATATTATTTGATGGTAAATGATAAGGTGTCATTCTATGAATTTTAACAGCAAGAGGTTTGACTCAAGACTCGAGGTTTTATCAAGAAAAATTTATCTTTTTTGAACAATTATTTTAACAGCATGCATAATAACCAATAACTTAGTTCGTGAAGCCACGACCTTCATGAAAAGGCTCTTCACGTTTTGAAAGCATCATTTATTGATTCAAGTCGCTTGTTTAATTAAAAATGGCTTTTAAAAGCATGTAATGCAGGCTATATTTTATGGTTATAAAAGAAAAGGAAATTCATAGACTCAAAAAGTGTTTGGGAATTAGGCTTTATGATTTTTTTTTTTTTGCTTTTTATGAGGTTATCTCGATCTTATGATCTAGGTCACATGTTTTGCGAATTAACCCAGTTAGACTCAAGTCATTTTATTGTGTTTTTTTTTATTAGAATGATTTTTTTTTCACTTTCATCATTCAACAATAAATTTATTGAGAATGAGTTTCATAATTTGTTTTGATTTTCTTTCTTAGTGTTAGCTAGTCTTATGACCTGGATAGTGAGTTTTGTAAGTTGACTCGGGTTAGTTTTTTTGTTTTTTTCCTATGAGATTATCTCAGTCTTATGATTCGGGTCATGAGTTGACAAGATAACCCAAATTGACTCGAGTCAATTTTTTATGTTTTTTTTTTAATTTCATCTTTCAACATTTGAGATATTGAAAAATAAGCTTCTTAATTTATTTTAATTTTTTTAATGAGATTATATTAATCTCATAACCCAGGTTGTGTGTTTAGTAAGTTGACTCGGATTGACTTGAGTCATTTGTTTTAAGTGTTTATTTGAATTGATTTTTTTTAAAAAGTAATTTATCCTTTAATAATGGATTGATTGGAAAATAAATTTAATAATATATTTTAATTTATTTTATATAAAATTATCGTTACTCGTAATGTAGCGTGTCGGACAGGAATCTAGTATGAAAACTAAAATCAAAGCAATGAGAAATAAAAAGAACAAAATCTACGAAGAATGAATAATGTGTATATTGTAACAAGATTAAAATAAAATCTATTATGCTGTGAAGAATCATGGTCTTTCGTTGGACGTATGGGCCCATGTGGCAGAGTAATAATTTTGGTTCAACAACCATGTTTTTGGCATTATGCTCAAAACTCAAAAGGATCAAAGAGTAATTGCCATTATATATTCAGCAAAAGCCTAAAGAAACTTTCTGGATGAAAGGGAGCAACGTCCTTTACCTAACTCTCCAGAAATTACCAATTTATGTAGTCTCTTTTTCTAAAAAAATAAAAAACAAAGAATTGACAGTTTCAATTTTTAGGAAGACAGAACTGGTTTTCGTGTGCTCCAAAACCCTGCTGCCTTTTTCTTGTTTAAAAATATATTTACGGTTAATTTTTAAAGTGTTTTTTATTTTTTAAAAACACCAAAAAATATTAATTTGAAATAAAGAAAAAAATAAAATAAATTTAAATTTTTTCAAAAACACTTTTAAAACGCAAAAACAAACATAATTGTATTGAGAAAAATCAAGCTATGCCAAATTACCATCCTAAATAAGCTATAATTAAAGCACAATGAGATCTTCTAAGATATTGCTGTTTGCTATTTTTTTGTGTTTCCATTTTCAATTTTTGCTCTTGTTTCTGGAAGTGTAAGAACCGAAAACGGGCTGCTGCAATTATTATTATTTTTTAAATCAAATAAAGTGAGATTTTAAAGTTGTAATAAATTTCTTTTGTTCATATCTCAAAAGCGTGAAAATAAAACTTAAAATCTAAATGACACCAAGCTTGTATGTAAGAGATTGACCCCATCGATTTTTCCAAAAAAATAGAAAAACATTTATCATGACTGTAACGTTATTACACCTTTAAAATAATTCTCATATAAGAAATTTATCATGACTGTCTGCATAATTTCACGTATAAAGGAGACCTTTCACTTTCATTTGCATGCCATTTTTCGAGTCCCAAAAAGATAAATAATAGAGATTTCTTTCATATTAATTCACAAATTTGCGTGCTTGATATAAGGCCAGGAGGATTTGAGTGAATTTATCAAAGTACAAGAATATATATATATATATATATATATATATGATCATAATTATAATTATGAGGTGCGTAGTTTAAATGGTCATGCTCTGAATTTACTTAAATGATCGTTAATTTATATTGTTATTAACTTTAGGTTTCATGAGATTAGTCGAAGTACATGTAAATTGACGTGAATATTTATATTAATTTAAAAACAAATATGACAATGCTTATATAAAGGATTTTGAAATTTTTTAAAGTTATTTTTATATAAAATTAATTTTTTTAATTAATATATTTTAAATGAAAAATACATTAAAAATTAATGAAATTTTTAAGTGTTAAAACTTCCTAGTCAAAGCGTGAAATGCACACCTTTGCTGATGCGGAATTTTTTATATATATAATATAAAGTGTCACATCATGTGGTCAAGTCAAGCGATCTTTTTGCCATAGCTTTCTTTGTGATGCGAGGACTGTTTAAGATGCTCCAAATATTTTGAACCCCGCGAGGTGCTTTCCATTGAATAATGTATGATATATGGTCCACATTCTTTTCTATTGAAACGAAATAATATTATTAATTTTGATTTCTGGATGTTTCATGATTTTATAATATCTCCTCCATAGTTAAATACAAATACAATTTCATGTTTCTGTGATAAGTGAAAATAATTTTACTACTTCAAAAGTAATTATCATTTCATACTCTATTCATTTAAGCCAACACATTCATATATATATATATATATATATATATATATATATATATATATATGAAAGTTGATATTAATATTTCTATATATTATTTTCATTTTTCTAATTCACTTAAAGAATATCTATTTTACTAAAATTCTCAATTGATAAATATTTTAATTTATATTGATAAAATATAAAATGATTATTATTTTTAAACTTATAGCGTGTTATCTCCAATTCTCTAGGTCTTTTATCAAATTAACACATAAAGTGTTTGAAAACGCGGATTAATCTGTGTTTCCAAAAACATTAATTTTTTTTCTCTAAAAATTAATTATTTTTTTATATTTTGGATTGTTTTGATGCGTTAAATTTAAAAATAATTTTTAAAAAATAAAAAAGCATCATTCTGATGCATTTTAAAATGAAAAACAACTACAACCACACTTCCAAACAAATATATAATTTCATAAAAGATTTCAAAATATAGCACATGATAAAAAACAAATATTAGAAAAATAGTACACTTTACTTAACCGTGAATGGGCAGTTTTATTAATAAATTGCTAATAGGAATAACAATGGTCTTAAACAATTGCTAATAACAATAATGGTTCTTCAACGAGGATAATTGTCTAAAATAAATTTATACTTTTAGATTGGTATTTAATTTTACGAGCATGTATTTTTATTATATAATCAAATAAAAAAAATTATTAAACTCAATAAAGTTCATTATCAGGGTTACAAGGAGACCGAGATCGATCTAATATATTATTATTTTAATATTTTAAAAAAATTTATCATTTTAAAGTTATTTTTAAATTAAGTTATATTTTTATCGTCAAGATTATATTTAAATCTATAAAATCAGTTGATATAAATTGAGTTATTTCCCATGTAATGTAATCGAAAACTTAAGTTATATAAAGAGTTCAGTGGAAAGATTTTAAAATTAATTCACTTGAGATTCATAATATAGTTAAAAAATTCTTTTTAATTATTCCAATTTCCATGTACTGGTTCTTGTCTAAAAATTGCAGAACAACCATAGTACGGATCAGAGAGAAGAAAAGTTAAAACCAAACAATAATTTCCCAACAACCATTGTATCAATATCGCACACAAGTCTAACAACCATCGCGTCAATGGGAAAAGAAATAATAATAATAATAATAATAATAATAATAATACAAACAATTGCTCAACAACCATCGTTTGTCAGATTCGATTTTATGTTAAAAAAAAGAATAAAAAAAATCAAATTTAAATTACAGCATGATGACATGTAACATTGCTACTCAAAGTGACACTACACAGGTACATTTCTTTCTACTATAAGTAACACATCACCCTAACACTCTTGTCACTGAAGTTCAGATCCACATTACCACCACAAGCACCAACAAATGGACAATCCTCCTCCGCCAGCGATTACTTATACCGCCGCTGGTCTTGCCACCGTAGTGCTAATCCTCCTCTCTCGCCGCCTTTTCGGCCGTAAACTAAAACTTCCACCAGGCCCAAAACCATGGCCTATAATCGGAAACTTCAACCTTATAGGTCCACTTCCCCACCGCTCCCTTCACGAACTTGCCAAGAAATATGGACCCATTATGCAGATCAAATTTGGGTCAATCCCCGTGGTTGTAGGCTCTTCCGCTGAAGTGGCTGAAGCCATCCTCAAAACCCATGACATTAGCCTTGCTGATCGGCCCAAAATCGCTGCAGGTAAATACACCACCTATAATTACTCAGACATTACATGGTCACAATATGGGCCTTATTGGAGCCACCTGCGCAAGTTTTGCAACATGGAAATTTTTAGTCCAAAACGCCTTGATTTTTACCAGCATGTGCGTGTAGAGGAGCTGCATTCCCTGCTAAAAAGTCTTTACAAGACGAGCGGAACTCCTTTCAAAACGAGAGAGAAGTTTTCAGACTTGAGTCTTAGCGTGATTAGTCGGTTGGTGTTAGGGAGAAACTACACACTTGAATCGGAAAAAGGGAAGGGAGTGTATACACCACATGAGTTTAAGAAAATCTTAGATGAGTTGTTTGTGCTTAATGGGGTGTTAGAAATAGGGGATTGGATCCCTTGGCTCTCTTACTTCGATTTGCAAGGGAACATCAAGAAAATGAAGGCTGTGGCCAAAAAGGTTGACAGGTTTATAGAGCATGAACTGGAGGAACACGATGCTAGGAGAAATGGGGTTAAGAACTATGTGGCTAAGGATATGATGGATATCCTCTTACAACTTTCCGATGATCCTAGTCTTGATGTCGAATTCGGAAGAACCGGAGTGAAGGCCCTCACGCTGGTATGTTTTATGGACATCTCTTCTTTTATTATTTGAAGCAAATTAATTTCTCGTCTTTTTTTCTTTTTTTTTCCTAACAACCACAAGCTTGTTTTTTTGTGGATATATAAATGGACTTTCTATCGACTGCTTGCACGCAGTGGTGGACAAAAAAGAAAAAGAAAACGCGTGCCGTGCCTGTAGGGCACCATGTCCATCCCTTGACTTATTTCCTGTGCCTGTAGAGCATGTTTTTTCTTGTGTTTAAAAATTATTTTTAAAATTTTAATTATTTTTTGTACAGTATAGTTTTTTGTTTCCTGGCCTTAACTATTGTATAACTCTTCACGTTTTCAATTTGTGCCATAAGAGCATATTCATTCCATTCCAACGAAATTAATCGGGCTAGTTCTCATAGTAAATTCTATTTTTAAATCAGGACTTGATTGCGGGCGGAACTGAGAGCACTGCAGTGACAGCAGAATGGGCGCTAGCCGAGCTTTTGAAGAAGCCAGAGATTTTTGAGAAGGCAACAGAAGAGCTAGATAGAGTAATCGGAAGAGAGAGATGGGTAGAAGAAAAAGACATCGTTGACTTACCTTATGTTACTGCAATCATGAAGGAGACCATGCGTCTACACAATGTGTCGCCATTACTGGTCCCAAGAGTTGCTCGTGAAGACGTTCAAATTTCTGGCTATGATATTCCAAAAGGCACTGTTGTGATGGTGAATGTATGGACCATTGGGAGGGATCCTAAGATATGGGACAACCCTAATGAATTTTGTCCCGAGAGATTCCTCGGGGAGGAGATTGAAGTTGAAGGTCAAAATTTTAAGCTAATGCCCTTCGGAGCTGGCAAGAGGATTTGCGTTGGGTACCCTCTTGGGTTAAAGATAATTCAATCAAGTGTGGCAAATCTCTTGCATGGATTTAATTGGAAATTGCCTAAAGGCATGAAGAAAGAGGACTTGGATATGGAAGAAATCTTCGCACTTTCTACTCCCAAGAAGAACCCGCTTGTCGCTGTTGCTGAGCCTCGACTTCCGCCGCATCTCTACTCCGTGTAAATGGAATTATTAGCTTGTTTCAGCCTTTCTCTCTCGAAATAATACTAGTATTGTCTTGTGTTGCTCTCCTCCATAGCTTGCTTGTGACTTCACCTGTGCATCTCCATTACAGGGAGAGATTACAGTGGGTACTTGGTGCCTCTGACGGGTTAAGTTATTGGACCCCAGCCCAAATTGATAAAAGGGCATCATGCCCTGCGTGAATAACACCGTCAAAACTAGGACTTTTTTACTGGATTGCTTTCAAAAACCCTCTCCAGCACCACCATAGCTGTCTTCATCATGTCTGATAATTAGTTAAGTTTAAAGATCTGATTTTGAATTTTAATCGGGTTATCACGTGATCCAGGTTAATTATTTTTTTTTAAATAAAAAAAAATATAAGTTAACAAGTTGCAATCGGGTTTTTGACCGAGTCTTACTGGATCAACCAGGTCGTCGGGTCACCCCGGGTTTTACCTTTCCCTATTTTTTTTTTAAACCCGGTCTGGTTCCAGCCCCGGGTCAGACCGGGTTTCAAAACTATGGTTTTGAGACTTGAGAGTGTTTTGAGGGTTGCGTTGAGTGTAGTGAGAATTATTTTTTAAAGTATTTTTTATTTGAAAATATATTAAAATAATATTTTTTTTATTTTAAAAAATTATTTTTAATATTAATATATCAAAATGATATTAAAACATTTAAAAAAATTAACTTGAGATAAAAACAAATCATTAAAACATTTAATTTTTTAAAAAATATTTTTAAAATAGAAAAATAAATAAAGTCGGAGTTGTAACTCAACTGCTCTTTTTTTGATTGATTATTCTTGTATGAAGATGTTGTTACGATAATGCTTAATATAGAACTCATTAGAGAGAGAATTAGTAAGAGGAGAGGATTGTATTTACCATGTGGGTATTTGAGAGATGTATAAGATAGATGACAACATACAAAGAAGCAACAAGAAACCAAATTTCATAGCATTTACTAGACATCTTTACTAGCACCATTAAAATTAAAATTAAAATTAAAATAAAAAATAAAAAATAAAGAACTGAAGGAGATGATGAAATTATTGTTCTCTAGACGCATTGCAATGTGCAATGTGGACAAGAACATTGTTTTTATCATCTTATCTTCTTAATAAAAAATTGCTAATGGTTAAAGGTAAATATTGTCTTTGCCATAGGACAATCAAGGCATCTTCAAATTGATAGGGGTAATAGAGGTATTTTATTAATGCACGGTGAAAAAAAATTAATACCATTGATGGTGAGAAGTTGTTGTATGCCATGTAGGGTTATATTTGTATTTTCATATGAAAGATGTGCAATGAAATAATAACTTGCACTTATAAACACAAATAATTTAACTTGGAATTAGGGGATTGTTGGTCTTTTCTGTTTGATTAGCACAATAAAAATACACTTACCCTTGGAGTTTAATTTTTTATACCTTAAGTATGAAGGTATTTTTGTAATTGTACCTTCGATTCTTTTGTTATTATTGGGGAAAGTTAGGGGTGGTTTGATCTTTTAAAAAATCAAAAGTATATATATATATATATAAAAAAAAAATGTTAACACATACTAGGAACGCATCAGCTGCTCTGCCGTCTTTCGGCGACACGTAAGGCTGATTTAAGATGCCAACAACGCTTTCCAGGGCAGCGGTCGATTCATCTCGGCTTTTTCTTCCTGTTAAGATGACATGTGCAATGAAATTCTCTCCCGTTAGGCTCCGACAAGCATTTCTTTTTTTTTTCTCTCTCTACCTTGATGTTTGTGCTACCCTGTAATTTTTTAAATAATCTCCTTCTCTTGCCTTTTGATTTGTTCCCTAGTCTTTTGATTAATGTTTATTTTATTTGAAATAATTAATGGAATTGAATTTTTGTTTCAATTTCATCTTTATTCAATTTTTTTTGTCTGTCAAATTTTATCCTCACTCTTTTTATTGCTATTTATGTAATCTAAGTCTTTTATATTTAATCCCTGATCTTTCGGTTAATATTTGTCTAATTCTAAATAACTTATGAAATTAAATTTTTTTTTCAATTTCATCTTCATTCGATTTTTTTTTATTTGTCAAATTTTGTCCTCATTTTTTAATTGCTATTTATGCAATATGAGATCATTTATAGAGTTGATTTTTTTCTTGCGATTTTACCCTCCACTATTTTTTTTCTATCAGATTTTGTCATAATTCTTTTTATTATTGTTTGTTTTTGCTTTGCCAAATTTTTTAGGTTGATATTTGTTTTTCAATATTAAATTGGTTTGAATTTGAGCTTCTTGGTTAAGTTTGTGTCTGAGATTTCATGGGTTGCAGGTTTAGAAAGTTAACCCAGCTTTAGGAGGTTCGTCTGAGGTAACTTTGTTTTTTTTTTTTTTATCATTTTTAAGCTATTTTTATTTCAATTTTATCCTTTGATATTTATTTAATTGGACATTGGGCTTATTTGTTTTTTACTTTCTACATCCTTTGTTTTGTCCTTTGGTTTTTTATATTTAATTGAGTTATCTTGAGTTTTTTTATTTGTTGTTCTTTCTTACGTTGATTTATTCAAAATGAATTTTATTCTTGAGTTAAATAGAATTTATTGATTGAACATAGACATATTCTCATTTCATTGTGTTTCGTTCAAATTGTTTTTCCAGTGCATTGCCCTAGCGACCCATACGACTTCTTTCAATGTCGTTGAGCAACCTTCTACAGTGGAGTTCAAAACATCTCAACAAACTCTTTTTGTATTTTCTTTCTTCTCCTTACATGTATGTTATAGTTGGCTCTCTTTTTTATAGCTAATTGTTGCAAGAATTTTTTTACATTTTGTTTGTTATCATTGTATGTGATTTAGATAAGATTATTAAATTACTTGATCTTATTAGATACAATTAAGTTAATGAATTGGATATCAGGTTTTTCTTATTTTTAAGAACATGATCATCGCCTGAGCATTCATTTTTAACATTAAAAATAACTTTAAACTAACCCGTAGCATAGCACGGGTGTAATAGTCTCAACTTGTAAACTCAAAATATATGATATATATTCGTAGTTACCAATATATATACACACACACACCAAGTTATCGACTCAATCATTTCTCAACCTGTAACATTAATCACAATATTCGTCCTATAATTTGGACTTTCAAAACTCAAACATATTTCAATATCTCAATTCTATTTTCTATAGAATACTATGATAAAAACTAATAAATTCATAACATGCATCGTCTCTTTTTTTTAAGTATTTGTGCTCAAAATATATATACAACCAACCATAATTCAACTTAATAATAATAACATTATAAATTACATCATACACAAGATAATAAGTTAAACATTACAATTTTTAGATATGGAAGTATATCACAACAATATATTAATTCTTCCATTTATATTAATCACATAACAAAATTATTTATCCAAGCATTTACTTTCCAGATTGAGGGTGCGATGTACCTAAAAACATAATCGCATTAAACATGATTAAAAATTGCACATTTCAATAAGTAATTGATTAAGGACTAACTATTCATATACATTAAAGTGACTTTCATATCATCGAATAAATTGTCTTATTTTCTTTTTAAAATTTCTAATTTCATAAATTCTCTTCTAGACATAGAGATAAATCTACTAAAATAAAAATATCAAAAGTGTCTCCCACAAACTAGCATATTTAACTTCAAAGTTTTACAATTAATCTATTTTACATCGAGTGATTATCTCATTAATTCGTAAATTAATTTTCTTAACATGGCCATTCAACCAGGCATAAATTTCAGTAATCGGGAAATTTGCCAGGGCATTATTTCTAGTAAACAGGAAATAATTTTTCAAGGCTTGCCCATTCACCAGGGCATTGTTTCCAATAACCAGGAAATAATTTTTCAAGGCTTGCCCATTCAACAGGGCATTCTTTCCACTAACCAACAATAGAATTTACAATCTATAAAATTCCTTCTACAATAAAAAAAATATAAACTAAAAAATTACTCTAAAGTGTCGAACACCTACCTGGTGTCTGTTCGCGTGAAGAGGTTCCTTGTTGCTGATTAGGTCCTGAGGCCTCCTCTATACCAATAAAAATTACTTTGTCATTGTTCATTTATTCGAACCGGTAAAATTCTAATACCCATTACATATTCTTTGATTAAATCCAACACCCTTAATTAAGTTTAATTGACTTTTAATTGAAAGGGATAAAACCCCTCCTTTGAAACATTTACTTATTTTTTTTTTTACAAAAGTCCATATTCAATTTAACTTATCAACATCAATTGTCTTAAATTTGGCAAGATTCCTCAATAATATTATTAGAACTTCATTCTCTAATTTTTCTTCTCCATTTAGCCGAAAATAACCTAGGGAATGAAGTGAAGATTTTTCTTTTCTCTTTGAAAAATTCTTACTCCATTCATATAATAACACTTATAAACCTTTATCTTCCCATATTTTCCAAACAATTGTATTAAACCTCAAATCCCCTAAATTATTCCTCTTTTGGCCAGATATTCAATTAACATGGGGAAAAATAATTTTTGTTTCTTTTATTTAAAATTAAACACTTACCCAATCATAATTCATGCTTTCTAACATGGTTCAAACATAATTTGCATTATTCCTATAAATTATAACATAAATCCATAGTTTCACATAATCATAATTTTGCATAATCCTTCATCAAACATAAAATTAAAGGAATTAATCATTTGGAGCATGTTATTTACCTCACTTTGATAAGGATTTAAGGAAAGAATGCAAGAAAAATCAAGTTTTCTTCTTCTCCCTCTTCAAACCCTAGCTTGAAATCCTTCCTCCAATGTACTCACCACCTTAAAATTACCCCATCTTGATGTTTAATTAAGTTAATCACTCTAATTACTTACTTTAATTAGTGAAATCAATGATAATTTAAGTAGAAAAATCACACAATTCTTCCCCCCCTCTCTTTGTTTCAAGCTCACGGCCAAAAGAGAAAAAATAGAGCATTTATAGTCTAACTTTTATTTTATTGTATCTTATATTTTATTCTATTGTATCCAATTACAATACTTGAAATCCTTTTATTTAATCTATTCGGTACTTTATTTATTTTACTCAGATTATAATTTAGCGGTTTTTCACAACGGGTCACTGATCTAGTAAAAAATGAGAGTTAAGATGAATTCATTTTTCACCTAAACACACATCACTGTTCACCACAACAATGTAATTATTATTTTTCCCTTCCAAAAAACAATTAATGAGCTAGTTATAGGGGTAATGCGGTCTTTTCTCCAAGATCAATTAGTCATTACCAAATTGATTAGAGACATTCTGGTCTTTTTAACTTTTAAAGGTATAATAAAATGACTAGCTTACTCTTAAAAGAAAAATGAATTTAACTTGAGGCTAGGGTTTTTTTGATTTTTTTTAAGCATGGTGAAATGATTAAATTACTTTTAATAAAAAATTTCTTTAACTTGCTTTTATAAGCTTTTTTGCATTTTCATGTTGGTTTTTTTTGTTATTATGAAGTTGACTTATAGGCAATTTAGTCTTTTAATAAATACAAAATATTCATTAAAAAAATTGGTTGGTGCGTCTTGAGTTCATTCGCACTCTTTGAATGACGCATGTGACATCGCCCGATGTCCAAACACTGGCTTCCATGGTGGTGTTTGAATCATCTTGGCGCTCTTTTTTTTATGGGTGACACGTGTGGCCAACAGTTCTCCGGTTTGGCGCTAATGATCTTTCTCTCTCTCTCTCTCATCCTTAATTTCCACGTCTGACCCTCTAAATTTTGAAAGTAACATTTCAATTTGTTTTCCTTTTAGATCTGGCCCCTCTTTTTTTATTACTATTTGTTAATTTTAAATAATTTATAAAATTATTTTTTTAATCTCATCCTCAGATTTTTCAATCTATCATATTTGATTCTCGTTCTTTTTATCATTATTTGTTTTGTTTTGAATTGTTTTCTTAATTGATTTTTTTTCAATTTCATCCCTCAACATTTGATTAAATTTTATTTTTATGTCAAATTTATTCCTTATTCTTTTGGTTGTTATTTGTTTTGTTTTAGATCCTTTTTTATTGAAACTTTCGTTTTCAATTTCATCCCTCGGTATTTTGTTAATCGGGAATTTGGTTCATAATTTTTTTGAGTTTGCCTTCTTTGGGGTAATCCCAACCTCAGGACCTGAGTCATGAGTTTGAAAAATTAACCCGAGTTGACTTAAGTCTTTTTTAGGTCTTCTTTTACAATTGATTTTTTTCTCAATTTCATCCTTCAATATTGGGATTAAGCTTCATTAATTTTTCTCTTTCCTTTCTGTAGAATTATTCTAGTCTCATGTGCTAGGTCACGAGTGTAGTGGGTTAACTCAGGTTGACTTTAACTAATTTTTATTTTGTTTTGTTTATATGCTGTTAACTATTTTTTATAAAATTATTAAATTAGTCAAGTTCATTTGATCAAATCATGTCAATGATCCGACTATTGGATTTTTCATGTTTTTTTAAAAGTATTATCATCACATGAATATTTTTTTATGGTAAAAAAAGTTTGTTCCGACCTTCAATATAGCTCGAGCCACTAATCTAGTTATAACCCCATGAGATATCCTGTTCTCTATAAAGATATTTTATCAACTTGAAAAAAAAATTATGGATAAAATTAAAATTTTAAATGATTGGAATGATAGCTTGATGACTAGACAAGTTCAACATCACCTAAATGTTAGCTTTTAGAGAGTTAAGAACTCTATTAATCATATTAAAAGTGATCTCTGACAATGGCAATATAAAAGAGAAGGGGAAATGTTGGTGAGAGAACCAAGAGAGATAAATAAAAATGGCAAAGGTTATTGTAAAGAAATCATATCGATTGAAGTATCAAGATCTAGTCTCATTACTTGTGTGAGTAGTGGCACACAAACCAAGTGGAGTTTATTTTAAAAGGCAATGTAAATTGTGTTTTTTTTAATTTTTAATTTTTTAATTAAATTTTATTTTTATATTTTGAGATATTTTAATGTATTGATATTAAAAATAAATTTTAAAAAATAATAATTTTTTTAAATAAAATAAAGGTGTGAGCACGAGAGATTTTTGAGAGAGAGAGAGAGAGTTATTTTATAGATGAACACTGTCATCTTTGCATAATTTTAATTAATTTAGATGCATAATTCATAAGATATCAGGATAAGTAGAGTTATTTTCTCTTCTCTTTTTTTAATTTTTATTCCATCAACCGATGTTTTTGTCACATGACATGGGATTTGTTATTACCAGGGCCATGTGTGACTGCTCTGAGGTCATGTCAGGTGAAGCGATAAGTGTTCCATTGCCACATGTTTTCCTCTTTTTTTTTAAAAAAAAATTCTTTTTTATTGTAATTCAATTTTTTTTTTATCGATTTTAGTATCTAGTAGGGTGTGAAATGTGTGATTGATTAAAAAAAAAAAAAGAATCTTCATTTGTTTGAAAAGGGAATCTGTGAATTAAATGCACTGGAGAAAAGAGAGGAGCGATTCGCTTGAATTTATTATTCTGCATGATTTATATATAAAAATTGTGAGCTCACGATTAAGTGTATTTAAATCCTAGATATTTTTTTTAAATTATTTTTTATTTGAAAATATATTAAAATAATTTTTTTATTTTTTTAAAATTATTTTTAATATCAACACATTAAAAAAATAAAAAAAATTAATTTAAAAGAAAAATTAAAAATTTACCTACCCGTTTGGAATGTAATATCAAACAAAGATTAAATTTAATTCAATTGACCAACGGTTCTAAATTAACGGGTTGTCAGTTGTTTTCAAGATAACAAGGACCCGTAAATACAAAGAGTAGAGATTAAGGAATCTTGAGGGGTGTAGCTCAACAAATCAGGTTTTAAGTTTGCTTTTTAGAAGTTACCAGTTTGAGTTTCACAAATCTCAAGACAACTATTAATTTATATAGTCATTAACTTCAAGGTTCATGAATAAAAACGAAACCTTTCACAAGACTTCGTTGGGCTGTAGGTAAGATAATAATAATAACAAAAAAAAAATGAAACAAGTTCCAATGGGGTTTTTCTTCTTTGTTAAAGCTGTTGTTTCCAAGGGTTTATCATCACCATTAGCTAAGTAAAAAAAGGGACGAAGAGGAAGCACAAGGAGAAGACAAAACTCTACTATAATCCCTTTTTAAAAGGTTTATGGTACTATGTTATAGTTGGGGATCATAATAAAATTTTAATTGATTTTGTAATTGATTTTTTTATTTGGTTAGTTGCAGCAATTGAAAATAAGATTTTTTTGGTTATTTTTCTCAAAATTAACAACCATTATCAATCTTATTAGTGCTTCTTCCAAACATCATACCGAGTTACATGATACTCAGGCTATAGAAATTGCATAGCTACTGGAGAACATGAGACTGGTAAAGGAGCTAATCAAATCAGTAATTTATATCGAAGTGGAACTACTCGTTGGAGCTCTCATCTTGATTCTATTTGCAGTTTAATAGATATGTATGGTGCAACTATTACTGTGCTTGAAAGTATGGTTCAAGAAGGATCTTCTAACTCTATACGTGGAGAAGGTGGTGGTTGTTTGATTGTGATGAAATCTTTTGAATTTATATTCATCTTATATTTGATGCATAAAATAATGAGGATTATTGATTTACTTTGTCGAGTTTTGTAGCAAAAATCTCTTGACATCTTAAATGCAATGGATCTTGTATCAACTACTAAAGCATTGCTTCGAACTTTGAGAGATGCCGGATTTGATATTCTCCTTGCAAATGTGCAATCTGTTTGCACAAAATATGAGATTGACATACCACATATGAATGCTTCGTATAAAAAGGCTACAAGTCGTTCATGTCACCAACAAGGTTCAGTGACAATTTACCAGCATTATCATTATGATATATTTAACTCAACAATAGATTTTCAGTTGAAAGAATTAAATTCTAGATCTAGTGATGGGACAGTGGAACTCATCGTACTTAGCTCTGCTTTAGAACTTAAGGACAACTTTAAATCATTTAAAATTGATGTTATTTACAAGCTTGTTGAGAAATTTTATCCTGAAGATTTTAATGAACAAGAGTGTATTATTTGAGATCTCAGCTAGAGCATTATCAGATTGATGTGATTTATCATAAGAGCTTTCAGAATATGTCTACCATTTCTGAAGTATGTCGAGGATTAGCTGAAACAATTAAGTCGCAGCACTATCATTTAATTAACAGGTTGATTCGTCTTGTTTTGACTTTGCCTGTTTTCATTGCCACTACAGAGCGGACATTTTCGGCTATGAAACATGTTAAAACTGTGTTTTGCAAAAAAATAGAAGAGGAGTTCTTAGCAGATTCTATGATGATTTACATTGAATGAGAGTTTGTTGAAGATATTGATTCGGATTCGATCATAAATGAATTATATTTTATAAAACATCGAAGGGTGCAACTTTGATGGTGTAATTTATTTTTATTTTTATTTTAAATTTTATGTACTTTAAATTTTATTTTTTTTATATTTTGTGTTATGTATTTGAATTGAAATTTTTTTATTAACTTGACAAATTTACATATCCGAGTTAATGATTAATTTTAAAAAATGATTTATGTGCATTTATATTATATAGCCTAGGATAGGAAATTTTTTTGTCTCCACCTCAGTTCGTGAGATTAGTCGCAAGTTAGTTCAAACATTCACGTTAATTAAAAAAAAGTTGAGATTAAGGTTTTTTCTTAGTTATTTTAATATTTATTTTTAATATCAATACATTAAAATTATAAAAAAAATATTAAATTAATAAAAAACCCATCAACTCTGTCGACAGCATCCTCAGGACAATAGGTGGAAGAGATATCAGAAAGGGTTGTGGACCACTAAATTGAAAATTGTTCAAATAATTAATTCAAACAATGAAGAGTTGAAAACTATGCAAATAATTATATTCAACATTGAAGATAATCACATTGAATACTGTGCAAACTGGTTTTAAATCACATTGAATACTGTGCAAGCTGAACCACTGCGGATTTGGCATTATCCTCAAGAAAGAAAAGCTACAGGACGTCTTTTGTCCAGAATCTTGATATATAATATATGGACATGCCGAAGCACATACATATTTAATTCAATATATTAGTTTGTTTTCTGAATCTAATTACCAACGCATTCAATATCTATGTCGGAAAATAGATATTATTCACGTTATTTTAAAAATAATTTTCAAGAATTGACAGAAGTATTTATATCCTGTTCTCATATCTGCAGCCTCGTGTTTTCGGTTTGGTTTTGGTCTCCGAATCAGCTTTCCACGCTTCGTGAACTCCTTTCCATCAAAAAGTTGGGCAGGCCTCGCAACCACTGGACCCAGAGCAACATGAATTATTTATATTTGTTAAAGATTCCGCTAGTTTCTGTGCTTATTTTTTAAAAAAATTTAATATTTTTTATATTTTTAATTATTTTAATATGCTGATATCAAAAATAAATTTTATAAATTATTTTAATATATTTTAAAATAAAAAACATTATCCAATACTAAATTCCTTCAACGAAAATTTTTATGTTGTGCCTTAATCATATATGTTAATGTGTTATTTTTTTTATTAATTATGTTAGCATATATGTTTATATCAAAAACAATTAAATTAATATGTGTCGTGATTTTTTATTTGAGTTAATTCGAATTGATCCACTAATTGATCCACTAAATCTATGACGTGATTATTTTATTTGATTAAACTACCTAGTTTTATAACTAAGAACGGGATGTAACAAAGGACAGAGTTCGAACCTCAAACCCTTTAGTCCATTTTACAGAGCAAGTGTGAACATAAACTCGGAGGAGTGGTTGAAATGACTGGTGTTCGGGAAGAAAATGAAAGGAAAATGACTGATGTTCGGAAAGAAAATGAAAGGAACTTTCCCCAACAACCATATATTGTTAAAAATCAAAATACTCACTTTCATGTCACGTCTCACACTGATTTCCTTCCCTTCCACGAAAGATACTCTCAATCGGAGATTATTCAGCCATCGGCCGCCTGCGTTGAATCAAGTCGATTTCAAAACATTTTCTTATTCTAAAGTAATAGTAAATGCTCGAGTCTTCTTCCCTTTTTGAGAGAAGCTTCATTTTCTACGCTTTTGTTTACTTTAAAAAAATCATCATTTAGATTTTAAAATCAAATATGAGTAATCAACTTAATAGAGATATTCAAGTAGTATATATAATCAACAAGAATATTAGTAACTTCAATAGGTTGGTCTGATGATTAATAAAGATCATTTATTTTCTTATTTTTTTATTTAAATTTTAGAGTTAACATCTTAATTAGATAAATATATTAAAGAGAGGAGCTATTCACAGCCAAGTTATTTATTAGCTCAACTTTTTTTCAATTTTTATAATTTAAATGAATATAATAACCTTCTTTATGTCATCATCATACGTTCAAATTCGTAATTGGAGTTAACATTTAAATGAGAGCAACCCAACCCTCACATGACCCCCCCCCCCAAAAAAAAAAAAAAAAAAAAAAAAGAAAAAGACAAACCAACCATCAACCCACTCCAAATTCCTCTGGTTCAGATATTTTCATTACCGTAGCTCTGTATTCATCTCTCTCTCTCTCAACACTAATTCTTATTATTTATTTATTTATTTTATGTGGGCTATTAATTATTATTGATTGGTGAAGGAAGGTGCCGGATTTCGATATCAAGATCCATCGGCTAGGGCGAACAGTAAAATGGAAAGAAAAGACGGCGAGGTTCCCAAAGAGCATCTACTTGTCAAACTAGTACGACTGACTTTCAGTTAAATTGATGATCCATCATCCTCTCATGTAAATTGTAATGATAAGAATCAATAACAGTTTTTTTTTTTTTTTTAATAATAAGTTTTTTTTTAAATTATTTTTTTATGATTTTGAATTATTTTGATATATTAATATTAAAAATTAATTTAAAAAATAAAAAATATATATTATTTTGATATATTTTTAAATAAAAAATACTTTAAAAAAATAACTACAACACAATCTTAAATACTACCAAGAACAAAGTAAAGCTGGGTAGCCATGCATGTAAGAAATTTCAAAGGAAACTTTAAGCCATGTTTATTTTAAAAATTAGAAACGGTTTTTATTTTTTATTTATTCCAAAAGGATTTATTGTTGGAAAATAAAGAGATTTTTTTATTAAATATAATTTTTAATTAAAAAAAATTATTTTAATATATTTTTTTATTAAAAAACTGGTATACAATCTTAAACACTACCCAGAGCAAAGTAAAGCTGGGTAGTCATGCATTAATGAAGCTTCGAAGGAAACCTTTAAGCCGTGTTTATTTAAAAAAATAGAAACAGTTTTTATTTTTTATTTATTCTAAAAGGATTTCTTGATGGAAAATAAAGAGATTTTTTTTATTAAATATAATTTTTAATTAAAAAAAGGATTATTTTGGTTTACATTGAGAATAATAAAAAGAAAATGGGCATTGATCCAAGTAAAATCCTCATTTCTTTTATAAAGAAGAATTTCAAAACTAACCTTTTTTAGTTTTTTTAATAGAGAATTTCGAGAAATAGATAACATATTTTTAAAAAAGGATTTTAATTTTCAATTAATGATAATGAAGATACATATGTTTTGTTCCAAACAAATGACAGAAAATTAGAAAAAAATAATCAGTAGTAAATACCAACAGTCATTTTGATTCAAGGAGCATCCCGAGCAAGAAGAAGCTGACTGAAAATGCCTCTTGGCTGAGAGTGAAAAACCACAAAAATTAACTGTCGAAATGCCTCCATAACGAAGCTTGTGGGGTCAACAGTTGCTTGAAAATGGGCCCACATGATTTTCCACCATTCGCTTACCAACTCTAAGCTTGTCGTACTGGGCAATAGGGACAGCAGCAGTGCCAACTGACCAGTCAACAAGAAAAAACTCAGAATCTCAGAAGACACATGCTCTGCTTTTCTCTGCTATAAATAACTGTAACCCCCTGCTACTTGTATCACCGCCAAATCTTTCTTTACATCCACCACAAGCAAGCCCCAAACAAGCAAAATGGAGACTTGGGTGTCCTATGCCTTTGCATGGCTCGCCACTGTATCCCTTATCCTGCTAGCCAGCCGTCTCCGCCGCCGCAAACTCAACCTTCCACCTGGCCCAAAACCCTGGCCCATAATTGGAAACCTCAATCTCATAGGCGAACTCCCACACCGTTCCCTCCATGCCCTCTCCCAAAAATATGGCCCCATTATGCAAGTCCAGTTTGGATCATTCCCAGTTGTTGTTGGCTCTTCCGTTGAAATGGCAAAAACCATCCTCAAAACCCATGATGTTATCTTCTCTGGCCGCCCCAAAACAGCTGCAGGCAAATACACCACCTATAATTACTCAGATATTACATGGTCTCCGTATGGACCTTATTGGCGTCAAGCGCGTAAAATGTGCTTAATGGAACTTTTTAGTGCTAAGCGCCTTGAGTCATACGAGTACATTCGTGTAGAGGAGTTGAAAGCACTCCTTAAAACTCTTCACAAATCAAGTGGCAGGCCTATTAATCTAAAAGATCACCTTACAGATGTGAGTCTTAATGTAATTAGCCGCATGGTGTTAGGAAAAAAGTACACTGTTAAGAGTTCTGAAAATGAGAAGGAGATAGTGACACCAGAGGAGTTCAAGGAAATGCTTGATGAGTTGTTCTTGCTTAATGGGGTGTTGGATATCGGGGACTCAATCCCTTGGATTGCTTTCTTGGATTTGCAAGGGTACATTAAGAGAATGAAGGTTTTGTCCAAGAAGTTTGACAAGTTTATGGAGCATGTGTTGGATGAGCACGAAAGTAGGAGAAAGACAGAAGACGAGAATTGGGAGCCCAAGGATATGGTCGACGTCCTTTTGCAGCTTGCTTCTGATCCTAATCTTGAGGTCAAGCTTGAAAGACATGGTGTCAAGGCATTTTCACAGGTACAGCGTTTATTTTCTAACTGTTGGTCTTTAATTACGTTGATTGACCCTACAATGCTTAGGTTAGTACAACGAAGAGGGAAAAATGCCTCACTTGCACTAGTATCAATCTATCTTTGGTCACTTTCTTGATGATAACGATGGACCACAGCAATTTTAACAACCATTAACAATATAAAATTCATAAATTCTCAGGACTTGATTGCTGGTGGAACTGAGAGCTCTGCAGTGACCGTGGAATGGGCAATCTCAGAAATCTTGAGAAAGCCAGAGGTTTTTGAGAAAGCATCCGAAGAGCTAGATAGGGTAATTGGAAGAGAAAGATGGGTGGAAGAGAAAGACATGGTTAATTTGCCATATATATATGCCATTGCCAAGGAGGTTATGCGTTTGCACCCTGTGGCACCAATGTTAGTCCCTAGAGAAGCACGAGAGGATATCAACGTTAATGGTTACGACATTAAAAAAGGCTCTCGTGTCCTTGTTAATGTATGGACCATAGGAAGAGATCCCAAGGTCTGGGACAAGCCTGATGAATTTTGCCCTGAGAGATTCGTTGGTAATTCTATTGATGTTAGAGGTCACGATTATGAGCTACTGCCATTTGGAGCTGGAAGGAGGATGTGTCCTGGATATCCTTTAGGACTAAAGGTGATTCAAGCAACTTTGTCAAATCTTCTTCATGGATTTAAGTGGAGATTACCTGATGGCGTGAGGAAGGAGGAGTTGAGCATGGAGGAAATCTTTGGGCTCTCCACGCCGAAGAAATACCCCCTTGTTGCTGTCGCCGAGCCTCGTCTTCCAGCTCATGTTTACCCCAAGTAACTTGTTTCCAGGATATCCACTTCAAATAATTGATGCTGGGGTTTCAATAGTTTCTTTTTGTAATGCTGTGATCATAGTACTGTGCTAGCTTTGGTGGCACTTTTATGGTGAAAGGTGTATTCCATTTGTAGTTGCAATCCCTATCAATAATGTGTTTCCATTGCTTATAATATTAATACACAATACTTTAATTTCCTCCTCTTACTTTCATTTCGAAGGCTAGAAATGGATTTGTGTTTGATGGGAAATAGATTTTGCCACCAGGAACTGTACATCACATGAGGAAACAGAGCAGGCAGAAAGGTAGACACAGAGAAGCTCCAAGAATATGCCTAAAATTTGTTTGACAACGCACGGAGCCAGGTGCAGTTGGGAGACAAACTCCGATCGATACACCCGTTTGTTTTTTCATTTCAAAATCATTTTAAAAAAAATTGAAAATTCAATTTGATCTCGAAGAGCATAGCTGAGAGACACACTACCATAAACATAAACATAAACAAATCGAGCGGTCAAAAGAGAGAGTGATCGAGTAAGAATTCAAGCGACAAGCAAGTCGAAGAAGAATGCATGTGGAAATCTCGAGGAAGAATCAAACAAGGAGAGACATATAATAACATGGACTCAACAGGAGTTTTAGCATATATCTGATTGATTTATTGGAGTGCAGGAGGTTGGCTGGTATACTTCAGCAGCAGATTAGCCAACATGGGGCTGAAAAGTGAGACACTAATCCTCTTTTTTTCTTTTAATTACTCTTCATCGGTTCGAATTAAACTGAGAGGTTTTAATTGTGTGTTAATGCAGCTGGCCATCATTTCTTCTAAATTCAAGCATAAACAAACACCACAGGACAGCGTAGAAGAAGGCTAGGGTGTTATTAACAATTAACAAAAAAGAAAAAGAAAAAAAAAGAATAGTTTTGTAGAGAACTTGATGATTACGATTAAATTATTTATATGATGATCACAAGCTATGAAATAATTAAGTTTTAATTGCATTGTATTAAAATTAAAAACATAAGTACCGTATTAAAATCACAAATATAGAAATATTGTTTTTTCTTTCGTATCTATGGCTAATGGTACGAGGTACAGAGTTCATATGTTTTTTTTTTTTTTTCTAAAAGCTGTCAAAACCCAAAAGTATTAATCACTAAATAAGAGTACTATCAATCTTCTTGTTTAAGAGATTTATTTTAGTCTCTGTAATTTTTTAAGATTTAACTTTAGTCCTTATATTTTATATTTATTCACAATTTGTTTTTCAATTATAAGTTTTCGGTTCTTGTAATTTCCTTTAAAAAATAAATATAGGAGAAAACGGTTCCACATGTATCCAATAATTTGTTCTTATATATTTAATTACATCTAATCAATCCTTGAAATTCTTTGCGTCTCTAATGTATAATTTAGGTCTTCAAAACTAATGGAAATACATCACGTGACTTGCATTTAATAAAATTTAGATTTTTTATATCCAGAATTACTCTCGTGAAAAGATTTAGAGTAAGATTTGCGATTCTAATTAGGTTTCAATAAATTGAGATTTAATAAGTTGTACATGTGGCAAGTTTTGAGAAAAAACAAAACAATTCTTGCATTTTTAAATTTTTTTAATGATGAGTATTTTGAATATATAAAATATAAACTTAATCATGTGCAAAGTAGATTTTAAAAATAAATTAAATGTAATAAAATATACAAAGATAGATATGAGACCACATCTATAATACTACGAATCTTGTAGTCATTTCTCCTAAATCGAGGTTGTCTTTGTAATGAGATATTTAAGATGATAATTTAATTTAAATTTGATAGATATGATCTAACCTAATCTGACCTGAATATATAAATATTTTTTAGATTATTATTTTATTTGATGTGTAATGAGTAAGGTATAAATGTTTTAAAACCTATTTAAAATTTACCTAAACGAATTTGAAATATATATTTGTAAAACTATAGATATATTTGTATAACATTTAGGTTTTTTTTATATATATATAATATGATTCACACACACCACTTATTGGAGGTATTACCTCTTATTTATTTATTTATTTATTTTTGATAATCCGGAGTGTCGGGTTAGTTTCCGCACACCACAACTAATTTCCGGACCCACTGAACACCCAGCAAGCCCAGTAGATAAGTAAGGTATCGCGGGAATGATACACATACACATAAAAAATCAAACCTAAATACAAAAAAAAAAAAAAAACCAAGTCCATGACCAATGGGCCAATACCTCAATTGCCATTACCTCTTATTTTACTTCCACTTGGTAGTATTTTACTAGCACTTGTTGGTTTCTCGTTTTCTTAAAAGTTAGTAATACATGATATATTTATGCAGAGCTGGGCATCTACGACAAGAATTGTTAGGTGAAGAAATGGTTGGTATTTGGAAATTGGTTTATTTATGCATAAAAATCCGAGCCCTAATGTACATGATCATCCTATTTATTAATTATAAATTGAATCAATTTTCAAGAACAATGTAGTTTGTGTTCACATGAGTAGCTTTCGCCACTTAACGACAAGAAAGTGTTTGGTATACCAAATGTGCCAATTACGTAGAGCCAAGGTGCTGGTTGATTTTCAGCTAAAACTAAATTCTTTTTATATAATTTTAAAGGCACGTACCTACATTAATATGATACATTCAGAAAATTTTCATGATTTTTATGTGCATTTATGCCAAAGCTTGGACCCAAAAAAAGGAAGTAAACTTCTTTAACTACCAAATCAATTTATGAAAAGTTGTGTTAGTGTAATGAGAAAGAAATTAAAAATTGGAAATTCTCTAATTTTTTAACATGAAATTGAAAGAATAATTTATTCATGAAAATTTAAATGTTATAGTCCATATATCGAGATTTGATATTGGCGGAAATATTAATGTTATTATTTATTTATTTATTTATTTTGTTTCAAAAAAGAAATGATAGTGTGTCATTTAGTAAATCAATATTAACACGTTATTTACAAGTTGTTTGAAATTAATTTTTTATTGTAATTGAATTCAGTTATAGTATTTTATTTGAATTTAATTCATAAATAAAATAAATTTATATGTTTGAATTTGATAAAATTTAATTAATTTTGCATTTTATATCATTCTCCTAACCTTCATCTTATTTCTTCAAATGTTTCTAAAAACATAGGTAGATGAGTATCTAAAAAAATATTAGTCTTTAGTTTTGTTTTTCATTTTAGAATTGAAAATGAGATGATTAACCCTAATTTATTTTTATAGTATTTTTAGAAATTAAATTTTATTTAAAATTTAATTCTTAACACTAAAAAATAAATTAAAAAATAAAATTTCCTCACAAAATTTTAATTAAATTCAATTAAGAAAATTCCAAACATATTATTAGTTTTGAGATGGGTGTCTTGGGAAATTCTTGCTAGCGATGAAATAGGTTGGGGCAGATCTCTTTTAAGTTAAAGCTAAAGATGACTTGATTGTTTACACGTGACTCTGCTTTCATCCTTATTGAATTTGTCCATTCAATGATTTTATTTATTAATTTTAAAGATAAAATTTATTAGATATTAATTTTAAAATTTAAACTGTTTAAAAAATGAAAATCCATGGATCCAACTTCTTGTCAATCGTTTAATCCATTTGGGAGAATTTAAGATTGGGCTCACAGTATAGCCCTTGATATGTGGGCTTTTAGCCTTTTTCAGCAAAATCTGCTCTTTCAAGAAGTTTAATTGGCAGAGAGAATCTGAGCTCCGATCGGCCCAAGGCTTGTATTTCAGCCCATCACTTCCATCACTGGACTTCTAGATCACTTTTCTCTCTTTCTTCAACCTCCTCCTTCCATTGAACAACAAATGCCACCACACTCACCGTCATCATCAAGCAAGCATTAAATTTAACGGTGGCTCTGTGTCACCATTATCGTCCAACCTGGAGTTTCTCTTATTTAGCTCTTTTCACCGATAATTAACATGGCTGAAAAATGACACAAAATAAGATATGCTCATGTAGTAAGGAATAATAAAGTTTTCCTAGAAAAGAAATGTTCAAGAACATATAATAAAAAATATTGCCTAAATAAATTGTAAAATTAACCTGATAATGAATGGTGGGGAAGAATCTAAAGGATTGTGAGGAATGTGATCATAAATTAATAAAAACGAGATCATAGAAGGTAGCCTCTTGATTAGGATATGTATTGTTATAATCCAGTTTTTTTATTCCTCTCAAATATCAAGAGAGAGAGAGAGAGAGAAATTAATTCAAAAAAATGAAAAAAATATTTCAAAAAATATATATAAATAAACATAATAAAAAATATGAATTTCAATCAATAAAGAAATATATAAAATAAAAATGAAAAAAAATACAAATTGAAAAAAGAAAGAAAAAAATGCAATTAGAAATGAAATTGAGAGAAAAGAGTTGAAATTGGCTAGGTAATTGAAAATTGGAAAGATAAAGATTGAATTGGAAAAGACGTAGACATTGAGGGACCATTTTAATGCAATTAGGGATGAAATTGAATAAAATAAAGAGAAATGGGTTGAAATTGGCCAAAAATGAAGGAAATAAAAGTCCAAGGACTAAAATAGAAAAGCAACAAACTTGGAGGACTTATTTTTTTTTTTAAAAGGTTCCCTCTTATTTCAAAACACAACAAATAAAAAATAAAAAAAATAACGGTTAATCTTTAGGTAATGTGTGTGATCCATTCTAATTATTATTAATGACATTTTACAGTATCTTTACATTTGTTTTATTGAAATTTTTTTATAGTATTAAAAGTGTTATCATTAAAATTTAATTTTCTTCTTTCTCTTTCTTGAAATTGTGGCATCCTATTTTAGCAATTTTCTTAAAATATTGTTATTTACAACGCGATTTTTTTTGAAAACCACGATTCTCACGCAGCTTTTACAAGAGCTTTTTCCAAACCATGTATGAAAGGAAAAGGTACCCAACGTGATTTCCATTGCAGAGCAGACAGCAGAGGGTGGTAGACTGCTAGTTCAATTATCGTTTGTTTTGTTAAGAAAAAAGAAAAAAGTAGCTTCGATACTGTTCATGGTGTCAAATCAAAACTGTCTTCTATGTGAACATGCCACCAAATCAACTGTCTGTTTGCCACGTGACGCATGATTGCCTAATTTCAATTATTACACGAGCTTGATTCGCTGAAAAGAGAAGAATTACACGGACATAATCACACAGATGACCGTCGTGCAGCGGCCAATTCCTGCCTGTATTTTTGCGTTACGTTTTAAAAAAGTGTGTTTAAAAAAAATTATTTTTTTTTATTTTTTATTTTAAATAAATATTTTTTAATATTTTTAAATTATTTTGATGTGCTAAATTAAAAATAATTTTTAAAAAATAAAAAAAATATTATTTTAATACATTTCCAAATAAAAAACAATATTTTACTCTCAATAATCCTGCTGAGTTATTTTAAATTAAATCAGACGACGTGTTGTTTTATTTTGCCTAAATTCTGACCACTAAGGTGGTTAGAAAATTAGTATCGAAGATTTTTTTTTATCAAAAAACATATTTTTCAACTCAAAACACCTATAAAACATCTTAGAAACCTTATTAAACAAATTAATGGCCTTAAAAAACCAAAATTAACTTGAAACCAGAAAAAATTTTGAGCTCAGAAATGTTTTTTCTTATGCATTTGAAGGTAAAAAAACCTAAGTTAAACTCCCCTTATTATATGAAACCATTTAACATAAAAATTAATATTTTTAGAGGTTAGAATTATTGTCAAAAACTATATTTGTTTACTGTAAAAAACCAACGACTTTATCTCTCCTCTCTCGGACCAGAAACTAACGGAAAAAAAATGAAGTTTTGGATCAAAATTGATTTTTGCCAAAACTTTAAAATTTTGAGGGACTCAATTGTTATAATTAGTAAAGAATGAGAACTAAGTTGAAGATTTTTAAAAAATTCTAAAACACCACTCATCTTCTTCGAGAGTTCCATTTTAATACCTTTGCTTTTTTTATTTCACCTTTAATTAACAATTTTAGCCGGTTTAAACTCTAATTAGGCCTTTAAAAGGCAAAATTAAAAAAAAAAAGATGGAAAAAAAACTCATGGGCACTATAAATCCATGGTGCCCATGAGTAGTCCACAGTGTGTGGGGAATAATATTTCCTCATGCTTTTTAAAGTATTTATAACAACAACAACAACACTGCGTGCTCAACTGTTAGCAAAAATAACAATTTCTTAAGGTTTTGATGAGTTTGTGGAGTTCCAGCTAGTTTAATTTGTAAAGTCACTCGGCTTTCTTTTGAAAACTTCAAATCCTGACATGTTTAATTGAAAGAATTATGGAGTGAGCACCCATTGATAATCAAACCATTGAGAACAAGTTTCAATCACCTGCACTCAAATGACATTAGATTACTTAGTAATGTGTTTATTGTTTATAGTAATTGTTAATAACCAAGACTGTAAATTAATTACTAAGAAACTATGTCTCGTTTCATAATCATCGATTAGGGAGAGATGATATTGGCACATAATCTTTATGTCTATTCGCTTATCCTTTTTGCATCTTTTTTTCAGTTTTTGGCTTGAGACTTGCTTTGTGCCATATATGCAGCGAGGAAGAAGCAAAGAAATCTATGTCCTCTGTTTCCACCAAGTATCACTAAGCTTTTGGCTGCAAAGTCCCAGAATATTTGACTTACAAGAAAAAATGTAACTTTTCTCTATTTCCCTCTATTTGTTTTACTTGTAACATGCTTCATTTCACAAATTTCAGTGTGTTCTCTCTTTTTTGGCTTACAGCCGGATTGCAAAATGTGGTGGAAACCAGGCCAAATAACCGGTGTCGCTTTTGTCAAAAGATGAGGCACCATCATTGCTGAGGAGGCTCAACTGCGTTCACTTGAGTTATGGCTGCTGCTACAAGTTGAATCATTTTCTATCTGGGGAAACCACGTATTCTAACAAATGTGTAGTTGTTTACAGAACGGTTTTCTGTTTGAATATTTTCCTCTTCCATTTCTGGCTGCAAATTTCCTGTAACTTTGAATGTTAGAAAATACTCTACTGATGTAGCAGTAGCTCCAATTATTTTGAATGACTGTGTTTTTCTACATGATAAATGAGGCAGTGGAATTCCAATCTGATCTTTCAAACATTATATCAATCCTATATATAATGTTTGAAAGATCAAATTAGAATATGAATACAAGGTTTTGTCAAAATCCGAAATTTAGAACTGTCTGCTGGTAAGGCAATTCGAGTTGAGCACATTGATTCGTTGTTTTACAGATGGTTTGATGGCCCTCCTTCTGGAACCAAACTAGAGAGATTCTACCTGTGTTTAAAGTCTTCCAACACCAATATGCATCCCTGAAGGTCAAAGTATATAGCTGTCCTAGTGGTGAACTACCCGCCGTCTGTCGCCGCATTTTGTCATACCACGTTCACTTTAATTTTTTGCATCCATTGGAAGTGTGTTCTGTGTTCTGTGATCTTTAGTTTTTAGATTTATCAGTAACTAAATTAAACCTAAAAGATTTGGTGATTTTACTAGAAGACTGTTCTGTTCTTTTCAGTCCTTCAAGCTTTTTTTTTTAAAATTTTTATCTTTGCACACTAACAATGTTTTGGATTTTGATCCGAGAATTTGTTTCAATTACTTTGCCATGAGATTCTTAGGGTATCAAAAAAAGTCTCCATGTTCGATTCATCAATTTTACAAAAACAACTTTGATCCTTTTGATTGAAAAATATTGACGATTCAATGGCCCAAATTGAAATAACAGGTGAAACCAAGGGCTTTGTTACCTTTTCATCTTACTTTATTTTTCACCTTGAGATTTGTCAAACTTTTCTTGTTTCTGTTTAGTTTGAAAATTATTCTTTTTAGTTCAAAACTTCATTTATTTTATATATTAATCATTAAGTTTAAGGTCTCATTTGTTTGGTAGAAAATAATTTTTTAAATTTTTTTATATTTGTTTGTTATTAAAAAAATTAGTAAATGGAAAATATTTTTCTATCAAAGAAAAATTTGGTTTGGGTTTCAGGAAAATATTTTTTTTTGCGGAAAACACTTTCCAGAAGTTGTGAAAAATTTAGAAATATCATATTATATGTTGATTATAACAAATTTGATCCTCAAACTTTTAATTGCTATATATTTTGTTTTGAATCTTTTGTTTTCAATTTCACCCCTTAGAATTTAATTTAATATGATTTATATATTAACTTTGGTCCTTATTTTTATGATTGTTATTTGTTTTTCTCTTGCTATTTTTTTAATTGAAATTTTTTATCTATCAAATTTGATTCTCATTCTTTTAATTGTTACTTATTTTATTTGAAATAATTTATGAAATTGTAGTTATTATTATTTTAATTTCATTATTTTTTACTTTTTTTATCTGTTATATTTCATCTTTATTATTTTGATTATTATTTATTTTATTTGAGATAATTTATGAAATTTCTATGACACTACCAAATATTAGAAAATAATTCACTTTACAGGAATCCACTTTATAAGAAAACCACTTTTCAAAAAGAAACTACCTTCCATCAAACAAACGGGACCTAAGAGAGTACAGAGAAAATCGTTAAAAATAGTAGATGAGAAAGAAAATATTCGATTGACTACATTCTGGCAATCAAAATAATCGATCTTAATATTAACATGTTATATTCAACAAGAGGAGTTTGATAGTGATACTTTCTTTCTATAAATACATGAAAAGGTAGATCAAGTTTGTTTAGATTTTTTTTATTCATATGATTTTTAGTTTTTGAGTGATTTATGAAAGTTTTATGGTTTTTTTTTAAATCAGGTAAAATCGACTTGAAAATAAGCCTTTTGAATTCTAAAATCTTGGATTGTTATTTTTTGGTCACCTAATCTAAAAAGATAATAGTAAGCAACTTTTTGCCCATTCAAAAATAAAAAAGCACAACCCTGAAGGAAAGTTTATTTTGTCAGATCTTGGGTATTTTTTTTAATGGTTACGAGTTCGAGTCCCCTCAAGATCATTGAAGACTTACATGGTCGTTAACTTCAAGACCTGTGGGATTAGTCGAAATGCACGTAAACTGATCCGAACAATCATGTTAATTAAAAGAAACACATACCATATCATTTATTTAAAAACAAATTAATAAAAAAAACTTAGGCTTCTTGGCCTAGGCACACTTGGGCTTTTTAATTAAAGCCAAGCACGTGAGCCTCTTTTACAGGGCTTAGCTTTCAACGCTACCCACCCGTGCATATGAAGTGTTTTAGGTTTTTTATTTTATTTAAAAAAAATAATTAATTTTAAATATTATAATTTATAAATATATTAATTTATTAAATTAATTAATAATATTTTTTATATATTATTTTATCAAATACAATTTAATTTTTACTTTATTTTTAATAAGATTATAACAATTTTTGATGTAATATAAACAAGTTTTTTTTTACAACCCATCATTATCTTTTTAAAATTATATATAGTTGCCTATGTGTTTTTTATTATCATTTAATTAAATAAAAATTATTTTAAAAAATAATGTTATTAAACCAATTAAATTTATGATCCAATCATTGATCTGATGAATTTATAGCTTCATATCAAATTTGGAGTTAGTAATTAAAAAATTTATACTTTGTTAACATCAAACTTTGAGTTTATATTTTAAAAAAATTACTTGCAAATAAAAAAGATATTAACATGTACTTTTTTTTACATTGAATTTTTTTTTCGGTATGACCTGTAATGAATAACGAGCTTGTTGCCTAGTGATAACTAATGGAGATTTTTAGCAGTAATTACTTTTGAAAATATTACCCAATTGCCTGCTGCTGATGAATCGATCTAAATGGATGAATTTTTTTTAATAGCTATTTTAGTAGATAAGTAATGAATAGGGTATACAATAGTGTCATATATATATATATATATTGCTTTTTTATTTTATATTTAAAAATAAATAATACTTGAATAATAAATATCTAAATAAATATTCAAAACTGTATTACATAATCTTTTTCTCTAGATATATAATGGATATGATATAGACTCAATCAATGGAAATTATTGTCATCCGAATATATCTGCGATCGATCACCTTTCATCTGACTCAACTTTTGGTGGGTTGGTGGGAGTGATGAAAAATGAATGGTTCAAACTAAGTTGCGGTCTGCAAGACTACTACCATGGAATTTGTAGCGTAGATTTTGAACAGGTTAGATGAATTCCTTCTCTCTTGTTTGAACTTAATAGAATGGTCTCTTTCCGGTGTTCGATAGTGCTATTATGCATGCCTACAGTCTTCGGTCAAAAATCATAGGTAAGCAATGCGATTTAAGATTTTCAACTTTCGATCAATTGCAGTCAAGTTCTCCTCAGAAAATCGTGTTTCCAGGGCTGGTATTTTATTTTCTTTGTCTCTTGTCTTTTCGTTTCACCGGAAGGCTAGCGCCCGACGGTCCTGGAACAACAAAATAAGGGTGCCGTGCCGCCACAAGATGTTAGGCATGGTTGCGCTGCCTCGACCGCCCACCTGAATTCCTCTTTTACAAGTTGGCAAGGAGCACATTCATAATGGAAATTCATGTGATCCATCATGTATATATACTAAAGATGACTAGTCTAGGAACATAACACAACACGGACGCACCTCTTAAATAGGAGTATGAAAGAGCCGTGAAAAGGTCCAACCCTGTTTTTAGTTTTTTCGACTTCATTAACTGATCTCACCAAATTTTAAGATTTTCAGTCATGACCTTGAGATTGGCAATCCCAAGTTTTATTACCAGATAAGAAAAAGAAAACAACCTATTATCAACCACTGGGTAGGCTAGTACATAGGTGCCCCGTGAAAAAGACAAGCACCGAGGATTTGGGTTTGAGTCATGCATTAGGTTTTAATTATAATATTATCCGGCTCGGTTTAACGGGTGAATTAATAACTCATTGATTTAAGTTAGATCCATGAAAAAATCTAATTTTTTATTATTATTAAAATAATACTTTTTAGAAGGTTTTTCTAAATGAAAATTTAGATTTACCATGATCAATTTTTGATCTATAACTCGGATCTCGAACTGAAATGACTATTAATACGCTATTATAACTATGCTTTAGAGGAGATGGAAAGGGGTTTAAATGAATCTTTTTGTGGGAAAAAAATGTACTTAAAAATGAATTGTATTTGTTTCTATGTGAGAGTTTGAACTATGGAACTAGTTGTCAAGGTTCAAAGTCAGCAATTCTGGCTAAACCAAGGATATTATTAATTTAGTGTGAATCCTATATAATTATACGAGTACAAGATTTCCTGAGCCCCCACCGAACCACTCCTGCATGGAAACTTCCTCGGAGAAGAAAAAAAATGAAGGGAACCCAAATGTACGGAATGCTGATCAGTAAAGCTGATCTATGCCTATTTGCGAATTTCCTCTAGTTCCTGGGAAAGTACAAACCAGTTCCTAAGGTTTTATACAAAGCTGTATCAGAATGCACAGCTCTATACCTCAATGACTTCGCCCTACGTCTGTGCCGGCGACCTCTTTGGTTGTGTTCACGGCCCTTCTCTTTAATCCCCACCTCCTTTCCTTCACATTTGTTTCCGTTTTTGATCTCGTCACATTCATTTTTGCCTTCGTTTCCCTTCTTTTCTACACCACCAAGGATTTTGCCTTCAGTTGGAACAATGTACACAAAGGTTCCAGTTGGAGTGTCAGTTAAGTCAAGTAACTGCTCCAAGGTCCTGACAACAGTGCTCATAGTTGGTCTTGATTTGGAATGGTGACTCAAACACTGGTACGCCAATCCTGCTGCCTTTCTCGCACCCTCGGTCGAATACTGGCCTTCAAGTCTTGGGTCCATGATTTGTTCTAGCTTACGGGGATCCTTCAACTGCGGTCTTGCCCACTTTACTAGGTTCTGCTCTCTATTCGGAAGGTTCTTGTCCACGGATCGTCTACCAGTAAGAAGCTCTAAGAGTACCACTCCGAAGCTGAATACATCACTCATGGTTGTTAAATGACCTGAGAAATGCCATTACTGTTAATTAGTCATGCCAAATCTTCCTACTACTATTGATAGTGAAAACATCAGCTTGAATCACCTGTCATTATGTATTCCGGAGCAGCATAGCCTTCAGTTCCCATAACAGGCGTTGTAATGTGTGTGTGATCTCCTTCAGGACCATCCGTTGCCAGGCCAAAATCTGAAAGCTTTGCATTATAGTCCTGAGATACGAACATGTCTAATTTTGTTAATTAGAACGTAACTCTGTTTGAAACAAAGAGCAGCATGTTTGCAATACATTAAATTAATGCTGGAAGAGAAATGATTACCGAGTCTAACAAGACATTTGAAGCCTTAAAATCACGATATATGACTGGTTTTTCTTCTTCATGGAGGAAGGCAAGCCCTTTCGCTGCTCCAACTGCAATCTTTAGTCTTGTTAACCAAGGCAAGGCTGCAGAATATCCTGCGTCAATTCAAACACGTCAAGAACATATATATGCAACCGCGAATGGGATCAAAGAAACATTTCTAGCGTGGTATTTCTTTCAATAATGTGGATTAATACGAAGCTGATGGTTTATCTAATCCATTCAAAATTAAATTTATTCCTGCAGTATTCCAATAAGGGAATACATACTGTAAAATAGTTTGTCCTCTAGGTTGCCTCGCTCTACGTATTCATACACAAGAAGCCGATGCTCATCCTCGCAGCAGTAGCCGATCAAGTTCACAAGATGGCGATGCTTTAATTGCCCAAGAAAGATGACTTCAGCCTACAAAATTGAAAACACTGGTCATGCTCTCATGTTTTCATCAGAAAATCTAAAGATTCTAGCCTACTCCATGGACTATATTGAATTAACTCTATTTGCTTACCAGCCATTCTCTGTGTCCTTGAGAGCCATCCAGATCCAATGCCTTGACAGCCACAGGCTGAGCCTTTAATCCCGGCCTGAGCTTGTCGTCAATGAAACCTTTGTATACAGCTCCAAATCCACCTTCCCCCAGATAATTGCTTTTTGAGAACTCATGTGTTATTGTTCTTAACTCTTTCAGAGCGAAAACATGAAGGTTAAATATAGAACTGGATAGGTCACTGAATGAGATTGGCGAACCAGGATTGCTCAAGTCGGATATTGATAGTCTCTGGGAACATATTTGTTTTGGCTCTGGGTAGGAAGAGCTCTCGCTTTTGAGACATCCTGGGAGTATTGATTTCCATGTGAACTTTTTGAGAACCATTTTGATCTAATATCTATTCAAGGTATGTCCTGGGCTTCCATCTGAAGTTTGTTGTGTATATATACGACCTTTCCTGGATTACTCAGCACTGCTGGCTAAATTATCTTATGAGAAAAGTGAAGGAAGAAGATTAAGAAAATAGGATTTGTGGAGCTGGTAGAATGCGTACCAGCTTCTTGGACTTGGGAAGGCAAGAAAAAAAGGATTAGGACTTTTCTGGTTGCACCGCGTTTCATGATTCTTGAAGTTTTTTAAAAAAATTAATTTTTTTATATCTTTAAATTATTTTCATACGGTATTTAAAATAATTTTTTTAAAAAAACAACCGTGCCAAACTTTAAAACATCTCAATCTAAAAATGCTAACCAATCACGTAGCTTTCCTTCGTGGCAAATGTTGGAATTCTCTTGTTATTCTTTTTTTTTTCTTCAACTTCTTCCAAAGTCTCTATCCCTAGATAATTCGTAGGGAATCCATGACTTTGAAAGGCAGGCACGCTTTTATAATGGTCCGTATTATTAAAAAAAAAAAATCAAACTTCTGTCTACATGCACAGACACAGAAACTTATACGAGATTTCTGTCATTTTTAATTGTTAAATTGTAGTAATAGTTATTAATTTTTTAAAATATTTTTTATTTAAAAATTGACTAAAGTAATATTTATTTTATATTTAAATTTTATTTTTGATATTAATACAATAATCTAAAAACAAATAAAAAATTAAAAAAAACAAATAAAAAAACTTAAATTTTATAAAAACACAAAAACAAACTTTCAACGGCAAATCTCCACTTTGCATATCCCTATTACTTAATTCTAATTATGATTAACATCTATAATATGATAAACCCATCTGGGTTTTTTTTCCTATAAATTTCATTTTGTATTAAGCTAGCTATTATTAATATGGTCACCACTAGCCAACTAGTTTGATTTTGAGATAATTGATATGACAACCTATAAGAATATTTGGAAGAGTTGAAGATTTTTTTTAAAAAAAATATTTTTATTAAAATTATAATTAACATTAGTATATTAAAATAATTTAAAAACATGTAAAAAGTAATTTAAAATAAAAAAAATAAAATATTTTAAAAATAATTTTGAAATACGAAGGCTGCTGCTTGCAATATTCCATGGCTAGATTGTTTAATAGTTTATTTAATTTGTAAATTAGGAACGTAGAGACCCTTCTATCCAAATCTCCACATCATCTGCCTCTTAATTTCTTGGGAAAAAGGTATTTAAGATTTTTCCACCCTAAATCAACATCAGCAACATCATCGATGATCAACCCATCAAGATATTGAATTTAGCCTTGTTTACACGTACGGTCCCCGCCAAGAAATGCGAGTAACGACAGAAGGACTGGAATTGCAATATCGTAGCATAGGTTAAACTAAATTAAGTTAATGAATGTGCCCCTGCTTTGAGCTGTCCTTTTCAAACCTTCAAAATCCCCCATGAAAGGTTCAGATCAAGTCGCCTCTAAATTTCAAGAGCTTTAAACTATATATATATATAAAGGACCGCAAACATAGCTTTGAGCTCATGTAGCAAGTTAGAGAAAAATCTTGCATGCTTTACCTTTAAAATTATAAAATTATGGGTATAGAAACAGCGACACCCCACCAGCAACTCCTGCGACTACGCCAGCATATGCCTAAATTATATTTTGGTCCCTAAATTTCATGACTGTGTGTTTAGGTCTAACCCTACCAATTACAACTTGTCCTGGACCACCAAAAATAACCTTTTTATTACCCTTTCTAACTTGATATATTTGCATATGCATTAAATATTTAGTATGGAACTAGATAGGTGGTTCATAATATGCCATGTGTAGAACCAAAAAATCAATTAACATAAAAAGTGATGTTATAGGTGTTACGTGTTTTAAAGAAATATGAAAAACACGATGACTCAATCATAGACATAATTGGGTTTTATAAAGTGGTTTCATTTAATTATATGATAATGACAAAAAGTAACGACAATAAACAAATTATTTAAAAAAATATAATAATGATAATGTGCATAAAAAGAAAGCTTGTAAAAAATTTTTATGAAATTCAATTCGTAAACAAATCAACATTAAATGATAAAATAAAAATAAAAATAAAAAATTACTCGAGTCAAACATAGTTAGCATATCAAACCCACGAGCTAAGTTGTGAGGTCTGAATAACACCATATAAAACAAATAAAAAAATTGCAATGTTTAATTTTCAATAATCCAAATATAAAATTAATACAACATTAAAGAACCGAATAAAAAAAACTAAAAATCAAAATGAAAACAAAAACAAAATTAAAAAAAAAAAAGAAGAGAGGAGAAATCACTATGCAAACTCACAGTAATCTCTCTTATAATTATAATACAAAATGATTTTTTTATTATTTGATATATTGAATTTAACTTCTTTCAATAATTTTCACTTATTTGGTTTATATTTCATTTATGGTCTATAAATAGGAGCTAAGCTATATATATAAATAGTCGATTCACCAATTTTCTAATTCAATTGACCAATCCGATCTAGTTTTAAAACACCCATACGTGCTAAGTGTTGTATAATTATAATTAATTGTAAAGTATATCTATTAAAAGTTCAAAATAGAGAAAGTGATGAATGCAATATTAATAATAATAAGAGTTTATTTAGTATTATAATAGCGCTTGAAAGTATTTTTTATTTAGAAATATATTAAAATTATATTTTTTTTATTTTTTAAATTTATTTTTAACATTAGTATGATATAACGATTTAAAAATACACACAAAAATTTAATTTTAAATTTTTTCAATAGCATTTAAACAGGCTCTAAATCTCCGCAAACTTGAAGAATTGTCAATTGCATTATGAACTGACATGTAACAAAATATATAAAAGAGAAACTTACCTAATCTTGATCCCCGCAGAGGTCAAAATAATGGCTTTTGGCATAGAATTTTGTTAAAAAAAATATTTGGAGGATAAATAGTTGTGTTTGATATTTTTTCTTGTTTAAAAAAACGGTTCAAACCATATTCTCTTGAAATTTAAAATTTCTTTACTTAAATTTAATTTTTTTATATTTTTAAATTATTTTAATATGTTAATATTAAAAATAATTTTTTAAAAAAATATTTTAATATATTTTTAAATAAAAAATATTTTAAAAAATAAGCAAAATACGAAATAACAATGTCCCGTCCTTTTACACAATGCCAAGCAATAAAGTGAAGTGGACAGCTAGAAAGAGTTCTGGACGTAATTTAGCCGCTGAAGTGTCCCCATCTTCGCCACGAAATTCAAACGTTTTGTTTGACATAATCAAAGAAAGTGGACGGTGTGATCCTTCTTAAGCCCTTTTCTAATCAAAGTCTTCGTTTCATGTAGCCTTGGGTGCCACGCGCTCGTCCTTGGGTCATTCTTCCATGACCGTGTGTTTTCTTCTCTGTTATTTACTATCCACGTTTCTGTTTCGATCACATTTGTCTTTTTTATATTGAATAAGTGGTTAATAGCTAGCTTCAATTTTAGGTTCGAAGAATCGGTAATTGGTGAAATATTTTTTGATTTGCAAGGAGATTTAAAGCTATGTAAGCAATCCATATTTCCTGGATTTTTTTTTTCACTCTTCTCTTGTATCCAGTATTTTTCTCTTGCTCACCAAGCTAGCCTCCCTCTACTCCAAGATATATTAAGCAAGAAAATTAGGAATGTTAACGATGGTTTTCTTGACAATGATGTTCAAGATCGCTATCTATGAAAATAAATGATAACAATTGGTGCATAAAGATTTTATCGTCTTCCTTTGAGTATACAGTTCACGCCCCCCCTCTTTCCTATGAATTCTTGGCCATCACAGACTCTTCACACATGACGATTTTATGGTCTACGCATGTTTGCTTCTTCTTCTTCTTCTTTTCTTCATCATATGTTTCTTTAGTGAACGCACCAAAATGATCAGAATAGGATGAAAAATATTGAATACGCGTTGTAATTTAACAGTACAGGGCCCGTACAAGAATGATTTACTGTGTTAAAAGAAGAAAAGGGTTGGATTATTTTCATCACCAAAACTTAATCCTTTCCCATTGGTACTGTAAGAATATGTGATTCACGGATAAGGGGAAGATTTTTCCTCTCTTGTTGTCAAGGAAAAAGGGCACAAACATGAAGCAACCAAGAAAAAAATGCCATTCCAGTTAGGAGAAAAAAAGCATATTCAAGCGAGAAGTTTGCTGGTAAGAACCTAGAAACGTCCTCATAAATTTCATAATCTTAATAGGCCTCCATTGTCAATGGCCATGCCATTGTGCTTTCTATGGCGCCTTCCATAGAACTGGATCGAACCTAGAGAAGTTCCCCCCATAGAATGCCACAACACCATGAAGAAATGGCAGCTCTAGTAAGATAACACAGAATAGCCACTATAGCATAGAAGTAAATAAACATGTATTTGTAAATAACAGCAATGATTCAGCATGTGCTGTTAATAATTCTCATGTGATAGAATTAGTTGGAAAATAGTTGAAGAAGTTGTTAATAGTTATTAGTCAGGCACTGTTAGTTAGCTAGCATGAGGAAGAACAAATACAGTGATTGTAAAGCTTGGAGGGCAAGTAATGAATAAATTGTCTTTCTGTAAAGATTTACAGAACCCTTTCAAAATCTCCCTTTCTTCTACCTCTCAATCCTCTTTCTTATGAACTTGTTAAGGAAGAAAACCTTAACATGAAATCATTTAAGGCATGACTAGGTTCGAGAAAAAAGGTACAACCAAGGACATAGCCACCTTAATTCTACAGTGATTTTGTTTGTCTTTGTGCAATAACGTATCAATGTGTGCAGATAATAAGGCGAACAATAAAAATTAATACAGAAGGACCTGTTAAAAGTTGATGTTACTAAAATGTGTTCTGCGAAAAGATAATTTCATCATGATTTCAAGTAATGCAAAACACACCCTACTTAATTTAAAAGATAAAATAAAAAGAAAATATATTTGCTGACATTGTATATACATAATACCACAAAAGCATGTGAAATATATTTTGTTATTATTCGAAAGGCACAGTGATCAATGGTAATCACACTGCTAGATTTCATTGAAAAGAGTTGCAACTTCTGACCAAGTTCATCCCACACAGGACCAAAACTATCACCTTTCAACTCAAGTCTATAAAACTACTAGTGTAAAATAATTTGTTGGCGCCGAATTGTCAATTTTGTTCTATTTTGGCCCGAATGGTTGGTATATCTCATATCATTTAAAAAACAAAACAAAATAAAACAAATTCTCACCAATTCTGTCTATTCTATTGTAGATAAAAGATTAACAAAACTAAATTGTGATTTTACTATCTAAATATGCAAGGCCCTTAAAATGAGTTGATAGTGATACAACAGCTCTCGGTCCAAAATGAATTGGGGTTCTCAGGATGAGTCCTTCACTTAGGGAAATTCCTTTGATTTGAAAAGCAGGGGAAAAAAATAAAATCACATTGTTGAACCTGGGGAATGTTACCAGAATTTGTGCTCCTCAATGGGCTTGACGATCTAGTATCTCTAAAGTTGGTGAAAATAGCTTCACACAGGGAGTGCGGCTGCGCTCTGACGGGGGAATTTCAGCACTCTTGTGATTGAAGTAAATAACTTTAGTTGAAAACGCTTGCAATCTTAAAAAATATATATATATATTGATCCCACATAACATCATTCAGTATGTCTGAGCTTTTGTTCATTAAAGCTATAGTATCTTATTTATTTATTTTTTTAGCATTGTCTCTTCTTCTTTGGAGACTTGGTGTAAAATTGATGTCCTCATGCTGTAATCCCCCCCCTATATGAAAGAAAATTATTTTCTTTGTGGATAGCTACTGAAGTGAAGTCTGATTAAAGATGTTCAACTTCAAAGAGAATTTCCCCCTGTTCATTTTCTGATTCCCAAGATTCTAACTAAATAAAAGAGAATTTCTGCTACTCGTCCCCAACGTGGAAAGGGTTTAGCAGGCACTCAATTGGAATGAATGAGAACGAAATAAATAAATAACAAAACACAACATATTCCCAAACAAATTTTCGTTTTTTCCTGCAAAATATGGCCCTTCAAAAACTCTTGCCATTTATTTTAAATACCTAGACAGATAATTTTTTATTACATGCATAATCCGCCCAAAAAAATAAGCTGCTCGTCCAAACCAGCTTATTCACGTTAAAGAAACTGTTGCCGGAAATATACAACTGCGCAATGAGTGAGATCAAATCAATGACTCCACAAAAATTAATTTCAGAAAGCAATAATCAACCTACATTGGACCAACATGTAAAGGAATTCAGTCTATAAAATACCTCGTTCCCCATACAATAAACTCGATATTCTATTTACATGAAGAGCCTGCACATTCACTTGTGTAAGAGCAGCGCGTATAAAGAATATGCTCCAACAAGATAACAGGCAGCTGATATCCAAGCCTTGCAACACCTTTGGTGAACAGGTATCGGATTGTTGCACAAAAATATATATCACAGAACAATTAGGCAAAACAACGATTTTCATTTCCCACAAAAATCATGCTAATTCTTGCTATTTGAAAACTAGGCTTCCATTCTGTTGAAATCGTAAATTCTCGATGTGTGACTGGTAGAATGATCTCAATGCCTTCATATCATTACCCTGCACATACAAACATCAGAAGCACAAAGAAAAATTGGAGGAATTAAACCAGATTTGACCATTCGAACACCCATTTAGAGATAAAACTTTAATGATACACGCATCAGTTTTTGGTGATACTCATTAGCTGCATTCAACTTGTTAGCCTGATTCATTGAAATATAAAGCAAAGATGTTCAAAACCAAATGCTTGCTTCAAACAAACATTTCCAGGAACCTAATTTTTCAGTGCATGTAAGAAAAATCTTCCTAACAAATTAATCCTGAAATTTCAATAACAAGATCTATCTAAAAGCTTAAATAACCAACCTCAGTCCTTTCTCAAACATACATGCTTGACACTAGGCTTGGATAAGAAGGTTTTGAGAGAAGGGAAAGAAAAACAGAGATCAAACCCTTCAAGCTTTGTCTAGAAGGGGCTTCATTTTAAGGGAGAAAAAGGGGATTGGAGGGTTTGACATACAATTCGCTCAAATGTTAAAATCCCAATACCCAAAATTCAAGGGTTAAAGGAAGGGAATTGAGTTTATAATCTTTGACTTGTGTTTCCAGCATTACACTTCAATCCTCTCCAACCTCCAGCGAAGAAAGATACAAATATATAATTAAACACCCTTTCAACAAGACAAGGAAAGTTAGATGACATTTCCAACTTCCTTCCATACATCCAAGGAATGAGAAAATAATTATCTTGCCACTCGTTATCATTCCCTTCTCTCCTTAAAAACCATAACCTTTCCATTCCCCCCTTCTTCCATCAAAATACACGAGAAATTACAATTGAAAAAACCTTTTAATTCCAAGACCATGGGCTTAAATCTTGTCCATAATGCATCAAAACCCAAACATCTGCACTAATCTGTATCCTGTAACCAGGGTCAAACTAAGTTCCAGATCCAATTACTGAGTTGACAAAAGTCAGGGTGGAAATTCCGTGCAGGAATTTAGCACCAGGAAAGGCTCACCTCTGCATGCATAATGACATCAAATTTTATCCTCTAACTAAAATTATCATGTCACTAAAAAGTTTGGAGAACAATCCCCAAGAGGACCAGAGTTTGATCAAACTTATGAAATATATCCCAAAATGAATATAATCTCCCCTAGACCACAGCTAAAATATAAAATGATTTGAAAACCACAGAAAAAATAAATACTCAAGCAAGAATAAAAGTGGGACAGATCCCACAATATATGTGGATGGACAAAATGCACTTCCACACACTTCCAACAACTTAGTAAGATATGGAGCACTATTTTGTTACCTGCAACTTTTGGCAATATTGTGAAGCTAAATCTTGAGGGCAATGTGCAGAAGTAAAGCATTTTGTTACAAAATGAGCAAGAAAATCATCACCAAACTTCTCGTACATAACCTTCTGAGCAAGTACAATTTCTCCAAACAGAATGAGCTGCCAGACAGAATCAGAACAGCAATTTCAAAAACATTTATTAATAACTAGGCAAGAAATTATTCAACAGGCAAGCAACATCAAACACTCAATTATAAAACTAATACAAATGGGATGTGAATGATGATCAATAAGCTGGAGCAGAAAAGGTATGAAATGCGAATTGGGGAAAAAGACTGATAAAGTGCAACTTTCAAGACCATATCTTTGTTTTTAGAAGGAACAGCACTGATATCAAAATTGATCAAACAGTTCTTACAGTATTTGCATCATGGAACTCAAAGGATTTGTCAAGCGCGCTGTCAAAACAACAGTTCATCGCAAAGCCATCGATTATAAACCTTTGGAAACCAGGTACCTAAATATTCAACTCCGTTAGAGTGAAGAAAAGAAAATCCTTGACATAAAAGCCACTAAGAATGATATCTTAGAGGAAGACAAACCTTTTCTTCACCATAAGGCCTTGTACACCAGTCTTTAATTAACCTAATGAATATCTGCACGCACGCCTGAATTAAGAGGGATAAAATGACACTTTAAGTTCACAACAACACTAATAATCAGAAGATCCAAAACTTCAGTGGGCAAAATAAAGGATGTATCAGATGCACCTTTCTCACAAGAATATCCTTGTGATTGCATGCTGAGTGCAGTAGCAAATGCATCATTTTATCCAAGTAGCCCCTACTCTTGGTTGAAAGGAAGACTGAAGATAGATCGTGTGTGGTTATCACATGAAGAAATGTGTAAAATGTTTTCTGGAGTTCTTGTAATTCACGAATTTCCTGCAAAATAAGTCAAGTTGTTCTTTTTCAAGATAGCACATAACATCTCAGCTTTAGAAAAGAATGTTGACAAGGGTTACTATAAATGAAAAACTCCTTTCACCATGATGAGAGAAAAAATGTGCTGGCGACTATTATGTTGCTTAAGAGGAGAACCAACTTTAGAAGTTTATCAAACAATTTGATGCAAACAAAAGTAGAAGTAATATAGGATAGCAGCTTGCAACAGTCGGGAAAATAACCATCCAAGCACACATAAGATAACATTTGAGCTTTAAGCACCAAAACTTTAATAATGTCTGGGAAACTAATGTAATGATGCTAAAAATACATCCATCATTTGCTTAAAAGAGAATCTTGGGAGGAGAATGTTAACTACACCCTAGGGTTTAATTTAAATATCTATAGATAGTATTTTCATACCTCAGAACTGATTCCATCTCCTGAAGGCAATTCTTTAGTTGAGACTATCCTAAAGATTCTACTAGCAATAGCTGGAAAAACTTCCTCCACTATGTGATGCATCGAGGTGTTGAATTTGCATATAAGCTGATTGAGCAGAACAAGAAAACCAACCATTTCCTTTGGCTACAATAAAATACATAATCTAGAATCAGGCATTCATTTCACAAGAGAAAATGTAAAAAACGTTAATACAATTAACATTTTTATGTGGTTTACATGTTCCAAAAGATGTCCATGTCGAGTTGCTTAAAGTTTTCCCCATCACATTGGGAGAAACAGTCACTTTTTTCTAATGTTATCATAAAGAAGTTGAATGTGAGAAAACTTTAACATTTAATGCGTGCAATAGAAGTTACAAGATGGGATCATTTCCTTGTGTTACACTACCACATTCATGCAAGCTCAAGTTGGGAGTAAATTAAACGCTATACTGCTACAAAACGTAAATTCTCAAAATGCACCTGCTCATGATGCAGGAAACGAACAGATTAGTTTTATGTGGCTTTATTCAATTCCATAATTCAGGAATATCTTGTAATTTCAGATTTGCAGGGGTATTTCAGTAATTTTATATTTCCTGGAAATTTATAGGTCATGGTTTCTATTTCAGTAATCGATAAATGTTTTAAGCCTCCCTGAATAGGTTCTTTTATCCTAGATGCATGACTGGAAAAAAAAAATAACCTTTATTTGGCAGTCTAATATACTCTCTTATTTGGGAACCCGGGTCATGTTGCACTAAGAAATTATTAGGTACTCCCTAGTGTAGCTGATAACTATCCATGGATCCCACTTTTATATGAGTGAGGAAGCGCTCTACCAGTAGTATCTAATAATCTCTTGTAGAGGGAGCATTAACCCTCTCTGTGTATTATAGCTATATAGTCTTTCAAAAAGTGCAATTGCTTTATTTCTAGAATTTTTGCATTTTAGTTTTTTACACTCATTCCAACTCGGTTTCCAAACTCCAATCCCTTTCTTCTTTAATCTAGACACTTCATTCCAATAGTGTCCAAGCCCGGGCCCGCTGTAAAACACTAGTAACAGAAACTCAAACCTGTCCTGCACCAGCTTTGTACCTGGTATTATTATATGACAATCAACGTTGTTCTACTAATTCAATAAAACAAGGCCAAATTGCTTCTTAGTGGGTAAAATATCTTGACATGGCAATTCCACTGTCAATTGGTGAAGAACAAAATTATGGGGATTTTCCATGCTTGAATAATTTTGCAGACAGTTTTTAGGGCATTATCATAACAGAACTGCATGTAAAAACACCCCACCAAAACACGGACCCCTCCTAAACTTGATGTGGGTTTTGCAATCAGGTAAATTCACTGCTCCTGTCCCGGAACATCAACCATAGACCAAATAAGCAAGGTAAAAAATCAAAAATCTAATTTCATTATCATGCCAAAGAGCACTCAGGATTACTTAAAAATGAGAAGACTATTAATAATGGTAATCAACAAAACGCAACCAAAAAAGACATTTCATCAATATTAGATGCAAGAGTGGAATCTATAGACTGGGAATTGTTTTCTTTTTACCTCACTTTCTGCAAGCAATTGTCCCAATGCCTTTGGAAGGCAAGGAAATACAGATGCTCCTAAAGTATCTACCATACGATGAATGAAGGATGTAACCTGAATACAATGAATGCTATCTTTAGGCAATATGTAAAGCCAACAAAATATCCAAAAAAAAAAAAAAACCGCTTCAATGGCTCCATATCCAATTCTCACCTTATTCCGTAAAGGCTCTATCTTTGGAAATACAACAAGTATTTGGAGGAGAATGTCCAATGTCTGGATCACAAAGAGAGAAAATAAAACTTCAACAAAAAGGAAAGAGATGCAATGACAGAATTTCTGTTCTGGCATTTCTCCAGTTGCATCTAGCAGATCCTGGAATCCATTGATAGGCAATGTAACAATCCATTCTCAATTTCTCACCATAGATATTACAATAATGAAAAAATAGAAGACCTAAATTAGGAATTCAAAGAAAAGGAATAAAACAAGAAGATGGACGGCAGCACAGCAAAACTGCCATCCCATCAGTATAGGAGGTAAATGAATAAATACACACACAGTCCACCACACTCTGAGACAAGGGGGGAAATATCAAACCAACCAGGCCATAGGCAAGATATCATGCATGACTCAAAAGTTCTTAATCGTAACGATGATGATGACAATTATGTAATATCATAGATAGAGAGGGATTGTGAACTTATTGGATTGCAAAAGGTGACCAAACCAGAGATAGCACGTGATGCAAGAAACAAAAACAAAAGATCTGAAATACCAACCTTCTTAAACATGACTCCTATTGCAGGGCGACTCGTGGTTACCAGGCGCTCACTAAAGCCCTGGGTCAGAAAAGGAATTTTCACATTGCATGTCTTTGAAGTTGAGACTCAAATGAAGAACCAAAAACTGGTGTAAAGAAGCCATAAACATGCTATTTTGTATCCAAGCAATAATGACAAAAAAATATAATCAGGAAAGTGAGAAAACCTAGTATGCAAAAAATTCATGTGATTATAAGCTGTCGATTAATTACAAGTGATTAAAAAATATCCACCCCATCACCAACAACAAAGTAAAATAGAATGAAAAACATATTATATTGAAGAGGGAAATGAGCACGAAGTTGAATTCAGAAAGCCAAAGGAAAAAGGAACCTTGCTGAGGGCATTAATTGCCATGATTATTTGCTGAATATTAGCAATTTTCACTGGAGATTCTTCTGGGTTCAGTACATTGGCATTTATGAGTAATGCCTCCACCTGGATCAAATAAGAATACTTCAGAAGCATTTATAAGAATGTCAGTGTAGATGCCATCAGGCCCGGGTGCATATTTGAGTAAGCTCTTCAAAAGCCATTCCAAGAACAATTTTAAATGCAAGTGTAAGTAAACCCATTAAAAAATATGAGCAGGAGAAAGGAATAGTAGAATAAATATTTTAGGAAACTTCAAATCTAACTGTAACCTGATGACAAAGAGGAGTGAGCAACGAAGATAGATAATCAGATTGCTTTTCCGAAGGTAGATCTTCCATCCCAATTAATAGACCAATTGCCTGTGAATACCCACCACAAATATCAGAAGAAACCAAAGAACCATCGCACTCTATGGAAATTTTGTACATATTCAAAAATATCTATTTACCTGTATGCCAATATATGATGCATGTCTCCATTTGTATGTTTATTCAAAACCAAAAGTTAAAAAATTAAGAAGAGAACACAAGGCATAGTTCGAGTACCTCAAAGATGTGGATAGCATCCTCAGATCCTGAAAATTCATTCGATATATGATTCATAGTTGTAAACCTGGCTACTGTATCTTGGAGGCTCTGTCAATTTGAAGAATAACCAGTAATCAAGATCGAAGAATATATATGAGAAGAAGTTGTATAGATCATTGATTACTATAAAACAAGAATATGGTTGCCTTACTACCTGCAAAATTTTCTCTATGAAAGGCACAAGCTTTGCTTTCAGCAACTTCACAACCCTCATGAACAGATAACTAGCTCTACGACTCACATGGAAGTTTGGGTGGTGTATTCCTCTCTCATCCAGAAATGCAGCCAAAACCATGGGGACATAACGGGTATTCTCCTGAACAAACTTCATATATCTAGTTATAGTCTCCAAATACACAAGTGCAACTAACCTGTTAGAATGGCACGGAAACCTTGTCGAGAGGAGGTTTGGCACCAATTCATGCAACAGTCCACTTCCAGTTTTTATGGCTTCATCACTCAATGACTCTCCAAGTGCACGCAAAAGAGAAAGAGAAGCTTCCACCTCTTCAACATTTCTTTCTGACATGGATGAGATAGAACTGGCTAAAGAATTTCTGATAAATATTTGAGTAACATCTGGGGCCACACGACCCACACTACGCAACAACAAGAATAGATCCTTTCTAGGTTCCGCCATCCTTTCTTCCTCCTCTCTCCCAATCTTATCCAGCATATCAAGATTATAACGGTAGATAGGATCATAACGAATTCGTGCACATATCACTTCCAATATCTGACCCACTTGACGCAGTTGTTTCTCCCTCAATGGAGAAAGGCTCTTCATAGTGGCAACATAACACGAAAGGAATTGCACAATACTAAATGTGGTGCCCACCTCAAAGTTTCGCATTGCATAAAAAACAGGTGGCAAAACTTCATTCAAAAGCTCAAGAGAAACACCCTTAGCATCGTCTGTATTCACCCATTTATAGCACTGTAAAACCTCAGCAGCATACCCGGTAATTAATGTAGCTACTTTTGATACCAACTCCGAGTCACCATCTCCAGTTACCAACCCAAAAACCCTATTTATCTTAAGACTTTGCAATATTGATAACTTCGATTGGTGATCCATCCGCTTGGAAACCACAGCCAAAACACACCCAGCAGCAGCACCTTGAAGCTGATCAGATCCCCCATCAACTAAAATCAGCTGAAATAATAATGGAATAAATAGATCATTCACAATCAACCCAATATCAATCCATGAAATATACCTCCTCATCGAATCTAACACACCAGAACAAAGGTCCGGATCAGAATTCCAATACATAGATACAACGTCATACCAAAAAGTCACTATTTGTGTTATGCATTGCTGCCTCATAGCATCCTTAACCCGCCCTGCAACCCCCATCTCCTCAGATGTCCGTGGGAAATCTAAACTAATCAATTCATCATCCAAAGCATTCAAAATCCTACAGAACATATCAATAACCACCGCCCCTTTTCTCAAATGAGGCAAAAAATCAACAAACACCGAAGACCAAGTTAAAGGGTACTCAAAATAAACCAAAGCAACAAAAACCTGAGCAAGCTTATTCTTTATAAATGCAGGACCGCCCTCTAAAATCCTAACAGCATTATTATTCTGATCATCAATAGCCTCAAAACAGCACATAGAAAACACGGATTTCCTCATGAAATCCTTCTCTTGTAAACTCAACAGAGCATACTTAACCCTAATAAGCTCATGTAAAGTCTGTAAACACCAAAACTGAACCTGAACAAGCCTGCAAAAACACAACTTCTCAATGCAAAGACGGCATACAGTTGGGGTTTCCTTAATTTGCTGGCAGAAAGAGACTGCTTGTGATTTTAGGGCTGAATCTATAGCTCCCGATTCATCATAACTTATAAGTATTGCTTTTTCAACATCATCCATTGATTAAAACTAATTTACGAATCAAAAACCAATAAAATTTGAATGCTTTTTTAGGGTTTTGAGAAATTTAAAGAGAGCACGAGAGCCCAATACCAAAGTTTGAGTCTTTTCAGTTTAAATTTAAGGGTTATGAGAAGAAGCTTAGCTGATGGTGATTTCAGAGATCTTTTATAACTATGTGCGTCACTGGTGTGGGTTTGAGTGAGGGTTTCTGTGGGTTGAAGAGGAGAAATCCGTAGACCGTGTTTGGATTGAGATTAATTTATAGTTATAGTTTAGCAAAGCTTCAGAGGAAGGGAAGAGAATTGTGCTGAAAATAAATTAAAGTGTATAAATAGGTATGAAGAGCAGGAAGAAGAGAGGAGTCTGAGTCTAAGATATATCAAATCACTACCACTGTCCTTGTGCTGATAAAGGCAACGAATTCAAAAAAAAATATAGAAGTTTGAATTGAGATTAATTTATAGTTTGGTAAACACATTTGTTAAAATGATAAACTTTGAAAATAAATTTTTATACAATATTTTATGTGTGAAAAAAATTATGCTTTTTTTTCATAATAAACAGAATTTAATTTGGTTATATGAAGAATCTAGTATGCTTATAAAAATTAATAGATTTTATCAAAATAACATTATTTTAGATTTAAAAAAAATCTTAAAACCACATTGCTTAAGAACTTTTTTTAATTCAGATTAAGGATAGTGTGGCAATATATTACTTTACCCCCCAAACCTTGAATTCAGTTCTTGAACCAAATAAAAAGTTGGTTCAGTTTTTTTTTTAAACACTCTTTTTCTTATTGATTTTACTTTTTATTCAATAAACAACATTTCTAATTAAAAATATCTTTTTATCATAAAAACAAGAAAAGAATTACATGAATAAAAAATAGTTTTGAAAATCAAATACATTTTTCATTTCACAATTTTATTCATTATTTTTTCTACAAATTTTTATTTTTTTGTTATATAATTAACTAAAAAATAAATTATGAAAAGTATATACACAACAACATTTGAACATCACTAATTGATTGTATATCACTTCACAAAACACTATTTATTTTATTTTGAGTTTTTTATTTTTAATTTCAATTTCAATCCTGCACTTTGATTTTTGGTTTTTTATAAAATGAGTTTTATGAGTTTTTTTAATTTTAATTTTATAGGATTATACCCGAGTTATAGTTGATAAGTTAACTCGGTTACTTATGTTTTCTCTTTTTTTTTAATTAACTTTTTTTTAATTTTATCTTTCAATATTTTTTTGATTTGTAATAAAGGTTCATGATTTGTTTTAGTTTGTTTTTTATGAGATTAATCAAGTTTCATGACCCGAGTCACGGGTTTAGCGAGTTAACCCAAGTTGATTTTTTTATTTTTTTATTCATTTTTTAAATTATTTTTTTTTCAATTTCATCACTCAACATTGAGTTGATTGATAGTTGTTCTTTTATAATTTATTTTGATTTATTTTTATCGGGTCATCATAACCTTATGAACCAAGTCGTGGATTTGATAGATTAACGCAGATTAACTCTAATTATTTTTCAGTTAATTTTTTATTAGGTTATTTTGGTATCATGACCTGAGTCACGAGTTTGACAGGTTAACTTGAGTTGACTGAATTTATTTTTTTGTGTCTTTTTTTTAATTGTTTTTTTCAAAAAAAAATTCATGCTTTAACATTGGATTGATTGAGAATTAGGTTTCATAATTTACTTTGATTTTATTTTTATGAGGTTATGTCAGTCTCATGACCCAAATCACGAATTTGGCAGATTAACTCAAATTGACTAAAGTCTTTTTTAATTGAATTTTTTTGTACATCCTACAAAAATGGGTATATTAAAAATTATTATTCATAATTTATTTCAATTTGCTCTATATAGGGTTATTATGGACTCATGATTAGGGTTATGAATTTGATAGGTTAACCCGGGTTGATCTAAATCATTCAAATATATTGTCGTCTTAATATTAAAAAAAATATTATTTTGATTTTTTTTTAGTTATACTATATTTTTATTATATATCATGGTTGTCTTTGAACTCGTCAAGTTAGACGGATTATATCAAATTAACCCTTATATAATTTAATTTTTTTTTGGCTAAAAAAAATATTAACAAATCCTAAATTTATTTTTTAATATTTTTTTTTAAAATAATCCAATCCCGATTAATGGTCCAGTGACGTCTAAAATGAATCGAGCTCTCACTAGCAATTTCACCACCCCCCGCTACTAATTTTCTTGGTCTTCTATTTTACTATCCCTCCCTTGTTTATTTTGATGCATTTATGTGCTATAAAAATATCCTATGAAGTGTGAGATTATTGATGGATTCCACCGGTCTAATAACTTATTATTTTCTTCTCATGTATCCCAGCAGTATTTTTTTTTTTATAAGAAATTATTATTCTTTAGCAAATCTGTTTTTCTCTTCCAGGAAATTTGAGCCCTTTTATTATTGTCATTATTTTATTTTTTTTTGAAATATTTTACTCTAATTATTTCTCTATTTTTATCGGTGTAAAAAAGAGAGAAAAACAAAACAAAATAAAACAATGGAAAAGCAGAAAAATAAATGGATGAAAGCCCATGGGTCCGTACACAATACAAAGTGAAGGTCAGAACTCAAGCCAATTCTCCAGTCCAAACTAAGTGGAACCCAACGATTTTGGGCTCAGTTCCGTTAAACTAAGAACAAAAACTCAAGCCGATCATCTAAAAAGGTCCGATGTACAAGAGTTTTAGCTTTTAGATGAGTCCATTTCTTCTGCTTCTTCTTCCTTTTTTAATTTTTTTTTTCTCCTTTTGGACCATGAATCGATTTGGTGGGAACATGGGGGGAAAAACATAAATGTTAGATCAATTTTTATAAACTTTGTGTGCATAAATATTTTAAGTCAGTGAAGATCTCCATAATATATTTTTTTTATTTTTCAGAAACTGTTTAATTTGAATCTTTTTTTTCATAATTAATTGAACTTCATAGTTCACATGTTATTTCTAACAATATTTATTCATTGGAATTGACAAAATCACTAGCACAGTTCCTTGTGAATATTTTTCTTTTCCATAAAAAAAAAAAAGGAAGCTCGAACTCTTCACCATGGAAGGAAAGCTGCATGAAGAGAGAAGCTAAGATTCCATCGAAAAGTATAAAAATCATAGAAGGCATTTTATTGAAGTCTATGTTAGGTCCATCTCTATCTTTCCAGATATGAAGAAGTTCTTGAACATGACATGTGAACTTATTAACTTGGAAACATCAGAAGATGATTATGTTCATGTTTATCTCTATCATGATCGCATCGAGCTTGAATATTGTAACAAGAAACTGATCGAGCAATGTGAAATTTGATCTACTAGGTCCAGCTTGAGAATATAAAATCATATGCATCGATCTGTGTTTTTTTCAAAAATTTCATTCAAGTTCCTTTACTTTTAAGCTCTTCAAAAATTTCATCTTGTAACGAAGAGTTCATGCACGTAGGTGGGCGGGGTGAACTTATTTTATTATATTTTTTATCTTTTTAAGGGGTGTAGGATTCTTTTTTAAAAAAAATAAATCATGCGGCACATCTTTCACGAAGATAAACAACGTGTCGTTTACAAACTTGAATTCCAACAACCACTATAATGGCTAGAAATGCAGGGCGATTTTTTTTTGCCTAAAAAATCTAATTTTAAAATCATTTCAACATAAAAACACCTCACTAATACCCCCTAGAACACCTATAAACCAACTCAAAATACCAAAAAAAAAAAAAAAAGAGTTCAGGAACCTGAAATAAAATTGGATTAGTTTCGGTTTTCTCAACTTAAATATCCTTTTTCAAGCGATTTTGAGGCTTTGAATAACCATCATCAAGTTCTTTTTATCTCATGGAACCCGTGAACACAAAAAAAACTAATTTGATGGTCAGAAATGGCTTAAACGACAATTTTTTTTCTTCGCTGGAATTCAGCGACTCCTTTCTCTAACCATGTATTGAAAAATACTACAAATAAACTTTTGTACCAAAAATAATTTTTTAAAAAACTTATAAGAATCTAAATTATATAATTTATGTTATTTCTAAAAATTAAGGTTATTGTTTCCACAAGATATTTGGCACGCCACCCATACAAACCAGTAGTAAGAAAAAAAGGAGAAAAGTGAGAGTTTAACCTCTCAATAATATAGATTTTTTTTCCTTACATAAAAATGTTTAATTGATTTAAAGCATTGATTTGTAAATCTAGAATTGGTATAAATCTTTTGTCCAATGGGATGAGGAAGGGCACTTCAAATGGCTATTTTATTACATGCATGCACTTACAAACAAAAGATCTCGAGAAGATAAAAAAGAAAACTATAATCTGCAAACAATTGGATTTCTTTCCCATGTATGTTGTGTATCAAACAAACTAAATAATGTTTTTTTTTCTTTCTCCTCTTTGTTTTTGATAAGAACAAACTAATGATTTTGATACGAGGAGGAAAACAACAAATTAGAGGCACGTACACGAGACGAGAGTTTGGGACACAGAGGCATCGTCTGATTGAAGGGTAGCGTACCCGCAAAGTCCCCCGTAGCCAATTCAAGCACATGCACGGATGAGGCTTCCACGTTTTCACGACACCTCACACCCTCCCTCGTACGCAAATATAATTGGCTTATTCATGCATTCATTGACACGTAGGAAGCTTGTTTGGAATGCTTTTCCTTGCAAGATCAGTCACCAAGGGAGGACTCATTGAGATCTAATCAGTTAGAGAGAATCAACCACTTCACCCTTTTGTACTGTCGGGTATGTATTTATTGAGAGTGTTTGAGAAGACAGTAATAATTATTTTTTAAAATATTTTTTATTTTAAAATATTTAAAAATAATATTTTTTATTTTAAAAATTATTTTTTTGAATGTAGTAATAATAATATTTTAAAGTATTTTTTATTTAAAAATATCTTAAAATAAGATCAGTCACCAAGGGAGGACTCATTGAGATGTAATCAGTTAGAGAGAATCAACCACTTCACCCTTTTGTACTGTCGGGTATGTATTTATTGAGAGTGTTTGAGAAGACAAGTAATAATTATTTTTTAAAATATTTTTTATTTTAAAATATTTTAAAATAATATTTTTTATTTTAAAAATTATTTTTTTGAATGTAGTAATAATAATATTTTAAAGTATTTTTTATTTAAAAATATCTTAAAATAATATTTTTTTATTTTAAAAAATTGTTTTTAACGTCATTATATCAAAACAATCAAAAAAATTTAAATTTTTTTAATATTTAACCAAAAAGATTAATTTTTTAGGAAACACAGTTTCAAACACATTCCGGAACAGCTTTTTAAACTTTTAATCATACCTTTGATCTTAGATATTGTTTGTTATTGTAGTAGCGGTTGTTTTTTAAAGTGTTTTTTCTTAGAAATATATTAAATGAATTTTTTTTATTTTTTATATTAGCACATCAAAACAATCTAAAAATATTTAAAAATTATTTTTTAAAAAAAAAACCATGAATTTACCGTATAACTACATTGCCTTGCATGAATAACCAAGTTTATTGGGCTTCCACGATGCTACTTGCATTTGATCAATAAAATAACCATTAAAAAAAATCCATGCGCAATAAGTTTAATCATAGTTATTAAACCCGGTTCGGGAATTGACCTGGTCAAAGGACCGGGTCCCGGGTTTTATGGGTCAACCCGGTAAACCCGGATCAACCCATAAAACCCAGGTTATTTTATGGAACCCGATGTTAATCTACCATATTGTTTTGTGCAGAGAGAGAAATGACTTTTAATCTCATCACCATCACCTCACAAACACAAAGTTCATCTACCCTTTCTTTCCTTCACTTTCCCATGCTTTAAAACTTAAAAACATCACACAAATCCTCTTTCTTTTACATCTTTCCCCTGTAAATTCCCGTGGTTCATCTATCCTCTCTCTTTTACATCTTTCCCCTCACAAAGTTAAAGACTTGTTGACAAGAATAAAGCCCGTGGTGCCGGTTGATGCTGCTACGGTGCCACATGTTGCCTCTTTCTCTCGGTGTTAATAAAGCCTACTAGATGCTAAACATGGATTTCGAGAAAGTGGAGCCGACTTAGGATCGAAATACGTTCAAATCCGGTTCAATGCGGATAAAAGAAAGAAGAGGATGAGAATCACGGCGAAGAGCTACTACCACTGGGAAGAAGAAAGCTTTTAGTACATGATTCCCTGCTCTTAGTCATCACTCTGGGAAGGAGTGGGTGAATAAACATCCGGCAAAGGCTCGTCGGTTTTGTTTTGGAAGACAATAATGCTTGTCTTTAAACGAGACAAAAAAAAAAGAGGTCGATCCACCACAAAGGGACGTATTCGACCCGTTTTGAAGCAAAGCAAGGAAAGGCCTCAAGATCTCCAAACCCAGATCGACTTGCAAATTGCAATCATCTCAAGCAGATCCAACTTCAAAACGCCGGGTCTCGTCCGGGTCGCCCGGGTCATGGGTCGACCCGCCGGGTCGACCGGGTTTTGCCGGGTCGTTGCACCGGCCGGTCTTTTAACAAACCCGAACCGGTCCAGCCACCGGGTCGACCGGGTCCCGGGTCAACCCGCCGGGCCGGTCCGGGTTTAATAACTGTGAGTTTAATTGCGTGTGTTAGAAATTAAGCCAGCTGAATGATTTATGAATTCTTTCAATATTGTTGAGCTATGTTGTCTTGGGTTAATGCATCGGACTATGCTACGCTATATTATGGAGCATTTTTTTTGGGAGCACTTTACTTTTCTATGGGTCGATCTGGTGCGAGCGTGGATTAGTCTTGATCAGTATCCAGGACACCGCGTGGTTTATACCAAAAAAAAAAATAGAAAAAGTATAAGAAGTCGTGCAGTAAATTACTATTTTTTACAAAAATTCAATTCTTTTTTTAAAAAATAATTTTTTATATGTTTTAAATAGTTTTGATGCGTTGATATTAAAAATAATTTTTAAAAAATAAAAAAAATTATTTTAATATATTTTAAAAAACAACTATAATCATAATCATAGTCTCAAATATACTGGTTGTTTTGCTTTGGCTGCAAGTAAGAATTTTTTGGGATGTTTTTTGTTATAATGTTATTTTTAGTCCGTAACTTCACTATTTTTTAAAAAAATGAATAATGTGAATGTTCCTTAAAAATCAACAATGAGAAGATTAAAAAATATTACACAACAAAAGATGCCCTATTATTTCAAGATTTTTATTTTATTTTTAATTGGTATGAATTTTTTTACTTTAATATAAATATTGTTTCTCATCAAATAATATATTCTGGAGGATCTAACTGTCGGAATATATAATTACCAAACATTTTTATTTTCTAACATATGCTTCTACTAGCAAATTCATTACAACATAAAAATAATAAAATATTTTATTTTTAATTGGTCCGGGTTTTGAACTTTAATATATGTTTTTCTTCAAATAATATATTACAGAGGATCTAACTTTCAGCATCTATAATTACCAAACATTTTTAGTTTATGATTTATAATATATAATTTTTTCATAAAACAAATTAAAGGATCATGATTTACCGAATGACTTATTTATAAAAATTACAATAACAACTCATTCATTAGAAAAGAAATATTTTTACTGGACTCTTAATTTCTAAGAGTAAATTCATAATTATTTACGTGTAGTCTGCTGTTTGCAAGCTAGCAGAGCTAGGATAATCTTTTAGGGCAGAGCAAAACTAATATAATAAGATATAATTTTTTTTTAAATCTATCATACATGAATTATAAACATAAAAACACAACATGATTTAGTTTTATGCAAAGAAAAATATAAAACGATACAAAATTTACTATAAACAAGATCAGCAATGTAAAAACTTATTATAAATATAGAACGGCCTGTGTACGAGCTAAGAGACTAAGAGAAATACCAAATTAAATCAATGATATGAAATTAATTTCATCTTCATAATAGATCCACTATTTTAATTTTGTTAGTCTTCATTCCCATCAAATATAAACATAAAAATTTATAAGAAACAATAGCTAAAATGAAGCATTATTTTTGTTTGATGAATTTTTTGAAATAAAGTACAATAGAAACAAAATAATAAATAAAGTTTCTTACATATTTATTTTAATTGTGCTTGTCGTTCTTTCATAGAATATAAATAATAGATTATCATATCTATTGAAAATTTTTCAACAATGTCTTTTTCTATATAAATAATCAAATAATCTGTAAGAAATCATCCTCCATCCACCTGCGAAGTCTTGTTTTACCAATATTCATTGCTGTAAAAGCTTATTTAGTTGTTGTCATCGAAACAAGAAGAGTCAAAATAAGCCGAATCAATTTGTCAATTAGTGGATAAATTGTTGATTTTCTAGTTTATACCGATCCTTGGCATAAATCAGCAATCAATGACAAACTTTTTAACTTTGGATGATTTAGTATATCAAACTCATAATGATGCAACTAGAATCTCAACTAAATTTTTTCTTGGTCAGAAAAATCTTAGGATAGAACTTATCAACAAGTCTGCATATATCTTCAACATTGAATAATGTATAGGTATTTTTTGGATCCAAAGTTGTGCTAAACATAAGAACTCGATTGTCTGCTCACTAAATTTATTCATTTTTTCAGTTTGATCATCCCACATTAAAAAAAAAAACAAGCTTCCATATTAAGAGCTTTAATGTCTTGATGTTTACAAAATAATGTCACTTCTTCTAAAAGAGTTTCCTAACTATTATCTCTTAATTTTTGAATCAATGTCTTTGTGGTAGATATCAAATGCATAACATTTAAAATATCTTGAGATTTTGTTGCAAGGCTGGACAAAGCATATCAATAATTCTCATAATATTCTTCATTACATGTAAGATGAATGCAAAAACAAATGACATTAGCAATATAACCGCAAAAGCTTCATCACTACGTTGAGGATAAGTAGATCCATTTGAAGTAACTTTCTCAAGAACCAAACAAGTTGCCCCATATATTTTTATGAGACTGGAAGTTGATTTGAACTATGAACTTCATCTACTATCTTTGGGTCATTGCAAACCACCTACTTGATTAACTCTTTTACATGTTTCAATCTCACTAATAATAATGAAATGTTCAATTTGAGCTGCTTGATAAGCCTGCAATTCATCATTATGCTTTCAAGAAGCACTAACAATGTTGATAGTAAAAATCAATTTTTGAAAGAAAGTGTGAATATCATTTACTTTAATAGCTACAACAATTAGAGCCAATTGTAATTGATGGGTTAAACAATGTATGTAATATGCATAAGGGCAATATTTAATGAATAAAACTTGCAATTCATTCCACTCTCCACGTATATTACTAGCACAGTCATACCCTTGACCTCTAATATTTTGAATATCAAGATTTTGTTGAGATAAAACAGAGAAAATCTATTTCTTAAGAGTTAAAGCAGTTGTATCTTTAACATGCATTATATGCAAAAAATATTCTCGTATAAATTCATTTCTATCAACAAATCTAATAACAGGGGCTATTTTCTCTCTTCTGAATTTATCTCGAGCTTTAACAACAATCAAACAAAATTTTGCATCACCAATCTCATGACGAATTAAAGACTAAACATTTCTAGCAAAAACATGTAAGATTTATTTTTGAATTTGATATAACGTGTATTTAGCATTTTATGACGCATTATCCAAAATAAGAGCACCTACTTGTTCATTGCATGATGCTAAAAGTTCCATCATTTCAAGAAAATTACCTTGATTTTTTTTTATTTTGGTCCTTCATCGTGTACTTTAAATGTTCATGCTTGAAATGTGAGCTAACAAAACAATATTTAATGAGGTTTTAATACGCAATTGATTATTTATAATTTCTTTAGAAGTTTGCCTTCCAACCACTTTCTTAATATGACATGATTAATTTTTTAAATTCTCTAAGTATCTGACAACAAATCTATAAGCTGAATTTGAAACTTTTTCCATGTAAGTTTGTTTTGATGGAAGAGATGGAGGGATAGAATTTTTGGAATGGAATGTGTAAAGAGAGAAAATAGAGTGGTTAGGTTTTTTACCAGCATATATTTTTAAGCTAGGTTATATAAAAAAAATCCTCCAGCTTTGTTGGACTGTCCTCCAGTTCCACCACGGATTGTTTGTCTTGCACATATACATTTGTATCTATGTACGCAAGGGCGCAACCATGAATTTTTCTTCTCCTAAGCTATGATATAAATACACATAAATTATTTTTTAAGATCAATCATTCACTCGGATATATAAATTTGTCAAGTTAACAATAAAGTTTTAATTCAAATACATAACAAAAAATATAAAAAAAATTAAAGTACATAAAATTGAAAATAAAAATAAAAATAAATTATATTATCAAAGTTGCACCCTTCGATATTTTGTAGAATAGAATTCATCTATGATTGAATCTGAATCAATATCTTTAACAAGCTCTCATTCAATGCAAATCATCATAGAATCTACTAAGAACTCCTATTTCATTTTATTGCGAAGCACAGTTTTAACATGTTTCATAACTGAAAATGCCCACTTTGTAATGACAGTGGAAACAGGCAAAGTCAAAACAAGACGAATCAACATGTCAATCAAATGATAGTGTTGCGACTTATTTATTTAAGTTAATCCTTGACATAATTCAGAAATGGTAGACATATTCTGAAGCTCTCATAATGAATCACATCAATCTGATAATGCTCTAGCTGAGATCTCAAATAATACATCTCTTGTTCATTGAAATCTTCAGGATAAAATTTCTCAAGCAAGCTTATAAATAGCATCAACTTTAAATGATTTAAAATTGTCTTTAGGTTATAAAGCAGAGCTAAGTACAAGGAGTTTCATTGTCCCATTACTGAATCTGGAATTTAATTCTTCCAACTAAAAATCTATTTTTGAGTTAAATATATCATAATGATAATGCTGGTAAACTGTCACTGAACCTTGTTGTTGACATGAACGACCTGTAGCCTTTTTATACAAAGCATTCATATGTGGTATGTCAATCTCATATTTTATACAAACAGATTGCACATTTGCAAGGAGAAGATCAAATCTGGCATCTCTCAAAGTTTGAAGCAATGCTTTAGTAGTTGATACAAGATCCATTGCATTTAAGATTTTAAGAGATTTTTGCTGCAAAACTCGACAAAGTAAATCAGTAATCCCTATTATTTTATGCATAAAATATAAGATAAATATAAATTCAAAAGATTTCATCACAATCAAACAACCACCAGTTTCTCCATGTATAGAATTAGAAGATCCTTCTTGAACCATACTTTCAAGCACAGTAATAGTTGCATCGTACATATCTATTAAGCTGCAAATATAATCAAAATTACAGCTCCATCGAGTAGTTCCTCTTCGATGTAAATTACCAATTTGATTAGCCTCTCTACCAGTCTCACGTTCTCCAGTAGCTACCATATGTGCAATTTCTATAGCCTGAGCATAATGTAACTCAGTATGACATTTGGAAGAAGCACAAATAAGGTTGATAATGGTTGTCAATTTTAAGAAAAATAACCAAATAGAAATCTCATTTTCAGATGTTGCAACTAATGCCAGTTGTAGTCGGTGAGCAAAGCAAATATACATAATATGCATAAGGACAATCTTTGAGAAATAAAGCTTGTAATCCATTCCATGCGCCACGCATATTGCTAGCACCATCATATGCATTATTATGTGGTGAAATAGGACTTCTTATATGCATCAAAAGTGCACATCTAACCCCATCATTAACCCTCTTCCAACTTCTAAAGCCTTTCGGTGGTGAATATGAGATGACGAGGCACTTTATTTTCAAAGATAAAGCATGGAAAACAAAATACTGCATCCTTTGATGGAGAGTACTCTAACCAAGGAAATTGATCAAATCAAGTGTATTGAAATCGACGATACTGTCTCCCTGATTCAGTCCTTTGATACTCTGCTAACTTAGGTTGATATGGACCCATTTTGATATAAGCTCTTCTATTTTCATCTTGTTGATTAATAGGATGTTTCCATACTGGAATTTGTAACCCAGGATCCTGTTCAAGAGTATTAACATCAATTTCAACTCTTTAAGATTTGAAGGGGCGTTCACTACGATTTGAGACATCAACATTGGATGGAGAATGTCCTTTACTAGTTGATGTTTGCTCGTTTGGTTTAAAGAATGAAAACATAGTTTTTCCTCTCTTGCTTCCTTAATTTTCCATTATAATTTATAACCTATTCAAGTAAAAGGGATTAGAAAAATCAGGTGCAAGATAAAAAGATACTAATGTCACAATAGAATATTCATGAAATGCAGAATATACAAGGATAAACTAGTGATGCAGACTACTGGGAGATTTAGAGAACTTAACTTTGAAATAACCAGTAAATTATTAGTACTGGTGTGTTAGCACCCGTCCATTTCTAGGGTGCAGTCTACTGTTTACTCCACTAACAATCTACTGTAATGAATGTGAAACATTGAATTCAAAATGAAAAGTCAAAGGCTTGTAAATTCTTACCTGATGATTTTACACTCTTGCAGCTTTCTGTATGTATTCTTCTTCAAAATCCAAGCTAAAATTGTATATTGTTGAGAAGAAAAAAGTTAAAACTCCGAGTTACTTTGAAGACATGTGAACCAATTAATTATTTATATTTAGGTAGGTTTGCTGTAAAATATAACTAATTAATTAATATTACAAGGGAAATTAAGTGGACGGCTAATGGCTGCTAATTAATTAGTGTTGCAAGGAAAAGTGGACGGTGTTTAGGTTTGCTTTGTAAAAGATAAAGGAAAAGTCGGTTATTAAGTTTTTTGTTATCTAGATTACAACCCTCTTTAGTCTTGTAAAAAGCTCCGCCCCTATGTACATATATGTTTAAGAATATAAAGAAAACTAATATAAAGTTTGTTAAATTTGAAATTTTAAGTGATTATAATAAACACATTAAATAAGTTTATTTTAATCTTTTTGATCAATAATGAAGTGAAAATAACAGGTTGTTGGAGTAAAAATAATACCACTGTTTTTTTTTTCTTTTCTTGTTATACGAGAATAAAGTTCATTAGTTTTTTTTAATTAAAGCAAAGAAACAATATTAATCAACTACTAGTTTTGAATTAAAAGAAGCTAAAAGTTATATATATGAAAATAGAACAATAACAAAGCATTCATTGTTTTTTTTGTAAAAATTGGTAATTATAATTATAATTATAAACAAAATTTAAAAGATATTGAGTTTTTAGTGTACCATCTACTGTGGATTGTTTCACTTCACATAGCATTATACAATCCACAATGGTCTTTTTATTTTTATCCTTGGAAAACTTAGAAAAATTATATAATAAATGATCATTGGATTTATTTTTTCTTAATTTGCCTTGGTTTTATGTTTTAGAATTGGTTTTGATTTGTATACTCTTATATATTTAAGATGTCGTAAAATATTTTGATATTGAATTAAAATTCAATAATATAAAAATAAAATTTTAGCCTATAATTTAAAAAATCAAAATAATAAGTACCAAATATAACATGAATAATATATTCGTTTTTGTTTTTACTGTTCAAAGAGCACTGAAAACTTTATTCTGGTTCTTAAAGGTTTTTTTTTCTAAATTTGAATTTTTAAAAAAATTTACATTTCAGTTATAAATTTTATTTTTATCATGTTTTAATGTTGAATGTTTAAGGAAAAGAAATAAAGTCATTATAAAAAAGAGAGAAAGTAGGGAGAGAAAATGTTCAAGTAGCCACATTCTAGATATTAAAAAAATATGTATAATTTTAAGTTCAATTGGTTCATTCAGAGATAAAAGTTAAATGGAGGCAATTTTATTTATCTAAAAAAAAATCAGGACTTGTAGTTTTTATTTTGATTTATGGTTTTTATGCTCATTATACGATGTAAAATATTGGAAATTGTTTTATAAAAGTTTATAGGATATTTTAATGTGTTTTTAGGTTAAAAAAATAAAAATTAGGTCTTTGAGATTTTAATATTTAGACCTCAATTTTAACTGTCTAAATTTTAACTTGAAAACTACATGTCGTTACATAGATGTATGATGAATTGTTTATTTTATTTAAATATTTCTTACTTTAAAACACATCAAAATAATATTTTTTTAAAAAATTATTTTTAATATAAATATATTAAAATAATTTAAAAATATATAAAAAATAATTTTAATTTTTTTAAAAAGTGATTGGACTACCAACCAACACTTTAATCTTCCACGTCACTATCGCAGTCCACCTAAAAAATGACTTCCAATAAAAAAATAGTATACAAATCAGAGCCATTCAATTCACTGGCTCCAATGGTGTCGACATAAGATTTCATGAAATCAACGGACCAGATTCGTGCTGGTCTCATTCATGAGAGCTCAAAATGCGGAGCTGAGTCTGGCATGCAATTAACACGTGCATCGAGCGTGAAGCCGTCATTTTTTAAAATTGTTTTGTATTAATATTTTTTAGTGTAAATATTTATATAATTTTCTCAAATTTATAATTTTTATATTCTTCTATACAAGCACGTAAAAATATTTTATTTATGAGTTCTTCTTTTATTTTTAACTAAAACTTACTTTAATGATCATAATAAGTTTTTTATTTAAAAAATAATACTTATGGAAAAAATGCATATTTTTATCAAAATAAAAAAAACACTTGAATAAAAAAAATATTTGATTTTTTAGTTAAATTCATTAGAATCCTTACTAATATTATTTTTAGTTGCATTATTTTTATTTAATAAACTATGTTGTTGATATAAAAAAATATGCTATTATCAATTACATAAATAAAAAATACAATTTTGGTTAAAATATATATATTTTCTTTATAATTCTTTCACTTTTTTTACAAATATCTATTTGAATTTTGTTGAATTATTCTTTCACTTTTTTTACAAATAAACAAATTTTCCACATCACTGTCACAGTCCACCGCAAAAATGCCCACCGACAAAAAACAGTATACAAATCAGACCCATTCAACTCACTGACTTCAATGGCGTCGGCATAACATTTTGTGAAATCAACGGACCAGATTCGTTCTGTTCACATCCATGAGAGCTCAAGATACGGAGCTGAGTCCGGCCATTCAACTAACACGTGAGCCGAGCGTGATGGACAGTGGCCGCACCGAAACAAAACCCTCACCTAATAGCCGTCATTCGGGGCACATTGTGCGCGGGAAAGGTTGACCACGTGGCTAAAATGGCGGGCGGAGACACGCCACGTGTTGGTGACAGCCTTCACGGAAACTGAACATGACATAAAAAGACAACGAAAGAATCAAGGAATTGTGAGAGGTAGTTCTGCAAGGACATGTATGGACAGTGCATGTGGTGGAGGGCGGCCATGTAAACTATATGCCAATTCTCAATAGTACCCTTTCATACTATCTTTGCATGTGAAAAAATAATTCAAATAAAAGTTTAATGTATAAGTTCAATAAAATTTCTCCTCTCTTTTTATTTAAGAAATATTATATGAAACTGGAATTTCAATTATTCTTTTTACTATATTTCTAAATTTTGCAATTACAATCACTAGACAAAGGTAAAATTACAAACCATGGTATAATCTCCAAGCAAAAATATTCTTACATTAAATTTAGTGGTAGAGCAGAAAATTAAACATAATGGGAGAAAAAAGTTATAATATATTAAAAAAATATTTTTTTATTTTAAATTTTTATATTAAAACATCCAAAATATTAAAAAAATAATTTTAAAGAAAAACAAATTCAATATTTTACTCACTAGTGGTCAGACCACATTCCTAATCACTATCTTGACTCGTTGTAGGTTTTTTTTTTTATTATTTTTTAAGGGAAACGGTCCCCTCCAACCAGAGTCAACATAGAAAAGCCCTTCCCATATGTGATGCGTAGAAAACCTGCCATGTATAACATTAGCATCGAAATAAAATCAGACTTCTCATTCTTCACACATAATAGAATAAAACCAAAACTTTAATACCTTAATCATTTTAATATATTAATATTAAAAATAAAAAAAATTATTTTAATTTATTTTTAAATAAAATATATTTTAAAAAATAATTGCACTCACATTTTTAAACACTCCAATATAAAGGTACCCCCACACAATGTACCTCTAATTAAAAGCTACTTTCATCATATTTTTTAGCACATGAAGGGGAGAATCGTAGCATGGAGTAGTTCCCATGCTAATGCCATTTCAACGACAGAATAGAAAATAATTAATAAACATTGAGGATCCATTAACAAATCACTAAAGAAGAGTAGCATGGCAAGTACAAGTAGTGTGCACGTTTGGTAAGCTTGTCCTCTCGTGGTACCTTGATAAATGTAATTATAATTATTTTTTAAAATATTTTTTATTTAGAAATATATTAAAATAATATTTTTTTAATTTTTAAAAAATTATTTTTAAAATTAATGTATCAAAATAATCTAAAAATATTTAAAAAATATTAATTTAAAAAAAATAAAAAAATTTCAGAATTTTCCAAAAACACTTTTAAAATATAAAAACAAATATGGTTTTAGTTAAGCTGAAAGCATCATTTTGATGCTCTTGCTTGTATTTTTAGGGTGAATATTATTGCGTTAAAATTATTTCTTTAATTTTAATTGTTTTAATATTTTTATACTAGTTTGATATATTAATATTAAAAATAAATTTAAAATTTTTTAAAAAATATACTATATTAATACATTAAAAAAAACACTTTAAAGAACCTGTACTTTCAAGCAAACAATTTACTTTTGACGTCTGCCTTAAAAAAAAAAAAAAAAAAGCAAAAGCGTGCCCAAACAGGCACTTAATTAGTAGCATGTCAAAAATGTTCTCCTCGTCATTAATAGATTGTTGGCTGTGCGTTTCAACTTGTGTTTCGTTAAATTTTAATTTTTTTTTTACTAAAATTGAGTATAGTTTGTATTTTTTAGATCATTTTGATGTGCTAATGTTAAAAATAATTTTTAAAAAGTAAAAAAATATCATTGGCATATATTTCGGCACAAAAAGCTATTTAAAAAGCAACCATTACCACACTATCAAACACACTCAAATTAATATGTATATTCATGATAATTGTGGGCCCATAGGAGAAATCGACCAGTCTCAATAATAATAATAAAAAATACTAGTTTTTACTGTTTATATGTTATAATAAGAATATACACACTTATCCATTATGCATGGATCCATTAGAAACCAATTTCAATATAATTTGTCGGAGGGTATTGTTGGCATGCATCCATTAGGAATTAAACCCACAAAAAGACTCTTGTTATTTCCAAGAGTGCCGATGCTTTTTTTTGCTCTTAATCTTTCATGATTTACTATTAATCATATAAGAACCTTTTATAATTAAATAAAAACTTTTTATAAGAACTTTTTTTCTAATTAATTGAATTGAATTTTTTAGATTGTTTCATAATACCCAGATAAAATCTTTTTTTTTCCTCTGCTATCAATAATAATATTAGTCACTAGTACTAATATTATTATTAGTGAAAAAGATAAGAGCACATGATTAACATGGATCTATTATTATTTATTTATTTAAATTTTTATAGTATTTTTAGATTTTTTTAATGTGTTAATATCAAAAATAAATATTTTTAATATATTTTCAAATAAAAATTACCTTAAAAAATAACATCTATAATATTCTCAGTAACCTTCTAAGTCTTCCTTGGCCTGATTTAATGTTGGTTTTTATATTTTCCCTTCCCTTTTCTTTGTAGTGTGGCAAATTGTGTTTCAAAAAAAATTTAATATGATTTGTATATTTTGGATCGTTTTGATGTGCTGATATCAAAAATAATTTTTAAAAAATAAAAAAAATATTATTAACATATATTTTAATACAAAAAATTATTTAAAAAACAACCACTACAATACTATCATGCATCCTCTGAACTAGTCTACAGCAGAAGAAAGAAGGAGTCAAGGCTCAAGAGGATAAGGGTGACATAAAATAACATTAAACTTTGGTGTTGTATTGAAATTAGCAATAATAAAATAATAATAATGAATAAAACAAATCCAATTATTTAATCGAAAGCATCTCACACCCCGGGACTTCTTAACATAATATAATTTCTGGACTGACTTGGACATGACAACGGTAAAGAAACTTCTCCATTTTGCATTATTTTTACACTTATTGCTTAATATTTTATTCACACGTGTCGTGTCCAAAATTTATGATCTAGTCATCGTTAATAAAATACAATAAAGATGATTGGTCTGAATTCGATATTATAATTATAATGTACGTGAGTATACCAAACAGGCTTTGATGCATGACTATTTCAATATATTCATTGCTACTATTATATTTATACAATAAAACCTTAAATTTATAAACAATAAATTTTATAAATTTATTAATAAATTTTATTTTGCTTTTTATAAACATAAATAAAAAATTAATAAAAAATTAAATTATTTCTATTTAATTTCTGTCGATATCAAACTAGTATTTATAAAAAAAAAATAACACATTTTTAGACTAATATGTTTCTAAAATTTAGAAGCATATTTCTTTAGATTAATATGTTTATAAAGTTTACAAGGCATATTAATCTAAAGAGATATGCTTCTTCAAATCAATATGTCTATAAAATTTAAAATATAATTTTTTATTTAAATTATTTGAATAACTTGATAAGAAGTGCCATGCATAATTATTAATTTAATTAATTCAAAAAAACTAATGAATTAACTGGAATGAATTAATTCAAAAAAAATAATAAAAATCATTTATATTGCATAATACTAAAATCCCAAGTATTAAGTCCTATTATATATATAAATTTTGATTTTTCTATCAAATTTTCCTTTCAATATCTAAATCTATTAATTTAATATCCCTCGTATTATAATAAAACTTTTTATTTTTTTAATATAAAATAAAATTTTCTATGACTATCTAATATATAAACTATATTTTAAGAGCAATAATATCGGCATAAGACACTCAACGATCATGTCAGCATATATAATAACATTACAACAAATAAACTGACTATGAACAATTTCGTTTATATTAATATTTCTTTGTTTTCTCGACAGATTTCAAACACCTACTTCTCCTGTATAATAATAATTTTTTTTTAAATAGTCAACAAGTTAATATGCTCGTTTGCCATGATAGATCGAGAAGGTGTCTGCGACAATAATAATAGTTATTTTTTATTTTTTAAGATTTATTTTTAATATTAATAATTTAAATAGAAAAGAATAATTTAAAATAAAAAATTCAAATTTTAAAAAACACTGAATTACTGATTGCAAGTTGACAGACTTGGTATCGTAGAAATGGATAACATAAATAATTATTTTTGCCTTTGAATTAGCCATAAAATACAAAAAACAAATCCAATTATTTAATACTATCGTCTCACCCCGTTACCTTTGAGCCTGATAGCATGGATTTACTGACATGTACACGATAATGATCTCTCACCTTTTTCCTTGGTTTTTTTTTTTTTTTAAATGTCTTGGGAATGACTAGGCTAGCAAATATAACAAAAAAGAAAAAGAAAAAAGAAATAAAACCCGTGACCGTGACCATTGAAAGTAATTATTGTAAAGTTACTATAAAGTGACATCATCCCCAAATGGATATAATTTCTTTATTTTGATTTTTTTACCCTTTTGAGTATTTTAGAATTGACTGCTTGTGTTATTAGTTTGCAGCGAAATTAAGATTTTAGATATTAGTATAAAATTCACAATTAACCTCACTGAGTAATAATGAATTGTGGAATAGTAAGTAGTTTTTTAGGCAAGGTCTATGATAACACATCACTAAGTATTATCCAATGTATTAAAAGATATGAGGATTTTCCCTTGCTGCTTCACTGTTCATATTAGCAGTGAAGCAACTCCCCCTTTTAATGTCATTTTTTTTATTAAAAAAAAACAAACAATCAAGCACATCAATTCCCAATTAACCTCCTCAAAATTCTATTTTTTTAAAAAAACTTGCAAACAACTCTGGAACCCTAAAATTTAAACAACAAGCAAAAAGTATCTCTTTGGTTAACAATTAGCCACCTCATAATTCATTAGAAACCTATTAGCGTGTTTGATGTGATAATTTAAATTGATTGAAAATTAAACTTTATAATTTATTTTTAATTTATTTTCTAGAAAGTTATTGTGATCTCAAACAAATACTTTGACATTGAGTTTAATTTTACTTGCGTTTATTTTTATTATAATATAATCAAGTAAAAATTAGTTTTTAAACTATAGGTTTATTAAACTCAGTAGAGTTCATGATCCAGGTTGTGGTTTTAACAAGTTAAGCCATGAAATCTGGATCGATTCAATATATTATTATATCGATATTAAAAAAAATATATAAATTTGATTTTTTTAAAAAAACTAAACTATGTTTTTGTTAGTTGTTCAAGTTGTATTTGAACAAAACAAGTCAACTGGGTTATGTTGAGATAAATATCATATAATTTAATTTAAAATTCGAGTTCAAATAAAGAGTGAAGTAAAAAAGTTTCAAAATTAACTCGTGAAATCAAATTTAATAATAATATCAAAAAATTTATCATAGCCTTAATATTTTTCTTTTTACATTTTAAAGAAATTAGTGCGAGGGCTAGTTGTGTACTATATGTCCAGATTCAAACATTTGCCTTTTATAGATAAATTTCTTTAGATAAAAAATTTGCGCATTATCAGGGTTGAACCAAACCAGAAAAATGATTTCACAAATATTTTTCATAAACTCAGACTCCTTTATATATATATATATATATATATATATATATATATATATATATAAAAACAGCATGGTTTGGTAAAAATTACAGTAATAAAGTATGACTTTTTAAACAAGTGGATAAAATGAGTTTTTGAAGGAGAGAAAAAAAAGGAGAGAAATAATGAGATCTTATACACTAAAATTTCAATAATGATATTTTAAAAAAATCTTAAAAAAATTAATTTAATAATATTAAAAAGGCTACACGTATCTTTCAAATAAATTAAATCATCCATTGTTTTTTGTTTTTAAATAATGAGTATAATCTATTTTAGTTGTTATTAATAAATTTTTTTAATGCCATTAGATTTGTTTTATTAAAATCTTTTTAATAATATTAAAAATATCATTATTATAATTTTAATGTGACTCTATAGTCTTATTCTTTTATTTTATTTTTTATTTCTCCCTCTTCAAATGAAAATACCGCACTTCAAAACTGTTGTTTCTACTGAACTGTATTATTTTCTAAATTCTTTTTTTCGCTGGAAAAACACCCAAACTTATTGGGCAACCCAAACAACCAATTCCGTTAACTTGGTTTTTTACTAAGGATATTTCCGTACTTTCACCGTTCCTTCCTTTGGCTTCTAAACAAATCAAGACCAGAGGTGAGAGAGATAGAGGAACAGTGAGATTTTCACAAAAGAAGAACATTCATTCTCTCCCAGTCCCTGTACAGAATACAAATCCTAACTTTCTTTTGACTCTCTATTTTTTCTTTTGTTAAATTAAAATTTCTGTAAATTCTTTCTCTTTGATTTCATGTCCTTTAGTGTTCTTCCCTTAAAAAGTAAAAAAAAATAAATAAATCAAACCTTTATAAATCTGTACATACGCATTAATTCTAGCTTTATTTCTCCTCCTCCTCCTTTACACCTCCAAAACTGTTAACGAAAACTCACTTGAATTTTCGGTTTTTTGTATACTTTTCTTATTTATAACCAATCCTAGCTCGACTCCGTTTGGGTTTTTAATCCATCCTGATCTAATTGGGTCTTTCAAAAAATTCACCGAATCTTCATAAAATCCTTATAAAATTTGTGGGTTTTTAGAGAAAAATAGTGGGTCTTTGTTAAAATTTGAGAAAGCAAAATCTTTTTGCTTGATCTGGGATTCTGGGGTGTTGTTTTTGAGAAAAATCTGGTCATTATACAGCCATGGCAGTCCCAACAATAGCTTTATACGCGAGCCCACCTAGTAGCGTGTGTTCAACACCATATCCATGCCAAATCAACGCACACGCAAATTATGATTTTGAATTGAATTCAAGATCTTCATCAACAGCTTCGTCTAGTGCATCTTCCTCTCAGAAACCAATTGTTGGTGGTTTATCTCGTTTGTTTTCATCCCCAGCAGTGAAACACGCATCATTTTCGGGTGATAGAGAGGAGCTGGGGTGGCATGATAGAGGAGACGAATTGAAGGAATTGAGTAGTTCATTTTGCTACACACCAAGTAAATGCCTTGCTGGGTCTTCTATAAAGAGGGATCAAAGTCCGGTTTCGGTTCTGCAAGGTCAAGTCTCTTGTTCTAGTAGTCCTCCTATGAGGATTGCTAGAGAAAGGAGTGGTTGTGATGTGGGTTTTCAGAGTTCAATTCATGGGTCGTTTCGCAGTGGGGCTAATGGGCTCTTTAATGGGTTTGTGAGGAATGCATTAGGGTCTTGTGTTGATTATGATTCTCCGAGTTTTGAGGTTCACAGTAATGGTATTGATGAAGGTACATCTTCTGATGTTGTGGATGAATTGACTTTTAGTATGGAGGATAGTTGTGTGGACGCTAATTATGAGCCTTATGCTAAGGAGCTGTTGTTGGGCGCACAATTAAGGCACAAAATTTTTTGTGATACTTTTGTGATCAAGGCTTTTCATGAGGCTGAGAAAGCACATAGGGGGCAGGTAAAAGTTAGAATTATTATTGGATTTTGTTGTTCTAAATTTTTGTTTCATGTTCTTGAGATTTTTTTTTATGTTGTTTTCTTATAGATGCGAGCCAGTGGGGATCCTTATTTGCAGCATTGTGTAGAGACTGCAGTTCTGCTTGCGATCATTGGTGCCAATTCCACAGTGGTTGCTGCAGGGCTTTTACATGACACTTTGGATGATTCTTTCCTAAGCTATGACCACATATTTAAAACATTTGGAGCTGGGGTGGCTGATTTGGTTGAAGGGGTAAGAGACAGAATTTCTCATGTACTTTAATGAGTTTTTCTTAATATATATTGTCTACCAATTAGGTTTTTTTTTTTTTTTTTCATGCATGTTTCTTTCTAAAATGGAAGCTACATTGGACTAATATAAGAAGTGTTTTTGGACTTTGTCTGCAACTCCATCATTTCATCTAGGATGAGATTGTTGCTGCTTATTGTTTATGACGAATATGGTCGTAGGCTAAATGTAGAAAATGGAACTCGATCTGCAGTAGCTTTTTTTTTTTTAAAAAAAAATATTTAAAAGTCAGGAGCATCTGACAGCAGCAGAGATTGATCAAAATTTGGAATTCATTTTTTACTTGCATTTTTGAGGTCCATCACTTGAAAGACGAGAAACTTAGAAAGAAATTGTAAGAAGTTTCCTTGGTTGATGTAGTCCATACATTTCTGTTGATCTAGTATTTACAAACTTCTGATCTAGTTCTCTGTTACATTCACTCAGGTCTCTAAGCTTAGCCAACTGAGCAAGCTTGCTCGTGAGAACAATACAGCAAGCAAAACTGTTGAGGCAGATCGCTTGCACACCATGTTCCTTGCCATGGCAGATGCTAGGGCTGTCCTGATTAAATTAGCTGATCGATTGCATAATATGATGACGCTGGATGCATTGCCTTTAGTGAAGCAACAGAGATTTGCTAAAGAGACTTCGGAGATATTTGCTCCCTTGGCCAACCGTTTAGGAATCTCCAGTTGGAAAGAGCAGTTAGAAAATCTTTGTTTTAAGCATCTCAACCCAGATCAGCACAAAGATCTGTCTGCTAGACTTGTGGACTCTTTTGATGAGGCAATGGTTGCTTCTGCTAAAGAGAAATTAGAGAAAGCTCTTACAGATGAAGCCATTTCTTACGATCTATCTGGAAGGCATAAAAGCTTATATAGCACTTATTGCAAAATGTTGAAGTACGCTCTCTCTCTCTCTCTCACTCACACTTTGGGCGTGGAGTGTTCATTCAGTTGGTCATTACTTTGATTACTAGGGCTATAGCTCTTGCATCAACTCTAGGGTTTCTGAAGCATGGACAGATAAGATAGTTAGATTAAAACAATTATTTAACCAAAATTTATGGTTGTGCCCCTCAAATTCTTAAGGTGGAAAAGTTTTTCACATGCTCTGAATTGACAACGAACTATGAGATCAACTTATTAGTTTTTTGTGCAATTATCATTCTGCGTGTTTTTCTAACAAGAGAGTTTAAATTTGTGTAGGAAAAAGCTGAACATGGATCAGATCCATGATATACATGGGTTGCGTCTGATTGTTGAAAATACCGAAGACTGCTATAGAGCATTGAGAGTTGTTCAGCGTTTATGGTCCGAAGTACCTGGAAAATTCAAAGACTATATAAATAATCCCAAGTTCAATGGGTATGTTTTGGCTTTGGCTTGTTATTGGTGGTTGCTATCGAATGTATTGTTCTTTTCAAACTTTGATTTTTATTTGCAGGTATCGATCTCTTCATACAGTAGTAATGGGTGAGGGCACAGTGCCACTTGAAGTTCAGATTCGAACAAGGGAGATGCATCTGCAAGCAGAGTTTGGATTTGCAGCTCATTGGAGGTACAAGGAAGGTGATAGCAAGCACTCCTCATTTGTGCTTCAGATGGTTGAGTGGGCAAGATGGGTCATAACCTGGCAGTGCGAGACAATGAGCAAAGATCATTCTTTCATTGGCTGTGGTGATTCCATAAAGCCTCCATGCACATTCCCTTCACATTCTGATGGCTGCCCATATTCTTACAAGCCTCACTGTGGGCAAGATGGACCTGTCTTCGTCATTATGATTGAGAGTGATAAGGTTAGGCTCCTTCCATGTATGGTTTAATGTAATGAGAAGAAGCTTGGCTCATAATAGGCACTAGGGGTTGCGGCATCTCCAGTCAAAGTGAGTGAACAAAGAAAAGTAAATTGTTGACTAGTCCTTTACTGAATATGCATGCTTTGTGAATATTGCAGATGTCTGTGCAAGAGTTTCCTGCAAACTCAACAGTGATGGATCTGCTGGAAAGGGCTGGGCGTACGCGCTCAAGATGGTCCCCATATGGGTTTCCCGTGAAGGAAGAGTTGAGGCCAAGGCTGAACCATCGGCCAGTGTATGATGTGACTTGCAAGCTAAAGATGGGGGATGTCGTGGAGCTAACTCCAGCTATACCTGACAAATCTTTGTCCGACTACAGGGAAGAGATTCAGCGCATGTATGAACGTGGCTCAGCCCCTGTTTCAAGCACAGTTCCTGCTGTTAGCGGCACTGTTGGATGGAGAAGTTGACCCATTGCTTATAGACCGATAAATAGTATATACCCCATTTAGTGACAATTGGTTATTCTTGGACATGCAGATGTTTGTACAGAACAGTTATATGGTTCTGGTATGAAAAAGGCCATGGCTAACTGGACTCAAACGATCAACAAAGATTTATTTTCTCACTTCCCCACTATGAATTCTTGTGATTATCGTGAATCTTATTATTCTCCGCTCTAGTTTGGTCTTGTTATTTGGATTTAGATTGATGTTAAGAAGGAAATGCAGACGGAGGCGTTGTTGCAGCAGCCGTTCGCCTTCTATTTCCAATTTACCATGGTGCCACTGACACCCATCACTTTCAATGTTGAGTCAGTATTAGAACGTTCAAAGTATTCTGTCTCTGTAAAGTGTAAAGTTAAATGTGAAAACTGTCACGCGTATTGGACAGGTAGACGCCAGCTGCATGTTTTTGGCGCTATTCTATGGGAACTTGCTGCCCAGTCTCACTAGTTATGAGGCTACATCAACAAGTTCTTCCATGCTTCTTTTATGTGAAGAGACATACTGGGTTCACCTGTTTTTTATGATAATTTTTTTTTAAATTAATTTTTTTAGTAATTTTAGATTATTTTAATATATGGATATCAAAAATAAATTTTAAAAAATAAAAATATTATTTTGATGTATTTATGAGAAAAAACATTTTGAAAAACAACTAAAGAAAGACTAATATGTGATTTGCAAGATGGGCTTACCAAATAATTAACCACTACACTAAGATTTTGTTTGACATTGCGGTCTAACTATATTTTTGTAAATTTTTGAATTTTTTTATATTCAAATTAATTATTTTTTTTGTTTTTGAACCGTTTTGATGTGTTGATATTAAAAATAAAATTTAAAAAATAAATAAAGAATATATTTTAATACATTAGTAAGTAAAAAATATATTAAAAAACAACTTCTAGTTGAAACAAACACTAGAAAAACTTGAGTTCCCTCACCTCCTATTGTTCATTAATATGAACAGTGAAGGAAGTGATTTATTTTATTTTATTTTATATATTTTTTTTATGTATTTTAAAAAAAAACTTTTAGCTTCTTTCTTTCAATTTTATTATTAAGCATATTGTTGAATTATATTTTTTTTTCTATGTGGGCAAATCACAGTTTTATATAAATATTCTAATATTTGATTGTTGCTTAATTTTTTATGCATTTTTCCTATAAATGCCTTTTAGTTTTTTTTTTCAATTTTATTCTTCAAACATTTTGTTGATTTAAATTGATCATATTTTATTTTTATTTATTTTCTATGAACTTATTATATTTTTAAACAAACATCTCGATATTTGGTTAATACTTAATTATACAAATATTTATTTTTGTTATTATATCATTAAAAAAATTAATTTTAAAAAATAAAGTTTTTAAATCTAAATCCAAAAGTTAAGTTGTGAAGCCTAAATCGTTTCAATATTAAAAAAAATATCATATTGATTTTTTTTTAAATCAAACCATGCTTTTATTGGTTGTCCTAATTAGCTTTGGACTCATCAGGTCAACTGGATCACATAAAAGCAATTCTCATCCTTGTTAATTCTAAAATCAAGCTAGGCATGGAGTTTAAGTGAAAAGGTTTCACAATTAACTCGCTAGGTTGTATTTACTAACAATACCAAATAGTTCTCTTTTTAATTCCATCTTGTGATATTTATTGTTTTGACTGATTTTTTTTTACTTTTATTTTTCAATTTTATTCTTAAATATTTGATTGATATTAAATTAATTTTCATAATTTATTTCAATTTTACTTTTTACGAGATTATTATAATATCAAATAAATATCTCAAAATTTAGTTGGTATTCAATTTTACTTGTATCTATTTTAGTTATCATATTATTAAATAAAAAATAATTTTAAAAAACAAACAAAGTTATTAAATTCATTGAATCCATGATTCGAGTTGTAAATTTTACAAGTTAAGTATTTTATAGGTTAAGTTGCAAAGCCCAATACCATGTCACAATCTCAATATTAAAAACAAATATCATGAAAATATAAAATAAAATTAAACCATAATTTCATCAATTATTCAAGTTGCTTTTGGATTCTTAAATCAACCGAACTATATCAGAGCAATTCTCATATGACATATTTCAAACTTGAGCCGGGTAAAGAATGTACTGGAATCAGGAGAATTCATACTGCTTGAACAACTAATGGAAGACATGACTTGGAACCTATAGCTAGTAAGATCATAATAATCCAAAACACATAGCATTCACATAAAGACTCCAATTTTACAATGATCCAATAGCTCGTCCTTAATTCCTTTTCACACGGGCTCATTCTTCTCAGGTCAAGAGAATGTCTTGGAATCCTACGTTGCAGTATATATAATTCTCACTTGGGACGTTTGGTGAGGGGAAAGGATACTCTTTGAGGAGTAAGCTGTGGAGGATCCGTCTTCTGTTCTTGTGATTGGTTGGGATCAGCACTTTCTTCATCCTCCTCTGTCTCTTCTATTGCCTGGGCCGTCCGCTTCTTTGGGATAGCAAGTTGATAGTTTGGACTGATCAACGTGTCCTGCTCGGGTGGAAGAGGGATACCAGGCCCAGCTATTGACTTAGGCAATGGGATTTTGTTCCTATTTCTGGCCAACTCTAGTAAAACCTGAAGATTGGTAACTTTAAGATGTTAGGAATCATTATAATTTTTTTTTTTATGTTAGGCATCATTTCTTGAACCTCTACATGAGATGAAGAAAACAAATATAGTAACTGATCACAAAAAAGATTGCGCCATCTACAGCTAACATGTGTTAAAAGAATCATATCGTACACGAGGAAAAATGAAGATAGTTTACCAATATTAAAACTTGCTCCATTTCGACCGAGCAAACACTATTCCAAAGTAATACTGAAAATCAGGTAGTGGGAGAGAAGGCAATGAAATAAGGGAGTCTATGCAAGTTCTATCATTTGAAGATCAATGGTCAAGACAACTATAGAATAATGAACGGCTAAAATTTTCATCTCATAGTATTAGAGTCAAAAAACAAGTAAGGGGAGGAAGTTTATCATCCAACGGATAGCCACTTACCTCTCTAGGTGGGGGTTGCGAGAAGCTGAAATTGACTTTAGATTGAATAGCAAGCTTGACATCATCACAGTCAATTGCAGTTTTGTTAGCATGCTCTGAATAAACCTGTGCATCTGTCAACACATCAACAACATAACGATACCACAACTCCAAAAACTGATGCACAACACGAGGTTCATAATCCTCGACACCCATTGATTTAAGCAATGATTTCACAATCTTGGCATCCCTTGGCATGTCTTCTTCTCCCTCCGCCATACTCTCTGCTTGTCTGTAACATGCATTAGAAGCCAACATTAGACACCTCCAAAGACAGAACCAACACAACACAACACACATCCTTTTTGCCCAGCAGGATATGTCTTATACGAAATCAACCAAACAACCGAAAACTTAAAACCTTGTACCAACTAAATCAGCTTGCAAACAGAGACCCGTGTGCTCGTACAAGGGTCCATCACATGGATAATCAGGTTTGACCCTAAATCTCCGTAACGCAGAATACCTGCTGTAAGCTTTAAGACTGCCCAAAGGCTTAAGAAAGTTTTTGAATGTTATGCTGGTATCGTGCCTTTTCAATTGTTTAAGTATTCAAGCGAAGGATATAACCCACAAAACAAAACCCAACATGCTGGGGGCGATTTTCTCCATTGCAATTTCACATACAACACCCTAAAAATCCTATATATATATATATATATATATATATATATCTTCTAGGTCTAATGTCGGGCAAGTATTAAAATGCTACAAGATTGTAAGTACAAGCTTATCAATATGGAGTAAATGAATTTCTCTGCAGAGAAAAGAAAGATCAATAATTCGTCGATAAATAATAATAATAAAAAAACTAAACCGCAGCTGAAATTAACAAGTGGGTTTTGGCTGCTTCAAACAAATTTCAAAAAACGAAACAGAAAAATGAAATACTTAGATGGGATCGATTCAAAAGTGAAGGCGAGACAACTGAGGCACTAACCTTGGAAATGAGATTGGGGCTGATCCCAAGGAACAAGGACTTGTTGGGAGAGATTTTAGTAAATTACTCTCTGTTGCTATTATTCAATTATGAATCCATGTAGTTACAGAGAGCGAGAGTGCGAAGAAGAAAACAGAAAGGGAAGGGAAGTAGAGCCGAAGATTACACGTAGAAATCGTTTTCGTTGAGGAAGCCCATTGTCCTAAAGCCAGCATACGACTGATTGGGCCCAACGCTTCTAAATATGGTGGCCCGTTAATATTTAATCTTTAGCCAGTGGAGATAGCTGTAAAACTATTTTTTTATTTAAAAATATATTAAAATAATTTTTTATTTTTAATATCTGTATATTAACACACCATCTAAAAAAATAAAAAAAATAAATTTAAAATGAAAAAAAACTTAAATTTTTTCAAAAACACAGTTTAGTTATAAACACAAATACTAAATGATGTACGTTTCCTTAATGTGAAATAAAATAAAATTAAATGAAGTCTTTTTCACTTCTGTCTTTTCTATGTTTTTATCGTTTTGTTTTAAAGCAAATCTCTATTAATATATAAAATATATTTAAGAATGTTTTTAAAAATTGGGTTGAGAGTAAAAATGGTTTTTATAAAGATATAATAGCTTTCACTTAAAAAAAATCATAAAAAAAGAGAAGTGATGCTTTTTTTAAATGAAAAATTACTCATTTTATTTTAAAGATAAAAATAAATAAAAATATCTATGATGGTGTTTGTTATTGTATCATGCTATGCTTTTTATTTGTGAAAATGTTAGAGATAAATAATATTATTGGCATAAAAAATAATGTCTGATCTGCATGAAAAAATTTGAGTATGTTGTCCTAAAAACCTGAAAAAATTTCTAATATTTGAATAGGTTTTTGAAATAATATTTTTTGAACCTGAAAAAGTTTGAATATCCTACAAAATCAAAATAATTGAATTTTTAATTAAAAAAAGTTATTTAGAAATGCACAAAAATTCATTATTTTGAACTTTTGGGCATTTTTTTTTTAATTTTGAACTGCTATTTCTTTTTCAAAGTTTTGATTATTTTAAATTCCTAATATTTGAACAGTTTTTTGAAATAATATTTTTTGAGATGTAAAGAGTAGAAGGATGAGATATGTTATAATAAATACACATGTCAGCATGAGATTAATCATGTGGTAGAGTTAATGGAAGGATTTAACACTATTTTTAATGGATAAGATTTTTTCTTAATGTGGTTCCTGCGCTTTGAACTTTTGCAAATGATCTTACATGTTTGATAAAGTTGACATCCCAAATTGGAAAAATCAGACATTAATTGTTTTTATTAAATATGAAAAAAACTCAAAAGTTTGATTATCTTAATTTTGAATTTCTAGGTATTTTTTCAAAATTTGAACTTTAATTTCTTTTTCAATGTTTTGGTTATTTTTATTTTCTAATATCTGGGATTTTTTTGACATAATATTTTTTAAAATATAAAGAGTAGAAAGATGAAATTTGTGATACAATAAATACACAAGTCAGCATGTGGTAGAGTTAACGAAAGAATTTAACACCATTTTTAATGGATGTTAAGAGTTTTTTTAATATTTTTTAAAAATGAAAAAAAATCACAATTTTAATTATTTTAATTTTGATTTTGTAGGATTTTTTCAAAATTTGAAATTTTATTTATTTTTCAAAGTTTTGATTATTTCTTTTTCTTAATATTTGGGTTTTTTTTTTTTTGAAATAATAGTTCTTAAGTCATAAAGAGTACAAGGATCGATGCCGTTTGTGATTAATAGTATAATAAGTACACATGCCAGCATGTAATTAATCATGTCTAGCTAACGGAAGGATCTAATAGATGTTAATGGGAGAATCAAAGAAAAAGAATTTTAGTAGTAGAATGTTGACGTTATTACACATAAGGCAGAAAGGCTAAAGTATTGCAAAATTAAGAGTAGAAGGACTAATATAAACTTTTGACTTTAGGCGATACCATTAATTCTTGTAGCCAGGTACTTATGGACGTGCTCATACAAGGTAACGGGCAGCCCAGACAAACAAATCCTCGTTCATGATCGATCAATGAACAAGATTTTCTTAGAAATTCACAATATTAATTTGAACTTGGAGAAAATTAAACTATGATAAGGTTAATTAATACTATTCCAACCAAAACAACGAACATATATATATAGCCCATACTAAGAACAAAATTAGATCTCCTTCTTTTATCTCCAGAAGAATTCTTGAACTGAGTCTTGCCATGACAGCACAAGCACAAGCATCACTAACACTCCAGCAAGTCCCCAAGAAGAGCTCCCAATTCTAAGCACCCAAGAGGGATCTGGAGACGGAATGAACGAAGCCGCAGCACCTCTATGGACTGACATGGAAGAGGAAGTAGTCCTAATAGCAATTATTAGCCCAGCAAGCACCATTGGAAGAACAAAGCCAGAGCTCCATTTTGTCTCATGATTAAAATAACGCGTATGGTCGTTCTTTCGCTTAACATACAATGGTGATAGCACCACAGCTGATGCTAGAGCCAACACCATGGCTAATGCTCTTTGTGATGAGTTTCGGCTGGCAGCACTGTAGGCATATGTGGCCATATTGGTGAGGCTCAATGAACTATTAATTCGTTATCAAGGTAGGTTTTTCTAGGAGAAGAACCAGCTCAGTGGGCTATGTCCACTTGAAGCGCTGGATTTATAGGAAGGAGAAGGTGGAAAACAGCAGGAATCTATGTGGATAGCTTGTGGTCTGATGACAAAAGTAATAGATAGACAAATTAACAGCCGTCCAAAAAGTGAGAAGGAAAGCAAGGTAAAGAGCTACATAGTGAAGACAAACCCTCAGGAAAGGTTAAAAAAGTGGTAAAGAGGGAGATTGCACAACTTTGCAAGTAAGGTATCTCTCAGTTATTCAATTCTGCGTTCACTTGTAAATAAGCAAAAAGCAATACTGAGGGTTTGTTTTTTCATCAAGTAACTAAAAAAAAAGCAATGCTAGCTGTACCCCTTTTCTTTGGCAAGCAGGTGCTAGGTGCTAGAGAAATTTACCTTTTCCTGATCCAACAAGAGCACAAAACTGATATTTTATGTTAGCTAGATACCTTGTCTAAAGTCGCATAACGAGAATTAGTAGATCCTAGATGGTATGTACATATATGACTACTGTGTGTGACAGTTCTAGAAATGAGAATGGATGCTCACTATGGAATGTTTGGTTCTGCCTCAAAAATTTACTTGAAATAGATTTTTTCGTAAGTTATTTTTCATTATTTGAAGATATCAAGGAGTTTTTTTTTTATATAAAATAATTTATTTTTTATTGATGGTTTCTTAATGATGATAATATGATAAGAAAAGTTGTGAAATTGATGATAGAAATAATCATGGTGGTTGTAGTGGTAGCATTTATGGTAGTGATTGCGATAATGTTGATGATAATAGTGGTCATTGTAAAATGATGATTTTTGTGACAATAATAATGGTGGCAGCAGTGATAAAATAATGGTTGTTTTGGTGGTTAATTTAATAACAAGATAGTGGTGGTATTGGCGACGACGACGATTAACAATGAAGATTGTTATTGTGGTAGTAATGGAGTTGAATTAATAATGACAATAATAAAATTGTTGATGAAGTAGTGGTTACACTGATAACCAAGTGTCGTGGTTGGTGGTTGTTCTTTTGGTTGTGGTGTGGTGTTGGAGGGTTATGACAAAATGATGATAAAATGGTAGTTATATTGGTAAAAAGATGGTATTTGTATTGACATTGATGGTGGTGGTTGATATTAGAGTGATGGTGGTGGTGATTTTGAAATGGAGCTGGTGGTGGAGTGATTATTGTTGTGATAATGATGGTGATGGTGATGTTAGTGGTTATTGAAATAGTTAAGTTATGATGTTATTCATATTGTGAGTTGGTAGTATGAACGAAGATATTTTTCTCTCTAAAAAAATAAAATACTGGAAAAAATATTTTTGAGGGTATTGATTTGAATTCCAAATGGAATTCAAATCAGGAACAATAGACAAGAGTAAATCAGAAGAGAGACCTTTTGATTTGCAAACAAATTCCTCTAAAAATTAATACTAAAAATATTATGCTAAAACTACTATCTTTCTTTTCCTCAATAAAAACCTTGATACCCATCACAAGTAATTTTACTTTTACCATTTTCACTTAAACCCCTTCCCCTTCAATCTCATAAAAAAATGCCAGGATTTGATACGTGTCTAAGAAATTCACAATCCCAAACTCTATTCCTAATAGATTTAACTCCTGACTCTTCAACCTTATCCACTGTCAGTGGCATATTTCTAGAGCTCACTATTTCCTTTTCTTTTGTTAATCTAATATCTTATAAATGTTTTTCAATCACTATATTGAATCCCTTTTTTTTTCTTTTAAACTCGTGAATTGTGGGGGTTTAAAGAGAAGGAGTAGTAATGAAGTGGTGTTTAATGGTGGTTTTTTTGATAACGAGTTTAATAAATGATGGGCTACTACAGGAATCTAAGGTGTGTTTGGTACAAAACAGAGATAGCAAGAGCTTGAAGGAGGATAAGGTGGCAGAGAGATGTAATACTATCTTGAAGAGTAAAAAGAAATGGAAGTTTAAGGCACCAGGAGGTGTTGTTATAAATACCACTGAAAGTATTTAAGTTGAGAAAGAAAGTAAGAAGAAAGTTAAAGACAACAAACTCTTGTATACTGTTTTATTGAACTGAGATGAATTGATTACTTACTGATTGAAAGCAATCCTTATAAATATATAGTAAGAATACGTTTAGGAACGCGGTGCAAACCGCGTTCCCAAAAAATTTAAAATTTTTTTTGGCTAAAATTTAATATGTTTTGAATGTTTTAGATTGTTTTGATGTGCTGATGTCAAAAATAATTTTTAAAAAATGAAAAAACATCATTGGCATGCATTTCGGCACGAAAAGTTATTTGAAAAGCAACCGCAACCACACTGCCAAATACTCTCTAAATGAAATAAACTGAATTGCTAACTTATAGCACCAAATCATGCTATGATCTGCTAACAAACTAACAAACTAACACAACTCCTAAAGACTAGGACGAACTAACAATAAACTAAAAGATTAACATAACAAAATCTTGACAGCTCTTAAAGTAATCTTCAACACTCCTCATTGCTTTAGGAGCTACAAATTCCAATCTTTTATCTTAGAAACTCAAACCTACTTACTGGAAGAGGTTTAGTAAACAAGTCAGCTAGTTGATCTTCAAACTTACAATAAATCAACATAACATCATCATTTTTATGCACCTCTCGTAAAAAATAGAGTTTGATGTTAAAGTGTTTGATTTTTCCATGAAACACTAGATTGTGAGAAATTGTTATGGCTGCTTGATTGTCCACTGAGATCTATGTTATTTCTTTCTCCTCCATGTGCAAATCACATAGAATCTTCTAAATCCACAATGCTTGATTCACTGCTGCTGCAATAAATTTTGCTTCTACAGTGGATTGTGCCACAATGTTTTGCTTCTTGGATGACCATGAAAACATTCCTGATCCTAGGTTGAAACAGAATCCTTAAGTACTTTTCATGTCATCAATAAATCCACCCCAATCATTGTCAGAAAAGCCATACAATTTTAACTTTTGACTCCTCTGAAATTGAACACCAAAACTGACTGTTCCTTTGATGTATCTTAGAATTTGTTTGGCTGCTTTTAAATGTATTTCAATTGGACAATGCATGAAATGAGATAGAAGACTTGTGGCATAAAGTATATCAGGTCTGGTTGCTGTTAGATACATCAAACAACCAATTAAGCTTCTGAACTTCTCTTCATCAACTCTGTCGGTTCCATTTTCTTTGTTGAACTTGTCATTTTGATTCATTGGAGTGGTTGTTGATTTGCAATTCTCCATAGGAAAATTTCTTCAAAATTTCCTTTGCATACTTCTTCTAGTAGATGAATATTTCATTCTTGTTTTACTTGATTTCCATTCCAAGAAAATATGTCATGAGGCCAAGATCAGTCATTTCAAAAGCTTGCATCATCTTCTGCTTGAATTCTTTAACTTGTTATGCATTGCTTCCTGTCACTAGAAGTTCATCAATATATAGTGATATCATAAGAATATCATTATTAGTCTTTTTTACATAGAGAGTTGCTTCAGACAAGCTTTTCCGAAAGCCAAAGCTTATAATATAATCATCAATTCTGATATACCAGGCTCTAGGTGCTTACTTTAATCTACAGAGAGCCTTTTTTAGCAAGTAAACTTTATCTTTTTTTCCTTTAATCACAAACCTAGTTGGCTTTTCAGCATAAATCTCTTCTTGCAGAATACCATTTAAGAAAGCTGACTAAACGTCTAACTAAAATACCTTCCAATTCTTGTGTGTAGCAACAACAAATAATAGTCTGATGATGTCCAATCTTGCTACAGGAGCAAAAATATCTGAATAATCAACACCAAATATCTGAGCATACCCCTTAAAAACCAGCCTGACTTTATGTTTTTGATGGAACTGTCTGCATTTAGTTTAGTTCTGAACACCCACTTTACACCAATGATGTTTTTGTCTGGTGGTCTATCAACCAGTTCCCAGGTGCAGTTTTTTTGGATCATTGATATCTCCTCTTCCATTGCTTTCTGCCATCTAGAGTCCTGGTGAGCTTCTTCATTTCCTTTTGGTTCAGACTGCTACATTTCTCATTTGATAAATGTCTGAAAGAGATCTTGTGCCTCTGATTGGTGAATCATCAATTGATTCATCTTGCTATTGAGGTTTATCTTGATCTCCAAACAACTTGTTGTCTTGTAAGTCTTTCTAGTCTCATTGTTCCTCTTCATGGAAATAAACATCTCTTGTAATGGCCATCTTCTGAGTTTGAGGATGTTATACTTTGTAGGCTTTAAAAACATAACTATAGCCTACAAAAATACCTGGTATAACCTTTTTTTCAAGCTTATCCCTCTTGATCCGAGGAACGTGAACAAAACATATGCTGCAAATTTTTTTAAGAAAGCTTAGTGATGGTTTGTAATTATACCAAGCTTCAAATGATGTATTTTCTTCCAAAAATTTTATTGGAAGTCAATTATGAAGAAAAACAATTATGTTAGGTACTTTTGCCCAAAAAATCTTAGGCAAATCCTTCTCATATAGCATGCATCTAACCATCTCCATTATTTATCCATTTTTCCTCTCACTGACTCCATTTTGTTCTTGAGTGTAAGGAGCTGTGAGTTGATGTTCAATGCCAACATCTTCACAGTATAGATTAAACTTTAATGAAGCATATTCTTTACCATTGTTAAATTTAATGGCTTGAATTCTGCATCTACTCTGATTCTCTATATTCTTCTTGAATCTCCAAAAGATCCCAACTACTTCTGATTTGTATTTCATAAAAAAAAATCAAACACATTTTAGTAAAGTCATCAATGAAAAGAATGTAATAGACCTTTTAATGAAGGTGTTTTTAGAGGGTCAATCATATCAGTATGGATTAACTAGAGTTTTTGTGCAGATCTCCAAGTTGATTTTGGAAATGGTTTCTTTCTTTGCTTACCAAACTAACAGGCTTGACATTTTGATAATTGATTAGTAAATAAAGGCACACCTTTTACAGCATCATTCTTCTTCATACTGAGCATTCGTTGTTGATGACAGTGTCCCAGCCTTTTATGCCACACTTTTATGTTATTAAACTTTATTGAAAAAGCTGTGTGCTCCTCCTCAAATGGTAAAAATAAGAAACTTTTACCTCTCATCTTAGCTTGCAGTATATTTTTCCAGCAACATAAAAAATATGACAGAATTGATCTTCAAAAATCACCTTCATGCCTTTCTCTATTAGTTAACCAACACTTAACAAATTCTGATCTATATCAGGTACATAGAGAACATCTGAAATTATTTTTGTACCTGAATTTATTGTGATGATAATGGTTCCTTTTCCCTTAGCTGTTATTGATGTAAGGCCACCTGGTTCAACCTCTCATTGCACTTAAGCAAGAAAGTAATTAACAGTACAGAATCTCTCTGTAAAGGGAATCGCTCCGAATTCTATTATATAGAATAAATGATTTCAAAAGAAAAACAATGATGTCTCATTTGTTCTGTTCTCCCCCTTTTAAATACTCTCTAAGGATTATAATTCAATACTTAAACTTAATCTAATCCTAATTTGTCTAGGAACTAACATTACAGCTAACTAGGATAAACTCTACAACTAATAAGTTTATAACATAACCAGGTTTTCCTTATTCTGCAAGTCTTCTATGTCTGGTAGACTTGCGGTTTAAGCTTCCTCTTCCTCTGCCTCCTGAGTCGTAAAATTAGGAATCAATATTTTACTATTATTTTGTTGATTGCTCGACTGTCTACACACATCCTCCAACTCCCATCTTTTTTGTGTGTGAGTAGTACTGGGACGGCGTAGGGGCTAAGGCTCTCCCGGATGAATCCCCTATCCTGTAGTTGTTGAACCTGTCGATTAAGTTCCTCATTCTCTACAGGACTCATCCTGTAATGGGGCAAATTGGGTAAAGATGATCCTGGAATGAGATCAACAGTATGTTGGACGTCCCGTATAGGTGGCAGCTGGTGTGGCATTTCATCAGGCATGATATCTTGGAATTTCTCTATTATTGTTGTCAGCTCTTTAGGGACTTTGCCATCATTTTGTTTAATTTCTCGTCTTACTACAAATAACAGCATGTGCTCTCTACTTAAGATTTGGGAAAACTGGTGCAGGTTCAGTACTGGAATTTTTTTGCTGGTTGTCTCAAAGTCTGAAATTGGTAGTGGTAACAGCATCAACTTCTTACCTTTATATTGAAAAGAGTAGGTATTGGTGTAACCGTTATAGGAGACCTTCGGTTGTAAAGCCATGGTCGTCCTAATAACATATGGCAAACAGTCATAGGGATGATGTCGCACCATGCTTCATCCACATACTCCTATCCCAACGAGAATTGTACTAGATATCGATGCTTCACTGAAACTAAGTTGTTTTCAATGACCCTACTTATTCGATAAGGAGATGGGTGTTTTTCACTCTTCAGTTTTAGCCATTCCACCTCTGTTTCAGAGATGACATTCATGCCGCTACCATTATCAATGATTACGTTTAGTGCCCTATCCCTATGTTCTAACCGGGTATGGAATATATTGGTTCGCAGCCACTCCTGATTTGTATGGGGTTCCTTTTTATTTCCAGTTAATACTCGATGAATAACACAGCTTGGCAGCTCCGAGGCACCCAATTGTTCCTCCTCTTCCTCCTGCGTAAGCTCTGCTACTTCTTCCTCCGCTGCTTCATTCATTATTGTTAATTCTCTTTCGCATATAAAAGCTAGTTTCTTATCTCTTGTGGGACACACCACGATATAGTGTCCGAACCCCTTGTATTTGTAACATTGTGGGCTGTCAGTTGTAGCCTTTGCTCTTCCTGTTTGTTCTCCTAACCATGAGCTTCTTGGCTTATCTACTGGTGTTTGTGGTTTCTGTATGGAAAAGTTTGGTGTGCGCTCTATTTTTAAGTCCATTGGCATATATTTCTTCCCACTAATGTTCTGCAGCTGCCTCTCCATACGTAATGCCAGCTGGTATGCCTCATTCACATTGATTAGTCATGCGACCAACATCTCCTTGTATAGTTCACCACGTAATTCATTGTGATTACGGATAGTTAATTCATGGAAACGGTCTGTGTATTGGTCCACTGTTAAGGAGCCCTGCCTCAATTGCAACATTTCTTCAAACATCATCTGTTCATAATCAATGTGCAAGTATTTTTCTTTTAGTCGTTCTTTCATCTCTTCCCAGTCTAAAACTGCAGGCGGCTGGTACACCTTAGTTGCTCTTCCACGCTTCCCCACCAGGCTCGTGCATGTCCCTTTAGCTTCACGACATATCGGGTTTGCGGTTTTCGAGATGACAAACCCATCGAAATAATCCTCAATGGCATCAGCCAATCTTCAAAAGCATGCGGGTCTAATTTGCCATGGAAATCGGGTACATCTATTTTCATTCTTTTGGCGAGTTCGTCAATGGGTTGATTGTCCATTATCCTCCTGTCACGGATACGTGGGAATTCCTCCCTGTGTTGTTGAACACGAAGGTGACGGGGTTCAAGATCCCTAAAAATTTCAGCTTCCAAGTTCTCCTTTTCAATCCTCTGATCACCTTCTAGTGAGTCTTCACGGGGCTGGCCACGTCCCCTCCTATTGGGAGATCTTACTCCTTCTCGTGCCGTCGTTCATCCATGACATCCATGCGATTAGAAAGTTGTTCTAGCATATGGGTGATTTGGGTGAGTTGCTTTGATAGTGTTGTTCTTGCTGAAATTCCGCATGCTCACATGGGGGTTGCTGATAGCATGGGTATCCGACATGGTATATGATTTACCACTTCGGGTTACGGTCATGAACAACTTTGATACCAAATTGATGTAAAGCCACCTGGTTCAACCTCTCATTGAACTTAAGCAGGAAAGTAATTAACAATACAGAATCTCTCTATAAAGGGAATCGCTCCGAATTCTATTATATAGAATGAATGGTTTCAAAAGAAAAACAATGATGTCTCCTTTGTTCTGTTCTCCCCTTTTTAAATACTCTCTAAGGATTATAATTCAATACTTAAACTTAATCTAATCCTAATTTGTTTAGGAACTAACATTACAGCTAACTAGGATAAACTCTACAACTAATAAGTTTATAACATAAGCAGGTTTTCCTTATTCTGCAAGTCTTCTATGTCTGGTAGACTTGCGGTTTAAGCCTCCTCTTCCTCTGCCTCCTGAATTGCATCAGTTATACAATCACCATTTCCAATTTGAACCTTTGTAACTTTTGTAGATTGCAATGTTCTGAAAAGACTTTTCTCAAAAGTCATGTGGTTTGTACAACTACTGTCAATAAAACAATGATATGAGGAGTTTTGAATTGAAAAACACGTGGCCATGAAAATTTGATCTTCATCATCTTGACCAACAACTTGAGCATCTTCCTCTTGTTTCTGAGGTTTAGTTCTGCAAATAACAGCTTCATATCCAAGTTGATTGCATTTGCTATACCTTGCATCAAGTCTTTTGCATCACTTGAATGGTGGATGGCCTATCTTATTACAATATTGACATGGTGGAAAATTTCTTTTAAATTTTTTTCCCTTATTCTGAAACTGATTGGCAATTACTATTTGAAGCCTGATTTTTCCTGAAAAACTTATTCTTATCCTTTTTAGAATCTTGATGCTTGGTTGGTAAAGCTTCTTCTGTAAAACAATCCTGCCTCATAAGTCTTCGTTATTCTTAAGCTTGTAAGGCACTTTTAAGTTCTGCCAATGTAATTTTTGACAGATCTTTTGTATTCTCCAATATAGTAATTGAAGCTTCATATTTTTCTAGTACTATAACCAGAATCTTTTCAACAATTCTAGAGTCTATGAATGTTGTTCCAAACAATCTGACTCTGTTAACAATTCCAAGCAACCTATCTGAGTATTCCTTTATAGTCTTAGATTCTTTCATTCTTCGTGACTTAAACTCTCGTATCAAGTTTAGGCTTTGTATGCCACAAATTCTTTCATCTCCAACATATTCTTCCTTTAGATAATCTCAGACATCTTTTGCTGATTTAAGAGACATTATTCTTGTAAAAATGGTTGTTGAAACAGCAACAAACATACATGCTTTTGCTTTTGCTTTTTTTTATTTTCTCTTTTTATGGCCTTTGATCTGGGTCATGGTTAGATTATTTGGTCATTGAGGAACATCATAATCCTTTTAAATAGCTTCCCAAAGATTTAAGGCCTTCAAATAAGTTTTCATTTTCACCGCCCAAAGTTGATAATTCTCTCCATAAAAAATAGAAGAGGTAATATGAGAAAAGCTTGCTTCAGCTTCCATTACAGGTTCCATTAGAAAATAGCTCCGATACCAATTAAAAGCATTTAAGTGGAGAAAGATAGTAAGAAGAAAGTTAAAGATAACAAACTCTTGTATATTATTTTATTGAACTGAGATGAATTGATTGCTTACTAATTGAAAGCAATCCTTACAAATATATAGTAAATGAAATAAACTCAATTGTTAACTTATAGCACCAAATCATGCTATGGTTTGCTAATGAATTAACAGACTAACTACTCCTAAAGACTAGGACAACCATTTATTATTGCTGCAACTAAAAGATTAACATAACAGAATCTTGATAGCTCTTAAAGCAATCTTCAACAACCACTAAACATTTGTGGGCCGATGCTGCCATGGTTTTAAGGTTTGTTATTGGGACATCAAATATGAAGTGTGGCGTGGTCTCACATCCTTGGTACAAGCTGCCTAAACTGATCGGATTGGATGTTTTAAGAACTGATATTGGTCCAATTTCAGTTTCTAGATTATTATCATTATCACCTAACTTGAAGGTTTTGTGTGTAATGAATTGCCAAGTTCTTGAAGAAAATAATACCTTCAGTGTTAATAAATTCAAAGGAAAATTGTTACGTGCCCTTTTCACTGATATTTTTAAAGGACTAGCTTCTTTATTTGTCAATGCTACAAAGATGGGGGAAAATATTCTTTTGGAGTGGAGAGGATAACTAAATCTCTTGTAATACAAAATATAAATAAATAACTTTCTAGTCCTGTTGAATATAAGTTAAAGGAAAAATATTTAAAATTACCAATTCAATTCAATTCAATTCAATTCAATTCAATTGCATAGACATTCTAAAGAATATAATTGAATTCAATTATGTGATTTAGTATTTTATTCTAAATATAAGAATTGTAATAAGTTATCAATTGAATTCAAATCACACGTGGAATTGAATTCAATTTCACATGTGGTTTGATTCCAAACAAACTGTAAGAGATAAGGCAGAAGTCGAAGGTAACTAAATCCTTTTGGGTAACTAAGAGATAAGATGTAAGAGATAAGGTAGGAGTTGATATTTTTTTGAGTTCTCAAACATTTAAAGTAAAAAATAAAGAGTTCAATTTTGTAAAAATTAATAGAAAAAAAATAAAAAAAATTGATTTGACAAATTGTGAATTTATACTAAAAACATCATGTGTGACTTTCACATTAAAGTCTATCGTATAAATTTGGTTGTCTTGGTCAATGTTTTCTACTTTGACCTTGTTGGTTCTATTTTAAAATCTCAATTTCATATTTTAGTGATATTATAATGTAGAATGATATACATGTGTTGTAATTAAAAATTAATCATCTTATTAAAGAAAAAAAAGAAGTTAATTAACTTAATCCTCTTGTGCGGATAAATTAGGTAATATTGGAGTCTTGATCTTATCACGATGTAAAAATCTTGTTAAAGCCTTCAAGTTTTATCGAGGAGTGCCTGGGGAAAGATTTTGTTTGTGTTGGGAATTTATTATGTTTATTTGTTTGCATAGAATATTTTCTTAAAAAGATATTTTTTCATAAGTTATTTATCATTATTTGAACATATTGAGAAAAATATTTTTCTATAACATAAATTATTTTTCATTGATGGTTTTTGAATGATGATAATAAGATGAGAAAAGTTGTGGTCTTGGTGATATATGTAATGATAGTGGTAGTGATAATAATTATGGTAGTGATTGAGATAATATTAATGATAGTGGTGGTAGTTATGTGATGATGATTTTTGTGAGAATAATGATGGTGACATTGGTGATAAAATAATAGTTATTTAATAAGATAATGATAGTAATGGCGGCGACAAAGATTAGCAATAGAGATTGTTGTTGCGATAATAATAATATTGAAGTAACAATAAGAATTATGAAAATGGTGATGATGTAATGCTTACATTGATAACCAAGTATTGTTGTTGTTGGTTGTTCTTTTGGTGATAGTGTGGTGTTGGAGGGTTATGATAAAATGATGATAAAATGATAGTTATATTGATAAAGAAATAGTATTTGTAATGGCATTGATGGTGGTGGTTGATAATGGAGTGGTGATGGTAGTGTTAAAGTGGAGTTGATAGTGGAATAGTTATTGTTGTAGTGTTGAAGGTGGTGCTGTTAATAATTATTGAAATAATATTAAGTTTAGATGTTATGAATATTGCAAGCTGGTAATATGAATGAAATTATTTTCATCTCTACAAAGTTAAAATATTTTTTCTTCAAGTAAAAAGAATGTTTTTCTATTAATTTATATTTTAATATTTGTTTTGCATTGAAAAATGAGAAAAACCATGTTTAACAAATAAATTCTAATATCAAAATGCTTTGCTGAATCAATAATATAGTGACAAATGATTCGAGAGATAAGGTAGGAATTAGAGTTGTCTAATGCTCGTTGGATCTTGCAAGAAAGAAAAACTTAATTTTTAAGTACCCAAACATTTAAAGAGAAAAATAAAGAGTTCAGTTTGGTGAAAAAATAAGAAAAGAAAAATTGATTTGATAAATTGTCAATTTATACTATAGGGATCATGTATTAAAGCCAGTTGCATAAATTTTATAGTTCTTGATCAATGTTTTTTACTTCAACTTTGTTGGTTCTATTTTAAAATTATAATTTTATATTTTAGCCATATTATAATTCAGAATCATATGCATATTTTTGTGATAAAAATTAATCATCTTATTAAAACAATTGAGAGGGATACATATATTTTAAGTAAAGCTAGCTAGATCCAATCAATATAAAGTAGAAAGATTATTTTACTTTGTTCTTATATTTTAGAACAAGTCTTCCATCTATCTCAATAAATCTAATTTAATTGCTTGTAATTTGTTCTTCAATTTAGGTTTATTCTCTAATCTATCTTTTTATCATATGTTTTTATTTAAATTGATGTAATTATTGCTACGTGAAAATCTCATTATATTTATTAAATAAATTATTGGATGTGGCATATTGAGTATAACTTATATTCTAGAATTAGAGAGGAAGAAGGTTACAACACGAGGCATTATAATTGTTTTCAAGAATTCTTTCCACTTTAAAAAATGAAGGATAGTGTAAACTGAAAAAACATGCTCATGCGCTCTTCACGTTCGTACCTCAGAGTTTACTCTTTGGAAACTTTCAAGCCCTAATCTAAACTAGCTAAAAACGCTGAGAGATTCAACACTACGTATTTTGGAAACCATAAGAATCTGCAACTCATGAAAGAATCAATCTAACATGTCAAAGGAAATACCCATACCTGCACATTTAATGCCAGCAGATTCTTTGCATATTTATTCTTTCCTTTATTGGGATATACTAGTTGTAGGTTAGCTGTTTCTAAAGGCTGAAGATCAGCCTATATTATTTCCTGTATCAGCATGTATTATTTCCTATTGTATTCTTTCCTTTCTTAGCTTGTAAATTCTACCTATATAATGGGCAATTCTCAATGAGAAGACACACAATTTTATTCAAAAGACTCTAAACTGTCATAGTATCAGAGCTACAACTCTGAATTATTATTTGCTATCAAGTTTCTTAGTCTCGGTTATTCTTGATCAAAGTTCTCTTGACCTTATGTCTTCAGATAAGTCTGATGTTTCTACGATTCGTTTCAATGGCAAGAACTACTTTGCTTGGGCATTTCATTTCAGGATTTTTGTCAAAGGTAAGGAGATGTGGGGACATGTTGATGGAAGTAACCCAGCTCTTGACAAAATCAAAGACATAGACCAGCACGCTAAGTAGGAAGTCAAGGACGCTCAAGTTATGGCTTGGATCTTAGGATCTGTTGAACTTAACATCATCTTGAATCTTTGATCCTCTCAGACTACAGCTCAGATGTGGACTTACCTAAAGAAATCTATAGCCAACAAAACACTACTCGTCGGTTTTAACTTGAACATGAATTGAGCACTCTTCAACAGGATAGTCTTTCTATCTCTGATTTTTACTTTAGATTCACTAATCTTTGGACTGAATACACTGATATAGTTTATGCTGGCTTACCATCCGAAGGTCTTAGCTCTATTCAATCTGTTCATAAAACTACACAACGGGATTAGTTTCTAATGAAACTGAGACCTGAATTTAAAGGCACCAAATCCAACCTGATAAACCGAGAATTTGTTCCCTTCTTGGATACATGCCTCAGTGACCTCCTTTACGAAGAACAATGCCTTCTCACTCAAACCACCATGGAACAACGACTATCTACATCTATTCCTGTGGCTTATGCAACACAAGGTAAGCCAAGAGGCAGGGATATGAGCACTATCCAATGTTTTTGTTGTAAGGGATTTGGCCTTTATGCTGCAAATTGTCCTCGAAAGTTCTGCAACTACTGCAAAAAAGATGGCCATATCATCAAAGAATGCCCTACTCGACCTCCCAAGAAAACAGAGACAGCATATACTGTCTCAGTTGGCTCTTCACCTCTGACACAAAGTGCTCCTACTCCTGTCCAATCCGTGACTCCTGCCATGATTCAACAAATGATCATTTCTGCATTTTCAGCTCTGGGACTCTCAGGTAAAAATCTTTCTACATCATCTCCTTGGTATTTTGATTCCGCAGCTTCCAATCATATGACAAACAATGCTGCTTCTCTTACCAATGTCAACGAATATTTTGGAAATCTCAAAATTCATACTACTGATGGCAGTCATTTACCTATCACGACCACTGGTGATGTTTCTCCTTCTCTCACTGATGTTTTTGTATCACCTGGTCTTACCACCAATCTTATGTCTGTCGGTCAGTTGGTTGAAAATGATTGTAAACTGAAATTTTCCAAATCTGGTTATGTTGTGCAGGATCAACAGTCAAGGAGGATGATCGCGAGGGGGCCTAAAGTGGGATTTTTTTTCCTCTTCAATTTCCTTTGTCTCCTTTTTCTTTGCCCTTTGTCACTTGTAATTCTGCTCATGTTGATTACCGAGCGTGGCATAAATGTCTCGGACATCCAAACTCTAATGTTCTTCATGATTTATTGAAATCTGGTTTTCTTGGAAATAAAGATTCACCATCTCTTAGTGCTGTTCAGTTTGATTGCAACTCTTGTAGGCCTGGCAAAAGTAAAACTCTACCCTTTCCTATTCACACACCACACGTAGTCCAACTTTTCGATTTGATACATAGTGATGTGTGGGGTATGGCACCAGTCACTTCTCATGCTAATTACAAATACTTTGTCACTTTTATTGATGATTATAGCCGTTTCACATAGATTTATTTCCTTCATTCTAAAGACAAAGTATTTTCTGTTTTTAAGATTTTTCATGCACATATCTAGACCCAATTTTCAGCCCAAATCAAAATCCTTCGTTCTGACAATGGGGGTGTGTATATGTCTCATTTGTTTCAGGACTTCTTACAACATCATGGCATCATTTCTCAACGGTATTGCCCTTCAACACCTCAACAAAATGAGGTGGCTGAAAGAAAGAATCGTCATCTTCTTGATGTTGTTCGTACTCTCCTGTTAGAGTCGTCTACACCTTCTTGTTTTTTGTGTGAAGCTCTCTCTACTGCTATCCACCCCATCAACAGATTGCCTTCCCTCACATTGAACCACGACACTCCTTTTCTCAAGTTGTTTGGTCATCCTCCAACTTATTCCAACCTCCGTACCTTTGGTTGTGTCTGTTATGTTCATCTTCCTGTACATGAACGCATAAAACTCACGGCTTAGTCAATTCAATGTGCTTTCCTAGGATATTCAGTACACCAGAAAGGTTTTCTTTGCTATGAACCAATTCTACGTCGCATTTGAATTTCTAGAAATGTGATCTTTCTAGAAAACCAATATTTCTTTTCCATGCATCAGGATCTTGTTCCTCCTTTATTTTCTGTTTTGCCTATGTTTACTAACTCTTCTGCAGCTCTAGTCCCTTCTAAGCCTCTCCTAGTATATCAAAGACATTCATCTGCTACTTCCCACCAGCCTCCGAGACCCTCCCAAGCCCCCTCACGTTCCTTCCCCGATTCTTTGCTCTTGTTCCAAGAATCGCAACTCCCTCTTATCGACAAAGTACTCGGGTTCGTAGACCCCCTGATAGGTATGGTTACTCTCCTCCCTCATCCATCACAGCCACCTTGTCTTCTACTTTTCTTCCTTCATCTTATAAACAGGCAATGGAGCATGAGAGTTGGTGAAAAGCCATTGAAACTGAACTTCTCGCACTTGAAGAAAACCAAACCTGGGATGTTATTCCATGCCCCTCATCTGTGAATCCCCTTGGCAGTAAATTTGTGTTTTCTATTAAGCGTTGTTCTGATGGGTCCATCGACCGTTACAAGGCTCGGTTAGTGGCACTTGACAACAAACAAGAATATGGTCTTGACTATGATGAGACCTTCACACCAGTCACCAAAATGACCACTGTCCGAACTATACTCGCCCTTGCTGCATCTCAATCCTGGCCCTTACATCAAATGGATGTCAAGAACGCCTTCCTTCATGGTGATCTCAAGGAAGACGTTTACTTGAAACTTCCTTCTGGTATGTCCACTTCCTCATCTAATGATGTTTGTAAACTGAAACATTCTTTGTATGGTTTGAAGCAAGCACCGAGAGTATGGCTTGACAAGTTTCGATCCACGTTGCTGGGTTTCTCCTTCACTCAAAGTTAGTATGACTCCTCTCTCTTTCTACAAAAGACATCCATGGGTATCGTTGTCCTCCTTGTTTATGTGGACGATATCGTCATCACTGGCTCTGGCTTGGAGGCAATCTCTGCGATTCAGACTTTGTTGCATTCTACATTCCATATGAAAGACCTCGGCCAGCTCACCTATTTCTTGGGCCTAGAAGTTCATCATCAACCTCACGGTCTCTTCCTGCATCAGCACAAGTATAGTCAGGAACTAGTTCAGTTAGCCGGCCTCACCAACACTACTTCGGTTGACACTTCCATGGAACTTAATGTGAAATATCGTTGTTACGAAGGGGAGCTTCTTGATGATCCTACTACCTATCGAAAGCTAGTTGGTAGTCTTATCTATCTAACTATTACTCGACCAAACATTTCTTATGCTGTTCACATTGTTAGCAAATTCATGCAAGCACCAAGGCATCTCCATTTATCTGCTGTCCGCCGTATAATTCGCTACATTCTTGGCACTCCTAGTCGTGGCTTATTCTTCCCTACAGGTTCGTCACTTCAACTATAGGCCTATAGTGATGCTGATTGGGTCGGTTGCCCTGACACTAGGAAATCTACTACAGGCTGGTGTATGTTTCTTGATAATGCCCTTATCTCATGGAAATGCAAGAAACAAGACCATGTCTCCAAATAATCTACTGAAGCAGAGTACCGAGCCATGTCTGTTGCTTGCTCTGAGATCATTTGGCTGCGTGGTCTCCTCACAGAACTCGGTTTCTGTCCAGTTCATCCTACTCCACTTCATGCTGACAACACTAGTGCCATCCAAATTGTAGCCAACCCTGTCTATCACGAACGCACCAAGCACATTGAGGTTGACTGTCACTCAATTAGGGAAGCATATGATCATCAGATTATCACCCTTCCACATATCTCCACCACTCTGCAGATCGCAGATATCTTCACCAAATCCATGCCCCGTTAGCGCCATCATTTCCTCACTAGCAAATTGATGCTTGTCGATTTACCAGCATCAATTTGAGGGGGGATGTCAAAGGAAATATCCATACCTGCATATTTAATGCCAACATATTCTTTGCCTATTTATTCTTTTCTTTATTGGGATATACTAGCTGTAGGTTAGCTATTTCTAAGAGCTGAAGATCAGCCTATATTATTTCCTGTATCAGCCTGTATTATTTCCTGTCATATTTTTTCTTTTCTTAGCTTGTAAATTTTACCTATATAATGGGCAATTCTCAATGAGAAGATACACAATTTTATTCAAAAGACTCTAAACTGTCATAACAAACCACCATTAATGCATTGTTCTGCAATGGAAACAAGACCTTCCAAACGCAAGAAGCTCATTGGGTTTGCGGCAAAAGATGAAGGTAACCATTACATTAAACAGAATCAGTGATCTCGCTGACCCTATCCTCCATCACATTCCACTCTCACTTCCTATTAAACTCATTGCTCAAACCAGCATCTTATCAAAACGATGGAGAACTCTTTGGTCTTCATTCCCTGATCTTGATTTCACCACCATGAGCCCTACTATTGCCGCTTTTTATCCAACAAAACTTAAATCAAAAAGATCATATCAATCTGTCATTGAGCACATCATCACCAGTGTTTTAGCCCACCGGGACAAGCATTTTGATCCAAGAACCCTTCGGTTTAGATCATACTTGAGCCTTTTGCATCTAAATTGTTTGATCAATAATGCAATTAGGCATAATAATGTTCATGAACTTGATATGGAGGTTACTACTGATGATTACCTTAATTTCCCCTGTGAGGTTATAAGGAGTTATTCTTTACATGTTTTCAAATTGAAATCTCTGAATCTTTAAGCTGGTGTCAAATTACTTCCTTCCAAAGTCATGACTGACGGGTTTCAATCACTCTAAACGTTGTCACTTTCGCTGGTGGATTTGCATGAACAATCGTCCCTCCTGGACTTATTTACGGAATCATCATTTCCTCGTCTGAAAAAGCTGAATCTTGCAGTTTTTTATGGGATGAAACATCTTAAGGTCAGTTGTCGAGCCCTTGAAGATTTCACATTAGGGAGTTGATTTCAGTTACAAGCACGTAAAGGAGCTGAAAAAAACGATCCTTTACCCAGGACGGTGGCATTACAGGAAATTTGTTCAACGACAAAAAGTTCAGTCACAAATAAGGGGATTCTCCTGGGCTTCATCTAATGTTAAAGTTGCAATTCAGTAATCTTGCCAAGTCTTTTTAATTTTTCTATAATTTCTTCTGGAGTTCTTTACCACACACTCTGTTTTTTTTAAAGCTTATTTCCTAAAGTTCGGTACCATGAGCTTATTTCCCAACTAACGCTGATGTTGTCTTCATTAATATAACAGCAATAAAAAAAAAGAATTTCATGAAAATAAATTAATCACTCATTATATATATATTTTCCTCCCTTGATCTTGATTATAACTGTAGTTGTTTGTTTATTTAAAGTTGATGTTTTGCTAAATAGAATGATATATCCTTCAACAATTGACAATCAAGTTCACCTAATAATTTCTCATAAAATTAATGCAATGACCTTTGGTCGTGTGAAAAAATTGCCATTAGCCTGTTAGAAAGACATTTCTTTCATTGACGTAACGGGAAACTTATGGTTTCATTCTGCCTAGCTGATGCATGATCAACCTGCCCACCGAGACTCGGTCATGTAGCTCCCTAATCTCCCTATGGGACACTCCGATTCTGAAATCTTTTTTTGTCAGAACTGAAAGCAGAAATGTTTGGTGTTATCGCCTAAAAAAAGGGGTGGTTTATATGGCTGAAACAAACATGGGTAAAGAGCTTGTTGTCTAAACCAACGTAACTAAAAAGCTACAAAGTTACAAGTGGTAGAGTTCTGAAAAAGGGACACAATATGACGATTATGAACCCTTGTGCAAATCCTAACCTTTCTAGTTCTAAAAAAAAGATGGCAAGTGGTAAAGATTTTCAACGGGTTGACCTTTTCTTATAGTTAGTTCATCCATAATTTCAGCTCTTTGATCACACCTATCATTGAGTTTTTCAAAGGGTGTACTTTCTAGTTAATGGAGATAGAAAACGCCACCTTGTAGCAGGTAAAGCAAAAGATTGAAACTCTTGTCCTTTCCCCTTTTTGATTTTGATAGGCTATTTGTGGTTGATTATGATTCCTCGAGTTTAGGAATTGGAGGTGTCCTGACTAAGAGGGATATCCCATGTCGTTTTTTCAATGAAAAACTATCAAAATCCAAGAAGAACTACTCCATCCATGATCTTAAGTTTTATCCTTTTGCTCGGTCAATGAAGTATTAGATAACATTATTTGGTGCATAATGATTCCATCCTTACCACTAATCGTAAGCCGTTAGAGTACATCAATAAGCACTAAAAGTTGAGTTGGTGGCATGCTCGATAGGTATCCTAAGGTCATTTTTCTCCTCGGCGCCATGCTCATCAAGGTAAGGTCATGGGTTTTGATACTTTTTAGAATTTATACCTAAGAGATTCTTCCATTGGGTAAATTTATTATAAGGTGGTTGGTAATGGCAAGTGAGGTGACTGCATACTTTTTAATGATTCCTTGTTTCGTAGTTTGTGGTTGTGTGTTTTAGAATGTTTCCATTGGAAAAATATTATTTATGATTTGCATTGCAAGGGTCACCTTGAACGTGACAGATGCTGGCCTTGGTCTCCTCTTATTGTATTAAGTTATCGAGTCAAGTGACGTGATTTATGACGTGATTTATGAAGAGATTAATATCTGTTAATGGTCCAATGACACTCTTATCGATGTTGTTTTGTACACTCATTACCCATATCAAATTCTCATTTATTGGGTGTTATCAAAGACTTGATGTTAGGTTTGCTTGTACCCAACATGCTATTATTCTATTTTGGTGGTGATGAATTATTATAACAATAACCAAAATTCATCAGTTTTTTTATTGGGTATCAAAATAAATACTGCGTATTCTTTTACAATTCACTGTAAACTAAAACAGTGTGTTTTTTTCAAGTATAGGGAGAGAAAGTGGTTGTTGGAAAAGATTTCGGCCACTAAAATGGTTGATTTTTGTGTCAAAAGGTTCCATATGACGAGGAGGGTTATATTTATGTGTTTTTTTAACTTGAAAACACCTAAAACAACAGATCTAAACTTGAGAAGAATTTTTGTTTCGGGTGGTTTTTGGCTTTTGGTGGCCATGGATTGATTTATCAAGATCTCTAGAGTGTTTTCTAGGTGTTTTGGGTCAAAAATATGTTGAAAATAAAATTTTGGATGAAAAAGTAAAGAGCCCTAATTTTTCGGCCACCACAGTGGTCGGATTCTGGGCTAGAGCAGGTGATGCGTCGTCTGCTAACGTAGGCAACCCGTCATTTTGTTTTTGAACTATTTGGTCCGCCCCATTAAACTTTTTTTAAAAAGAGGGCCCACGCGCGGGCTGTTGCTTTATTGGGCTAGGCGCTGGTCTGGGCTTACTAGGCCTAAAAGCGGCCGACCTAGTTCTTTTTTTTATATTCTTTTTTTTTTGTTTATTTTTTTAAATAATGCATTATTTGTGTATATTTTTTCAATTAAATTTTTGGTTTATGTTTTAATTAGATTATGATTTTTTTTAAAAAAATAATATTGGGTGTGTTTAGTTTTTAGAGAGGGAAGTATGATTTATCTGTGGTTTTTTTTCTTAATTTTATATAATTTTTTTTTTAATATTGATTTTTTTATAAGATTTTTCACATCTGCAACCTTACATTGATTTTTTTTAGTTAATGCTCAATAAATTTTATGTGTGTCGGTTTTTATTACAAATTTTATGTGTTTTCCTATTACAAATTTATTTTGATAGAGGAATTCATTAAACATGACCAGGTAAATTACCCGTGTTGCGATGTTAGATATCTTGATCTTTATTTTTCGCTTGGTTTTATCAATTTCATTTTTGTTTATTGTTGATTTTTTTTCATTACTTTACACAATGGTTATTGGATTGTTTACATCTAAGAGTTTTTTTTTGATATATATATATTGGTGTGACAGTACCTTGGCAGATATAATGGCCTAGGAAACGGACACGGGTTTGAAAAAGAGAAATTTTTGTTTTAGAAACAACTAAACCATTTTGTTTTGCAAAGATGAAAGAATGTAAGTAGATGTTTAAATGTTGATCTATGGATTGTGAAAGAATAAGTACATCGTCAATATAAACAATGAAAAATTTTGAATGTGTATTGAAGATGTCATTCCTGATGCGTTGAAATTCAGATGGGGCATTTTTTAAACCAAAAGGCATGACATTCCATTATAACATCTAGCCCGAAATTATAAATATATCCATGTTGGCCTGGTCCAAGTCGGGATAAAACCCCTTACAAAAAAAGGTTTAAACACCTCCATTCTAGCTGTCCTCCGAGATGCTAGATTTCAAAACTTCCAAGACTCCCTCCTTAGTTCTATTGAGTCTAGCCTTTGCAGTGGCCCGGTATCATTTGACCGTTGCTTGACCGCTTTTTATGTTCGGCTTGTTTTAACTCGCAAGTGCACGAGTGTACAATGTAGCAATTAACTCGGTAAGATCGAGGTCATATCCACAGAGAGCTAGATCTGGAAATTAAGCTAGGTAACAAAAAAACTCAAGAGAAATTAAATTAACAATAACTTGGTTGAAAATAATTGATGAATTTGTTTTCAAAGATGAAAAAGTGTAAATAGATTTTAAATGACAAGAAAAGGTAAGTCTTGGTCCAAATCAATTTTAATGGTGATGTATTGGTGATTCCTTCAACATATATAAGATAACTCAACCTAATATCAACGATGGTGATATTAGATCGGAAGATATTACAATGAAGTTTAAAAAGATGAAGATTGATTATTGCTTAAGAATGAACAAGTACTTTCATATTAAGTAAGACATTGAATCAAGCAATCTCTATACCAAAACTAAGGTTTGTGCATAAAAATTCAAGATTATAACATTACCTAAATGATTTCTAAAATTTCTTTGCAATAATAAACATTCATGAAGAAAATGAAAAGATAGACATTAAGATTCATTCATATATTAAAGAACTCACCTCAACCACCATCATCCTTGATTTGGATCCAAGAAGGAGATTAGCCAACCATGATTATATGTAATAACACTTTAATAAATATGAAATAACTTAAATCAAACTGAAATAATAAGTTTTACAATCTAAAGAACCGAAATCTATAAAGAAGAACACAACACAATTGCAGTAAAAATTCGGACACAAATCTGACTCTAACTTTGGACAGCAATTCGACCCTCTTAGAAGCCTCCCCTGGAGATGGCTATTAGATACATATGTATAGGCCATTCTGTTAGCTTTCCAGATCATTAAAGAACAGCTCATTTGGACATCTGAGTCGAAAGTTATGGGCAAAACACCGAAAGGTGTTCTGGAAAATCAAATCAGGACAGCTTGGAGAACACTTTGGTGCACGTTTTTCTTCCTTCTTTGTGAGCTGTCTCTTTCTTCTTTTTGACCCAAAATAATGTGACAATGTCCCCTCCAGCTTTCCATCCATGTGCTTGCCCTCTTGGATCAATGAATTATCCAAAATAAATCAAATGTTATTTGTTGTGTGGACATGTAAGATCATGGATGGTGCTTGGGCTGATTTGGAGGCTGATTTGGGGCTGATTTGGGGCTGAATTTAAGCATCAAATAAGGATACAAATGTACCTATTATTTGGGCTAAGATTGACATTAAAACCTTGAGTGTTTGATGGTTGAAGTTTGCACACAACATAAGGCATGTTTGGGCTTGAAATAGATCATATGATATTCTTTTCTAGAATTGGACTAGAATTGATTTTTGGGGCAAATTTGGAGCACTTATTTGAACCAAGATTTGCTTCAATCTTCAACTAAATTTCTCTTCAATTCTTTGTTCCGAATTCCGACGTTGAATTTTCTGAAATAATTCATTTAAGCTCCAAAAACCTATCGAGACATTAAAAGAAACTTCATTACTAAAAAGCACATCAATTATTATAAAAAACCCAAATAAAAATAATAAATACATATGTAAAATAAGAGACTTAATGATACTTTTGATGCACAATCACACCCCCCAACTTAGATTTTGCTAGTCCTCAAGCAAAACTAAACATAAAACCTTTGAAATAAAAAGAATAATAATAACATAATTAGGCTTGACTCATCACACTTAAAGGACCTATCATGCAAACATTGGTATCTTTAACTTAGTGTACACAATAGCAAATAAAAAAAAATAAGCATACTCACATTCTCTAAATCAAACATCCATACAAAATTCCAAATTCAATCGTATTTATCATGCAACCAACATAATTGATTCACGCGAAAACTCAACTTGTAATCTTCCCTTCTCACTACTACAAACAAGGTAGCAAACTAGAGAAGTATCTATATTTTTTTTTTTTTTTTTGATGATATTATTCATTCTTTTTTCTTTAAGTGGTCACTTTCCTTTTGACGCGAATACAAACATTTGTGATGAATGCACCCGGTTACTCACAAAGTCACAAACTTAAAGTGCTTTGCATACTCATATTTCAAGCTGCCGTTTGACGTAAAGATAAACATTTGTGATGAATACCCCTAGTTACTGAGCAACTCAAAACATTGGAGTAGATAGAACTTTGTACACATTTGTGTAATAATGATTACTCTATTTACTTAAACCTTGTTTAGGACTAGATCAAAAGGGATAATCACAAGTAAAGCATCACACTCATCTTTCATGCATAATCACACAACTCACACAACTTTTACAAGGAAAGATGTACTTCAATAATCTTAAGAAAAAAGTATGCTATATCTTGCTTTATAAGATATTATCTATCCCAAATTAAAGCATGGAATGTTCAACACAATAATGAATCCAAAAATGTAATGTTGATCTTAAACAAGTCTCATTCACATACGAATGCAAGTTTTTTTTTTTTTTTTTAACAAGCATGGTTATCTCAAGCATTCAACATAATCAAATATCTAAAATTAAGTTTTTCATTATCCTCAATGTAAAAAAGAAAGAGAAGAAAAGTATAAAGATTAGAAAACTGTTACTCCCCTTTTGTTCTCAAGGATGAATGTCCGATTGAATTGGACATGAGCCGACTTCTTGCTTGATTTTTTTTTTACCTGCATATCACAACTAAAAGAAAACATTGATGTTTTTTTTTTTTTTTTTGAAAATAAAGAACCTCACACCCCCCAACTTAAAATAATGCATTGTCCCTAATCCATGAACAAGAAAATATAAGAGATGGAAGAAAAAGAAAAAGAAAAATAAAAAAAAAATGAAAAAAAAAATAAAAATAAAAATAAAAACTCATTACTTCGATACTACAATGGTATTGGATCTTCAAGATCCAATGTCTCAACTTCAGCCACAAAGTTTTCAAGATAAGGTTTCAATCGATGACCATTTACTTTGAAAACATTTCCATTCTTAGGATTTTCTACCTCAAATGCACCATGCTCGGAGATGGATTTAATCACAAATGGACCAATCCATTTTGTCCTTAACTTCCCAGGAAAGAGATGTAATCGTGAATTATACAAGAGAACCTTTTGACCAACATGAAAGGATTTTCTAAAAATGTGTTTATCATGCAAAGCTTTCATCTTATGTTTTGAAATTTTTGCATTTTCAAATGCATCATTTCTCAGCTCCTCTAATTCATCCAATTGAAGCTTTCTGTTTTTGCCAACCTCATTTTCATTATCATTGAATTGCCGGATGGCCCAATATGCACGGTGCTCAATCTCAACAGGGAGATGACAAGGCTTTCCATAAACTAGCCTATAAGGAGACATTCCTAAAGAGGTCTTATAAGCGGTGCGATATGCCCACAAAGCATCAACTAGTCGTAGGGACCAATCTTTACGGTTTGGATTGACTGTTTTCTCTAGAATGTTCTTGATCTCCCTATTTGCCAACTCAGCTTGGCCACTAGTCTGTGGATGATAGGGGTACTGACCTTGTGAATTACACCATATTTTCTCATCAAAATCCCAACGGGCTTGTTACAAAAATGCTTACCCCCATCACTAATCATAGCCCGGGGCATGCCAAAACGAGAGAAAATATTTTCTTTCAAGAATTTGACCACAACTCGATGGTCATTAGTTCGAGATGCAATGGCCTCCACCCATTTAGACACATAATCAACAGCTACAAGGATGAATTGGTAACCAAATGAACTTGGAAAAGGTCCCATGAAATCAATCCCCCAACAATCAAATATTTCCAAAACAAGAATGGGGTTTAGGGGCATCATGTTACGCCTAGTAAGGTTACCTAGTCGTTGGCATCGGTCACATGCAACACAGAAGGCATGGACATCTTTGAACATGGTGGGCCAATAAAAACCACACTGCAAGATCTTGGCAGTGGTTTTCTTGGAAGAGAAATGCCCACCACAGGCTAATGCATGACAAAAATTAATGACACTTGGAATTTCATGATCGGGGATGCACCGCCTAACAATTTGGTCGGGCGGTATTTAAATAGGTAGGGGTCATCCCAAAAAAAGGTACGCACGTTGCGCAAGAATTTTTGTTTGTCAAGTTTAGACCAATGAGAAGGAATCTGACTTGTGGCTAGGTAATTGGCTATGTCAAGCATACCATGGAGAGCCAATGTAGGAAACAGATTCCTGCACAAAATAAATTTTCATCAAGCAAAGAATTCATTTATTGGAGATTCATCAATTGTGGTCTCATAGCTTGAAAGACGGGACAAATGATCAGCCACTACATTCTCTACTCCCTTTTTATCTCGAATTTCAAGGTTAAACTCTTGGAGTAGGAGGATCCATCGAATCAAACGTGGCTTGGCATCTTGTTTTGTGAGCAAGTATTTCAATGCTGCATGATCAGTAAAAACAATAACAAGAGATCCAACCAAATAAGACCTAAACTTGTCCAATGCAAATACTACAGCTAGAAGTTCTTTTTCAGTTGTAGTGTAATTCAATTGAGCATCATTCAAAGTCTTGCTAGCATAATAAATGACATGAGGTTTCTTATCTTTTCTTTGTCCTAAAACAGCCCCTACCGCAAAATCACTAGCATCACACATCAGTTCAAATGGTAAAGACCAATCAGGAGCTTGCATGATTGGTGCAATGGTCAACAACCCTTTAAGCTTTTCAAAAGCTTCTTGACATTTTGATGTCCAATCAAATTGAACATCTTGTGACAACAAGTTACACAATGGTTTGGCAATGGTACTAAAAGAATGAATGAATCTTCGGTAAAAACCAGCGTGTCCTAAAAAGGATCTCACATCTTTCACAGTCCTAGGGGTAGGTAATTTTTGAATGACTTCAACCTTTGACTTATCTACCTCTATCCCTTTTGAAGAGACAATGTGACCTAAGACAATGCCATGTGTCACCATAAAATGACACTTCTCCCAATTGAGTACAAGATTGCTCTCTTCACACCTTTCAAGAACTTTTTCCAAATGCATTAGACACAACTCATAAGAATCCCCATAAACTGAAAAATCATCCATGAAAACTTCCAAAAAATTTTCCACCATGTCACTAAAGATACTCATCATACACCTTTGAAAAGTGGCTGGTGCATTACACAAGCCAAAAGGCATTCTTCTATAAGCATAGGTACCAAAAGGACAAGTGAAAGTGGTTTTTTCTTGGTCTTCTAAAGAAACCTCAATTTGGTTGTAACCTGAGTATCCATCAAGAAAACAATAGAAAGCTCTTCCGGCTACTCTTTCAAGCACTTGGTCTAAAAATGGAAGCGGAAAATGGTCCTTCCTAGTCACCATGTTCAACTTACGATAATCAATGCACATACGCCATCCAGTTTGGATTCTAGTTGGTACTAGCTCATTATTTTCATTCTTCACTACTGTGACTCCAGATTTTTTAGGGACAACTTGGGTTGGACTAACCCATTTTGAGTTTGCAATGGGGTAAATGATACCCGCATCAAGTAGCTTAAGCACTTCACATCTTACTACTTCCTTCATGTTTGGGTTCAATCGTCTTTGCATTTGCCTCACGGTTTTAGCCTCTTCTTCAAGATAGATTCTATGTGTACATAAAAGAGGGCTAATTCCTTTCAAGTCAGTAATAGTCCACCCAATTGCTTTTTTGTGTTTTCTCACCACTCTCAAAAGTTCTTGTTCCTGCTCTATGCTAAGTTTTGATGAAATCACAATAGGATATGATTCATCTTCCCCTAGAAATGCATACTTAAGATCACTCCGGTAAAGGCTTCCTTTCTGGTTTATAAGGTTGGACAAGAGATGCCTCAGCTTTCACTTGGGGTGAAATTAAAGGCTCAAACGATGGGGTCCATTGACCTATTGACATAATAGGCATTGGATCTAAATAAGTCTCGAGTTCTCTTACTTCCTCATCAACACATTCCAAAGAACAAAATCTTTCATCATGAATTAAAGTTCTCTCCAATGGATCCTTGATCCACTCTCTCTCAAAGTGTTCTTGACAAACTGTTTGGATCAAATCTACCTCTCTAATGTCCTCATGTTCACCAATTTGTTTAGAGACATTGAATATGTTCATCTCCACAGTCATGTTCCCAAAAGACAATTTCATCACCCCATTCCTACAGTTGATTAAAGCATTGGATGTAGCTAGGAAAGGTCTACCTAAGATGACTGGGATGGGAGCATTAGAACCTTGAATAGGTGCGGTGTCTAGCACTACAAAATCAACAGGAAAGTAGAATTTATCTACTTGGACCAACACATCCTCAACAATACCCCTGGGAATCTTGATTGACCTATCAGCTAATTGAAGGGTGATTCGAGTAGGCTTGATTTCTCCTAAACCTAATTGTTCGTAAACAGTGTAGGGTATCAAATTCACACTTGCTCCTAAATCCAACAAAGCTTGGTCTATCTTATGACTTCCAATAATGCATGAAACGGTAGGACAACCAGGATCTTTGTATTTGGGAGGGGTCTTAAACTGGATGATGGCACTAGCATGTTCAGTTAGAAAGGCTCTTTCTTTTACATTCAATCTCCTTTTGACTGTGCATAAGTCCTTGAGGAACTTTGCATAAGATGGGACTTGTTTAATTGCATCAAGGAGTGGAATGTTGACTTTCACTTGTTTGAACAATTCATAGATTTCCGAGTTCATAAGATCATGTTTAGGTTTCCCTAACCTTTGTGGAAATGGTGCTTTAGGAACAAATTCTAAATCACTCACTTTGACTCCAATTTTTCTTGAATCATCTCCTTTCTCACTCATCTCTTTCTCATTTATCTCACCTTCTTTGTCACTCAAGCTCTCATTTGTCACTTGTGTTTTGATTTCCTCTTCACTTTCCTTAGATTTCTCCTCCACAATACCTCTAGGAATCTCAGAACCTATAGCTTTGTCAACAATCTTTCCACTTCTAAGGGTAGTGATGGCTTGGACTTGTTCATGATTTGAAGGTTCACTAGATGAGGATTCACTCATGTGTACCTGACCTCTAGGATTTGGCAGTGGTTGAGCTGGAATCTTTCCCTTCTCTTGAATACTTAGTGATTGAGTCAACTTGGTTAGTTGACTTCGAATGTCATCTAAGGTCCTATTGGTCTGGTCTTGAAATTTGTAAGCTTGGTTGTTGATTCCTCCTTGTGTTTGCATGAATTGTTGAAGAGTATCCTCTAGGGATCTCTTATGAGGTGGTTGGTATGTGTTATGTGTGGGAGCATGAAATGGTTGGGGTGGAGGTTGAAATGTTTGAGGTACTGAAGAGCCCTCATTTCTCCATCCAAAATTTGGGTGGTTTCTCCATCCAGGATTGTAGGTCTCAGAGTAAGGATTGCCTACTTGGTGTGAAAATGGCTTTCTAACATTACTTGAATCAGAAGTTTGGCCATATAGCACTTTCTTGAAGGCTGGAATGGTAGGACACTCAGTTGTCCTATGCCCTTTGCTCTCACAAACAACACAACTTTCCTCTTGTTGTTCACTCATGACATGCACTTTTTTAATCTCAAGAGACTCTACTTTCCTAGCCAATGAGGCTAATCTAGCATTGAGGTCATCAGTCTCTTTCAATTGGAACTTCCCACTTGAATGAGAAATGGTGTTTCTAGACTCAACATGAAGTGGGAGAGAAGTCTCCCATTGCTTTGTGTTTTCAGCCAATTGATCAAAGAAATCAAAGGCTTCACTTGGTTCTTTGTCATAAAACTCACCATTACACATGGTTGACACTAGCTTTTTAAAATCTGCGGTAAGAGAGTCATAGAAGAAACTCACTAACCTCCATATCTCAAAACCATGGTGGGGGCATGCATTTAACAAGTCTTTGAACCTTTCCCAAGCTTGGTGAAATGACTCATTTGGACTACAAGAAAAATTCATCATTTGACGTTGTAAGGCTGCCGTCCTATGAGTGGGGAAGTATTTTTTCAAAAATTCAGCTTGCATTTCTCTCCATGTACCTATAGACCTAGGACGCAAGGAGTTTAGCCAAAGCTTGGCTTTATCCTTTAGAGAGAATGGGAACAATTTAAGACGAATAGTTTCCTCGGTGCATGTTCTATCAATAAAAGTATTACATACCTCTTCAAAGTCCTTAATGTGTATGTATGGATTTTCGGAATCCATACCGTGAAATGTGGGAAGAAGTTGAATCATGCCCGGTTTTAAATTGAAAGCTTGTTGGTTAAGAGGTAAGATAATACACGAAGGTGTACTTTGTCTAGCCGGGTGAAGATACTCTCTAAGAGTTTGAAAATTAGGTTGATCATTGAATTGTGGAGGTCCATTACCTTGAACACTCCCTTCACCCTCTACATCTTCAACATTAGCCATGATAAAAATAATAATAATATAACAATTATATGAATACGAAAGGAAAGGAAAAACAAAGAAAAAGAAAAAGAAGATTGCAAATAAAAGTAAATGAAACGTAAAAGATAAAGTAATAGTTCAAAAATAAAAATACAACATATTAAGAAATTCTTCAACTAATAAGCAATATTAACAACAATAAACATTAAAAGATAATTATAACAAGCATGAATAAAAAGGCGGTAATACCGGCCAAGCACTTGAAACAATAAATATAAGAAAAATAACAACAATAAACAACAAAATAAAATAAAATGAACAAAAGGCGGTAATACCGCCAAGCACTTGAAATAACAAAATAAAATAAAATAAACAAGAGGCGGTAAAACCAGCCTTATAATATAAACAATAAATATTAGAAACTAATTAGAATAGACAATAAAAGAAAAAATGGTTGAACCAACCAAAACCCAATAATTAATAGTCCAGTCCACAGTCCAATATCCGAAAAGTTGAGGTCAAATTTTTTTTTTTTAGGCGGTAAAACCGACCATTTGATTTTTTATTTATATGTATTTTTTTTTATTTTCCAATAATCAAATATAAATTTGTTACCTTTTCTTGCTAGCTCCCCGAACTGGCGCCAAAATTGCTTGACCGCTTTTTATGTTCGGCTTGTTTTAACTCGCAAGTGCACGAGTGTACAATGTAGCAATTAACTCGGTAAGATCGAGGTCATATCCACAGAGAGCTAGATCTGGAAATTAAGCTAGGTAACAAAAAAAACTCAAGAGAAATTAAATTAACAATAACTTGGTTGAAAATAATTGATGAATTTGTTTTCAAAGATGAAAAAGTGTAAATAGATTTTAAATGACAAGAAAAGGTAAGTCTTGGTCCAAATCAATTTTAATGGTGATGTATTGGTGATTCCTTCAACATATATAAGATAACTCAACCTAATATCAACGATGGTGATATTAGATCGAAGATATTACAATGAAGTTTAAAAAGATGAAGATTGATTATTGCTTAAGAATGAACAAGTACTTTCATATTAAGTAAGACATTGAATCAAGCAATCTCTATACCAAAACTAAGGTTTGTGCATAAAAATTCAAGATTATAACATTACCTAAATGATTTCTAAAATTTCTTTGCAATAATAAACATTCATGAAGAAAATGAAAAGATAGACATTAAGATTCATTCATATATTAAAGAACTCACCTCAACCACCATCATCCTTGATTTGGATCCAAGAAGGAGATTAGCCAACCATGATTATATGTAATAACACTTTAATAAATATGAAATAACTTAAATCAAACTGAAATAATAAGTTTTACAATCTAAAGAACCGAAATCTATAAAGAAGAACACAACACAATTGCAGTAAAAATTCGGACACAAATCTGACTCTAACTTTGGACAGCAATTCGACCCTCTTAGAAGCCTCCCTGGAGATGGCTATTAGATACATATGTATAGGCCATTCTGTTAGCTTTCCAGATCATTAAAGAACAGCTCATTTGGACATCTGAGTCGAAAGTTATGGGCAAAACACCGAAAGGTGTTCTGGAAAATCAAATCAGGACAGCTTGGAGAACACTTTGGTGCACGTTTTTCTTCCTTCTTTGTGAGCTGTCTCTTTCTTCTTTTTGACCCAAAATAATGTGACAATGTCCCCTCCAGCTTTCCATCCATGTGCTTGCCCTCTTGGATCAATGAATTATCCAAAATAAATCAAATGTTATTTGTTGTGTGGACATGTAAGATCATGGATGGTGCTTGGGCTGATTTGGAGGCTGATTTGGGGCTGATTTGGGGCTGAATTTAAGCATCAAATAAGGATACAAATGTACCAATTATTTGGGCTAAGATTGACATTAAAACCTTGAGTGTTTGATGGTTGAAGTTTGCACACAACATAAGGCATGTTTGGGCTTGAAATAGATCATATGATATTCTTTTCTAGAATTGGACTAGAATTGATTTTTGGGGCAAATTTGGAGCACTTATTTGAACCAAGATTTGCTTCAATCTTCAACTAAATTTCTCTTCAATTCTTTGTTCCGAATTCCGACGTTGAATTTTCTGAAATAATTCATTTAAGCTCCAAAAACCTATCGAGACATTAAAAGAAACTTCATTACTAAAAAGCACATCAATTATTATAAAAAACCCAAATAAAAATAATAAATACATATGTAAAATAAGAGACTTAATGATACTTTTGATGCACAATCAACTGTTACCCAAACATAACCATATCCCTCAAAGATAAGAATATTTTACAAAGTATGCTACTACAAATAAAGACCCATAATTATGACATGCTAGAAGGATTTATCCCTGTTGCTCTCATATTCAAAATTCATTACAAAGCCATGTTCTCAACCTTTGCCAAAGAAACACAAATTCCAATCTCAAAAAGGAGAAACACTCCTTCTACAAACAGATTTATCCCGCTCAAACACGGTTGTCCCAAAAGCAATCCAATGGAAAGATATATCCCTTCCAGAAGATTGGATCCTCGAAGGTGCAGCACCACCAGAATTACCTCAACCACCTCAACCCAATGTCCAAATTTAAAACATTACCCGGTACACAGATGGTAAAGTCAAGTTATCCTTCCATCGACACTCTACAAGTTCCAGATTCTCAGAAGGCTCTTCCTCTTCCAAAGACAATAGATCTAGGAAGAATTTCCAAAATCCTTTATGTTATCAATATCCCTTATCACGCAAACCCTCCTAGAAAATCTACATCTGATATCCCTTCCACTAGTTTCCAAAATGCAGACTACACTACAATATACCAAAACCTGTCTATACAGACCTTGAGCAACCATCTCCTCCAACTTCACCAACCTTTTCAGCTGTTACTGAAAACATCCAAAACGAGCTGAATGTTTTGACTTCAGAAAAGCATTTTGTCATAAACAAAACTCTTTTCAAAAGCGATTTTTATGGTGATCATAATATTGAAAAACGAACTTGGTTTTTTCAGCACTTTCTCCAACAAAGAAATAATATCCAAACACAATTTTATGCTTATATTGAGATCCATGAAGTATAAATTTTGTTCTTTGATTGGTTTGAATTTCATTATGTACCTGTACATCATATTACATATCCATTTGCATCCATTAAACATGCATGTCCTATTACAACCCGTTCCAAAACTCCTACATAGACTCTCACCAGTGGACCGACAATTGAGTCTGACCATCCACCTTTACGCAACATACAACTTACTCACAAAGACCAAACAGTTGACGCAACCCCATACAAATTACCCGGAGAGGGTACTCTCACAAATACCAAACATATCATCCAACAAAACAATTTCACAAACACTAACCTTCATACCATAGGTAAACAGCTTACCAGATTAGAAAAACAAATGCAAAAGAACCCAGTCCACTTCATGACTGATAAAAACCCCATTGACCTTAAGCTAAAAAACCCAGTTTTCAAACCATATCAAGTTACTAAAACAAGCCAAGCACAAATTCAAGAAAATCAAACAGATTTTCTTAGAGCCATTAAGACACACTTACAAAACCTTGACCAAACAACCTTGACTGTCCTAGACACACCTCAACAATCCAACCCTTCATCCTCTACAAATCAGGTTAATACTCTCCAAAATAACCCCGCATCAACCTCCGATACATGATGCTTTTCAAGAACAACCTCTTCAACTAAACAGACTTACCTGCCAATCTCCTAAAACGACCATTGCTCCAGACATTTTCATATCCACTGAACCAACTGTCATTAGCCAACATAAATATAATGCTTCTTCCCTCTATGAATGGAACATAGATGGAATATCTGAATACAATATCTTAAACACCCTCCAAAGAAATGACCATGGCAGCTAATGCCTACAAAACCCAAACAGAACCCCAGACAAAGCCATAGCCGAACTCCTTATTGCAGGTTTCTCTGGCCAACTTAAAGGATGGTGGGATTACCATCTCACTGAAACAGACCACTTACATATTCTAAACTCTATACAAACCTATAAAGACCAAACACCTATCCTTGACCCTTCAGAAACACCATCCAAGATGCTGTGTCCACCCTTATCCTTACCATATCCTTACATTTTGTCGGAGATCCTTCCCATCTGAAAGAAAAAAATGCTGAGCTTCTCTCCAACCTTCGGTGCAAGAAACTCAGTGACTTTCAGTGGTACAAAAATTCCTTCCTTACTCGTGTCATGCTTCGGGAAGATTCAAACCAGCCTTTTTGGAAAGAAAAATTCCTTGCAGGCTTACCGATCCTGTTAGGAGAAAAAGTTCGAAACAAAATTAAAGAAACCTTTACAACCAAAACCATACCATACGACCAGCTTACATACGGTGAACTTGTGAGTTTCACACAAAAAGAAGGTCTTAAGATCTGCTAGGACCTCAAACTCCAAAAACACCTAAAGTGGGAAATGAAACGTACCGCATAAGAACTTGGTAGTTTCTACCACCAGTTTGACCTTTCCACCAAAAAACCCTCCTGCAAAGGGAACCTGTTCACAAATCAAAAAATATTTAAGCCAAAAACCTCATTATAAACAAATAACCTATAAATACCGACAACAGTTTTATTCTAAGCCAGATCAACCTTACTACAAAAAGCCCTACAAATTTACCAAACTCCGCAGACCTTTCCAATCAAAACCCAAACCAAAATTTGACCCCAAAAACATTACCTGTTACAAATATAACCAAAAGGGACATACATCCTGTTTCTGCAAAGTCAATACCAAACTACATGAGCTCCAAATAGATGAAGATACCATCAACCAAATACAAAATCTTTACATTGAAGCCACAGACACTGACCACTCTCCTTCAGACACTTCTGAAGAAGAATTTCAAATTGATGAAATAGCAACTACTAGTGCTACTTCAGATACCTCCACCAATTCCAAACAAATTAATGTCTTAACCCAAGATCAATAATTCATTCTTGAGGCTATCAAAAGCCTTGATGATCCTCATCTACAAAAAACCTATTTGGATAAACTGTTGAAAGATTTCAACCAACCAGAGCACCCTTCATCTAACCCTCCAAGCCACTCTATATTACCCTCTACTAGCACTAATACTTATGACCTTACAAAGATCCTTAGCAAAAAGAAATCTATAACCACAATCACCATTCCAAAATTACATTCTGAGATCAAAACTCTCAAATTCAAATTACAAACATTAAAACAAGCCCAACAAAAAGACTCTGCCATATTACAACATCTTTTGTCCAAAATCGAAAGCCAGTCTAACACTGAGTCTGAATCAGAAGATCAAACCATTGAATCTCATGCATTGCCTCATACACTTACAAATATTGAGCATATTCCAGATGATTTCCTGAATGTATTAACACAAATATCTTTTAAAAAAATACTTGATTAAGATTATGCTTATTTTCTCAGTAGATTTCAAACTTGACACTATCGCCTTATTTGACACAGGTGCAGATTTAAACTGCATCAAAGAAGGCGTAGTTCCAAAACGCTTTTAACAAAATACCTCTGAAAAACTCTCTGCCGCTAATAATTCAAAATTGCATATTGCAGGAAAAACCCAAGCCTCTGTTTTCAACAACGGCATTTCTCTTAAAACATTTTTTGTCGTTACAAAAGATATTAATCATACCATCATTCTTGGCACTCCATTCATTGACATGATCACTCCATATCAAGCACATCATAATTGTATTACATCCAAAATCAATAGCATCAAACTCGTTTTCCCATTCTTAGAACAATATAAGACTAGAAATTTGAATTTGATTAAAGCATGCTCTCTACATACTTATCATATCAATGCACTGATTCATGGAAAACAATTCCACCTACATGATTTACAAAATAAGATTGAACAATAGATCTGTTCAGACTTACCTAATGCTTTCTAGATAAAAAAACAACATATCGTGGATCTTTCTTATGAAGATACTTTTTCAGAAAAACTTATACCTATAAAAGTAAGACCTATACAGATGAATGCTGATTTAGAACAAAGATTGCAGACTTGAAATCCACGATCTCGAGTGTAAAGGTATTATCCAAAAGTCTAGATCACCCTGGTCGTGTGCAGCCTTTTATGTGAATAAAAAATCTGAAATCAAAAGAGGCACACCAAGACTTGTGATCAACTACAAACCTTTAAATTCTGTTTTAAAATGGATCAGATATCCAATCCCCAATAAAAAAGATTTGCTATAAAAATTACACTCTACATTCATATTTTCTAAATTTGATATGAAATCCGGATTTTGGCAAATCCAGATTGATCCCAAAGATAGATACAAAACTGCTTTTACAGTTTCTTTTGGCCAATAAGAATGGAATGTCATGCCCTTTGGCTTAAAAAATACACCATCTGAATTTCAACGCATAATGAATGACATCTTCAATGCACATTCAAAATTCTGTATTGTTTACATTGACGTTGTGCTTATTTTTTCACACTCCATAGATCAACATTTCAAACATCTACATACATTCTTTCATACTGCAAAATAAAATGGTTTAGTTGTTTCGAAAACAAAAATTTCTCTCTTCCAAACCCGTGTCCATTTCCTAGGACATTATATCTGCCAAGGCACTGTAACACCTATAGAGAGATCTTTAACCTTTACAAACAAATTTCCTGATAAGATCACTGATAAAACCCAATTGCAAAGGTTTTTAGGCAGTCTAAATTATGTTCTGGATTACTATCCCAATATTAGTCTTCTAGCCAAGCCTTTACATGACAGGTTAAAAACCAATCCCATTTTCTGGTCTGACCTCCATACCAACCTAGTCAAACAGATTAAGAAACAGGTCCAAACCATTCCTCTCCTCCATTTAGCTAACCCATTAGCTTCTAAGATAGTTGAGACTGATGCCTCTAACCTAGGATATGGTGGGATTCTTAAACAAGTACAAGATAACAAAGAATAAATACTCCAAAGACACATCCGTCCACTGGAATGATTGTCAAAAAAATTACTCTACTATAAAAAAAGAGATCATTTCAATTGTTCTTTGTATTACAAAATTTCAAAGCGACTTATTAAATCAAAAATTTCTTTTACGTGTTGATTGCAAATCTGCAAAAGAAGTTTTACAAAAAGATGTTTAAAATCTTGCTTCAAAACAGATTTTTGCCCGATGGCAAGCTATTTTAAGTATTTTTGATTTCGATATTGTCTACATTAAAAGAGATTCAAATTCAATCCCTGATTTCCTAACCCGAGAATTCATTCAAAACAGGTCCTGATGCCTTATAAAGCAAAAGCAAAAGCCAAAGACAAGGGAAAAGCCCCTAAAACCCAGCCTACAAAACCAGAAAGCCCCAAGCCTTCTGCAAAACTCATGTCTTCCGCCATCTTAGCTGCCAAACCTATCAAATCCTGGTATGAGGCAATTATTGAAGAAGAAGAAACAACAGAACCACCACAGGTACAAACAGACGCAGTTCAACATTGAGTTGACATTATATCCAAATCACCAGAATTACTCCTGGCATTACAAAAAGTATCCCAACAGGCCTCTAGCGACTCCGTATCTCAAACATGTAGTATTTCCAAATCCCTTTCAAAACCCCAAGGAGGCATTTCTGCTTCAAAACCCCTCCTTTCTTTACAACAAGCCAGTTTTCTAAAAACCAAATCCAAATATATTTTCAAAACTACTTTCCAAAATATTTTAACTATGGAAGAAGGATTCTATCATGAAAACCCTTCCATTGCTGCTTCAAAAATCTTTCCTCTAAATTGGCATTACAAACCCTGGAATTTAGCCAAACAACTCCCATCATTGATCATCATCCTCAATCAAAATTTCTAGCCCGAAAGGCTCAAACAACACTCTCCCTTGCAAGGCCTGCTAGAACAGAGGAAGAATACCTACAAATAGTACAAAGCATTATCCAAAGCCAAGACCCGAAAATGGTTTTGTCCCAATCCAGCTCATCTGGCTCAATAACTCCTACCATTTCCCTTGGAGATGATAATGAAGATGACTGCTTTGGTATCCTGCCACCTATAAAGTGACATTAAAAAAAAAAGATTATTTTAGGCTTCCTCAGGTTCATCTGTTTAGAGCCCATATCTTTTCGACTTAATTGTTTGAGTCCCTTTTTATTTTTAAGCCCAATTGTTTTAGGCTTTTTTCCTACATATGTTACCTGTTACTACAAACAGACAAATCAAGTGTCGGTGGCAAGAAGACAACAAATGAAAGTCCCACAAAAAAACATGGGCAATTTTCATTTTGTCGTCACCTAATCATGGAAGGCAATACCACATGGGTTCACATGGGTTCTGAAGGAATCTCCAAGCTTTTCAACAAGATGTTTTGGCCTCTTCCATGACAACTCGTCTATAAAAGGAGACTACTATGAACTTAGAAGACAGACTATCATTTTCCCTTAGAAAAATTAGACTCTCCCCTGTAACTTATATCTGTAGCCCATATCCACTCTCTCCTGTAACCAATATCTCCTGTATTGATTTATATTACAAATTTAAGTAAGATTCTATTTTCGTTACTTACATTCTTGTTAAATTTTATGTACATTTAAGTATGCTCTGTGTTTGATCAAGGATCCTGACATTGTTGGTCTTGCCTTGTTCATTCGCATCAGAAATCTGTTTATATTTTCTTGCACTTATTTTCACAAAATCAGTATATAGGCTGGAAACCTGTGACCCGATCTTTTAGATCATTCTCAGGTATAACAACGCCACGTACTGAGGCTTTTATATAATGTTTTCTCTTCTATATAATGTTCTTTATATATATATATATATATAGATATGCAGAATCTGGCGGAGGAAACTATTTGGCCAATGCTTGCCCAATAAAATTTAAAGGCTTTAGGTGCTTTTATGTTGCTTTCTCTTGTGGGAAAAATTTACATTCTAAGATGAATGTTTAAGGTATGTACTATACTCATTTATACTTTGAGTCTAGACACATAGATGGATACATAAAATGTTTTTGTAAACACTTAATTAAGTTATTCAGGTCCTTATAGTAACAAGGAGTGGACAAACATTTGTTACTCTTTACTTGCTAACATTATTAGAACTTCACTTCTCACTCAAAAATTGGGATTCCATACTCTTTTTATTTTGAGTTGCTCAAACAATGCATATGTTAGATTGTTATCCCTTAACATTTTACAATTTAATTCTTATATAAAATTTGAGATAGTTTAAACAAGTTTTTTGTATGTTATATATTTGTTGCTTAAAAGCCAAATCAAATATCTTTTAATGCTACCGGCTCTTGATTGCATGCTTAGAAAATGTTTTTTTTTCTTTCAATTATCTTACAATTAAAGGCAATATACGTTTCTAGAAGGAGTCCGTGTCAATGCGCGGACAACCTATCTAGTAAGTTTTTAAAATGACTCATTTTATTGGTCGTAGAAAAACTATGGATACTCGTATTTCTCATCTTCTTCTTAAAAAAGACGGATCATTTGGTTCATTTGTTTGGAATTCCTAAATCTATTAACAGGGATACCAAGTTTATGAATAATTTTTGCAAGAGTCTTCCGGGGGGGTTTCAATTGAATTTTAGCAATGCCTATCATCCTTACACGTTTGATCAAACTGAAATAGTGAATCGAAGCTTAAGGATTCTTCTAAGCTACTTCTAAGTAGCGTAGAAGAAAACAAACCAAGAGTGGTGAACCGAAGTTTAAGGATTGTTCTATGTAGCTTAGAAGAAAACAAACCAAAAGTAGTGGGATGTTGCCTCGTCACAAACTGAGTTTTCCTACAACAAGTCCATAAAGCGCACCACTCAACTTAAATCTTTTTAAGGTTGTATATAGTTAGAACCCATCAAAGACACAACATATGATTTAGGAAACATTGCCAAGTGGACTCTCTACTGCCCGGTGCCCGCATCCCCCATATCCATTGTTCTATTTTCAATGCAATCGAATAGTTGAAACTTGAAAACAGTTTTCACAGATTTCTGAGCAGTTTTGGTGCTGATTTTTTTTTTTCTGAATATGCCAAATGGCAAATCACCGTGGAGCAGGACATGACAAATGTTACTCTAAACTTACGCTAAATTTCAATGCCCCCGTGGCTCTGTTTTCACTGTAACATCGTTTCCTCATTAATCTATGAGTTCACCATGACTCTTTCACAGAAAATAAAAAAAGTTACCATAAACTTCTGCTAAATTTTATTCTGATATGAACATAATCTCCTATATGTAAAAATCTATATGCCCGTACCCTTTAAATTGATGATATCACGGCTTTATGTTTCTTCATTTCTTCAAGTTAGACGAACCTGTAATGTTTGCATGACTTTTGGGTTCATTCCTAAGTGTATTGCACGCATCACTTTTAATCAGCAATTTTTTTGAAAATTAGTACATAAAATAATTCAGTTATTCAAATATTCGTTTTTTGTTATTGTTATTTTTCTGGTGAAAAGTAAAACGTATAAGGTTTGCATAAAAGAAAGTACATAAAATATAGCTTACTATATATATTTGAGACATGTTCCTGACAGGAGTGAAGGAATCATGGGATACGAACACAAGTAGATGTGTTCATGGAGTATTCTATGTTTTATTTTTGTTTGATAGTATTTGGCAATCACATGCCCATCAGATTAATTTTTTCTTTTATCAATCCACCTCATCATGTTGGCTTCAAGTTCTACTAATAAGAGTACAACATAACATTTTAATCCCAATCCCAAAGATCTCTCCATGGACTCGACCAAGCTTTTGCACCCTTTCACCTTCTATCTCTCCACCGCGTTGGCCATTTTTCGGTACCTCCAAACCGGTTTCTTTTGCCTGAAACGGATTCCGATCTTTTTCACCATAGTTGATACAGTGATTTCATTGTACTTCAGGTTATGTGGCCTTTCACCTTTCACCATTGATTTAGACGATCAAACCACGATGCATTTTTGGACCTCCAATCATAGGAGGTTCAACAAACCTAATCTAGTCATGATCCATGGCTATGGTGGTGATGCGCGGTGGCAATTTGTCTATCAAGTGCGTTCTCTGTCGCAAAACTTTAATTTGTATGTTCCAGATTTATTGTTTTTCGGCAAGTCTTCTTCGAAGAGATCAGGCCGAACTGATACTTTCCAAGCAAGGTGTTTGGCTGAATGTTTGAAAAGATTGGGCGTAGACAGGTTCTCTGTGTACTCAATTAGCTATGGAGGGTTTGTGGCATATCGGATTGCTGAAATTTTTCCAGAGGAGGTGGAGAAGGTCGTGATTGTGAGTAGTGGGGTAGTTTCCAGTGATGATCAGATAGAGGAGCAGATCAAGAAAATTGGAAGAGATCCAGCAGCGATACTTTTGCCTGAACATCCACAAGATCTAAGGTTCTTAGTGAACCTATCAGTATACAAGTGCAAGCCCTTGAGGTGGCTTCCTGATATATTCCTTCAGGAGTTTATCAATGTGGGTTCAGTTTAGATCAACTACATAATTCTATGTTTAATTGATGCATGCCTGCTAGAATATGGTTTTGTTGATAATTACCGTGGGATTTAGTTTAGAACTGATAAAATCCTCAGGTTTTAATTTTCTAGGCAATGGTTAATCATCAGAGAAAGGAAAAATTAGAGCTACTGGAGCACTTGCTGGCCAAAAAAGCTGAAATAAGCCTTCCCATTCTAACACAGGTATGCTTTGTTTTCAACTTTTAGGAATCATTTCGAGTGAAAACAACTGCTGTTAATTAATCTCCATTTTCTGCTATTCGCTGTTTCAAGGAAACACTGCTAATATGGGGTGATCAGGATAATGTGTTCCCAGTAAACTTGGCCTATCAATTGCAAAGGTAAATTGTATACACATTAGTGCTAGGTTTTCAAGCCTTCACCATTTACGAATTTCATTCGGAAGTGACCATTTTTAAAACTCCATTGTTGATTGTTGTTGATCACAGGCATCTGGGACCAAAATCAAGGGTAAAGATAATCAAGGATATAGGCCATGCGGCCAATATAGAGTCGCCCGATGCTGTGAATGATCTGATAACATCATTTGTTCTGGGTCGATCCAAATGGGATATCCCATCAGTTTCTGAAAAATCCAGTTTCAGCCAAGTGTATTAGGGATTATATCATGTAAGATTTTTCTACCAGATTATAATCCAGTAAGACAAAAGGGTTTCTGCTATCAAACCGATTTACTCTTTCTTGTCGTGCTGAGGTTGAGAATGGCATGGGAAGGATGATCTTGCTGTTATAAATCTCAGTAAACTATTGTTTGAATTTTTGTCCTGTTCTTGGGCTGTGAGGCCCCAACTTTGACCATAAAAGAAAAAACAGAGATGGTATTACTACTTTATTAACAAAAACCCATGGGGTGTGTTTTTCACCCCCACAAATTACTGTTGATTGTTTAAGTAAAATTATTATTTTGTTTTTTAGTGAAAAAATAGATGCCTTTTGTATTTGGGATAATTTGATTTTTTTAATGACACATTGTTCATTAAAAAATTGTTAGTGGATATATATGTTTTTTCTAATTTTTTTTAAACATTAAAATAATTTATTTACCCTCAAAGTGAAAAAATATAAAATTATTGACTAAGAGGTTTTTTATTTTTTCATTTCTTAGATTACAATAAAAAAATATTTTTGCCTTATTAGACAAAAAAATAAAACATTTACATCCTTTCAAATATTTAATATATAATTATCTATATTTAATAAGAGAGAAAATCAGAAAAAGAGAAAGATAAATCATCACTTAAAAAGAAAAAAAATATCATATTGTTTATTATTTGATTGTTTCTGATGTAATATATATGAAGATAATCATTTCATCCGATATAAAAATTGGGTTGACACAAGCATATATATATATATATATATATATATATATATTATTTTATTTTTATTAAATAATAAATAATAATCCAATAACAAATACTCATAAATGAATAGTTTATAAATATTGATTTTTTTTACTTAATAAATAATATATTAAATATAAATATCAAGAAATCTGTACCATTGCCATCCGACGCAAGACACCTCTTCCCAATGCCACCGTAATAATAAATAAATAAATAAATAAAACACGAATAACAAGCCCCTATACAAACAAAAATGTCATCACGTTCTCATGAGCAAGCACTGGCCGCCCTGCTATCCCAACTTGCTCTCTCCTTCGACGGAGCAATTCTCGGGGCAGCTCTTGCCTACGCCGCCGTACGTTCAATTCTCAATTACACTGCAAATTCCAAATCCCTTGCCAAAATCAACAAGGCACCCACTCTCTCCGTCTCCGACCTCCGATCGCTCCTTCAAAATCACGATCAAGACCACCAGGACCATGAGCATAACCTCGTAATTGTCAAAGGAATCGTTGAGGCTAAATCAGCCGTTGAATGGACATGGAAGGAGAGCTTTAGACCCCCTAAGGTCTTGCTTTCTCATAATTCTGCTTATAAGGCGGTTATTCTTCAAAAAACTCAAACTGTACGTACTCTTTTATTTATTTAATGTTTATTTATTGTTATTTTTTGCAACCCAGAATTTGTAGTCTGCTGCGGCTTTCATTTTTTTCCTTAGAAGAAAAAACAGAACAGAAATTGGGAGGTGATAGAGACTGATATTTGTAAGATTCTGTGTATATAAGGAAGGTTTAGATTGTTACACAGGCATTACTTGATTATTGGGCAGGACTAAAAATTTTGCATTTGTTTAGATTGACGAGGAACTGAAGTCGAAAGCTCTGTTTTGGGAGTCTTGTTGGCTGTTTCTTTGATTATTTCACAAGTTGCAAGAAAGGCTAATATACATATGTACATGTTTTCGGTTTATGTTTGTCAGTGTATATACAACGAATGGAAGGGCTTTTTAGGATGGACTTCCGAGTTGCGGGCTATCTTTGGCAGATCTTTGAAAGAACAAGAAACAACCTTATTAAGAACGGTGAATTCTTTTAACCTGCCAATTTTCTTTCCTTGGGTCATTTTATGGTGATTTTTGCTTCTCTTAGATTGTTCAGTGGATTGAGTGACTGTCAAGTGGGTTATTTGGTGGATTTGATGGGAAGGACTAACCTTATGCATTGTTGTTTATTTGATAGGTTCCTTTTATACTAGTTGAAGGTGCTCAATGGCCACGGTCTGATTATGTTATCGTGAACATGGTCGGATCAGTACACCCCCTACCTCTTACGACTGTTTATCATCAGTTGCAACGCATTGCTGCTTCTCGTTATACATTCATTCAGGCACTTTTTGGTCATGAATACCCTGTGAGTTCCAAATTTATTAATTCTAGGTGCTGCTTTATCTTTCTTAAAATAATTTTAATGCGTCTTTAACTCATATTGCTTTCGGTATTGCTTTATTTCTGCTGTTGCATTTCTCCTTTAGATGTCCTTGCTAGGCCTGACAGCATAATCTGTTCTGTTTTGAAGGTTGGGGTGCTTCACGAGGAGAAAATCCTGCCATTAGGGAAGTGTATCAGTGCTGTTGGCATTTGCAATTCTAAAAAAGGAATTCCTGAGATAAAATCTTGCAAGGATCTTCCATATTTTCTGTAAGTGACTTAGTTTGGAAAATAGCCTGTTGGGTTTTGTAGTTAGACATGGATTACAATTGAGATTTACATCTTCCCCTTGCATATGGGATTGTGTTGAGATTACATTAATTCATTGCTGTTAACATTGATGATGGTGGTGCGTGAGAATGACAATTTACTTGTTGGGTTCAAAAACTATGTCGGGGTGCTTACCCCATGAAGCCATGGTGGATCATTGAATGTTTTTTTCAATCAGTCTCCTATTGTCCACGACTTGAGTATCTGAATGAAATCAATGATATTATATTCTCTCTCCTCTTCTTGGAGCATTGTCAATGAAATAACTTTTCTTCTGGGTTGTTGCAGGGCTGACATTACCAAAGATCAAATGGTGGCAGATCTTGCCTTCAAGGCGAAAATACAGCTATGGAGTGGTATTGTTCTTGGTTCACTTTCAATTGGGGTCCTTGGCTTCGCTGTTATGAGGTATAGTAGTTTCTGCTAAAGATTATTTGCTGCAGAATTGTTTGCCCCTTTTCTTGCCTTTCACTTGGATTTCTATTTCTGTCACATGTCAATAGGTGAAAAAATTGATGCTTATCTTTCACGGCTGAATTATGAACAGAAATAATCAATCAAGTTCTAGCTATCAGATCTGATTCATTATCTTAATCATTAAGAACAATTTGTTTTTAGGAACTGGAATAAATGGCAAGCGTGGAGGCAAAGACACTCTCACCTGCCGAGCCATACTACCATTGATGCAGATGTCTCTCGGATTGATGAAGATGAAGCAGGAGATGTGCCAGATGGACAGTTGTGTGTGATCTGCTTGATGAGGAGAAGGCGATCTGCATTCATTCCCTGTGGGCATCTTGCATGCTGTCATTTCTGTGCTATATCAGTTGAAAGTGAGGTATCCCCCAAATGCCCTCTCTGTAGGCAGGCAATCCGAAATTCTATCAGGGTTTTTGAATGTTGAGTGACAGAGAATTACTGTTTTATGTAACATAACGCTGTATTAAGAGTATATCTATGGTATAGAAGGTAGCTCAATTAATTTCCATGTCTAGGAATAGAGCTCGGTCCATATTACTCGCTTTTAAACTACCCTAACGAAACACTACAAGGATGATGATAATACTAGTCAGGAAAAACCGAAAATGACTTCAAGAAAAGAAAAACCCGACGACCTACCATTTTATGCCAAGTTCTAAGGGCCATTGTGGTCTTAATGTGTTTGGAACAGCCCGTCCTTGCGTACTGTCAGGGGATTTACGTCATGTTTAGAATTTGTGTTTTTTTATTTAAAAATACATTAAAAAATATATATATTTTTAATATCAGCATACTAAAATAATAATAAAATATTAAAAAAATATATTAATTTAAATATTTTCTTAAAAATTACTAATTTAAAAAGGCATGGTCGAACTACTCTTCCAAACATTACCAAATTTTTGGGTTATTTTTCTTGTTCGTAGCTATATTGGTGGATTTTCTTCTGTTCTCGATTTCTCATCAATGACACTTTCTTCGTTTGTCTAGGCAAGTACTGCTTTCCTTTTTGAGAAAAACTGGCAGATATCAGCCATCTCGGTCGGTGAAAACAGTCTCAAGAGCCAATTAATTGGTTTTTCGTACTTGCATCTATGATGGGAAAGGTCGAGATTGGAAGGGAATTTGTCATTGTTATCGACCCCTGTCGAAGGAGAAGGTAGAGTAGGTTACATAGTGCTCGGAAAGGAGCAAATGTTTTGTGCTGCATTTGTGTAATATCATCACTAACAATATCAAAGACGATATGTAACAGAAGCACTTCCATAGTCTACCAGAAAAACATGACACATTTACATGAAGAGAACAAGATACTGCTAAAGTTTCGACTCACTTCCTTTCATATCCAACTTCCATAGTGAACAAAAAGAAACAGGCTGCCCTTTCCACCATAACCCCACACAGCCATCTTTCCCTTCCCCTCTCATCTCCCAGTTACTATCATACTTCCTCAACAGTGCTCGAGCTCCATCAATGGCGTCTTCTCCAAACAACTCGCCAACAAATCCCACCCCTCTCATCCTCTCACACCATTTTTCTTTTCCTTCATTCATCTCTCCACGATTTGTCAAGGCCTTCGCTGCCTCGCCTTCCATCATCCGTCTTTCGACACTCTCTCGGCCTTTGAAAGCTGAGCTTGTTGAGTCCAAAAACCTCCATAAATACTCTACTCTCCTTGAAAATCCTGTTGCAAAATCCCCACAACTGTTGCAGCTACAATCCATATTGTTTTCGGTGAGTATCACGCCTTTTGGCTCCAACCTTCTCAGAACTCTCAAGAACTCAGTTCTTTCATCTGGTGTGTTGTGGTTTAAATGATGGAGTCTGAATTGCGCACAAACTATTAATGCTTCGTCGGGTTTGGTGTCTATTATTCGTCCACTAAGTTTTTGTAATGAGTGGTTATCAAGCCTTTTGATTTGCAAATTGATGTTCATAGACTTGGCAAAACCTAGTAGTCTGGAGGAAAAATTGTCTCCAGGTGGACCTATTGAAAACGGGGTCTCAGTGGTTTGATCATTTTCAGAAGCGGCCGTGATGACTGTGATGCGTACTAGAGGAGGAGGTCCTCCAGGACGGCGAGTCAAGGCCTCAAGAAGTGTAGGCCACTGTACACCATGGGATACCCCAATATCAAGAACATGAAGGTTTCGCCTAGGATCTTGTTCCTGTGCAAGAACTTGAAGGATAGATGCATTAGCAATGTTGTGAGGGAAGGCAAACCAAGGACTCACCTCGTAGAATTTGAGTAAAGATTTTTGAAAGAACTTTGGCTCAGTAGAAGCAAAAGTAATGGTTCCTGTAGATGCTGAGGACAAGGTTGATGAAGATGATAGGTGGTGAGTCAGTGCTCGAAGACCATAAGCTGCTAGCCTGTGGTTAGCATCGCCAGTTAATGAGGCTAGCTCATGGAGTACATAGAGAAGGTGCTGCACCCGTGACATGTTTCCAATAGGGATAGCGGCTGCACAAGGATTGAGTAACTGTTCTGCCCATCTCCCTTCCTTGTTGTTACCGTTATTGCCGTTAATACCTGTACCCTTGTTGGTGGTTTTCTTATTTCCATTTGATTTTTTCACTACTACCACTGCTTCACCATCTTGCTGTTTCTTGTTTATCCAATTATTTGGATTCTTTCTCTGATGACGATTCTGGGACGTTTTGGTAACCGGGTCTTCAGGATCTTTCCGTTTCTTGTTTGAAGTGGTCGATTGTGGGTGATTAGATAAGGTGGGAGTAATTGGTGGTACTAGGCTAGTTGTGTTGATATTTGTGGTGGTGCTTGTGGTTATGCTGCTGCTGAGACTAGCGTTGGTGTTGACTAGATCCTGGTAAAACTCTTCTGCTTGATCCCACCATTGATAGGGATTGGTATCGGCTGTGTTGTACGGATCATCAAAGAAAGATGACACGAACGATACTGAATCCTCTAGCCAATCCAATACGTGATCTGATGTATGGCTTGGATCTGATTCTTCAATGGTCATTTTCTGCTTGACACAGGATGGAAAAGGTGCAATGGAACAGAGGACAGATCTCGTAGACTTAATTTCTCTTTCTGGAAGGAGACGGTAGAGAGCATATTCTATAGGGTTCGGTGTGCTGTTCATTTGGAGGTTGTGATGTTTTATTTAAGCCATAGGAGATAGAGATTACAGAACATGAACTCTTGTTTTGTTTTTGTTATTAACTTATTCTCTTGTTATGTCAGAGTGGTTGAGATCTATGCAACGATGATGTTCGCAGAAAGAGCCTTGGGGAATTGTGATTGGTGTTGACTATTTGGATTCTCAAGAGACGGCAAACTCGGTCTTTGCTAATTTAAAATTGCAACTTCATGTTTGGTTCTGTTTTGTACCATTTGTGGTTTGGTTTTGTCTCTGGATTTAAATAGACCTATCCACTACAACCAAGTTTCTAGTTTTGGACTACCATGGAAGATACCCCATTGTTGCTTAGAATTTGTTAAGAGCCCTCTTGTTCTATGACTGGAGCCCGCCCAAAGTGGAATGAACCTCGACCAAATCAATTCTCAGTTTTGACTCTTCCATTGTTGCTTTGTTATTTTCAGGTAAATAGTAACACCTGCTGTCTGTAATCAAATCCTTTCTTTTTTATTTTATTCCAATTTTTGTTGCCTGAGGTTCTCGAATAAAACTAAACATTGCAAGAAACTTCAAATGATCGTAATTTTCCTTTTTCTGATGAACAGATTTCATTTCTTTTTTCTTACCAGGCTGAAAGAACAGATGATGTCAAGTCTTGCGATCAATTAGCATTTCTGTAAAAGATATATGTTTGAGCAGCATACTCTAAATGTGTTGTATTCATCAGGAACTCTCAAAACCCGGACATTTTTTCGCTGTTTTGAGTAAACTTTAGTTGCTTGAGATGTGGGTAAAATTTGATTTAGCTTTGCTTGTAACACTTCTTCCCGAAGATGGTCATATTCTATAAAGAAGAAGAAAGAAAAGAAAAACACAGTAAATGTAGAGATAATTGAATTAATTTCTATCTGCCAAGGTATGATAACAGAAAATTTCAATCCCATTTTAACATTCAAGTACATAAAGGTTTCAGTATGCAATCAGCATGAAAAAACAAAATCTATACATGACATGAAGCTTGCCTCAGATTAGGAGGCTACCAATGCTTATTCTGAAACAATGGTTATGAGGCTCAAGAAGAACCACTAACAGAAAACAAAGGTAGAAACTTAATAACTAGCTCATGAGCAGTGTTAAGCATCAGTGTAGATTTGCTTTGGTATGGCAGATATTGTGTCCGATTGAATACTCATGGCAGATAATCTGTCTGCTCTAGATATTTTCCACCATTTATTGTATGCAGCCACGCTCCCTTCTTCAACTAAACAGTATTCTAGGTCGGTAAGAGCAAGAACCTGCTCGTGGACGATGGTCTTTTATATTTTTAATTCAACACAGGCTATAAATTTTCACGTCTGCTCTAATATTTTGTACCAACAATTGTACTTTCACTTGGAAATTTGAAGGATTATGATCATGAATCCTTACTACAGAAATCGAAAGGTAAATTATATCTGCAATGTGGCTTGCCAGAACTAAAGCTCCACAAGTGGATTGTTGATCCAATATTTTATGTTGGAGGATAGTTTCCCTAGAAGAAGGCTCCTCCAGAAACAAGTCACAGACATGTCTCCTCTTGCAAGGAGGCATGATTGAGAAATGCCGCAATATAGGACGAGAAGCTAATAGTATGAAGAAAGATTCCCGGTTGAGAATAAACAATGGACAATTTAATGTACGTAGAGCATGTCATACATGAGTCCGAGCTCAACCTCTACGAACTTTGAGTAAGCAGCTTGATGGAGATTATTGACCAGTAGGAGGATGTTGGCTCCTTGGTTCCTTCAAAGAAGCTGCTGAGTGAAAGTTTCTAATATTTGCTTGGTAGTTGAGCACGTGAGAACCCAAGTTTTCTCTCCATACTTGATAATTCCAGAAATAAACAGTGGAATTGACAAGAACAAGAGGAATTGGAGTTCCGAGGCACTGCAATTCTGAGTAATAACCAAGCACTTGTCTTAAGCACAGCTTGTTGTCTTCCAGGGAGTAAGCAGTATGATTGTGTCTGCTCTGAGCCACGATGCCAGAGAAGGGAAAGGTGTCCAAAGATCTTCAGCTTTGTGCACCACTGATGAACTTCAGCACCTTGGAACCCACAATTGCTAGGCTCATGAATCGCTTTGAGGGTCATTTTTCCTGGAATTTATACAGCTAAGATCTTCCTCACTCACTCCCGACGTGGAATCTGGGGAGTGATGGAAACAGGGCATGAAGCTCAACTTTAGTGGACGGGTCTGCTTCTGATCAGTTTCTGAAAGGTTTCACTTCTAGGTGTTCCGTAGTTGCATCTGATTTATAGCAAGTTGTCAAGCACTCTTCCATGGCAATGTCAAGCTTTACCTTGCGGCTTGATATGGAATCATGGGATTGAGTGTGAAACTGAAAAAGGCATCTCATAGCAGCAGCGAAAGCGTGTATGATGGCTGGTTGTCTTGTGCACTTTCAGGAGTACTAAAGCAAAGAGAATGCAGAGAAAAAGTGTTCCAAATTCCGACATGCAAGCAAGGTATTTCATCCTACATGCAAGCAAGGTATTTCATCCTTGAACAGATTGTTTAACTGTAGACTAAGTTAAATCTGGAATTTTTAGTTTAGGAATTAAAATTAATTTCAGCAATGGTTTGAAGGAGATTATGTACAGTTTACCCTTCTTTCAAGGGATTATGTTAGCAGAAAGAAGGAAGCTTTAAGCATCTGGTGCTTGTATAGAAAAGAAAAGCAAATTATAAAGAAAATGTTCAAAATATTCTTGAAACTTTGAATTGTTAGACAAGCAAACCCAATCATTACATTACATTACATTAAAGTCAGCTAGATTCAATCAGGATGGTATTTAAAATCATAGTATTTAAGTATTTTTTTAATAATCATGTATATAATATGAAAAGAAAAATTAAAATACGTTCATGAATGTTCAATGAAAGTAATTGTTTTTTTGTTTTGTTATTTTTAATTGAATTTTGATATGATTTTATTATTTTAATTGATTTTTTTCTTTAATTGCATTTAAAATACTCGGATATTATTTTAATTTAAATTTACTTTTGAAATCATGATAAGTTTTTATTTAAAAATGAGTGTTTTAAATTTACAAACATGCTTTTGTTAAAACAACAAGAACATGTAATAATAAGGAAATAGGATTTAGATTGAAGAGTTATAGTTTTTCTACTTGATTGAATTTTTAACAAATTTTTTTTTAATTATCATTGTCTTTTATTCAAAAAAACATGTTGCTAAGAAAAAAAAAATGATACCATTGTTTCAAACAAAATTAATGTTTTTTATGATAATATTATTGGTTGTTTTATGGATAATTATGTATTAGCTTGATTTGTAGAATTTTTAAAATAATTTGTTCATTAATATTATCTATTTTTATAATTATTTTAAAAAAATTATATAATTTTCTCAAATTTATTGTTTTTAATTATATATATATATATATGTGAAAATAATCTATTCTTTATTTTTTAATTGAAACGTGCTTTTATGATCCTAATAAGTTTTTGCTTAAATCATGCTTTTTATTAAAAAAAAAATATGTTTTCATTAAAGTAAAAAAGAAATGCGTGAATAAAAAAATTATATTTTTAATTAAAAATATATGTTTTTCCCTTTTTACTTAGTATCATTATAGTTTTTCAAAATTATATTATAATAGCATCTAGTCTCAAATTAAATCAGGAAGTCAATCCAAGATGACAACTCCATATATAGATCTCTCTCCTCTGCTTAACTATTACCCACCAAAAATATGCACTGTCTGAAAGTAATTGTAGTATATAATTTACTGGAATCTATACGAGATACTCTTTCACTTTTCAAAGATAGCGTCTGGTTTCTTCGACGAAATCGGGGATGATTGAGAGTGTGATTGTAATTATTTTTTAAAATATTTTGTTTAGAAATATATTAAAATAATATTTTTTTTATTTTTTTTAAAATTATTTTTAATATCAGCACATTAAAATAATTTAAAAACATCAAAAAATATTAATTTAAAATAAAAAATAAATAAATAAGTTTCAAATTTTTTCAAAAACGCTTTTGAAACGTAAAAATAAATAAGATCAAATTTATCTTCTAAAACTACCCAGCATCTTATTTTTTTTAATAATTGAGATTTATAGTTTTACTTGGTTAATTTTTAATAAAATTATCTTGATATCACAATCATGTTATAGATTCGACATGCTAACTTAAAAGGATTTGAGTTAATATTTATTTTCTTTTTAAGTTATTAATATTTTTAATTAGTTTATTTTTTATCATTGGAATTTTTTAATCGTATTAGTATTAGTAGTTGAGCTCTTAAACATAATCAGATCGAACTGTTTTTTTTATAGACACTTGTATTGCCATGACAATATTTTTAACATTAAAATTTTTTAGGTCGATCTGCATACTACATCATAGCGCATGCTGCCATCTAGTAAATGAGCACCCTGCAGGCTGTAGGTAAAATATTTGAGAGTGGCACTGAAGATCTTTGAAGCTTCATAGTAAATTAATGAACAAGTAATTCAGCACTAAAATTAAGCATTTCTGCTTGGAGTTAAAACGTTTCTCGAAAGGTAAAATATTCGAGCTAGGTCGTCCACAACAAGATGTCATTTCCTTGGAAACATGCTTGCAGATAAAAATGTGTCTTTGTAATCAATCAAAGAAGAATAGTGAGATCCTTACTGCCAGCGTATATAGTTGGATTTGATTGTGGAGTTAAAGTATGAAAATGTCTTTGTAATTTGATTCATTGTGTCTCTCATCTATTATTATTTTCATTTATTATGTCATTCTACTATATTTTCTTAGCTTATTATATCACTTGGTTAATTTATGAATCACTTTTAGACGATAAGAATCAATCAAACGAAGCTTGGAAATGATGAACCTTTTATATATATATATATATATATATAGAGAGAGAGAGAGAGAGAGAGAGAGAGGGGTCTCGTTCAGCAACGCAATGCTATTGAAATTATATTTTTAAAAAAACTTGATTTTTTTTTGTTAAAAATTATATTTTTATATTTCTGAAAGCTGATGTTAAAAATTATTTTTGAAAATAAAAAAAAATTTATTTTAATATATTTTCAAATAAAAAATATTTTAAAAAATAACAGCTACCACACTTAAAAATAATCAGGTTGCCACGTATTAAAATTTGAATTAAAAAAAAAGTGGCTACTTGATTGAATGCCACATATCTAACACTAATTTTGGTTAATGTGTAACATATTAAGCAAAGAAAATATACTAAAAGGGCATAATAAATCTAAATAATAGAACATTTTAATGATTTAACTCTTTAATTGTCATGTAAAAACAAGGAAATTGTTTTGTTGGTATCATCTATTTCTATTTGAAAAGAACAAATTATAAGAACTTTTTCTTTATTTTTAGGCCTACTGCACTGTTATACGTAAAGAATTAATATTGGTTAAGCATAGGAAAAATCATAAGAACGTCAACAATCATAATAAATTAAAAGAAAAAAATATTTACGAGTATTGATGGATATTACTTAATTGGTCAGATTCTGAGTTTATTTTTCAGATATCAACAGTTTAAATTTCACAAATTTTAGACCTACTGAAGACTTACATGATCATTAATTTTAAAATCTATAGAATTAGTCGAGGTATGATAAAGCTATTCTGAATATCTATATTAATCTAAAAAATAAATCGACTAGCCCGAGATCGGCATCACATTATTCGGCTAAAGATCTGTGCCCCACTAATGGACTCTGGATTGGGCCTAGGATTTGCATTCCTTACCGTCAAGTCCATGACACATAGCAAAAGCCCAAAGCCCAAATCCATTCCATGCATGCATCCAAGGCCCGAGTTCTTTTGGGTCCAGACACATTATATTGGCCATTGCTAACTAAACCCATGATGGGTGGCATGACTTTTAAAAATCCTAATTGACCCAACTAGGCCCCAGTGCACTAATCTTCAGACTGGCCTTGGGGTGTCCACGTAACCCAGGCAACACCCCCATTGTGTAGAAGGACTCACACTCTGAAGTTGCAAAGCATAAACAAAGATGCACTCCAAGGTACAAGCATTAAGTTAGCATATTTTAAAACAATTAATTTGTAAAATAACACACGTTAAAAAATAATTAGAAATCTAACACAATTAAGAAAGTCACAAATAACATCAACAATACTCGAATCATAAATGTCATCTGTAACTTGCGAGTCGTAGTTGGTAATCGCGACTCGTATTTTGCAACTGGTATCTACAACTCCTCTAACAAAGAGGTCCAGGAGCAGTCTATTCTTCCATCAACTCCCTAAAAAAACAATTTACATAATCACAAATGACCAGTTCTCCACCATTAAAACATAATTCACATAAGCAACGTATAATATATTCAATCACAAATAACAAATGTACATTGACAATTAAGACAACATAACATTTTATTAAAAATTAAACTAACTATACATCCATTCACAATTATCATTACATATAATAATATATAATTATATCTAATAATCTCATCAACTCGTCTAACTCGAAGTTGAATCTGTAATCGTGAACGGGTTTGAGATGCTCGTGGATGGGCCAACATCCCCAACACTCTCACGATAAGCAATCTCATCTTCCGCTAATGCTGCTTCAAGACACTCAGCCTCCCTAAACTCTTGAAGTTTGACACGACATAAATTGAGCTTGGTGTTGACTACAATACATTCCATCTCATAGACACCTTCATGGATAACTATTGTTATTTTTCGTATCAAGTAATTAATATATGTACATATATTAAAAACTAATTAGTAGTTATCATCCACAATAAAATTATTCTTGTATTTAATAAATGTAAAATAATATGGCATACCAATCAATTCTGCCTCGGATACAAAGGGGCATAGTGCATCGGGTTATGTGGATGTCTCGGGAAACGCGACCAGGTCAGTGTAATGAAACGACATGTAATTGATAGATACCATGTCATGTAGGTATTTATATCAATCGTTGGTTACTGATCCTCAAAAACATAATCTCTCCTAACATCCCAGAGATCAAGGTAAAATTCATGAATTACCAACATATCCCCCTCGCACTTACCCTGATAACTAATACTGTGCAACTCCTCTATGGTATTAATATAATCTGGTATATGCTGAGATAGTTCAAACTATCACATTACCCGATTTGGATAATGCGTCTTAACAATGTCGAAGCAATGCAAATGGACTTATGCTAACCAAATGTCATATCCCTCACAACATATATATAGATGAAACTGAAAGTATCAAGTCCTCTTATATATGACATCCATATAACCTATCAGAATATATATAAAAAATTCCTCCATCTATTCTTTGTACGGTTAGAACTTAGTATTAAATGCTCACACAACTTTATATAATAAGTGTCTGTTTAAGAGTATGGTATATATTACTTTTTAGTTTTTGTTTGTTTGGAAATGCATTCAAATAATTTTTTTTTATTTTTAAAAATTATTTTTGACATCAGCACGTTAAAACAATCTAAAAAAATAAAATTAATTTATTACAAATTTTTTTTTTCAATATTTTCAAAAGCAGGGTCAACCTAGAATGTGAAACACCCCCCTTAGTAGACCTACCAAGCTGCATTAGGGTTATCCATCGTATTTTTTACTCAACAATAACCATTAGAAATTGTTATCTGAATTGATTGCCCTATATATATATCCTTATCTCTATAATGCTTATTCAATTGCATAGTCGTTTCAAGTCATAAAAAGAAAGGATAAGCTTATCATTATCCAGTGGCCTAGCATTACCCAACTTCTTTTAAGGATTGTTTTACGTAGCGGTTGAATTATCATCTTGCTATTTTAATTTTTTTATTTCAAATTATTAATGTCAAAATAATAAGGTTTTAATGATAAACTTTTAATTTATAAGCTTATCATTATCTAGTTTTTATTTTTTTTTAATTTTTTTTTTAATTTTTGGATCGTTTTAATATATTAATGTCAAAAATTAATTTTTAAAAATAAAAAAAATATTATTTTAATATATTTTTAAATAAAAATCACTTAAAAAAAAGTTTCTGCCACTGTACCAATGCAATAAAAACTTTACTAGTGTTGTATTAGCTTCCATGAAAATACATGAATCCAGCAGCACTTGTAATTTTTTTTTCCCATTTCCTGAAGAATCTAACATAAAACTGCAGCTATTTTTTTTAGAAATGCATTCAAATAATTTTTTTATTTAAAAATTATTTTTGATATTAACAAATTAAAAACAATCTAAAAATACAAAAAAAAAAAATTAATTTATTGCGAATTTTGTTTTCAATATTTTCAAAAGCATAGTCAACCTACAATTCGAAACACCCCCTCAGTAGACCTACCAAACTGCATTAGGGTTATCCATCGTATTTTTTACTCAACAATAACCATTAGAAATTGTTATCTGAATTGATTGCCCTATATATATCCTTATCTCTATAATGCCTTTTCAATTGCATAGTCGCTTCAAGTCATAAAAAGAAAGGATAAGCTTATCATTATCCAGTGGCCTAGCATCGCCTAACTTCTTTTCCAATAAAATCTGTACTCGTATTGTCTTAGCTTGCATGAAAATACATGAATCCAGCAGTACTTGGAATTTTATTTTTTTTCCATTTCCTGAAGAATCTAACTAAAACTGCAGCATTCTCTTTTCTTTCTTGCTGGAAGGAACACGGGACTGTCCATATAAAATAGAAACTAGATTCTTGTGCTCTAAATTTTGGCTATGCGAAACATTGTATACACTAGATCAATTGGAGCTTTCAAATTTAAAACGAAACAAAATTGCAAAAAATGAAAAACAATTGATGAGAACACAACCACATTACCTAGTCTAATGAAAACACATGAAGAAATGGATGAAACAGTTTTTAGTAAGCTAGCCTAGCCAGTCCCACCAAGAACTTTCTTGAGCTTTTTAACCTGAGCATCATCAAGAAAAGTGGATTTCTCCAACAACTCTGAGGACAAGTTATTGGCAAAGAACGCAAAATCAGTGATTTGGAGGCCAGGATCAGGGTCACTGAAGCTAACAACAGCGACTGCATTTATCTCACCATCATTTAGTTGAAAGTGAAGCAGCCCTCGTGGAAACACCATAACATCACCCTTCTTAAGAGTCTTTACGTATACAGTGTTGGCCAAGCTGGAGATGAATCCAGCAGTGATCTTACCTTGCACAACAAATAATACTTCGGATGCACCAGGGTGAGTGTGCATTGGGATAACACCAGCTGGTGCTAGGTCTAGTCGAGCCATGGATAGACCAAGCCCATTTACACCGGGAAATTGCTGTACAAAAGCTGGGGTCACGGCAGCACTGATAATGTTGGTAGTGTTACCAGCAACGCCGAGGCCAGTAAACACAAAATCATCGACTGTGACCTTTGAGGGCATTCTGCAGGCATACCCTGCAGGATTTCCTGCACCCTTTAGTTTTGCAACACAGAAATCAGCTGCATGGGAGGAGGAAGAAAATAGGAGAGCAAAGAGACAGACGAAGAGAAGCATTTTCACCAAAATGCTATTGGTTATTGGATTTTGAGTGTGTTTTCTGGATGTTTTGTTAGGTTTATATAGAACTTGTACACAACTGCCATCCTGGGTATGGTGCAAATTGGACATGCTAGGACCACACTTTTAATTTGTGCTGGGAGTCCCGTTCCTGCTTATGCAAAACAACAAGAATTTTCTTTTTGTTTATTAATAATAATACATTGTAATCAATTCAAAAGGTTTATTCCTTTTGTTTGTTGGCTACTCAATTACTCATCAAATAATATCAGAGGTATGAGGAATTAATTAAGCATTTGGAAAAACCTGATTTAGACCATTGTCTCAACGAAAATACAATTCTAACAAGGCATTGCTAAAAATTAAAGGAATTTTGGCTAACAATTGTCAATTATATATATAATGACATGAATGATACAGTCATTCAATTCTTTGGCTAGAGTGTTGCAAAGCTAATATTGTGATGATATGTATAGAGTTGAAAATTCTCCTTGATGATTGGAAAAATATGTTGGGATTTGTTTTAATAGAAGATGGTTAATTGGTGTATTTGAGATCAAATTTAAAGTAGCTTCTATTTATTTTTTTTGGATCAAAATTTTATTCAAAATTATTTTTTTACATAAGTTCTTTAACATAACAAATTAATATAATTAAAATAAATTATAGATAAATAAAAAATAAATCTTAGAAACCCTTATTAGGATGTTTATTGTGAAACTCAAAACTTTCTATTTCACGTAGAAAAAATACAAAAATGTCTGACAGTTTATTTATTTAAAAGTTAAATGGTCATAAATAAACTTAAACAAAATAATATGAGTTTAACCCACACATGCATGCTTGAACATGGACACAAGCATGAATTTGGTTATTTTTTATCGGTTAAGGTTTTAATTTTGTTTTTATGATGGGTAATTAATACTAGTTATTTTGTCAAAAAAATTCATCCTTAACAAAAATTAAAAATTTATTAATTTAGTATTTCAACAATTACAAAAATATTTTTATCTTAATTCAAACATAAATATATTATGTGATTAGTATGTATGTCTTGTTTGTATTTAAATCTTTTATGTGATTTTGAATATACGTTTAATATACATGCAAGTTTTTAATTTGATTATAAATTTATGTAAAATTACATGTTAATAATTTTAAACCTGTTTTTCTTGAATTTTTTTTAAATAAATTCTTATAATAATAAATTGAACAATTAATGCTTACTAGTTTAATTAATCAACTAATTTTTGTGGATAACAATAAAGTGCAGCTTCTGACTGAAGTACTTTAGTTGAAGGGAAGAGGTGATTAGGAAATCATCAATTTGTGGTCCAATATATAGCAAGCACATGGGAAGGAAAGAGTGAGTTCTAACAAGACAACATGACAGCTAAAATGCCCAGATAGCATCCATTAAAGTCTTGCTGTACTAAATAGTATCCACGGAAATTTTGAGTGGCTGGAAGAATTCCCCTCACTCATGCTAAGTCTTATATCCACCCAGGATAGTAGAAGACAGTGCTCACTACTTGGCATGAGCTTCTCTGCATTAACGGTGAATTGACAATGCTAGCTAGCTAGGTAGGATATAGAGTTCAATTCCGTATAACTAATGAGTTGGGAAATAATTGGTAATTTTATTATATATATATATATATAGTAATTTTATTACATAATTACGTACTCTTCCGCTTCTAATTTTTAAAAGACGGTAAAACTGCAGTAAAAATGGCTAAGAATTATTGTTTATAGATGAAGAATGGTAATTTGTTTGGTCATATTTTGACGGAGAAGTTGCTTGCTTTATGCACTGATGAAAAGGGTGTTTTCTGGTAAGAGACTTCATCAATCTGCAGACCCTAGCTAGCTAATCTGCACAACTTGATCTCCTCGATGAGGAGTGAGCAAAACTGCGTTGAAATAACTGTGTTTAGCAGGTTTGGGATTTCATTGTTTCCTGGTTTTTCAGGAGGACCAAGCAGCGGCTATTTGCAAATAATTAATTGACCACTCTCCTTGACATGAACTATTTATTTATTTATTTTTACTTTTCCCCTCGCAAATTTGATGTTTATTTTATGAAGTTTTCGATGGATTCCCATTTTCACAATATATTCTCTCGATTGCTTGCATGTCCTATAAGAAATGAGCCTAACTTGACTTTAGCCAATCGACGCCAAAACTTGATCAACTAATTTATGGAATAAGGATGTTTGATATTATGATATTTTTCGTAGTTGTGGTTTGAAAAAAATTAGTTTTATAAAAATTATTTTTAATTAAAATTTATTTTATAAATTAAATGTATAGTTAAAACTATAATTGAGATTAAGGTTGGATAAAAAATATTTGGTTAATATACCTTTTTAATCATGGTTCCATCCCATTCACATCCACAACCTATACAAGTTAGCCTTTTAATCATTTAACATGTTCATATAACAATGTTCTTTTCTATTTTTACACCATAATCATCCTTCTCTTCATACAGAGAATACACAATTCATACATAACAATATTAACAACAATAACACATTTTACCACTATATCTTCCATAAATTCTAACACCAACACAATTCAAAACCAAACAAAATATGATCTTGTAAAATCTCTTTGGTCATATGGTAAAGGCCGGTGAAAAGAACAATATATCCAAAAACAAGCACAATCCAAAGGTTGATGCTAGAGATGTGACTAGTTGAGTGTACTATCTCCTATAGGTTGGCTCATCCAAATTCTCCACTTCTCTCTCTAGCTGAATTTTCTATTTTGTTTCTCATATTTTTTTTCTTTACCATATGGACTGGTCGGCTTCTTTGCTGTTTTAAAGGAAATTGTTTCATTAACTACAATTTTGTCCCTCATTTATGCCTTATATATTTTATTTTATTTTTCACATAAACTATCTGGTTTTCTGCTTAAATCGCTAGTCCTTACCAAACTCTGATTCAGCTGAGATCTTAAACCAAGGTAGGACAACATATTAATAGACTCCATGCAAAATTTCATCCCAATGTGACAGTTGGATTGAAAGCTCTACTCTTTAGCATAAAATTAATCAGTTCATGATTTTTCATCAACAATCCAAGTTTTCTTGTTCAATCCACACATAAGTCATACCAATTATCCTTCAAACCCTTAGGGTTGTTTTATTATTTTGAAATATATTTATTTTAAAATTCTCATCTTTATTTATTTATCAGGTTTATTATTGTTTCAAGGTAACGTCACTGATTTTTAACTGGTGCTTGCACCTTTTGTCCTGTTTTTTCGTTGCACTATCCTTTCTTATAGTTTATTCTTTATTACCTCACTTATTTCTTAGAAATATTTTATCATTTTTCTTATTATTTTATCAATCAAAACGCGTTACTGGTTTCGCTGACGTTATGAATTCTAAATTAAAATTTATTTTATGGAGGTCATCCCCTATATTATACATCACAATTATTGTTATTATCATTATTTATCTATTCTTTCTTATCTCGATTTCCATCACTCATCGAAATCTTACTATTTTCAATCTTATATTTATACCGGGGTTTACATCATTTCTCATAACAATCAATGTTTTTAGATTCTATTTTTATCATGTCCTTATGAAAATGCTCCTTTTTCTTTTTCTCAACCTTTTATATTGTTCACATAGTAATTGTTTTTATGGTGTTGCAGTCTATCTTTAACAGAAAAATTTAGGGTTGTTATTGCGTCTATACCATTGCCAATTGTGGCAACTCTTTATTGTGTCCTCTTCTTCTACGCGGGTAGGTATTAATTTTCTACCTTTTGGGTTGGATTCTAAATTACCAATCAATTTTATCAAGAGGTAAAATGATGTTTATAGCGATAGTTTACCTTAATCTAGAAGACTAATGGCAACTATGAAGATTAAAAACACCCAGGACCACTGAAAGTCAATATCGAGAATTCTTATAAGATTAAAACATATGTTGATCCTAGCCGATGATGATTTATAAGATGATAGTACAAACTCACCATAATAGGCAATTAGGCCTTCTGCTTTTAGCAGCTATTTATGTGGTCCCGTATAAGTTTCGATAAAAAATACATGTCATGCCTAACTCAATAATACATTGAATTAACTCTTAATTCTAGGTTAATTTAATTGGTAAGATTTTAAATTTATTCTTTAATAATTACAAGTTTAAATCCTTTTAGAGTCTCTGGAGATTTACATAATTGTTAACTTTAGAATTCATAAAAATAGTCGAAATACGCATAAACTGACCCGGACACTTACATTAATAATAGAAAAAAAATACACTGAATTAATACTAGACACTATAATAAATGAAACAGTGAGCAGCAAGAAAAATTCCATGTCTTATGATGGCTGTGGTGATTATGGGAAAATTATACACATGATTATGGAAAATGGTAAATGGGGATAAGACTCTTGGCTTTTCTAAAGGAACATCGCTTTAGCATGAAGGGGAACTCAACCCATTAAATGTTTAATTTGCTTTCAAATCTTCTTTTAGTGTTTTTTTTCTTGCTATAGTTGGGGAGAAATCGATAAAGGAACTAATTAATGGTATAATTTTTTTTTTCCCTTTCAAGCGAAGGCCAGATCATTGTAGGTAGTTTTCAAATAGGATTACAAATGCATTTAGTTGATGTTTTGTTCAAGGATAGTGGGGACTTTTGGGAGTGGTGGGGGAAGATTTGTGTGCAGTGATTCATTAAGAAGTGGCTACCTATGCTCTAATAGACTATATTATGTTCTTTAATATACTAGATTATATTTTTCAATGTTATTACTATGCTGATAATAAGAATAATAATTTTTTTGTCATCAAATAAAAAAAACTATAATAATTTAATTAATTAAAAAATGAATTAAAAAAAACAATGTTATTAAATTGATCCATATAATTTTTAGATGTAAAAAAAACTTTTTATTTAACCCACAACGTAACACAGGCCTGGTCTGTTAGCTAGTATTATAACAATAGCTAAAACTGCTCAGTGTTTTACTGTGGACTGTATAGTGCAGTTCTGAAAAAACGTTGAGCAGCTGCTTTTTTCTTCTTCTTTTTTTTAAGCTGTATTTTTTTCTTTTTTTCTTTTTTCTTTTTTTTAAGCTGTTTTTTTTTCTTTTTTTTAAGCTGTTTTTTTTCCCTTTTTTTTAAGCTGTTTTTTTTTCTTTGTTTTTTTAATGAATATTTTTTTGTTTAATTTTTTTTTGTTAATGTTAAATTTTTTTTCTATTTAGTTATCAAACTTTCATGACACAGGTTCCGGTTTGACGGGTTAACCCGGATTTTTTTCTGGTTTTTTTTTTTTTAATTTTTTCAAGTGGAGTTCACGGTGAAGCAACGCTTGAAATGCTGTTTTTTTTTTTTTTTTGCCTTTTGCTTTGTTTTTTTTAAGCGCTTTTTTTTCTTTGTTTTTTTTTAATGAATATTTTTTTTGTTTAATTTTTTTGTTAATGTTAAATTTTTTTTCTATTTAGTTATCAAACTTTCATGACACGGGTTTCGGGTTTGACAGTTAACCCGATTTTTTTTCTGGTTTTTCTTTTTAATTAATTTTTTCATTTAATTTAGTTTGTTAATGTTAAATTTTTTCAATATAGTTATCAAACTTTCATAACACGGATTCCGGGTTTGACGGGTTAACCCAGCTAATTTTGGGTTAACCCGTAATTTTTTTTCCTATTCAGTTATCAAACTTTCATGACACGAATCCCAGATTTGACGGGTTAACCCAGTTAATTCAGATTTCTTTTTCTTTTTCTTCATTAGTTTTTTTCTTCATATAGGCTTTTCTTTGTTTGTTTTTTTAAATTAATATTTTTTTTGTTTAGTATTTTTGTTTTTTTTGCTTTTTGTTTTTTTTTGCTTTTTAATTATTATTTTTTAAAAATTTAGTTTGTTGATATTAAGTTTTTTTCTATTTAGTTATCAAACTTTCATGACACGGATCCCATGTTTAACGGATTAACCTGGTTTGACGGGTTAACTTAGTTAATTCATATTTTTTTTCCTTTTTCTTCATTAGTTTTTTTCTTCCTGTAGGTTTTTTTTCCTTTTTTTAATTTTTAATTAATCTTTTTTTTTCACTTTAGTTTATTAATGTTAATTTTTTCCTATTTAGTTATCACACTCTCATGATACGAATCCCGGGTTTGACGGGTTAACATGATTTGGTGGGCTAACCCAGTTGATTCAAAAAAATTTTCTATTTAGTTATCACACTTTCATGACACAGGTTCCGGGTTTGACGGGTGAACCCGGACTTTTTTTTCTGATTTTTATTTTTAATTAATTTTTCCAAGTGCAGCCCACAGTGAAACGCTGAGCTGTCCTTCTTGTTTTTTTTTTTTTGCTTTTTTCTTTGTTTTTTTTAAGCCTTTTCTTTTCTTTTCTTTTTTTGCCTTTTTCTTTGTTTTCTTTAAGCTTTTTTTTTCTTAGTTTTTTTTAATGAATATTTTTTTTGTTTAATTTTTTTGGTTAATGTTAAATTTTTTTCTATTTAGTTATCAAACTTTCATGACACGGGTTCCGGGTTTGACGAGTTAACCTAGCTAATTCTGAGTTAACCCGTAAATTTTTTTTTTCTATTCAATTATCAAACTTTCATGACACGAATCCCAGATTTGACGGATTAACCCAATTAATTCTGATTTTTTTTCTTTTTCTTCATTAGTTTTTTTCTTCATGTAGGCTTTTCTTTGTTTGTTTTTTTTTTAAATTAATATTTTTTTTGTTTAGTATTTTTGTTTTTGCTTTTTTTTCCTTTTAATTATTATTTTTTAAAAATTTAGTTAGTTAATATTAAGTTTTTTTCTATTTAGTTATCAAATTTTCATGACACGGATCCCAGGTTTGAAGGATTAACCTGGTTTGACGGGTAACCCAGTTAATTCAGATTTTTTTTTCTTCATTAGTTTTTTTTCTTCCTGTAGGTTTTTTTTCCTTTGTTTTTTTTTTATTTTTAATTAATCTTTTTTTTGTTCACTTTAGTTTATTAATGTTAATTTTTTTCTATTTAGTTATCATACTCTCATGATACGAATCTCAGGTTTAACGGGTTAACCTGATTTGGTGGGCTAACCCAGTTGATTTAGATTTTTTTTCTTTTTTTTATTAGTTTTTTTCTTCCAATTTCTTCTTTAAATATTGTAATTTACTATAACTAAAAGACATCAATCTTTTTTCTTTCAATTTCATGACACAAATCCCAGGTTTGACGGGTTAAACTAGTTGATTCATTTTTTTTTTCTTTTTCTTAAGTGATTTTTTTCTTTCAATTTCATCTTTTAATATCGATTTGATTAAGAATTAAACTTTAAGATTTGTTGTGTTTACTGTTCATTAGATTATTGTGATCTCATAAGGAATTTTACTGTACCCCTCCTTGCAAAGCATTATTCATCGGAATAATACTTTGCTTTATTGTTTTTTTCTTTTCAATTAATCTTTTTTTTCTTTTCATTATGTAATATTAAAATTTTATTTTCTTTTTAATTATCACACTTTTATAACAAGACCTTACAAGCAGACTTATATCCAAGACTCCGGGTTTGATGTTGCAACCAAACTCACTTACACTTGGGTCATGCAAGTTTAATATTATTATTAATATTATAAATATAACTTTTGGGTCGAGTAGCAAAATGGACTCAATGCTCTTAGGTATAACTTTGTAGAAAGACCTAACACTCTTAAATTTTAACTTTTTTTGATATTTTTTATACAAAAAAAATTGACCCGCAGCATAGCGCGGGTCACGTTTCTAGTAATATACTAAAATATGTGGGGTTTTCACTATAGCAATCTATAATCTATAGTGAAAACCCCACTTTGCACTTGTTTGCACAAATTGTTTTTTTTATTAATGGTTTTTTTTTTTTGTAATTTTATCTTTTAATTTTATATTTATTTTTTATTAGGTTATTCTATTTTCATGACATGGATCTTGAACGTGACAGTTAACCTGATTATCTCGGATTTTTTTTTAAAACACATAAAACAGAATTAATTAGAATAGGAATATTAAATTTAATTGGTTTAACTTATTTATTTTTAAATATAATTTTATTTTTTAATATTAAATTTCTCATATGAATAAAACGCAGCTAGTGTATTTATAAATTGTTTAATAAAACGTAGCCTGGTTTGGACGCACCTCCATGAAATTGGTTTAGCTTTTCTCTTAATAGGTGTGATCGTTATTGGGCTGCGTATTGTTGTATGATACCAGCCTTTGTTTGGGACCAGTAGGGCTCAATCAGGCCTCTATGCTTGTAATTTTGGGCTTAGTCTTTTTTTTTTTTTTTGAGAACCGCTTCTCCTTGTTGATAACATAAAAATAAAAATAAAATACGATTGGGCGGAAACTAATCAAGATGGATTTCTTTAACAACTCATGAGGATTACAGGGCAAAATTAAACTAACTTATGCTTTATAATCCAAGGTCTATTCGAAAATCAAAGAAAAAAAATATACATATACTAAAAGGAAATGATGTTTTCCTGCAAAAATAGTATAATTATAAATTTTACCAATTGTTTTACTATGGCAGTGGCAAAATTGTAATTTTCAAGTTTTTTTTAGAATTTTTTTTAAAAGTTTTTTTCTCTTTATACTTGATATTTTTATCATTTTACACTTCGTTTATTTATCACCAATTTTTTCTTATCTTTATTGTTTGTAATATTTTTTTTTTAGTTTTGCCTCTCTTTTACACTTTTTTTGAAAAAAAAATATTATTTTTTATTTTTTACACTTTAAATATTTATCACTCTATACTTGGTCTCTTTATATAATTTTTTTTCATTCTTATCTTTATTCTTTTATAATTTTTTAGGCTTTTAAGATTTCATTATTCTAATTTGCTCGATATAGTAGTCCTAGGGTGATTTTGTTGGCAATGAAGGATAATAGACTTTGTTATAAGTCCAAACCCTCACAAATCAAGAGTACTATAGCTCCTGAGAGAATCTTAAAATACTTAATTTTTATTCATCTAAGTTATTTATCAAAAGACTATTATAATCCTTTATATAAAAAAACTAAAGAACTCTATTAATACTGAATAAGAAAACTATTCCATTCAAATAGAAAAATATAAAAGTATAATAATACTGAATATAAATATAAAAAGAGAAAAAAGACTTCCTAAACTAAAAAAGAAAAAATAACAATAATTAAGGGAAATATTTATTTTCCAAAATGAACCTTCATCAATCTTTATTTGTTGGAAGAAACTTGTTCACGAGTTCAAATTATTCATGAGGTAGAACCTGTTCAATTGAAATTATAAAGACGACTAACAAAACCTTCTTTGAGTAGAACCTCCTCAGTTAGAAACTCAATGATTTTTTTGTGTGTGAGTCACCCTATTATGGGTTCCCAATATTTTTATATGAGTCATCTTATTATTGATTCCTAACCCTTTATGTTGATTACCCCATCATAAGTTCCACCACCACGATTTTCAATAACAGCTCACAATTAACCACTAGTAATCATTGAAATCCGATACCAATTATTACAAATAAAAAACAAATGGTAATATAGTTTATTACAAATCAAAACCTTCAAAAATTCTTTAATTTCTTACAAGTCAAAACTCTCGATAGTGCTCAATATGATAAAGCTACATGGAATAAAATTCAAAAGATGCAGAAGATCCAAAGACTCGGATGGTTTCAATTTCAAAGATGAAGGTACTGTTTAAGAGTGGGTTTCAATCTGTTTTAATTAAAATTTGATTTTTTTTGCTTTAAGGTAGTTTATTTTAGTGTTTTTGGATCATTTTAATGTGTTAATTTTAAAAATAAAAATATATTATTTTAATATTTTTTCCAGCAAAAAATATTTTAAAAAACAATCACTACCGTATTATTTCACTACGGAAACCCTTAAAGTTTATCACTTTTACGTGGAGTATGCTCAGAAAGAAGGATTTGGCATTACAAAACTAGGTACTAAAACAAGGATGACGGAGAGCAAAAAAATTATTCTCATGCATGAATGATGAACCAGAGAAGGGAAAAGGGTGTCTACAGCACCATCGGTTAAACAAGGTTTCAAAGGCTAGGATTAATGTCATAATCGCCGACAGCAATGGAAAATTCACTTTATCTGGTCTGTTTCGAACATAATCATGCTCTTAGCCCACGGAAGGCACGGTTTTATCCTTCCCACATCAAGAGGAGACTTGGGATTAATGATAAAGCTGATATAACTTGGAGGAAGGGTTTTCATCCATTAACAGTTGAAGAGATAAATGATCAAGCTAGGCACTGCCAATTCTTTTTATCCCATGCATATAATTTTCTTGCATTTGTCTGATATGGATGGTGACGGTCGATTAAAGAATGTAATTTGGGTCGATTGCAGCCTGTGAGTCATTCGTTGATGTCATCTATTTTGACACAACGTACTCAATTAACAGGTACGACATGCCATTTGCTGCATTTTCTGGAGTTAATCATGATCATGAGCACACAGTGTTACTTGGATGTGACTTACTTTTAGAGGAAGACAAAGACATTGTACATCTGGTTTGGTGCCATGATTGCAACGTATGTCAGTTCATGCTTCAAAAGCAATTATTACTATAACCAATGTCCAGCTATTCAAGATGCAGTTAAAGAAGAGTTTCCGAATTCTCATCATTGTCATTTTCTTTGGCATATTATGAAAAAAATCCTTGAGAAACTTGGAGCATTCGCACAATCCAAAGCAACAAAGAAGATGTTGAAGAGAGTCGTGTATGAAACTATGAATTCATAGAAATTTTTGAATTTGAAGAGACTTGGAGCAAGTTGGTTAAGGATTATAATCTTTGAAGCAATTACAGGAAGGCACACAGTATTGAAATCATTAAGTTAGGTTTGAGGAAGTGTAGAATCAATTCAATCTTTAAATTATTTAAATTATTAGCTGTAGTTATATGTTATTTTTTAATATATTTTTAAAATTAAAATATTTTAGATTTAAAATTTATACAAATTTATATTATTTTATGTTTAGTTTTTATCAAATAAATAAAAATAATAAGATTTGAATTCGTGATTACTTAGTTATAATAACTTTTATATTAAAGAATTACTTTAATTTAATATTTTATATTATTAGATGTATTTTCAAGATATAATTTATATTAACAATATAATGCAATCCTGTGATAAGAAAGACAAATGAATAAATATTAACGTTTCAGGTGATAATATTCTTAGAGTGAAAGATGGCACTCGCAAAAGAAAGTGGGTTACAGTGAGTTTTACAACAATAATGACAACTTTATAAAAGAGTCTTAACTCTTAACATAAAAATAACCCTAATAGTTATTTTATTACTAAATATTTATATTAGTAGCATTGTATCCCTTGAAAGAGAATTACAATCGTCAAAAACCAACCTTCACTAGAAAATAATAATTAAAATCTCTAATTAGATAGGAGAAATAAAAATAAAATTTGAAATTAAAGCTTAAGAATATAAAATTAAATGAGAAAATAATAAAACTAAAAGAAAATAATATCTTTTAAGCTTATTATAGATTTGGACATGTTGAACCTTTTAGAAAAACTTGGTATCGATTCAATATAGTCGGATAAAAAATTATTATTATTTTTGTTAAACATATCATTTAATATAATCATGTTTTTTTTTAACTTAAAATTGTCCATATGATATAAAAACATATCTATTAAGCTTTTCATACAATCCAAATATAATAATTTCATATTCAATTCATTAAAACCTTCTATATCATAGAGTGAGATATATACCATACTTCATGCTTTCACTTTCGAACAGTTTTTTTAGATGTTGGATGAAGGACATCAAGCACAAACATAGTTGTGTGGATAATCATAGAGTGAGATACCATACTTCATGCTTTCACTTTCCAGATTCATCATATTTATCAGCTGTTTTAGATACATTTTGCATAAGCTCTCTATAGTTTTAGATATATTTTGCATCTTTGTAGCTTAGCCTATTTATCAACTGTTTTGCCAGACTTTTCAGATTCATCACATTTCGGCGCCTCCTTCTCTATTCTTCTTCCTTATACATTTTTTTCTTATCTTTCAGACGGTCTAATACATCGATAACAAAAAGGTATGGAGATTTGTTATAAGTTAAAATGATTAAATACCAAGAATATCATAATTATGAGAAAACTCTTAAAATATTTAATTTTATTCATTCATGTTACACCTGTAAAAAGACTATTACAACTATTTATATAGAAAAAAAACTATTAACATTTAATTAGGAAAAATAAAATAGAAAAATTATTCTTCAAATATGAAAACTAGAAAAGAATAATGATATAGAATAAATAAAATTCCTAAATTGAAAAGAAGAAATAAAAATAACCAGGGAAAATATTTATGTTCCTAAAAAATTTCTTGCATTAGTCTCCATCGAGTTAAGAAGAACTTGTTTTCGAGTTTAGATCTCATCAGAAATCATCCTCCACCACAAACATCTTTTTGAGTATGCGTCGTCTTATCATTGATCCCACCATCAAGATTTTTAATAACATCATACAACAACTAACCACTAAAATCATTGAGGTATGATACACATCCTTTATGACTCCAATCATGATGATTCGACAACACATAACAAAACCAAAACCACTAGGAATAATTGGGTTCTAATACAAACTAACATAGTTAGAAGCAAATAATAACTGAGTGTTACTACCAATAACACCATAACTATAAGAAAACTTTCAAAATACTTAATTTTATTAATTCATGTTTCACTTGTCAAAATGCTATTTCAACTCTTTATGTGTGTGTTTGTGTGTGTAAAACTAGAAAACCCTAGTAATATTGAATAAGAAAAATAAAATAAAATAAAATAAAAAAATAAAAATAAAATAAAATAAAATAAAAAAATAAAAATAAATCAACAACTAAGAAAAATATTTATTTTTCCAAAAAACTCATGCATAAAAGTAAAAAAAAAAAAACTTCTCAAATTATATAAAAAAAAAACCGAGAGGCATTAGTGATGTATTGTGATGCAAGACTTATTGCATTATGGATTGCTATAGTGTAATGCATTTCCCCCTCCATAGTATAAGTAAAAGAAGAGCAAAATGAGGGGTAAAATAGTCTTTTCATGAGGTTCAATTTTCATTATCAAGTTAAATTGGGATAAATAGATATCTTCATATTTTTGTTACACAGTGGAATTACTAATTTACTTTTAAAATAAATAAATAAATTTAACTTGGGACAAGGATTTTTTTTACTTTTCATCTTTTTTGTTTTTGCACATAGTTAGTTAACTACCCTTGAAACTTCATTTTCTTTAACTTTCGTCCAAAGGTGTTTTCATCATTTTAATATGGTTTTTTTTATATAATTTCAAATAGACTCAAAGGAAATTGGTTGTTTTAACATATATAAAATATATTTTAAAAGAAAATATGGTTGACACATGAAAAGCTCGTGTTAGCGAGTGAGAGGAGCCCTCTCTTTTTGGACGGCGCATGTAGGCTTCTCCAGCGGTCAAACACTGTTGTTTACTCGATGGTGTTAGGAGCAACACTTTGAGATCTTATTGGTGTCAATGGCAAGGCATGTATCGGTAGTGGACTGACAGTATGTTTTTAGTGAACTTTTTTCTTCTTATCCCTTTTTTTTTTCCCTCTCTTTTCCTTGGTAAAATACAAAAGTTTTCTTTTATTTGTTTTTATATATATATATAATTTGATTCTTATTCTTTTGATTGCTACTTATTTTATTTTTCTCTTTTATAGATTTATTTTGTTTCTTCATTTTCTTTCCTCATCATTTGATTTCATTTAATTTTTATATCAAATTTGATCCTCAATCTTTTAATTGCTATTTATTTCTTTTTTATCCTTTTCCTAATTGAATTTTTTTTTCAATTTCATCTCTCAACATTTTATTTCAATTTATTTTTATGTCAAATTTGATCATCTTTCTTTCTATTACTATTTGTTTTATTGTAGATTCTTTTTTATTATTCTTTTCTTCAATTTGATCCTTTATTATTTTGTGTTTGAGAATTTTAATCATTATTTTTTAGGGTTTTTCTTTTATAGGGTCAGTCCCGGCTTCATGACCTGGGTCATATGTTTCAAATATTTACACAAGTTGACTTCAACTTTTTTTAGGTTCTTTACTAAATTTGATTTTTTCCTCATTTCATTATCCATCCTTTAATTTACTAGGAATTGCTATTTGCCTTGTTTTTTTTTGTCTTTTTTATGGGGTTATCTTAATTTTATACCCAAAGTGGTAAGGTCAATGGATTAAACTGACTCAAATCTTTTTTTCCATTACATTTTTTTTTAATTTCCCCCTTTGATATTAAGTTTTTTAATAATTGAGCTACATTGGTTTATTTAATTTGCTTTCGACGAGGTTACCCCATCATCACAACCAGATCACAGATTTGACAAGCTAACCTAAATGGGTTTGTGTTGGTTTTTTTACCTTTTTTTTATTACTTTCTTTATTGTTATTGCATTTTTTATTTATATTATAAAAATTATGCTAGTTTATTGAACCCAATCAAGTTAATGACCCTAGTCTCTATTTTTTTTTCTTTTTTGGGAACACTTGTGTTTCCTTAGCATTCTTTTTTACAATGGAAAAGATTTCAGCAGGCTCATGGCATATCGTGAACTGCCTTTCTAATCATCTTCTATATTGGTAGGTGCAATTTATCACTTAAAAATCAACAATGGTTGCAGGCAATTACTATGGTTATGATGATGTCATGAAATCCAAGATAAATAAAGTTTGAGTTATTTAGTGTTTAAGATAGTTGTTAATCAATATGTTCAGATACTTGAATTTCTTCTCTTTAGACTAAGGAATTCCAAATTTATGGTAAAAGCTTGAGTAAATACAAAAACTAGTCCCAATCAGGGGGACTTAAAAACCCTTCGATGATAAAGTTAATATATTTATAGGAAAGACAATAAATGAATTAAAATAGTTTTAAATTCAAGGAACAAAGATGTTTATTCTTGAGTTTTAAGATGGTTAATGCTCTGAAATCTATATAAGTTTATCTCAAGAGATAAAATGTTCTAAACCTTTACCTGAATGGTTTATGGGTGTTTATACCATCTAAACTTTATTGTTTTTAGAAAAGGAAAGGACATGAAAGTCCTCTGCTTGTGGCAACATTAATGGGGAACAAATATTCTTATATATCATTAATGAAATAATAAGTATGGTAGGTTCCTTAAGAGATCTTGTATACACCTATGAGTATAGAAAAATCATTACATCAGATATGAATGATTCCCATAATTATTCTAGATGGAAAGGCATAATAGTTTATCATGCTTTCAATATCTTTATTTTAAGGGTTCGTTTAGAATTAGGCATATAGCCTTAGAAGTTGGTGATGGTTGAATCCATATGATTGAGATTAGGCATGCTTGCTAAACACACATTACCTTGGGCTTTCTTAACTGCCAAACCCAAGTACTTTGGGTATGACGAGTTTACTAGAGCCATGCTACCTTGAGTTTGGCTGAATGCCAAGTTCAAGTTCATTGAGTTTGACGTGTTTTCCAGACCTATGTTACCTTGGGTTTGGCCATCTTCCAAGCTCAAGTTCTTTGGGTCTGGCGTGTTTGCCATACCTAAACTATCTTAGGCTTGACTAACTACCAAGTTCAAGTTCTTTGGGTCTAGCATGTTTGTCAAACCCATACAAAATTGGGCTTGGCTGATTGCTAAGACCAAGTTTTTTAGGTCTTGCATGTGTGCCAAACCCACACTACCTTGAACTTGGTTGACTGTCAAGCCCAAGTTTTTTGGGTCTAGCATGTTTGCCAGACCCATACTACATTAGGTTCAGCTAACTGCTAAGTCTAAGTTCTTTGGGTCTAGCATGTTTGCTAAACCTATTTTGTTTTTAAGATTATTTCTATTTATAAAAATCTATAACAAAAAAATATTGACTCTTCAGTTGCCCCATAAGACTTTAATGTGTAATCTTATATTAGACGCTTAAGAGATTTTTAGGGAGATAATTGGTCAATACACATCTTATCTTTCTTTAGGAAGAGGCAGTTTAGGCGTTGTTGATTTAAAAAGATTTTCTAAGGAAAATGAAGTAATTTTTTTTGGAAGACCAACCGACAACGCATAATAAATATCGCAAGCTTTTGGCCCTTTTAGGGTTATAATGCGGTGCCTTATATCTTTCATTCTTATCTTTCTCCCTTTATTTTACTTTTGATAAACCTTTTTTCCAGTATTCTCTGACTTAGGAATTTCCAATTTTTCATAAGAAAAGAGTAATTTGACAATGAGAGAGGATGTCTCTAGCTAGATAAACTAGATCTACTTTCATTTTGCTTACTTAAAACCTCTTTCAATCTTTTCTTCCCTCTACCATTATGATTTCTAGAAAAGGGAAGAGAAATGTATCTCTTGAAGGTGATTTCAATTTTAAACCTAAAACTAAAATCACTCATCGAAGATCTTCGACTATAGGATTGGCCCTAGATCTGAGAAGGATGATACTTAACCTGCTTCTGCTGAAAATAGGTTGATGACATTTCCAAAAGGTTTCAAATTTGATGGGACAATTGAGGTTGCCTATGACATTTGTGGATGATATACGAAGTTCAGTGACTTAGGACCAAGTAACCTTGGCCAATGCTAGTCAGCCAAGAGATTATATAGTGGTCGTCCTTAAAACTGATGACCGTATTTTTCAGGTCACCAACAAATATGATTGGGGTAATATTATCATTACTGTCCTATATGTCTATACAATTTTGGGTAATTGTTTCCCTTACAAGGATTTGTAAGGGATGTTCTGAGATACTACAATCTTAGTCCTGCTCATATTCATCCTAATAGGTGGATCATTTAATCCTCATTTAAAAGTTATTGAGGATTTTGAATGAGAAGCCTATAGTCAGGGTATTTGGGTAGTGTTATACTTTGATTAGTAATATTGAATGGGGACCTACGATCCCTTGGTTTTTTACTTTTATGAATTGACGAAATGGGCCTATGAAGAACACTATGACGGGAAAGTGCTTCGATAAAAAAATAAAGAGAGCAATGGGTGATAATGAGGTTCGATAACACAACCAGACCTTAAGATGGATATAGTCCAATCTAGGGTTGTACCCACCATTCAGCGGGTGTGAATGAGAAACCCTTCTTGGGCATGAATGAGGAGATGGTGTGTACTAGGTTGAACAACCTCTATACTGAATATGACATCGATTGTATGGCTAAAAGGCTATACAATGCCTCAAGTAATCTTGCATTTATATTTTTTTTTCTGTCTTTCATTCCCTGACTGTTTCTTTGTGCAGGATCCTAACTTGGGATCGTTGGATTTGAATTCAGTGGCCTTCTCCTATTAGCAGCTCCTCTTATGAAGATAAACAACCATTAATACAAAGGCGAAGATTTAGATCTTCAATTCAAATGAAAATCAAGAAGATCGCAACGATCTAAACTAAGGATGTCACTAGGGACATCGCTATAACTAGCATTCTTGTTGATGAGGTATGCCAAAAGGAAAAATAGGGGTCTCATTCTCCCATATCAAGGGCCCTCGGGGTGCTAACACCAACCTCGGTCATATTGGAGGCTGCCTCTCAATGGAAGAAAAAGAAGGTCTTCATCCCCTCAAATTCTGATATTGTTCCTCCTCCACATAGCATTCTTACTCCCATGAGCCCTATTTACTTGCTTCTTGGGTCCTCCAACCAAGCTCTTACATCTACTAGGATGGAAGATATCTTCTCCAATCTTAAATTGGATCATGCCTATTTCTGTTTTCCCATTCTAAGTGAGGGAAAAAGAGGGATAATGAAGACTATTCTATAGAGGAAGTCCATACTAGGGCTTGGTGGATTGGATGTAATGGAGACATTGGATAGACTCCTCACCTTTCTTTTTGATGTGGAAAGATTGACTGACCTAAACTTTCAGAGTTGTTTGGCCATTACTAGGCATATGGCTTTACTTTCTTTCTATCACAAGTTAACTAACTAAAGTTAAGGTTAAATAGTTGTCATAATAATTTTACTAGTTAAAATATATTATTAACCTTAACTTTCTCCCACTAAATATGCTGAACTTGAACTCCTAATACATTTCTCAACTTTTAAAATTTATCCTTTGGCCATGCTTTTGTAAAGATACCAACCACTTACTCCTCTGATTTGTAAAAATCCATATCATTCTGTTCTTTCTTAATTGCTTCATGAATAAAATGATGTTTAAGTGCAATGTGCTTGGACTATGAAAAAATGAATTCCTTGTCATTGTTATAAATAATTTATTATCACAAATTTTTTTTGTAAGCTCTTATTGCTTTTCACCTACATTTTTCATAATTCTTCTCAACTAAATAGCTTGCTAAGTAGTTAAACTAGGTGTAAAATATTCTACTTCAACAGATGATTGAGCCACTGATTATTGGTTCTTCGAACACTAAGTAAACACATCAGAACCAATATATATATAAAAAGCATAGCCTAAAGTACTTTTCATATCATTAGCACATCCACATCAATCACTATAATAAGATCCAATCAATTTTAGCTAAGAAATTCTGTCAAATATAATCCCAAACTATATAGTACCTTGAATGTATCTATGCACCCTTATAGCAGCTCCAACATAAAAGTATCTTGGAAAATTCATGAACTTGGAAAGCAAACTTATTGTAAACATTACATCATGCCTTGTAATTGTCAAGTACAATAGATTCCCAACCAAACTTTTATAAAAAGTAACTTTCATCTTTTTTCTTTCATTATCTTTTATTAACTTTGAATTCACAACCAAATGCACATCAACAGGTTTACAGCCAAACATTCTGAATTTTTTTAGAATTCTTTTAACAAACTTCTTTTGACAAATAAAGACTCCTCCATCATCTTAGTAAACCTCAATACTAAAAAAACAATATAACAGCCCATATCATTCATCTCATATCTTTCACTATTTCTTTATTAAAGTCTTCAATCCATCTTCCATTACTACCTATAATCACTAAATCATCAACATATAAGCAACAATAAGAACATCATTCTCTCTTTTGCTAGTTTATCTACCTCCTCTACATGGCTTAAAACTTTTTTTTTCCATCATTTTAAGACCCATTCTCTTGATTTTTATTGCCGTGAGTAATCTTAGATTGAAATGAACTCTTAACATATTTTTTAAACCATTGTACCAGTCTTTTATCAAATGACTTCAAGGTATCTATCAATCCTTAAATGGTTAACTTAAACAAATCCTTAGTTTCTTTAACAACAACAACAATAACATCAAGTTTTTTTTTTCTCATTTGAACTTTATCTATGATTTTTCTATCATGAATTTCTTCATCAGATATTCTCATTTGATTTATAAGTTCTATCAACCTAATACAAAACTCTTTAACTGATTCATTCTCATTCAGTTTCAATTTTAAATTCTGAAATTCTTTTCTAAGACCTTGCAGTTTCACAACCCTTACCTTCACATCTCCTGCACATTCCTGTTTTAGAATCTTTCATGCCTGTTTTACTTGAATGGCTCACGTGACTTTTGGAAAGATAGGATCAGCTACCCCTCTCCGAATTAATCTAAGAGCTCCATAGATCATTTCTACCCCTTCTATCCTTTAAAACTCTAACTTGTGCTATGGATCAGTTTTCTATTGATTCAAGCTCCTCAAATTCAGTCTATATCACCTCTCACAAATCAAGTGAAATGAGCAAATTCTTTATCTTTATGCTTTTAAATTCATAATTTTCTCTTGCAAACAAAAAGGTTGGGCAGAACTCTAGTTCTTGTAAATCAGTTTATTTTACTTGATTTCACCTCCAAACTAATCTTTCTTCGATCGAAGCTCAGATACCATTACTTGATACTACTACTGTTGACTAAATTATTAGCTTGTATGTGGTTAAAACAACATCAAAATGCAGGTTTTAATGATTAAAACAAGTCTGCAATTTTCTGCTAGATAGCATGAATAACGGGAGATAAAACACTCTAACTTTTTTCTTTTCCTTTTATTTTTCCATACATACCTCCAGAACATTGAAACATATATATATATATATATATATACAAAGAACTAACACATCTCAACCTTACATTTATTCATCTTAATCACCTTTTAATCTAACTATAATTAATTATTTTTTTTCCTAACACAGGTTAACTAACTAAAATCAAGGTTAAATATATAGCTGTAAGTAAATTTACTAGTTAAAGCATATTAACATGAACACTTTCCCTGTGTTTTCTCTTCTCATTCCGTTAAAAGGATGAAACAATAAAGATCTCAATATCAGAATTTATTACTAGCAATGAGAGATCTACCTAACTAGCTCTAGTTATATCGTTAACTAGTTTATCTAAAAAACACAAATGCCATATCATTAATTTGATGAAGTAAATGGCGCGCCTATGAAAAACTAAGTGAGAATTAAAGCTTTGATTTCAATTCCATCCCACCGTCCACTCTTAGCCAAACTCTCTTGAACAAGATCATTTAGTGTAAGATAAAATATAGTTCTCGGATAAACGTTAAAAATGCAGCAATTATACCTTCACACGGCAATCCCATTTTTTTAGTTTGCAGTAAACAATTCTATTTACGGCGTTATATTGAGCATCTGATCTGCTGATAAAGCAGCGGGATCAAATTAACAAGACTCCGATGGGGAAAAATTAAAACCAACAGAGCCCAAAACATAATAATTGATAAAGAATTGTGGGTGTTGGGATAGAAGAGAAGTCATATGTGTAGCATGTAGCTTGACTGCCATATTGAGAACTTTGTCATGAAAACTCATCTTAAGAAAGAAATAGTGTTACTCGATTTTTAATTATTGATTTAGATGGTGAGTCTCCTCGCATTATAATTTGGGTTCTAACCCACTGAAAAACTGTATAAAAAGACTAGGATGGTCAAGGAGGAACCAAACTATAAGTGGGACATTTCAAATGCCAGTACAGTAATAATGGTTTTTGTCTTTTTGGTAGAATAGAATAGAATAGAGGTGTTTGTTTGACTGTGCTGTGAGATTGAAGAAAGAATGCTGCTGTTTGCAGGGATGTAACATACTAAGTAAGGCCTGGCTCCCAGTCAAAAGATCCCAGGTGAGCACTACACCTGTATCTGCGAGACTGCAAATTACTTACAGGCAACCCTACAAAAAATGTGCTTCACAGTGAAGGAAGACTGAGTAGCTAATATGGAAAGAGATGTGTTAAAAGAAAAACTAATTCAGGAAAACTTGGGTAAATGAATGAAAAGCTGAGTTGTTGAGGCAAAATAAAGGAGGACAGGCATGTGTTTGGGGAAGAGAAACAGTACTGTACAGAAGAGTAAACTGTCCCCACCTCGGCTCCTCCTCCTCCTCCTCCTCCTCCTCCTCCTCAGTGCACTTCCCTGCCACCTGCCGCCAATCACTTCCACCTATGGAAGAGAAAAAAGGGTCCTTCGCTTTCTGCTAAACAAGTTCAGACCTCCCTCTAACCAACAGTTTCTCCCTTGCAATAATATGGCATCTTCACTCCCCCACCCACTGCCGCTGCTATTTTGCAACCCAAATAATTACATTCATTTAGTTTACGAAACTACACTTCTAAACTTCAATTTATATTCATGATCTAAACCAATCGTTGGCTTTGCTAGTTAACTGAGTTGCAAAAACTGGTGAACTTTAATTAGGACAAATGCTGTGGAGCTGAATAGTGCATAAACATGTAATTAATGAACAAAAAAGTTTAACAGCACAATCACATGCTCGTATGTAACCACACATACTGTCTGTCTCCAAGGTTTCTTTGTGAAAAAAACGAAATGGAAATTAAATGAAAAAACTCACCAACCTAGTGGTCTGTACAATAACTAAAGTCTGGCATTAGCTAGCATACTTCAAATCTCTCATATGTATCAGGATGTGTAGATATGACACAAGCGTTATGCCTTCTCTTAAACACGATGGAACGGATTGCTAAATGCACTCCTACAGATAATAGACGCGGCACTCATTTCCATGTCTCCACAATGTGGAGAAAGCAAAACCAAAGATGCTTACAAGGCTAACCCTAAAGCTCGATATTTAATTGTTTTCAGATTTTAGTACTTTTTTTGTACATTTGTTTATGGATTTATGCAACGATGTCAGGGACAAGAACAGCAGTAGCAGCAGAAGCAACAGAGGTGCAGTCGTAATAAGAGCAGACTCACTCAGTGCTAGAGGGAGAGAGGAGGTGGCAGCAGTATTATGTATCACAGCCATTAGTTTCTCTATTCATTCACAGAAGATGATTCTGCAAGTAATTGACTGAGAAAATACCCTTAAAAACTATCAGCCCAACTAGAACCAAAAAAAAAAAAACCCTCCTTTAGTCTCTGAAATCTCTCTATAATTTACAACTTGCGAATCCTTTTAATTAGTTCTTTTGGGCATCTTTTTTCACTCAAATATGTTGAATACAACAATTACCAGAAATAGGTTTCCTTTCACTGCAACTCAATGGCAAGAGCTTGAACACCAAGCTCTCATTTACAAGTACATGGTCTCTGGTGTTCCTGTCCCGCCAGAACTCCTCTATTCTGTCAAAAGAAGCTTGGGATCTTCTTTGGCATCAAGACTCTTCCCTCACCAACCTAGTAAGTTGATCTGTACCTATTGCTTTGAATGTTTTTTTTTTTTTTTAAAAAAAAGCAAGTGTTCAGAAAGAAAGTTGGGACTGTGTGTTTTTGCAGTTGGGTGGGGTTGTTTTCAGGCGGGTTTTGGCAGAAAAGCAGACCCAGAGCCAGGAAGGTGCAGAAGAACGGATGGAAAAAAATGGAGGTGCTCAAAGGAAGCATACCCAGACTCAAAATATTGTGAGAGGCACATGCACAGAGGCAGAAGCCGTTCAAGAAAGCCTGTGGAACTTACTTCAAGTACTACTACAACAGCAACAACAATTCCTTTAACATCAATCAACAGAAACCTCTCTAACCCCACTATTTCACCCTCCAGCTCCTCTTATTCTTTCTCTCACCCTTCATCTGCGGAATCTGAAGTTTATGCCCATCAAAACCCTTCGCATGGAACCTTCCTTAACCCCTTCCTTTATCCTCATTCTTCATCTTCTGGACCTCCTGATTCTGGTTTTTCACCTCTAAATAGCACCCCTCACAACCTGTTTTTGGAGTCTGGATCTTCTCCTCAAGTTGACAAAGAGCACAGGTGTGTGTAAGTTCAGGAAACAAATCTAATGCATATTTTGATTTCTTTGTTTTCATGATGGCTTAAGGTTTTTTTTGCATGAATTATAAGGTATTATCATGGAATGAGGGAGGATGTGGATGAGAGAGCTTTCTTTCCAGATGGTTTAGGGAGTGCAAGAGGTGTTCAAGATTCATATAACCAATTGACAATGAGTTCCTACAAAGGTTACTCACTGTCACAGTTTCAAACCTTTGCTGATACTTCTAAAGAAGAGCAGCAACAACCAGGGCAGCACTGCTTTGTTTTGGGCACTGATATTATCAAGTCATCAGCAACAAGGTCAATCAAGTTGGAGAAAGAAACTGAAACCCTGAAGCCATTGCACCATTTCTTTGATGAATGGGAACCAAAGGACGCAGACTCTTGGCTTGATCTTGCATCCAGTTCAAGACCTCACACTTCTGGTAATAATAATATCATCTCAATAATATAGTAAACGAATTTAATTTGTGTTACTCTAGCTTCTTGTACCTTATTATTATTATTATTATTATTATTTGTCTTTGTATAACAGGATACTTATGTTTTGCAGATGATTGAAGTCTCAATAATGGATCTTTGTAATATGACGAAAACAGTACTTGTTCGTGGGTCATCAATGCCTTTCTTGCCTCAAATGATGAAATTGTGCCCGGGGGAAGGGTTTTTTTTTTGTTCGCTCTGAAGGTGTGGGATTAATAATGTAGGGCCACCAGAGGATTCCTGTCTTTTGCTTCCTTTGATCATTATTTTGCTCTTCCCTTGAAAGAAACATGTTTGGGATTTGTAGACTTGCTTGTTTGACTGGTAGCATCTTCAATATACATGTGCTTTTGGCTCCACAACTGCAGAATTAGAAACTAGCAGAAACGTATTTCTCTTTTGGCATCTGCATGCTCATTCTAGCCTAGTCCATACATATAAGGGGTCCCATCAACCAATATGTTCAGGAAAATGAGTTGTCCATTCCCTACTACCACCAGTACTGACTTGTTTAATCTGAAATCTGGGAGAAAAAAACTTTTAATCTGTGTTTATCAAAGAGGACATACAATTTGAACTTGATTAATTCTTGGATTCGTTGTATTAAAATTTATCCATCGTCCACAGGAATGAAAATTATTGTCTCTTTTGTTCTCTTTGAATTGAACACGGAGTCCAAGCTATCTCTCTCAACTATGATTGAAAACCATTGCTCCAATATGACACCTTTGTACTTCTAATGCCTCTTAAATTTCTGATGATTGATTGACGGAAATTAGCTCCACCTGGAGAAGTTTACATTCTCCTATCTGCTATGCAAAATTGGTGCAGAATTCCTATAATTAACATTATCAGCCCTCAATAAGTTTATGGTTTTCAATAACAAATACTTGCTATTAAAAACTTTGTTACATAAGCTAGAAGAAAGCAATAGTAGCAGCTAAGGATGAACATTAGCTGTCAAAGATTAAACAGAGTTGTGCTAGTATAAATACATGATGTAGAAAATATGTTGAGGAAGTAAGGATGAACATTAGCTGTCAAATATTAAACAGAGTTGTGCTAGTATAAATACATGATGAAGAAAATATGTTAAGCAGGTAATTGATGAGAATTCCTTTTCTATAAAAATTACAAGCTTCTTCTCTCTACTTATCTATCTCTCAATCTTTCTTTTCTATTAATTCCATTGTCAAGGCCTTCCTTCACAATTTGGGTTCAAAGTCAAAGAAGATCCACACAAAGACTTCTAACCCACCATGATAGACAATAACATACCAAGAGCTCTAAAAGAGCACAATAAACGTATCAACAAAGAAATGTAGGAGATTCGAATAGAAATAAAAGTGTAAGGAGATGAATTGTGCAAGAAGGTGGAACAATTGCAATCACAATTGGACACGGTGTTGTCAACTTTGAATTCCTTCAAGGCTAATTTGGATGGTCAGCATGGAAGGAAGGAGCCACTATGGAAGGACACAATTTGTTTCACCATAATAGCAATGGGAGAGATGTTCTGGGAATTTAAGAAGAAAGTAGAACAATATTGTCAAGAGTAGAACTGTTTATTTTTTCTGGAGATAATCCTTGTGGTTGGATAAGAAAATATAAGAGATTCTTTAAAATACATTTCATACTTGTTGATCAATAGGTAGAGATTGTTATCTTGTACATGGAAGGCAAGGTTGATATTTGGTATGAAGGATTCTTGGTGTGAAAAGATGATTTATCCAACTGGTATGAATTCACTAAGGCAATGTGTATAAGGTTTGGAAATCAAAATGACGTGGTAGAGGAGTTCAACAAGCTAGAACAAGAAAAACAAATGTAGAGGAATATGTGGAGAAGTTTAAAGAACTTCAGTCCTTAATGAGTATACTCAATCCCTCTCTACCAAAAGCTTATTATATGTCTAGTTTTATAAGTGTACTTGATAAAGATATCAAGCCCATGTTAAAGATTCTCAAGCCAACTACACTACAATAAGCCTTTGAATAGGTTAAATGGCAGGAAAAATCCAATGACGCAATCACCAAGAGAAATATAATGATCTTAAGAACTTCTTCAGTGAATGGTTTTGACAGATTGTCAGGTAATTACCAATCGAAACCTTTTAATCAATATAAAGGAGAATTGTTGACAAACTCAAAACAAGCATATGATAATCCTTTTAATCCAAACTTGGATTGTGTTTTAAGTGTGGAGAGAAGTTTACTCTTGGCCATAGATGTGTAATAAAAGGACTAAATATAATAAAAGGATTAAAGGATAGTAAAGAATATTTTTTTAAAGTAGAAGAATAGAAAAATAAAAGAAGATGGAATTGAGGAATATAGACTATTTTTACATGCTTTGACATATAGATATACTCATAATACTATTTAAATCAGGGGTGGCTATCAAAGAAATGAGGTGGTAATACTAATAGATAGTGGAAACACTCACAACTTCATTGATAAGCAAGCGATGCTGCAAATTAAGGTTGTGATGGTAAAAACAACAGTGTTGATAGTTACTATTGTTAATGGAAGCATTATGAAGTGTGATGCCTATAGTCCAGGATTTTAATAGTTCATACAAGATTATGAGTTTCATGCAGATCTTAGGATTTGGAAGTTAGATAAATATGACATGGTATTGAGGGTAAACTAGTTGAGATTGTACTTACCTATCTTGTTTGATTTCATAAAAATAAAGATCTTATTTAAGAAGGATGGAAGAAGGATTGAATTGAGAGGTATAATAGAAGAGGCTAAGTTAAGAGAAATTATAGTTAATAAGGTCCATAAGAACCTTAAAAAGACATTTTATGGCTTTGTTAGATAATTTTTCTTTTGGAAGTTATGAAAATTATAGAAGATGAAATTCAACATCTTGAAATAAAGGTACTTTTGCAGGAATTCCACAGTGTTTGCAAAACTAACTTAATTGCCATCTACCAGGGCTCTAGATCATAAAATTCCTCTAATTCCAAGAGCAAAACCAATTAATATGAGACCATATAAAAGTTCTTATATGCATAAAAAAGAAATTGAGAAGTTAGTGAAAGAAATGCTCATGAATGGAATAATTTAGTACAACAACAACCTTTTTGGTTCTCCAATTTTGCTAGTCAAGAAGAAGGACATGGAGGTTCTATATAAATTACAGACAACTGAATAATCTAACTATCAAAAACAAATTCCCAATTCCATTGATAGATAAACTGTTGGATGAACTTCATGGTTTCAAATTCTTCTCTAAACTGGATTTAAGAGCAGGCTATCACCAAGTCAGGATGTTAGAAGGTGATATAGAGAAAACAGCCTTCAAGACACACCATGAACATTATGAGTTTAAGGTGATGCCCTTGCTGCCTTCCAATCATTTAAGAGCAAGCTATCACCAAGTCAGGATGTTAGAAGGTAATATAAAGAAAACAGCCTTCAAGACACACCATGAACATTATGAGTTTAAGGTGATGCCCTTGCTGCCTTCCAATCATTGATGAACACTGTATTAGAGCCATTCCTTAAGAAATTTGTGTTGGTTTTTTATGATATATTGGTATATAGTTCTATACTAGAACTACACCTCAAACATTTTAGGTTGGTCTTAAAACAACTAAAAGTTAATCAACTCTTTAGAAAAAAATAATTCCAAATGTACCTTTTGTGAGAAGAAGATAGAGTATTTGAGGCATATAATTTCTAGCAATGGAGTAGCAACAAATCCTTAGGAAATTTGTGTTGGTTTTTTATGATATATTGGTATATAGTTCTACACTAGAATTACACCTTAAACATTTTAGTTTGGTCTTAGAATAACTAAGAGTTAATCAACTCTTTGCAAAAAAAATAATTCCAAGTGTACCTTTTATGAGAAGAACATAGAGTATTTGAGGCATATAATTTCTAGCAATGGAGTAGCAACAAATCCTAAAAAACCTACAGCAATACAAGATTAGCCATTACCACATACAATTAAAGAGCCACACACAATTAAAGAGCTGAGGGGCTTCTTAGGGTTAGCTGGTTATTACAAGAAATTCATCAAGAATTTTAGAATTGTTAGTAAACCAGTAACTCATTTGTTGAAAAATAATAGCTTTGAGTGGAATGCATTAGCTAAGACAACTTTTGACAGGTTGAAGAAAGCTTTGTGTATAGCACCTGTACTAGCATTACCAGATTCTAAGAAGGTCTTTCTGCTGGAAACTGATGCTTGCACCAATGGACTGGGTGTTATGCTGAGTCAAAAAGGAAGACCTCTGACCTTTTTTAGTAAAGCATTGAGTTCAAAACACTTGGAATTATCAATCTATAAAAAGAAAAACATGGCAATTTTAATGGTAGTAGAGAGATAAAAGCATTACTTAAAGCATAATCAGTTTGTTATTAAAACAGACCATGAAAGTCTCAAGTATCTTCTAGAGTAGAAGATTTATACACCTTTGCAACGAAAAAAGTTGACCAAACTGTTAAGACTCGGCTATCAAATCCACTATAAGAAAGGAAAAAAAAACCTAACAGTAGATGCCTTATCAAGAAGGCTTGCCATTGAAGAAATTAATGAGTCTGGTAGAATGGATAGGATTCAACAAAGGAGCTTAAATGCAATTATTGCCATTGTACCTACTTGGCATAAGGAGGTGCAAGAAACTTATAAAAATGATCTTTTTATGCAGAAAATCTTAGTGGAAAAGCTTATGAACCCTTATAGTTGGCCACAATATGCATTGTTGGAATGAATTTTGAGGTTTAAAAGAAAGATGGTAATTGGCTTAGAGGGAGACTTAAGGAACATAATAGTGTTGGCAATTAATGATTCTTATCTTAATAGCCATGTTGGAATTCAAAACTCTTATAGAAGGGTAAATTCCTTATTTTGTTGGTTGTCTAAGAAGAAGATGGTTAAGCAAGTTATTGAAGAAAGTGACATCTATAAACAGGCAAAGCTGGAGAGGAATGCATATTGATACGAACCAAGCCAGGTCTAAATTTGGACTTAAAATGTTTGTTGATCAGTTTTGCGAGATCGGACATATCTCTCAAACGATACATCAAAACAAGCTAAAATTTTACAAGGAAATACTAGACACTTGGAAAGAAGTTTTTGTAATTTTTTAGGTCAAATGGAGTTTAGAAACATATTATTGCAGAGGATAAAAGTTACTAGACAAATCTTATCAAATTTGTTAGACTAGAACTTTGTGTATTGTTTGGGGATATCTGGAGCTACAAATGAAATTTGTCTATGATTAAAGTTGGTATGGAAACTAGAAATCTCAAGATTTCTAATCATATATGATAGGCCCAGTAATTCATCTATATGAGAGAGAATGATGTATTTGAAGTCAGGATTGAAAATCTGTAAAAAAAAATATGTGAAAATTAGAGATTTAGGCTGCATGAAGGAATTCTAGCATAAAAGATTTGTTTTTATTATCTTATTTTATATATTTATTTAATTTTGAATAATTATTTTAAATTTGGATTTGTTTTAGCCCATTAGACATTATTTATGGGTTTATTTTATTATTGGACTTATGTTAGTTAATTACTAATTTAGACCTATTAGCTTGCAATCCAAATGGGTCTATTAGAGTTAGTGAGAGGAGACTATATTATGTTTTTTTATCTGTAAATTTTAGCAACAAGTTAGAGAATAAATATGAGTTTTCCTTTTGTTTGTTTGTGGAAAAAACAACCTTTCTTTGCAGGGACAAACATCGTACACTGACTTATCAAAGATTAATTGTCTTCATGGCGTCATTCGCATGCTTAGGATTCTTAGCTACAAGGTTATCTCTAGGTCTAAGTCTCTTTACAATACATTTGGTTCTTAGGTATAAGGTTACCTCTTGGTCAAGGTTCTATCAAACCTAATTTTTGGCCTTTTGAGTTGTTATCTACTTCGTTGGAATTAAATTGTTTGACCACGTGATAAAGAGATTCACATCACATATCCTGGGTTATTGCAACATTTAACCATTCCAGAAAAAGCTTAGAGGAATGTCATAATGGATTTCATAGAAGGTGTTCCAAGGTTTAAAGGAAAGGACATATGATTATGGTGGTGGTTGATAGATTTACTAAGTTTGGAAATTTTATGGTTGTGTCCCATCCATTCATAACTCAGGAGGTAGCCTAACTTTTCATGGATTATCTATACAAATTTCATGGAATTCCAGCATCCATAGTAACATACAAGGATAAAGTATTAACAAACTTATTTTAAAAATACCTCTTCAAGAAGATGGGGCTTATCATCCACAATCTAATAGACAAATATAATGTGTTCATCAATGTTTGGGATTTTATCTCAAATGCATAACAATGCATTAACCAAAAAGGTTGTTCAAGTGGCTTTCATTGGCTTAATGGTGGTACAACATTAGTTTTCACTCTTTTATCAATATGAGTCCTTTTCAAGTATTGTTTGGATATCTACCACCTCACAGGGAATGGTCCTCTCAAAAGTGTAGTCCAATGGTTGTAGTAGAAAATATGATAACCACTAGAATTCAGATGGACAAATTCTTGTAGCAGCAATTAACAAGGGCATTTCATAGAATGAAACAAGTGGTTGACAAACATAAAATTGGCAAGAAAATTGAAGTAGGAGATTATGTTTACTTAAAGTTACAACTATACAGGAAATCTAGTGTCGCTTTAAGGAAGCATTTCAAGCTTAATCCAAGGTTTTATGGTTTATACAAAATCTTACGGAAGATTGGCTTAGTGGCCTATAAACTGGAATTGCCAGAAGGTGCTACTATCCACTTAGTTTTTCATGTTTCACTCCTCGAGTAGAAATTAAGTGATAAAGCAGTGATTACTACTTATTTGCCTATATTAGATCATGTTGGGAGAGTGAAGACTTGGATAGGAAATTAATCAAAATAAATAATAGATCTATAGTTATGGCTTTGGTACAATAGTATGATATGTTTGCAGAAGATTCCACCTAGGATAATTTGGACAAATTAAGACATTAATTCTTGGATTTCAACTTGGATGTTTTAGGATAAGAATGCTTAATGGGGAAGAGATTGTTACGTAAACAAGAACAAAGCAATAGTAGTAGCTCAACAATAATGGCATCTCAAAGGGGAACAATAGCAATGGTAGCAGTAGTGTAGCGGCAACCGTTTTCAAGCATTTAACATGCGGAGAAATAATAATTGACATGTGTGTAATAGTTAGTTAATTATGTTAAGAGTTAGTTATAGACACTTAGAAAGTTAGTTGCTGCCAAAGAATAAACAGAGATATGCTAGTATAAATACATGATGCAGAAAACATGTTAAGTAAGTAATCAATGAGAATTCCTTTTACTCAGAAGATTGCATAGCTTCTTCTTCTTCTCTCTACTTTTCTATCTCTCAATCTTTCTTTTTTATCAACTCTATTTTCAAGACCTTTCTTGAGAAACTTGTTAAGGTTCATCGCATACAAATTAATATCATTTTAATAATTATTTTTATTGAAGTTTGAAGATTTGAGAATTTTTTATGCCTTATTTTTTGAGTTAGAAAGGGAGTAAATCCTTTTTGGCATAGGAGGGATTAACTTTGTGTTTCCTATATAAAGGAAAATACTTTGAAAAAAAAAGAAGAGAAAAGAGATTCACAAAGTGAAATATCATCCTTATATTTCAAGTTCTTTCAATTGTGCCCCTCTAAAAGGTAGCGTCGCTTTAACTTTTATTTTTATTTTCTCGTAGCAGCATGTGTCCATAATAAAAGATGATTCTTTTATTTTGAGAATGAAAGATTATTTTAAATTAAGGATTCGTTTGGAATATGAATATAGATAAGGCTATTTGATTCAAATATAAGGCAAGAAAAGAGATGATTTTTATCATATCCCATATCTAAATTTCTGTCACTTCATCCCCCTCTAGGACATGCTAGTGTTGTTTTATATGACAACTTGTTATATCATATTTTCATTAAAGATAATTATTATAGTTATTAAAGGAATAAAAACTAAATAAAATAATATAAATTAATACTATGACTTAGAAATAATTAAAAAATAATTATATTATTATTTTTATATTTATATACATGAGAATGTACAAGGATATTATCGTTCTTATAATATGTTATTATATCTGATCATACTCCTCAAATATAAAATAAAATAAATGTTCAGTCCAGTTAGGTGTTAACTAAATAAAGAGATATAACAACTAGTTTTATCAGATCGAGTCAAAGTCTAGTTTCACCCCTCTCATTCTATCTATCATACCAAACACACCATAAGCTAGCGCTGGTGTATAACCATAGTTTTCTCTCAAACACGATCCTAACACGCATGCTGAAGTTAATCAAGTTCCCAAAAGGAAACCATCTACTAAAAAAACAAAAAGTTGTCAAATAGGAGAAGATGGGATCCACCTCAAGAAAGAGTCAACGGTCAAGACAACTACAGTCCACAGAATAGGGAGATACCAGCTCTCCAATGCGTAAACCTTTTTTTTCCCCTGCAAAACAAGGAAAATCCTCTCAGCTTTCGCTTTTGCTGGCTTTGTGTCTTGCAGTTTACCTTTCTCTTTGTGGAGGTAATTAAAAGAAGACAAGCACATGCAAGTGAATGCTCCAATGATCTCGGATATAGCGAAAACCAAGAAGCTAGCTAGTGTTATTGTCCGATCTCGTTGCATTGCATCCCTGGTTAGGTTTTGTCCCATCGGCTTTTAAGCTTATTATTTATTATCCAGGCAAGCTCGACAGTGTAATGTTAAATGGCCATTATTTAATTAATGTTTAGCCCAATTACATGAAACGTATCCTGATGCTATTTCCAATATTTCCACTCCCAATCCCAACCAAGCAACTGTCGTCGTGGTTCGGTTCTTAGTTTACAGGACAAGGCATGAGGGTGAATACCGTGAAAGATAGATAAAAAATTTAAGAGGTTTCGCCAACAAGAAATGTAATGTTATATTGATTGAAATAAATAGGCATGCAATGTAACAAATGGGAGTAATCCAAGGAGATAAAATATGAAATATATATACTTGAGAACTATATATTTAATTTGTTGTGTAATTAAAGGAGATTTTTGCAGGTGGTACGTTGTTGAGTAGAGTAAGCATCAAGATACTCTGTAGGTGAAGAAACAGATACAATAACACCCCATAAATGAATAGGGAGATCAAATACCATTAATTTGGAACGCATAATTAGTGTAAAGTGTGGTGATGTTTGTCCCTTATAGTTAAAGACATCAACTAGTTAGTTGTTGATCTTCTATGGAAATATGACAAACCAAAATATCTTTATTAATTATTTTTTTCTCAATGAAATGATTATCAACTTTATTATACTTGGTGTAAGCTTTAAATAAGCATCAAAAAATGAATTTGAAGCAACGGTAATCACACTAACATTGTCACACCATAAAATAGAAGAAGAGAGTATAGAGACTCCGAGATTACAAAATAACATTCCTGTAACAACCCTTTATTTGATGCACACTAATTATAACCAAATACTAATAGTATATAAATGAAAAGTAAGGTCATTTAAACTCTGAGAGGTGTAGCTCAATTGGTCAGATTCTAGATTTGCTCTCTAGAGGTCACCAGTTTGAGTCTCACTGGAAGCTTACATGGTCGTTAACTTTAGGGCCCGTGAGATTAGTCGAGGTACGCGCAAACTGGTCAAGACACTCACGTTAATAAAAAAAAAAAGTAAGGCTATATATATATATAACCCTAATATTATTTTCTTTCCTTATGACATTTTGTTATCTAATATGTCTTAATACTTATTACAACAATCTGAATATATTTGGTATTGATTGAGAATCAAACCAATATACGTAACATTTTCAACATGGTTTCTTTACATGTTTACATTACTTGATTTTATCTACAATGCTACTAGATTTTTCATTCTATAATTTCTAGTCTTAGCAATATCCATGTCATATTTCATATTATTTTTACATCAAACTAATTATATGCTTTAACAGATTTTATGAAATTTCAACAGAGTTTTTCCTATACAGAACTCTACACAAAATTTTATCTCACTATAACCTACATATAATACATTACCATATTTTTACACGGTAGCCTCAAGCATACCTCCACTTTATTAAATCTTCATCTCATCATTAATAAATAATTTTTATATCAACATTTCATAATAACACATAATTCACCATTTACCAATTTACCAATTTACATTAAACATGCGGTTCACAAAAGATTTATATATGTATATACATTGTTAAATGATTGGGAAAGTAAGCATAAAAGAACTAAGTTTAAGTGATTATAAAATAATTAATTACAAAACAAAATAAGAGATTCTACTAAATATACATAAGAAGTGAATATAAATAATAATATACCTAATTAACTAAATTATCTCTAATATCAATATCAGCCGTGTTCAGTGATATGTAATGGAACTGCAACACATACAAAAATATTATAATAAATGATTAGTAACCACTTTTATATTTCCTAGATGTTAATTTCAAGATACGTTCAAATAACTTTTATTTATATTTAGATTAATGCCTCTCTTTTTTATTTTGTTTATAGAGTATCTTTTAAATGACAATTATTTTTTGTTATTTTGTATGCATTTAGTTTTTTAAGAGATTTTTCTGGTCCATCTATATTTTGTTTTTAATTTTTTGTATAGATGGACTTTATTTTTAAAAATAAAAATATTTATTTTCAAATGATTATTCTAATATGTGCAGTTTTGCAAGGTATTTTTTTTCTTTTTATTCTATTCAATCAATTTAAAGTATGTGTCTATTTCTATTATTGTTTGATCGAATAAAAAAATTAGCAAACAAAACTAGATAAATATCTTGTCTTGCGAGATTTAATATCTTGATCTAATTTTTCCTGTTTTATTTTTTGTTATCATTTATGACTTTTTTATTTATTTATTAACACACATAGTTCTCAGTTAATTTTATTACATGTATGCATAAATGTTTTGGTTTACATTAGAATTTTTTTAACTACAAAAATATGTCAAAAAAACCTGTGTATAAAATCTTTTTTGTTGGAAAAAATATCTTTATTTAAAATGATTTTTATATTTGATATTATTGTCGAAGGCAACATTATGAAACTATGTTGGTGATGACACAAAGTGACAATACAGGGATGCGAAGGCATTTTGGATATTTATTAGGAAACTAAAAGCATTATATAATAAAAGAAGTATTACAATATTGGTTAAAAAAATAAAGGTATTAAGTTATAATTTCATTTAAAATGGAAGGACTAAATTTATACCACATCCATTTAATAACTATTATGAACATATACTACAAAACCTTGGCATTTCATTATAGCGATGAATAGTGAAAAGCTTTGGCCTTTTATAGTTTGAACCTCAAGGTTTATTAAAAGGTTTTTGGCATTTCACTATAGTAATGGGCAGTGAAATACTTTGGCCTTTTATAATTTAATACTCAATGTTTTTTTTTTAAATTCATCTTTCAATGTTATGTTTAATAGGTATTGAATTTTATAATTTATTTTTATTTATTTTCTATGTAGTTAGCTCAGTCTTATGACCAGGGTTTGGCAAGTTAACACATTTTGACTCGGCTCACTTTTTTTTCAACTTCATCCATCAGCATTAGATTGATTGAGAATTTGACTTTATTTTTTTTATTTGTTTTATATGGAATTATCACGATCTCATAACTCGAGTTATGGGTTAAGTCGGTTAACTCAAGTTGACTAAGGTGGTTTTTTCATGTTTTTTTTTTAATTGATTTTTTCTCAATTTCATCCTTAACATTGAGTTGAATGAGAATTAAGCTTCATAACTTATTTCAATTTTCTTTCTAAGCGGTTATCCCAGTCTCATGACTAAGTTTTTACAGGTTAATCTGGGTTGGCTCAACTCATTTTTCTAATTGAATTTTGATTTCAGTTTCATCCTTCAATATTGAATTGATTTGAAAATGGGTTTAATGATTTTTTTATTTGGTTTCTACAAGGTTATTAGGATCTCATGACTTGAGTCAATGATTTAATAGGTTAACCTGAGTTGATCCGAGTGAATCCATGTATACCTAATATGTTGTCGTCTCAATATTAAAAAAAAAATATTATCTTAAATTTTTTTAGTCAAGTTATATTTTTATCGGTCGTTCAAGTTATTTTTAGACCTAAAAAATTAATTATATCATATCAGATTAACCTTCATATAATTTAATTAATTTATTTATTTATTGCTAAAAAATATGTTAACAATACATGAATATTTTCTTGCGGCACAGCGCAGATAATTATCTGGTGTATACTAACATAGGGAGGAAGACAAGGAGATACAACTGAGTCACTTGACTTTCAATTTAGTTTAACTTAACTTTCCTTTTTACGAAATTTTCCTCAGTTAACCTAATTCCTTAAGGATAAACTAGCTCATCAATATTATTTTGGCATAGCTCATAATAAAAGTTCAATAATATTTATATACAGTGCATAAATTTTTTTTTTTTTTTTTGATAACCCGAGGTGTTCGGGCCAGCTTACGTGCACCATAACTAATTTTCGGGTCCAATGAATATCCTGCAAACCCAGTGGGCATGTACGACACCGCGGGGGTGATAGGCATACACAAAGAGAATCGAACCCGGGTGCAGAGGAAGGAAACAAGTCCCTTCCCCCATTAGACCACGACCTCAAGTGCACAGTGCATAATTACTTGTAGCATGCTTAGAGGGGAAGAGAAATGTTTGGAAGATAGTCAATGATACAATTTTGTTTGAGTAGACTAGCAATTGCAACTTGTTAACAGTTCCTTTACCTTCTCTATTGAGTCTGAAATATATTTTGAAAAATTAGAAGTTCTCCATCAACATCTAAAATAATTTATTTAATATATATATAATTAGAAGATTGATTTTATTTCTTTACATAATCCATCAACAAAAAGAGTATAGTAAATGCCTGGGTCACTGTTAGCTTTTTGCCTAAGAAAAAAAAATATTATTCTACTTGAATTTGCTACCGATTAAAACAAACTGGTCAGGCCTAAAAATGAAGCTACCTTGTAAAAAGGGTCTCCACAAATCATGGCAATGACAAGAAGGCAACATAATGCCCCTCTTTTACCAACTCCAAAAACGTGGCTGGCTAATCTATAAAGATCAGATGCCATTCTAAAATCATAGTCAGGAAGGTCACAGTAGGCATAATCAGCCAGCTAGACATTCCATGGTGATGGATTTCCTTATTTATTTGATATTTATCCTCAGACCTCTACTGGTCAGAAATACTCATTCCAGGTTTCATTCTTTACTTGCACGAGCCTTCATTAATCAATCATCAATTTAGTTGGCATAAAATCCATAAATCACCCTTAAAACCAAGATATTTGTACAGGTCCTCACTAATCAATCATCAATTTCCTCGTTGCCTTCCACTTGCAACGAAGTGCCTTGACCAGTCAGAGTTAAGCACAAAACTGGCCAGATTTCTAACAAACATAACCCAAAATATTTAGTACAGGTCCTCTCTGACTCCCATAACAATCAATCGTTATGGCCATAAACCCAATAACCACTGCGGTAACATGAAGAAATTGCTATAAATAGCTTCAACACCATTGTAGAAAACTTGTATTTTCATTAAGCCACATCCATCCATTTAATAATGAAGACCATTCACAATAAACATGAAATAAAAGAATTGGGGAGTGGAGTTTCAAACATCTAATCAATGTTATCAGTTCACATAGATGGAGTCCGCCCCAAAAGGACTAATCCTATTAAGATTTGTTATATCAATTAAAGAACTTCCCCGCCAGAAAGACCCACAACTTCTAATCACTTAAGGTCAATCATCAAAGCATATGGAAAACCACTACTTTACATTTCTAGTTGCTAGTAGTCTATTACACAGATCAACGGAGACACTGAAAAACACAGGAGATTGAATGCAAGGGAAGTAGCTCAGCTTAAATCGGAGCAGAGTTAACCTATGGAACAAGTATGTAAGCTGATGAAGGTAGAAAACTCCTCGTGCTAATTCCCCTGAAAGAGTCACGTCACTCTAACGCTATTAAGGATATAATCAGGCAGTTGATGAATGGAATGAGAAGAAAAATTATCTCAAGTCATTCATTATGACGGGGCATTGCATTGGATGACTTAATTTGAATGTCCAAACATTTTTGTGGCTCTAAAAGACGGTTGAATGGCACCAAGAAGATGATAAACTTGCTCCAGCAAACTTTTAGTTTCTAGAGAAGAAAATGAAACAAGACAACAAACAAAACAATGCAATTGTGAAGGTGCAAAAACACCTCATTGTAAGTAAGGGTAAAAAGGAAACAGGTTTTTAGCACAAGGGACCAACTATTTTAAGACATCAACTCGGAATATCAAGACTCTCGCCTTGAAGCTCCTGTTTAACAAATCACATGGTCTACTTGAATTCAACCTCATATAGTAACAAAGGATATGATCAAAGAAGCTCTTATAGTAACAAGGGATATGAAAGGAACAGGTAAAATTCACAGAATCAAGTAAATAATAACTTCATAGAGCTAAGAATTGGTAAACGCAACAAAAATAAAACCAAAACATATTATCAACCAAAATAACAAATTAGACATCCCATTAACACATAAAAGAATGTGCACTAGATAGGCATTGTCATTATAATCCTTCCAATTCCATAATTCCTAGCATTCTTTACAGTCATACATGTTAGCAGAAAACCCATGGCGAAAAGATTCACTCTACTTTGAATTATAAGCCGTGTAGATAAAACTACCCAGATGAGAGAATAAAAAAGAAAAAGAAGACGAAGAAAATGCCAAATCAAGAATTACCCATTTACAGGAAAACCTCAAGGACCCGACCCAAAATGAGAAACCAATCCTCTAACCGACCTTGAATGCTATATCCATCAATCCAGTAATTTTGCATCCACCAAAGAATCAATCCAATAAACCACCTTCCAAAGAATCCATTGCATAAAATTGATACCACTGAAAAGGAATCAAGAAGAGCAATTTTCATATCTATCTTTGATCTTCTAAAGCTGCCTTCTTTTGTAAACCAAGAACCAAACAACACCAATCTGCAAGATTGCAGCAATGCCCACAAACAGTAACCCAATCGCTTTCCCTGCGTTCATGTTGTTATTCTTCATTGGTGGTGGTGGTTTTCTTCTCCTTCTATTCTCATTTACGGTCAATCTATGCCTCGGTGGCGGGGGTAACTGCAGCTTCTTTCTCGGTGGAGGTGGCGATGATCGTGATAGTGATGGAGGAGGTAGTGACGGTGATGGTGGAGGAGGAGGAGGTGGTGGTGGTGGTGGAGGAGGAGGTGGTGGAGGAGGGGACATCAATGGGGCTGATGAACGGCCATTTAGTGGTTGTGATTCAACAAGAAGCGAATAGAAGGTTAATATAAGCCCTAAAATCAGAGAGGTGGGGGTGATTGATGATTTCGTTTCCATGAATCAGGAAATTGGATTGGATTGGATTGGATAGTTCAAGGGGTTTTAGCATCCCAGATTCTCGAGTTTGTAATAATCTAGTTAAAATCCAAGAATTTGGGCTCATTCAAGATTTGGGAAGCAGGGAGGGGGTTAGTGTTCAGTCATTTTGGAATCCAATTAAAAGTCGGACACTTGATTGATGTAATCTGTTTGTTTGAGATGATCGAGTATGTTTCTGTCGTCTTTCTCAGGAGGAATGCAGGGGGGGGGGGGAGGGAGAGAGAGAGAGAGAGAGAGTGACAGACGGGGTAATCAAGAAACAGAGATTTTAACAAATGAAAGGAGGAAGAGGGGGGAGGAGTTCTCTCCTTCTGTGTGTGGACATGACCTGTCAATGAGAAACTAAAACCTTTTCAAAATAGTCAGCCACTAACCAGACAGAGAGTAGGCTGACTTTTGGATTTTTCTAGTTGATGATAGCCAAGGCCATTTTAGGCCTCATAGCGGTAAATAAGTTTTACTTTATTACCATATTTAACTATTTATTTTATTAGGTGGCATTTGTTTTCCATTTTCGATGTTAATTTATATATAAAAAATCACTGATAAAAATATTTTATAATTAATTTAAAATCTTAATTCTTGATTGAAAAATATTTTTAACTTATATTTTTTTATAAAACATAATCAACTTATATTATTATTCATCATCTTCATCATCACCACTCGCTCAATACTAATATTATTATTGTAGCATTTATTGGTATAACATACCATCATATGCATTATTATTATTTCATATTATCATATTGTTTGCATAATTTTCTAAAGAAAAACTAATTCATATAATAATGTTACTATTTGATGTACTATGTTCATATAACTAGTTTAATCATGGATTTCAATAGAATGGTTATTGTTTTGTCTTTGATATATTTGAGAAGTTTGAGTTGGGTTAAGAGATTTTTTTGGTTTTTTTAGGGAATGTGGCTCATTTTGACTTTTCTTCTCTCTTTTTTTTATGATTCCACTTTTCTGTTTTTGCTTTCTTTCCTTGCATAGGGAAAAAAAAAAAAGAAGAAGTGAAGAGTCATGTGAAACCTAAAATAGGAACAAAAAGGGGGGGGAAAAGGATAAACATTTTTCAATCACTTTTGCAATATTAGGAGTAAGAAATGGAGGGAAAGGAGGAAATATAGAGGGAAGAGGGGAGAAAAAATTGGAAAGAGAAGTAAGGATCCCTATGAAACCTAAAAAGAAATGTCGAGAAAATATAAAGGGAGAGATCAACAATTTTTTTATCTCCTTTACAATACTAGAAGCAAGAAACATATAGAAAAGAGCATCAAATAGTTTGAATTGGAGTAGTCTTGGTCTAGGCGATTGATTTTTTCTTGAAAAAAAAAATTAGCGATCTAAATCAATAATATTCCTCACGCTAGCCAGAAACAAGCCATAACCTTACCCGAAATCAACCCTCGACAACACCCAAAACAAACCACCACATGGCGGCCTTACAATCATCCCCTAACAATACCCGGTTTAAAACCAAGTCTGCCTCTGCTAAGGGCTACCCCGGTCTCCCCCAATTCGAGTCAAATTTCTCTAAGGTAAATCTTCAGAGTTTCCTAAAAAAATCCTTATTTTTAGGGTTTGTAAACATTCTTGCTTGATTAATTATTGGTCAGTAATGATTGGATTTGTCTCGGTGATTATTTAGGTTTAAATTTTTTTTTTTTTTTTACATTTTTGAATTGCATTTAAGAAGAAAACTTTGGTTTGGTTACATGAAAACTATGTGTAAATAAGATAATAATGATCACTTTTTTCTTTTTTTTTTCTTTTTTGGTTAATGTTGTTAAAAATGTTAAGGTGCTTAATCAATGTTGTTGTTGTGTAGTGTGTTTGAAAAGGAAGAAAAAAAAGCGATGCTAGAAAAGTTATAAATAAAGTGATTATAATTATTACTGTTTTGATTTATTTTATCGATTTTGAATGTGAATGTAAAGGGAGATTGATAAGTTTGCATTACTAGGGAGGAGCTTAAATTGGAAAAACAATTAAAAAAATGGTGATTAAGAGGAACTCTATTTTGTCTTTGGTTAATGGTTTTGAGGACAATGATGACTATAAGAATGGTGAAATCAGCTAGAAATTATATGATTTGACATGTAAGTTATTTTATTTATGTATTAATATTTGGGTTTGCATTGAATGCTCTCATTCATTTTGGTGTTCTTCTTTCTTTTAGTTTTTTTCTTATGACCCAGTGTTTTTGCTTAATAAAGAGTTGTTGTGATTCATTTTGGTTTTTACGCATTTTGAATCTCACATGCTTTTTTTATGCATCCCTCTTTATTACACTATTGTTATGTTTTTACTTTTCATGTCTCCAATTGTGTATCCCTCTTGCTTATAAAATTATTATATTTCTCTCTTTATATTTCTGATGTAGGTTGTGCTCATTTGTTTCATTAGTGGTGGTTTTTTTTTCTTTTCATCTTAGGCATAGTTTTTAGACCCGGCTATGTCCAAGGCCCGGGTTTCGGGTTTTGACAGGGTCACCGAGTCGCCTGGGTCAATTTTTTTAAAAAAAATCAAAACGACGTTGTTTTAGTAAAAAATAAGTCAACAGGTTGCAACCGGGTTTTTGACCAGGCTTTGCCGGGTCGCCGAGTCAACCCACCGGGCCGGGCCGAGTTTTAAAACTATGATCTTAGGGAAGCCTACGAAGTATTATTTATATTTATTTATATGTGCTTTCCTCTGTTCATCTATCATTTTTAGGTGTTTTTATGCTTTTTTCATGCATTTTTAGTGACCTCTCAAGCTTGTGGCCTATGTTTTTATATTTTTGGTTATGCTATTGATTTTTTTTTCTCATTTTATTTTTTTCTTTAAGCACCTTTGGTTTGAACTTGGAACTTTTGTTCCTTTTTTTGCTTATTTTATGTTGTTTGGTTTTGTGCTAGTTAGGATTCATTTTATACTACTTGAATATTGGCAAATACAAATGAAAACATTGACATAATTTTTTCATTGGTATATCGCGATGACCTTTACCAATAAAATATTTCATCTCTATATCCATCGGTAAACACCGACAAAAAATTCCCTCGGTATATACCGAGAAAATTATAGTGGGAAAATAAGGAGCGAGGAAAAAGTCAAATAGTACGATAACAGTGGGGTTTATATTAATGGATCGACTTTTAATGAGTTTGAAGTTGAATATTATAGGAAGTTGGGAGAATTGCAATATCATAGCGAGCAGAATAAAGTATTTTTATTTAAATGTTATTGGTATGACACCACTAATAGATAAATCAAAGTAGATCTATATCATGGTTTGGTATAAATTAATTCAGAGCCTAGAATCCGCAATATCGATGATGTTTTTATTTTCGCCAAGCAATACCAGCAAATTTATTACACATACACTCATTCCTTTAGAAATGATCGTTCAAGAGTTGATTGGTTATCCGTAGTGAAAATCAAACTCAGGGGTCATGTCAAGGTTGTTCATGATGGCAATGATTAATTAACTATGGGAGATGATGTATTTCAACTTGGTAAGTTAGTTGATCTATATCAAGTTGCTCCATCTAATGACTTGGAAGAAAATTCAAATTTTTGAATCGCCAAGAATATTTTTGTTGATGTTGATGATGAGAAATTGAATGATGTTTTGAGCTCTAACGAACATAAACAAGTTGATGAAGATGTTAGCGATGAAATCAACGTAGATGATTATAATAAAGATGAGGACGAGTTAATTGATGAAGAATAAATTGTTATTTTATATTTATTCCATTTAGAATAGATTTTTTCCATTTAGAATAGATTTTTGTAAATTTAAGATTAAAAATATTATCACTTAGAAATAATTGTGTTGAATTTTAGTTGTAATTGTAATAATTTTTGCATTATTTTGTTGAATTTCAATAGTTGGTTTTTTTCAATTTTTTATTCAATTTCAATTAAATGTATAGGATTAATCTTAATTATTATTTTGATTTTTTTCTTAATTTAGAATATCGTTTTTTGTAAATTTAGGATTAAAAAAATATTATCATGTAGAAATTGAAAATTTTCTGCTAGATTGAATTATGCTAAATTGTTAGGAAAAAATGAATAAAATCAACTAATTTGTGGCATATATGTTGTGTATTTATAGGTTTAAAAATTTTAGGTAGTTTTTCACATAGGGGATGTGGTGCCGAATTTTTTTAACAAAATAGAAATCATTTAATTTTTTTATTTGTTAATTTGTGTAGATGCCTAGGGGAAAGTCTATTATACATCGCAAGGACAGGATCACTGTTGGTTCTTTTAGCAGCAATGCTGAAGACCACTAGTCATTAGGTGCAGACCAAGAACAAACACTTGAGGCACAAGCATCAACTCATGATACGAGCTCGTTGAGTGCGATGTCGTAATGTCGAGGGGGGTCCCTTCATAGCAGGATTCATTTACCCATAAGTATGAGGCCTAGTGGAAGGATGGTTTTTCAATATAAGTTTGTTTTGCTTTCACAACGACATGTCTAATAATGTTTTTAAAAATAATTTTATTTAACAAATGCAATTTTAGATTTACAAACATTAAGGCTGCGTGAACAATAACATCGACTTTAAATCGTGGATGGAAGTTTTATTGTTTCAATGGAGCCAGGTTTTCAAACATCCTGAATGGAAACCACAGATCGATGCATAATTTTCAAGGTTCAAGGTTAATATTAACTTATAGTTTTTTTATGTTAATTTGGTTAGTTTATTGAAATTACTGAAATTTTCCTTTTATAAATTTTGACTTCAAGGGAAAATTTGAATGGGAGAGAGCTGATAGTAATGTTTTGAAGAGAGTTTAGGAGATACATGATGCAATTAGTAATATTGAATTCAAGATAATATTTTTTATTCAAAATATTAAAATTTTATTTTCATATTCTAACAGATAATTAATTTGTACCATATAGATTGCGTGATTTTTTGTACGAGATGCAAATAAAAGCCAAAAAATATACAAAATAAAGAGAGCTTCTAGGCCCATATTAATGAAAAATATGAACGACTCCCTGCTCATTATGAAGAACTTCGCTGATTAGTAATGAAGATGAGATTACTAATGGAAAGAAAAGATGAAGATGAAGATAATGATGAAGGGGATGAAATTAGCTTAATGGACAAAGGAAAGAGAGCAACAAGTGGGAGTGGAAGTACATAAACTACCATCAATCAACTGCTAAAAAAGGATCTTAGAGAAGAAGCATGTCAAAAAATTGCAAGGTTTTTCTATACTAATGCAATTCCATTTAACCGTGTAAAACTCTGAATTTGTTAAGACACTTGAATTGATTGCAAAGCATGGACCAAGTTTTAAGCCTCCATCTTATCATGATATTAGAGAGAAGTATTTGAAGCAAGAAGTAGATCACACGATGAACTTGCTTGAGGAGTACAAGCTAGAATGGAAAAAAATAGGTTGCTCAATAATGTATGATGGATAGACTGATAAGAAAAGGAGTTTTATTTGCAACTTTTTGGTTAATAGTCCTAAAGGGATAATTTTTTTATCATCGGTAGATACCTCTAATATATCCAAGACTGTTGATAAGGTATTTGAGATGTTGGATGTTATTGTGGAGAGGAATGGAGAGGAAAATGTGGTGCAAGTAATCACGACAATGTCGTAGAATTATACGGCAAGAAAGGGCAATTGTTGATGGGGAAACAAACAAGATTGTTGGACACCATGTGTTGCCCATTGTATTGACTTGATATTGGAAGATTTTGAGAAGAAACTAGAGGTCCATCAAGTAACTATTGCTAATGGGAGGAGAATCACCTCATACATATATTCAAGAACTATTCTCATTTCCATGCTAAGACACTTTACAAAAGGAAAGGATTTAATTAGGCCTGTTACCACTAGATTTGCTACTGCATACTTAACTCTTAGATGTTTAAGTGATTGTAATATACAATTGATGATAATGTTTACTTCCATCCAGTGGAGGTCGTGTAGGTTTTTAAAAATAGAAGAAGAGAAACGAATTCAAAGTTGTGTTTTGGGCAACAAGTTTTGGCATGATGTCATTATGTGTATTAAGGCAGCATATCCTCTTTGATTCAGATAAGAAACCAGCTATGAGTTTTATATATGAAGCAATGGATCAAGCAAAAGAGAAGATACAAGTGAATTTTGGTTTTGTGAAAAAAGGTATTGATTATCTATCTTGCTAATTATTTATTTATTACTATGAGTTGATACATAATGTTTATTTCACTTTTGTATTATTTAATTTAATGTTGATGATAATATTCTTATTTTTATTTTGTAGTTATATACCTATATGAAATATTATTGATGCAAGATGGGAACTTCAACTTCATAGACCTTTACATGCAGCAGCTTATTCTTTGAATTTTCATTATCATTATAATCTTAATTTTAAAGTTAATGCCAACATTAAAATTGGATTATATAAATGCTTAGAAAGGATGGTGCTAGATGCAAGTTAAAGGTGTAAAATTGACTTATAACTTGATTCATTCAAGGATGCATCACCAGATAAAAAGACTCTAGCTAAATTATAGGATTCTTATGGGAATGAATGTCTAGATCTACAAAAATTTGCAATTCGAGTTCTAAGCTTTACTTGTAATTCATCTAGATGTGAGCGAAATTGGAGTGCATTTGAGATGGTAAGTTTTTTTTTAATTTAATGTTTTTATATTTGATAAGAATCTTATATGTTATCAATTTGAATTGCTTATATAGGTTCATAGGAAACAAAGAAATCGTTTGCACCAGAAAAAAATGAATGACTTGGTATTTGTAATGTGCAATCTGATATCGAATGATAACCAAGTCAAAAAGGAAGCTAGTGATTTTGGTGAAGTTTTAGATGATCTCTCATCTGATGATGATTGGATAAACGAGGGAGAGAAACATGATGGTTTATCAAACTTTGATTTGTTTGGTGTCATTGATAGTGCAACATGAAGAAAAAACAGTAAAGAAGATGAAAGTGATGATGAAGAAAATTTTAATGATACTGAAATGGAGTGTCATAGAACTGAAGATGATTTAGTGATTCAAAATGGTATCAATCCAGATAATTCAAGGAGCTTAGAGTTAAATATTGTTGACAATATTGGTGTTATTGTTGGTACTTGTAGTAGCACTAATGTTCAGAATATCGGTGCTGGTACTAATAGTAGCAGTAATAATCCTTTAAATGGTAATGATTTTGATGAATGTTTTAGGAATAATGAGGAACATAAAGGCAATGAGGTTGTCTTTAGTTTACATGACGCACTGACAAATTGTTTGTTTTGGGTTTGTTAATTTTTAGTTAATGAAATTCTATGGACATAATTGTATTATATTGTATTTTTAAGTTATTTAAACCATGTATGAATTTTTATTTGAATTATATATTTTAAGGTGTTTGAATATTTGTATTGTTTATTTCACTTTTATTTTAATTGTGTTATATTATTATTTACTACTTGATTGGAATTGTCAATATATAATTAGTTAAAATATTTTATTTATGATTTTACAATTTTATGATTTGAGTTTATATTGTATTTTCCATGTCATGTCAAAAAAGCATTTTTGACAACCTTGATTTGGGTCTATTTTGTAAGTGGGCTCAAATTAGCCTATTATAGAGATCTATGAGGGTTATTTGAAGCATTAAATAAGTGTTTTGTATGCTGAAAAGCAGAAAGCCATGGATTTATGAAATAAACTTGTGTTTTGCACGATGCAACATGTTATCTTTGTTGGAACAAAGATCAAATCTGACTTATCAAGGTATAACTAACCTTGTGGCGTCATTTGATTCAATTCCAATAGTATTGGTGCCTTGGGATAGGTTTCCATTGTGTCACACCTCTCAAACCTGATTTTTAGCTTTTTTAGGGATCATGTTTTTTTGGGGTTGCTTGACCACGTGATCAAAAGATTTGCATCAGTTGGTATCAGAGCTAGGCTCCGGAATCAGGTTATATCCTTCTTATTTTTGTTATCTATTTGTTTCGTGTCAGTTTCTCTTCGTCTGTCTTTGTTTTGTTTCAGGTGAGTATTTGTTTTCTTTCTTGTGTTTATTCTTGTTATTCTATGTTTGTTGTGTTCTAATTAGAGGTAAAAAAAAAAAAACAATTAGAAAACGTTATTTGGGTTAAGACAGGTGTGTAACACATCTATTTCGCGGCAGCATATCAAAACTTATTATAATTAACTCAAAATTAATATTTTGGTTATTTAGTGTGAAATCACGCTAAATGTCAAGTTTCGAGTCATTTGGACATCATTGGGCCTAGGTTCTAAATTTGGGTTTTAAAAGGGATGTTTCGTGTCTATATATCAAATTAACTTGGAATCAGCTCAAAATTTATATTCTGTTTACTGGGGTCCTAATCACAAAATATATTAAATTTGAGATCATTTGGATATAGTTTTCTTTAGGTTCTAAAATTAGGTTTTGTCTTGCCGTAACGGGTTTGTCTTGCGTTAGCTTTCAAAACTTGTTTTGTTTCTGTTGATTTAATTCTTACCAATATATTATCATCATATTTGGGATGTTTGGTTATTTTTTGAGTCATTTTCATCACTTTCACATATGTTTGTTTCTGATCAGTTTTGCTCCAAACAAAAGTCAGACTTACAATTTCGAGTCTAAATCAATGTTCTTCCTATCATAAACTCTATTCTTGTTGTGTTTTCACCTTCTTCTTTTTTCTTTTTTCTTTTCTTATTTGTGTCATGTATTTTGCAAGGAAGAGGGAACGGAGGAGGATTCTAGCTCAAGGATGCAACAAACGAAGCCATGGTTTGGGGGTTTTAGAACAAGAAGTTGAGAAGTGTAGAGGATTATTCTATGAACTTCAAGCTTCATGGGAAAAGAAGGTACAATGCTAAAATAATGAAAGACAAGGGAGATCCGTTGTGGTTATCTTTCAAAAATATGTACGCAAGTAATTAATACAACTTACTTATTTGAAATTTTTATCAGTCACTACTTCCATACAGTGTTATTGGAGAAAGGTATTAGCAATAAGGGAATTCTGAAGGCTTAAACAAGAGGCTAATAAAGTCGCTACCAATTATATTCAAGATTTGAGGGTGAATCTTCTTGAAGAGGGAGGAAATGATACGATTCATGTTCAGCCTTAGATTCCTTATACTAAGTATTCGATTATGTATTTGAGATTGATTGTTGATACGGTTTAGTATATGGTTCAACCTTGGGTTTTTCATGATGAGTTTTTACTTGGGGATGCATTCGATCAGATTGAGGTTCTTATGAATGATGGGTTCGACCCAATTGTTTTGGTGAGTAATTCGATCAAATCATGACATGTTATGCTTGAGATATTTTTGGCTAGTAAAGAAAGTTTATTTGGAGTGTATTTTAAGTCTGATTTGATCCCTATTAATGAATATGAGTTTGGGCCACATGGAGTTCAAAGTTGGCTTGAGTTAATTAAGATGTTGGGATCATATCATATTTGTTTAAGGTTGATTTTCTAATTTTACAAGGACTTAAATCAACAAAATATTCTTCTAAAACTGAAGGAAAGTTCGTTTAAAAATGATGAAAAATTGCTTTGTTTTTGCAAAATATTCTCCTAAATAAAAAGTTGAATTATATACTGAACTGTATCAATAACCAATCTAGAACACATAATTGAATGTTTACTATAAAGAATAACCTAAGCTATATCATGACACATGTTTCTTTATAGGTTGAAATCTCATAAAAACTTGTTCTAGAGTGGTTATTAAACTAGTTCTTATATATTTTGTATTAAGGCTTTTATTGTTGAAGATATAGTAAGAAAATGAAAAACAAGTATAAATAAAGGCAACAATTTTCAAGAAGTGGTATAGATGTTTTGACTTTTGCAACCTACTTCTAAACACCAAGCCAAAGTTCATGCTGACAGATGGATTAGCAGTCGTTGGTCTATTTGCATTGTTTTTCATTTTATTTGACTTTTTTTCATTTTGTTCATGCTAGTAGACTTTTCTTAATCCGTTGCTTTGTTTTTTCACAAGAAGTTCGATACATGGTACAAGAAAGGTCTATGCTCTCTCTCCTCCCTCTCCCAAGTTCATTTCCAAAAAAAAAATGAAAGGAAAGATTGTCATAGTGTTAGTTGTGATTTTATGTTTTTTCTTTGTCCTTTCTTAATATTTGGAACAAAAAACACAGATTTGGATCGAATAAATTTATTAATTCTAATTTTTTTCTTCTTTGCTCAGCTAAGGACAATTCTTCGTCCACTCACACTCGATGCAAAAAGTTAGGGGTGAGCTAAAAAACTAAAAAACCAATTAAACCGAGAAAACTGGAAAAAAAAATAACCGAAAAAACCGAATCGTAAAAAAAACCAATTTAAATTTTGAAAAAACCGGCCGGTTCGATTCGGTTTCGGTTTTATAAGCTTAAAACCAAAAAATCCGAACCGAACCGAACCCAAACCGGAAAAAAAACCGATCCAAACCGGAAAACCGAGTCAAACCGGAAAAACCGAGCCAAACCGGTTTGAACCAGTTTTTGTCCTAAAAAACCGAACCGAAACCGGTCGGTTTGAACCGATTTCGGTTTTATTTAAAAAAAAAATTCTGTTTAGTTATTTTTTTTAATAAAAATCGAACCGAAAATAATCATCCCTATAAGAAGTGTGGCGAGATGGGAATGTGATCCTATATGTCTTTCTTCCTCTTACTTTGAATATTTGTTTGTTTTTCAATTAAGTCATGCCATGCGAACTTGGCAATTGTATGGATTTTTTCAAATTCAAGGGTATGGGAGAAATAACATCGAAAGAGGGTGGAGCATAACAACGATTTTATTGATAGTTGTGGATCAAATATCATTTATTGCGCTTCCATCTCTCGATCGATCCCACCTTATTCATTTATTTTGTTGATTGTTGTTGCTGTCGTCGTCTTGCTTCCCGATCTCCCTTGCTTATTCTTACATGATAAATGATGGAGAAGATTATATATATTATGAGAGCAAATATTTATTGAGAACTTTAATGCTTTCGCCTTTTCCTTTCCATTTATGCCATTCTTTTTTCTTTTTTCTTTTTTCTTCTTTGATAATGCAATAATCTTAGCAATAACAATATGGATTGTGCATATCAATCTTTTCTTCCCAAGAGATTTTTTAATTTGTTCTTAAAAACGCCTGAATTTGCTTCCTTTTTAAAAAAATGTTTTCCTTCATTTATACTTTGTCACTTAGAAGCTATCTTTTCGTGCAAATTCGGTGTTCTCCATGTCTTATAATTCATGGTGTTCTCCATGTTTTATGATTTTCTGTGTACTAATATGACATAACAATTGTTCTTTAACTGGAGGCTTCAGCTTACTTAGCTCTCTTATATTATAATTCATAATTTCTGGTTGTCCTCGATCGTTCTTCTGGATAATGAATATGTTTATACCTTTATTTTCTTTTCCACAATTCTTCGATCCTTGATTAATTACAGTTAATTTGATGTTTTATAACTACTAACGTCTTCACACTTTTATTGTTATTCTTACGTTATTAGTAATAGTAACTAGTTATTTACTAAACATTGTACAAATTTATTTAATTTTAAAATGTGTAAAATATGTTTCATTTATGCAATACAAATGTTTTTTTTGTGTTTGAAACTTTCTTTCTTTCTTGAGAAATCTTAGTTTGGAATTTGAATATTTTGATTTCAAAATTAAATTATATGATCCATTCATTGTCTAAAATATTTATTTCCCTTAATTAAATTTTATATATATATATATTCATATTCATGAGATATATATAGAATTAGAATGGTGCTTCACTATTCACACATTATTCATGTACAATTAATGTGCTGTTCATCGCACTATTCTTTTTTAACTATTCATGAGACATGCCTTTTTACACTAAGGTCCTAGAAGTTTAGAAAAAGTATATATTGGTCACAACTCTCCATTTTTTACACATTTCAATCCTTGACAATTAAGAGATGAGAGAAAAAATTATTGAAGAGGAAAAGAAGAGAAAGCTTTCAGTTGATTAAAAAAAACCAATAATCTTGGTGTTAATGTGTTCAATTTTATGTGTTTTTTAGTTAGAAAATGTTAAAATTTGGATTGTGGTTCTTAAAACTTTAACCTTGATGTTTCAAGAGGTGACTAAAATCAGTTTTATTGCAAAACATGTTTTCTACTTATTCATCCTATTTTATTATTTATTTATTTTTAGAAAAAAAAAAGTGTGAGCCTAACTTTACAAGATTTTTTTTATTAACGTGGTTATCCGGGCCAGTTTTCGCGCACCTCGACTAATCTCACAAGCCCTGAAGTTAACGACCATGTAAGTCTCCAGTGGCCTCGAGATTTGTGGGACTCGAACTGGTGACTTCTAAAGAACAAACCTAGGGCCCCGGTTGGTTGAACTATACCCCTCAAGGTTATAACTTTACAAGATTGAAATCACTTGAGTTTTCCTTCGAAGTCTAGGCACCATCCTCTCTTTTTTTAAGGCTAAATGAGCAAGCCTAGACACCCCTTGACTTGACATTATTGGCCCTATACTCATTTTTTTTAAAAAAAAATTAATATTATAAAATAAAATAATTATTATGATATTTTAAGAATTATATAATGACACCTTAATTTGCAAATAGAATTAGAGTTTTTTTTTATGATAATGTTAGCCTTGATGAATAATTATCATATTTTTAAAACCCGCTCGACCCGGCGGGTTGACCCGGGACCCGGCTAACTCGGAGCTGGAACCAGGCCGGATTGATGAAAAAACCAGCCAGAAATTTGGCCGGCAAAACCCGGTCGACCCGGGACTTGGTCGACCCTGAGACCCGACTGGTTTATGTTCTTGTTAACAACAGATTGAGAGAATCTAATCATCTATGATTATAATCAGTAGATGATTAGATCCAAATGGGTTTAATCAATGAAAACCAAGTAATAAAACTGATGTGATTGTAGATGCCTAATTGACAAGGAAAAATGCATCATCAACTGCGTATAATACAGATTAGAAAGGCAGGTAGAGAGTGGTAGATGGATGGGTGGATGGATAGAAAGAAAGAAGAATTACGATGATTAAGATTAGCAGCAATAAAAAATAAAAAAAAACTAAGGTTAATAGTAGGAGTAATTAATTGGGAGAGTAAGGGATGGAAAAAAGAGCGGAGACCTTGGTATCGAGCATGACAAAAGAGAGAGGATGTTGGTGTTTTGCATAGCAATGGATTAATTAAGGACAATTATAATATGCATCACTTACACACTGAGTAAAAGACATCGCTTTGTAATCTTGCTATGTTAGCATTCCTTAAGGGCTGTTGCTAACCAATATTTTAACTAAACTATATGCTTGTTTTTTATTGTTAATTAGGTGAATATAATATGATAAATTATGTTTGATAAATCATGACATTCAAAATTAGATAGTAAAAGATGACCCGTTAATTTTAACAACTGAAGAAGCAAAGAGTTTTCACCAAGCTCTATCAACAATGACCATATAAGATACTTTAGATGATGGTAATTAATTATTGATCATTTAGTGAAAAATTTTATTTAAAACAAAGTATTGTTTAACATATAATATTTATTTGTTAATCGTGTTTTAAATGTCGATTTCATAAATATTAATGAGATTGAAGATGATTGTGGCGATAAAGTTTCAAAGGAGCATGTTGATGTATTATTAGGTGTTAACGAGATTGGCTCAATTCTATCGACATTTGATTCAAATTTTGCTCCTATGAACACCGAAGAACTTAATGTGTTCATTCAGCAAAAGTGAATATGTTGTTGATTAAGAATTTATATTTTTGGAAGTTTTGTTTTAAATATTTTAGAATTTATATTTGGTTTGTGTTTTGAATATTGAATTAAATTTATGTTGTTGGTTTAAAATTTAAATATGATTTATATAAGTGTTGCATTGTAACTAGTTATGTGTTTTTTATAGGTGTTGAATTGGATTTCTTTTTTTTTTTGGTTGACCCGGATCAACCCATCTAACCCGTCAGCGATCATTATACCGGGTCAGGTTTAAAAACTATGATAATTATATACTAGAGTAAGCAGCGGTATTCGATCAACTAAAAAAGGACCCATATTCTAGTCACAAAACCAAGCACACCTGCTGAAACCTTCTTGTTCCGCCATAAAAACACATCAGCAGTTGAAAAACAAATTTGCCACAAGATCCACTTTGGCATTTTCTTCCCCTTTAATTTTCACACAACAAAAAAAAAGGACAATAACGAATGAAAGAGGTTGTTTGTTTGCGTGGTTGCTTCTGCTTTTGAAGCAAACCAACAGCAAACAATTGTTTGATAAAGTTAGAAACACAATTTATTATTTATGGGGCCCAGTGCATTTTGCATTTAAAACGCAGGTAAATCAAAGCAGCTCTCGGCTACTTTTCTTCTTCTGTGCAGTGAACTAAACTCTGCACTGTTCATTTTTTTAAGTGAATAGTAATTTTTATTTTTTTTGAAAAACTAGTTTATAGTGAAGTAAATTCACTCGCACTACTCATGTGAACAATATTTTTTTTCCTCGAAAAACTAGTGTAGAGTGAATTAAATTCACTCGCACTGTAATCTCAATTTTATTCCTGATAATATTTTACTTAATTTTATTGCACGCTCAAAAAATCATGGAAATTGTAGTTCTTGTCTGATGAATTTTGTATGTAATGGAATTGTAAATAGTTTAATGGAACAATAAAAAATATTTTTTGTAAAGTATTATTTATTTCATGATGTAATTGTAGTAGTTAAATCTATAATATTTAAATTTAAAACCCTTAATATTAATATATATATTTTTAGTTATTTTATAACCTCAATTTAAAAAGTATTTTTAACCAAACACATTAAACTACTTGTTGTTCAACCTCAATTTTAACCACAGTTTTAACCAAACATATATAAATATCAAACCAACCTCAACTAAAAGTGCTTTTTATAAAACAATTTTTTTCAAACAACAACCACAAAAGCTAACATAATGTTTTTTTAAAAAAACATATATAACAAAAATGAAAGTTTACTGAACAAAGCAGGTTTCAAATGACTATACATATCCAGCCCTTTCTCTACCAAACAAGCACCAAATTTTTGCCTTCACAGATTCTGAAGGATCCGATTTCTCATCTAAATCCGACAAAAAAACTGACAAAGAAGATTCATGATGGTGAATCTTCTCGTTGTTCTTCTTCATGATTGACTCAATCAGGCTCTCTAATTGTTTTGGCATTCTAATCTAGATCTTCCCAAATTAAGTTTTTTTCAAAAAAATAATAATAAAGTGAATTTGGGTGCAAGAAAAAAAATACACAGAGGGGAGTGATGAAAAAGTACGAGAATAAACTTACAGGAATATTTAAATTATTGATATGGTCCGAGCCTCGAGTTTGGAGTTTACGAACTTGTGGTTTGGTTGAATTTGAAAAGAAAAAGGTTGGGTTGAAAATGTTATAACTTATAAAGAGTTTTTTTAACACACTTAAAAAAAATGGTAAAGTAACATAATTGAAAAAAATAATTAGAAAAGTAGCACACTTTAACAACTCACAGATGCCATCTGCGACTCGACCCATGACTCTCTCTCTCTCTCTCTCTCCCCCTTGCTCCTCTCTTCTCACCACCAGCTAGATCTCTCTCTCCCAACCACCAAAAACACCCTAACCAGCCCTAAACCACTAATCTCTCTCTATATCACCCATCTCTTTCTCTTTAGCTCTATCTGTGGTAACTTCTTTCTTTCTCTCTTTACCAAAGAACGAGGCAACCACATTACAGCCAAAACAACACCACTGATCACCCTCACTAGCCACATTTCACTTCTAGAGGTATATTGAACAGTTCCCCTTAATTAATTTCATGTAATTTATATTTAATTAGTGTTAATTATATTTTATGGAATGTTAGGGTTTTGAATTATGAATTAGGTTAATTATAATTAATTTATGTTAAATTAGTATCAATTATGTTATTTAGTGAATGGACAAAATTATGAAGAATAAATATTAGTGTTGATTTAGGTTAAATTATGGATTGGATTAATTAGATATATTTTTAGTTCATGGTTAGGTTATGTTGTTAAATAATCAATTTTTTTAGGTTATTGTTGATTGTGAATTAACAAAATTATGTGTTTGAAATGTTAGTGTTGATTTAGGTTAAATTATAGATTAAGTTAATTAGATATATTTTTAGTTGATAATTGATGCACTTTCATTAACCCCAAGTTATTAATAAATTAGAATTATGTCGTGTTGTATTGTTTGACAAAATATATGATAATTTAGGAATATTATACTTTCATAGTGGTATTATTATCAATACCGACAATAATATCACTTATAATGGAGGAAGTCATAAATTCCTAACTGCTACATCAAACATATCTCTTAACGAATTATAAAAAATGTTATGTGATCGACTTGGCTGGAATATGTTTGAAATAAAAGTTGAAATTACTTGGAGGATGTTGCAAACCGGGGTTAGTCAAGCTCGTTATGTGGTGTACAAATCTGTAGTAATGGGAGTGTGAATTCAATATTTAGGTTTGCGAGGATCAATAAGATTAATATGTTGGAGCTCTACTTGAATAGTAGACCTAGACTAGGAAACTCTTCTAGTATGGGGTTGACTCGGTTTCCAAGTAATTCTCAGAGAACCACACAGTCATCACAAACAACTGGTCCATCTAGGTTAGGTGGTAATGCTAGGAGACAAGTTTTGGTTTTGTAAATTGTTAATATAAACCTTAGTTGGGAATAACATATGTTCTATATTGCTATGGAGAATCCGAACCAAGTGATAACAAAGATGAGCGTCACATTGATAGAGTTATGGTTGATGAAGATGTTAAGTTAATTGAGCCTGTTAATCAATACATGACACCTTGTACTCCTAAATTTGAGGTTGTTAATGTGGATGACCAATATGGATGCAATGATTGGGCTGATAGTCGTAGGCATTCAAGCTTATTAGTTGATGAGTTGGAGGTTAGGAAAAGATTCAGAGACCAATTTGAATGTGTTAATGCAGTAAAGTGGAGGCATATAAAGAATTTTTTGTAGTACAAAGTCCTTCGTTCAACAAAGTTCTCTGTTCAGTTACAATGTGTTTAGGAACGATTTTGTAGATGGTATTTACATGGGAGATTTAAAAATTGAAAAGGTCACACACATGTTGAAACCCTTTTATTTTGCAACGTCATTATCAGATTAACTCAGATCTAATTGCTGAGGTGATGTTAATAATTATGAAGATGGAGTTAAGTATGAGTGTTGCAATGATTCAAGGTATTGTTAAGAGGGATTATAGGCATGAAGTATCTTATTGGAAGGCGTGGATAGCTAAATAGAAAATATTTGAGAGATTATCTTGTACACACGAAGAGTTATTTCAAAACCTAGCTAGAACTCTACTAGTCATTAGATTCAAATTTGGGAACAAATATCACATGGGATAATAAAATAGTTGATGGCAATAAGGAAAAATTTTGAGAGAGCATTTTGGGCATTTAATGCTTCAATTAATGGGTTTTAATATTTTTATCCTCTACTTCGTATTGACGATAGAAGTTTTTAATAATGTTTTAAAAATATATATGTGGATTGTCTATTTCAATTATAATGCAGATAATATTTTTTAGGTGTAATAAGTATTTAGTGGATCTCAGAGATAAAATTGAAGAATTTTTAAGTCATGATATGTTGTGACCTCTGAAGGTCTTAGCTGAAATACTTTTTGATTCGGCAACTTCTAGATCACATTTGATATCTCTATTTGATCTTAGAGGTTGTATATTTCAGTCTGAGACACCTCTAACACCTGTTGTTACAAGAGAAGTACGAGAAACCATTAACATCAATGAAGCAACTTGTACTTATGGCAAATGACAATTATATCATCGATGATATTCACATTTAATTACATGTTGCACTTTACAAAATATGGACTATATACAATTTATTGATGATTTCTACTCCAACTTGTCGTACAAAAATACATATAGTTCTCGTTTTCAACCATTGTTTGACACATTATTCTGGCCTGCATATACTGGTCCAAATGTATATGGATGTCCAACTACATGGTAGATGGATAAGGGTCAAAGAAAATCCGCTCATTTACATAATAAGGTGGATGCTCGAGGGGGGTACTCACTAAATAGATATGGTATATGCAGTCAAAAGGATCATAATAGAAAAACTTGTGAAACTAGATAACGTATGTTATTATTTTTAATTTAACTATATGTATGTTGAATTATATTGTAAATGTTAATAAATTTTTTTATACAGGACCTCGAGATAGACATGGTTCAGACTAGAGAAGGTTTGACCTTTTCTAGGAGTGCCGACAGACAAAGCCACCTTGTTATTGAAGTAAGTCTTGATGATAGGTTGGTGTTATATATGCAGGATCAACATCGTTCAGATGATCTTTAAAGCGGGGAGGTAAGATGAATATTTTAATTAAAATTTTTAATTATTACAATTTTAACGATATTAATTGATGATTTAACTAAGGCCCCGTTTGTTTGCAGGAAAGTAGTTTCCTTTTGGAAAGTGAATTCCGGGAAAGTATTTTCCGATATTTGGTAGTGTAATAGAAAATAAGTTGGAAAACACTTTCCAGTGTTTGGTTATGTTATGGAAAATGAGTTGGAAAATAACTTATTAATGTTTTATTTTTTCAAGTTTATTAAAATAATGAGGAACAAATCTTACAAATTAAAATTTTGAATGAGAATGAAATTGAAAAAAATATAATTTCATAAATTATCTCAAATAAAATAAATAATAATCAAAATAATAGAGATAAAATCTAAAAAATTAAAAAAAAATGAAAGGTGAAGAAATTAAAATAATAATAATTAACATTTCATAAATTATTTCAAATAAAATAAGTAAAAATCAAAAGAATGAGGACCAAATTTGATAGATAAAAAATTTCAATAAAAAAATGATAAGGAAAAAGCAAATAGCAATTATAAAAATAAGGACCAAAATTAATATAAAAATTAAATTTTAAGAGATGAAATTGAAAAATAAATATTCAAAACAAATTATATATAGCAATCAAAAGTTTGAGGATCAAATTTGATATAATCAAGCAAATAATGACATTTCTAAATTTTTCACAACTTCCGGAAAGTGTTTTCCTCCCAAATTTTTCAGGAAAACACTTTCCTGAAAACCAAGCCAAATTTTCCTTTGATTGGAAAGTGTTTTCCGTTGACCAACTTTTCCAAGTGGCAAACAAACACAGGAAAGTTTGGAAAGTGGTTTCCTGAAACCACTTTCCGGAAAAAACAAACACAACCAAAAAGGAAAACACTTTCCTAGAAACCAAACCAAATTTTTCTTTGATTGGAAAGTGTTTTCCGTTGACCGAAAAGTGTTTCCGTTGACCCGAAAAGTGTTTTCCGTTGACCGGAAAGTGTTTTCCGTTGACCAACTTTCCTAAAGGCAAACAAACACAGGAAAGTTTGGAAAGTGGTTTCCCGAAAAATGAATTCCGGGAAACAAACATGGCCTAAGTTGTTTGATTTTTAGGGCGATGATCCGGTCACACCTAAACAACATATATTGATGGAGTTGCATGATTGTGTGTGTTTGTATGTTATCGAGTCTGGTTTTTATGAGATCAATCAATTTCATTGCATACATCTTAACCATGCATTGATTGCAACATTGGTTAAGCGATGGAAGTGCAAGAAGCACACCTTCCATTTACATGTTGATGAGATGACACCAACACTTCAGGATGTGGCGATATTGACCGGTCTTCTGATAGATGAGACACATGTCACTAGTCATGTGAAAGCTCGATTGATAGAGATATTTTATGTGATCGTCCATTAGGATGGGTGCCTCTAGCCAATGCATATAGAGGTGACTTCATCAAGTTGACATGGTTGGACACTATTTTTTAGAGTCCCCAACAAATGCAACAATAGACTAGTTGAATATGTATGCTCAGAAATATATATTACACGTGTTTGAAGATCTTATTTTCATGAGTATTGCTGGCAATGTAGTACCGTTATGCTTTTTAACACTACTTGATTATTTTTTTGCCATTCCGAATTATAGCTGGGGGAGCCATACTTGCATATCTTTACCAATAACTATGTAAAAATTGTCTAAAAAAGAGAAGATAAATTGAAAGGTGTCTTCTATCTCTTTAGGTATATGTATTTCAAATTATTTGATTATTAGAATTAATGACATTTTAAATACTAACTTACAATTCTCAATGTTGATTAATATAGCTCTGGTTATGGGAGTATATTCATATTAGGCATCCAGAGAGCTAAGATAATAACATGTTTGACATTGTCACTCAGAGGTCACATTTCATTGGTTATAGGTAATAAATTTGATTATATTCAACATGTTATTTATATAAATTAAATGTAAAAAAAGGGTGTTAACTTGTGGCTTGTCTTGTTAGATGGTGTGGGGCTAGACATTTCACGGTAAATCTCACTCATGTCCACGAGTTTTACCGTGATGAGTTGGACGCTCAACTTTCATATCAGGCATGAAACACAAATGTATTTGATATTTTTATTTAAACGCTAACTATTTAGTTTTGATTGATTATCTGAAATAAGTTATTTATATGTTCTGATAGGGTATATAGATGCTTTATATGGAAGACTTTATACTTTTAGCTTCACCAATATGTCGTGAGGGATCCAACATTTGGTGAGCATAGGTCTCATTGCACTACTTTAACATTATTGAGATGCATTGTCTAGATTGAGTAATGTGTCAATTTAGGCTATGCCCCTCGATATCCGAAACAAAATCAATTGGTATGCAATATTGTTTTATATTTGGATAATGATTGCTAATTGATTTTTAATGTATGTATATAGATTAATTACTTGGTACGGGAAGCTTGGAAAGTAGCAAAGACTATCTGTGAAGGTGTCAACGAGATGAAACATATTGTGGCCAACATTGTGTTCAATTTATGTTATGGTGGACTTTACGAGGTTGGGGAGGTTGAACGTCTTGAAGTGATATTAGTAGAAGATGAGATTGCATATCACAGGAGTATTTGGGATGCAAGTCCATCCATAACCGTCCCAGACACATCTACAAGCGACCCAGGTCCATCCACGAGATGAGATGTTATTGGTCCTCCTCACACCTGCATGGATATCACAGACCCATCCTCGAGTTGGGGTGATCCTTCAGACTCATACATGAGTGCTCTAAGCCCTTTTACAAGCTGAAGAGATAATTAGTTATAGTTACATGTTATTATATATTATGAGAATTATAAATAGATGTATAATTAGTTTAGTTTTTAATAAAATGTTATGTTGTGTTGATTGTTAGTCTAAATTTTTATGTGAATTGCATTTTGATACTAGAAACTGGTTATTTGTGACTGTGTGAATTGATGGCAGAATAGTTTGTCCCATGATGTACCTATTAAAAGAGTCGCATATACCATCTGGGACACACGAGTCACAGATGGCATCTACCACTCACGTGTCGTAAATGGTATATGCAAAAATGGAGTTGTAGATGGCATCTCTGACTCGTGTGTTGAAAATGCCAATTGTGACTCTCTCAACTGTGTTAGCTCCCTAATTATTTTTGCACCTGTGTTATTTTACAAAATAACTTTTTAAAATGTGCTCATGTACCAAAACACTTACTGATAAGATGTGAGATTGAGGGGATCGAGGAGTTGACAGGGTTAACCGATAGATAATACTAATCACAGCCTGTGTTACGCTATAAGTTGATATTTTTTTAATGTAAGAAATAATAATTAAATGTTGCAAACTCATTAAAAAAAATCAATGATTGAGTTATAGTATTAATTAAGTTTGATAAGTTGGTTTTATTTTAATTAGACGATAAAAGAATAGGCAATGAAACTAAACAAATAATTTTTATTAAAAAATCATGATACCTTGGAAAAACAATATATAAAAGTACAAAATTGGATTAAAAAAAGGATAAAAAATTGATTTGTGTCAACCTGGGATAGTGTGATAGACATGCAACCTAGACAATAAAAGATAAGTCAAACCGAGTTAACTTGAAAACTCGTGGTCTAAGATATGAGATCAAGACAACCAAATTTTTTTTTTAAGAAAACCCCAAAGACAATATTTTTTTTGAAAATCAACTAATATCAAAAGATGAAATCAAAAACAAAATAAGTAAAAAAAATGTCAATCTGTGTTCAATTTTTTAAACCAGAGACCTGAGCCATTAAACCAGAAGCATCATATATGAAACAAATAGCAAAGCATAATCCCTAGCATATCAAACATTGAAGAATGAAATGGGAAAAAAATTAACTACACAAAAGGATCTAAAATTAAAAAAATGGTAATTAAAAGAATAAGGGTGAAATATAAATAAAAAATAAATTAGAGGAAAATTAAATTTTTTGTTGGAGGATTAAATTGAAAATAAAAATAACTCCAAAAAAAAAAAAAGGACAAAAAGAAAAACAATAACACACAATAAACTTGGATTGAAAGGTGAGATTGACAACCTATAAAACTTTTATAAAAGAGTTACGAAAAAAAATTAAAATAATAAGAATCAAATATACAAATAATAATATATGACAAATTAAAATTGAAGATTAAATTGAAAAGAAATAAAACTTTTACAAAAAAGCTAAGGACAAAAAAAATAAAAGAAAAAGGACAACTTTTTGATTGGAAGGTTAAATTAAAAAGAAAAATAACTCCAACAAAAAGGAAAAATGACTCCAAATTGAAAAAAAAAAAATAACATTCCATAAACTTGGATTTTATGGTGAAATTGAAAACCAATAAAACTTTTATAAAATGACTAAGAAAAAAAATCAAAAATCAAAATAATAAGGACCAAATTGAAAAACATCATATACATAAACTGGAATTGTAAGATTACATTGAAAAAAAAAAATAAAACTTTGACTAAAAGGCCAAGGAAAAAGATAAGAAATTAAAAGAAAAAGGAGCGAAGTAGAATTATTAAAAACAAAGAACATCAATCTATAATTTTTGGGGAAAAAGGGAAAAGAAAAAAAAAAGTCTCATCGGCAATTAACCGCCCAACTGCCATCAACACGCATCATACTAGGAAAAGGAGAATGTGGCGGCACATCTAACAATATGGTACAAGGGCAAGTTCTACCGCCTGGAGGCGTCACACGCGCCACCTGAAGTGCATGGGTACCTCTCATGCACCAGTAACTTTTAAAAAATTAATATTGTTTAATTATGGTCAAAAGACTGTAATGCCCTTGAGAAATAAGTAAATAAAAAAATCAACTTGAGAAGACAAAAATAACCATTGACCAAGTTTTTTTCTTTTTTACTTAAAGCACATTTAAGTAATTTTATTGTGCATTCAATAATGAAAAACCAAAACTACCCTTAGAAGCTAGGCATATATTATTTTTTTGTCTTCAAGGGCATTTTAATATTTTTATTGTTCATAAAGAAAGAAAAGGACCTTATTAGCTCTATAATCTAGGCCAAATATTATTTGATTGAGGGGTAAAATTGTAATTTTACTATTAAAATCCTTAATAAAAAGTGTGTGGTGCTACAGTAAAGCAATCAGCCCCTTACCTTTTAGTTTTATCTCTAATAGACCTAATATACATATTTGTTTTTAATTTGTCATGAAAATCATTTGAGAATAAAGTTTTCTTTGTAATCTTTTTAATCATTTTTTCAAATTAAATATTCCTTTAATTTCATATACAATTGCATAAAAATCATCAAGACATTATTATTATTTTTTTTATTGAAATTCACTTTTCAAATAAACAATAAATTATATATATATAATAATAATAATTTGAAAATCATGCATCATGATGGACTTTATAATATAAATTAAGTATGCACATATATCCAAATTTTATTTTTGGATTAAAAAAATTAAAAAATATTACTCATCGATTGAAATAGAAAATAATTAAACTAATTATAAAAAAAACTAAAAGGCATGGAAAAAATATCGTGGTTAAATATATTATGCACCCTTTTACATTTCAGTGTGGATTGTTGCAGTGAATTTTTCTTATTTTGGTTATTAATTTTTTTCTCTCGGTTAAGTTATAGCCTTTTTTGTTTAATATTAGCGAGCGCTTTTTAACCCAACCCTTCATGAATATTTTTGAAATATGTTTTTTGATTGCTATTTTTTTGTTGTTGTTGATTAAATACCATTCGATCTTTTATTTTTTTTCATGAAATTATATAGCATTATTCCTTATAATATTAACTGATGTTTTTTTTAGCCCTCCATAATAATTTTGACTCACAATGAAAATATTTTGACTCAATAAAAAAAACTTTTTATTGCTAAAAAAAATATGTTGATAATGATTCCATCTTTTTTTTTCTTTATATGTATTTTATTCACCTTGTGGCAAAGCACAAGCTAATAAACTAGTAAAACAACTATAAAGCATAATGGTTTTTTTTTATTTAGTGTTATTTATCCTCTCACATTTTAATATGTATTACATTGTTGTAATATGCCCCCCTTTACTCTTATGTCCCTGTAGTTTTATAAACTTTATATTTTAGTCAATTCATTTATGTCACATTTTAGTTCTTGGAAGTTGAAAAATGAGAAAGAGGTATCAAATAAGAAGAGGAGAGAGAAAAGCTTCACCCAATCCTATTTTAACAATAAAAATCATCAATATTGGTGTTATTGAATTAATCATGAATAATGAAGTTTGATGAATGTGGTTTTAGGGATTCAATCTATATATATATATATATATATAAACAAATAGAAATATAAAAGGAATGTTTTTATTATTTATGTCATTTATGGACGCATAGTGTCATGGGATTGTTTGAAGTTGTTAAATAGTGTTTGGTTTAGGGTCACTAATAAACTTAAGTATGATCTTATTGGAGATTTAAAGGTAAAAGATTTAAAGGTAAAAGACTGGAGTTACTCTACCTGATGTAAATTGTTTTATGGTTTAATGTGGTTTAGAAATTTTAATAATTTTTATTTATTAATTATTATCATTATATATTATAGACAACAATCACAACAAAATAAATAGATAAAAGTTGGAAAAAAATTACTTATCATCAAAAAATCTACCAATGCCATCTCCAAATCAAAAGATTCATTAGACAAGTATTAAGAAATAGAAGAACAAACTAAATTAAAATATTAAATAAATAACTTGATATCGTCGAATTACTAAGACCGACTTTCATCATTGCTTGACTAGTGTGTCTTGAAGTCAAGATTTCTTCTGCCTTTGCACTCGAGGGCCAATCTTTGTCAGACCAAAGGAAGCCTTCGCACGCCTTTAGTATTTTTTTGGAAGACCTAAGTCCCATAGAAACTTTCTACTTGAGTTCATCTTTTAGCCTATAGGTCTTGACAGAAGGTTGGAATTTCTGTAATATATCATAACAATTATTTATAGAATATAGTTTCTGTCCTGAATTTATCGATGTTCAAAAGAAAATGTACTGAATTTGTCTCGTATCTAACCCTGTTCAGAATGTGAATTTTGAATTTTCTCCAGCTTAAGTTTTATTTATTAACTGTACTGTCATCTTTCGTACACATTTATTTATTGTATGATCTGTCTGTGAGATGCAGAGATAGGGATGGGCCACGTAAGTCTTCCACATTGTGAAGGCTGGCTGACTCCATGGGATACAATTATTGCCTTGGAAATTGTTGCTTTATTTCTTTCAGAAGTAAAAATACAGGTTCTGATGAGGCACGCGACATTACTACTCAGGGGGAAGTTTGTCATAAGTGGAATTGCTTTTGTGAGTACTTTTTTTTTAAGGGAAATTTCATTAAACTAACAAATAATATACAGATGCCTTGGAAATATTTTTTAAAGTTTTGTTAACAACTTAACTTGATGTTAATCGAAAGGTTTGCTAAAATATTTAAGTTCTACTATATTACACCATTTCAAAACGTGCACCGTATTTTATAAAAATTTAATTTTTTTTAATTAAAAATTATTTTTTTATATATTTTGAATTGTTTTGATGCGCTGATCTCAAAAATAATTTTTTAAAAATAAAAAAAATAATTTTGATGCATTTCGGCATGAAAAATACTTTGAAAAGTAACCGCAACCACACTCCCAAACAGGTTCGCTCTAGGATTTTAAAAAAAATTCATGCAACAAAAAAATATTTAGATGATAGAGAATTATTTGATATTATTATTAAATTTAACCCCAACATGTTAATTTTAAAATCTTTCGATTAGATTTTTATCTAACTTGAGTTTAAAATTAAATTATAAAAGAATTGATTTGACGCGACCCAAACAACATGGATATTCATAGATAACCTATCAGACTTGTAAAAAGAATCTAAAGATGAAATTGATAAGAAAAAACTTTTTGATACAATTTCTTACATAACATAAACTTAAAATTAAATTGTGTGAGAGTTGTTTTGACGTGATTCAGTTGACTTGTCAGTCCTAAAGGCAACCTATTTGATAAGTAAATAAAAGTATGAGGATGAAATTAACAGAAAAAATACCTTTCGACCAGACTCTTTGTCTAACTCATGTTTAAAATTAAACCGTGTAAAAGTTGACATTACATTATTCAGTCGAGTTAGTTGTTAAAAAACAATGTAAATGATTGTTAAAAAGATTTTGAGGATGAAATTAAATAAAAAAATATAAAATAAAAAGAAAAAGAGGAGGGAAATTTTTTTTAGTATAGCAGGATAAGTATAAGTTCTCTCTTACTCTATATTTTTTTATGTTAGGAAACACAAACATATATTTTTTGTACTGTATATTACATAAATCTCAAACATACATGTAATTAGCTGGATAATGGCCGGTAATTAAAATAAAATTTATTAATCCAAATTGTATATAAGAATAGAATAATCTTTGATGAAGTTGTCAAAACTTTATATTGGATTTTAGCTTTATAGGACTGTCTTGAGCTCAAACTGTTTGGAATTGAACGTGGATTTTGTTTCTAGTCTTGAAATTTATTGCAAAACAAGTTTTTTTTTTTATCAAAATAAAAGATCTTATGATATTTAAGTTATTAAATTGCAGGAGAAAAATAATGTATATGAGAGTACAAATAATGAAAATGTATATACGTGAATGTTCTGTGTTATTGAATGAACTGATTCAAATGAACTTGAATAATTTATTTAACCAGTGATCTAAAATATTTATATATCTTAATTATGTTATCTTGAGAAGAATTTTATAAAATAAAAAATAATTTTTTTTAGGTAGTTTAAAAAATTGAATTGTAGGTTGTTCTGTTTTTATTGTATAATTGGTTAATAAATTAATACTTCATATAAAGAATGATCTATTATTGTTTTATTAGAATTATTTAGCAGGTAGTTCAGTTATAAGAGTTTGAGATTAAAAAATTTGTTTTTCATGTGGTATCAGGTTCGAGTCTTGTGATTGCTAATATGATGGCCACTAGAGACTTATATGATTGTTAATTTCAGGACCCGTGAGATTAATCGAGGTGCACGCAAGCTAGCCCGGATATCCATGTTAATCAAAAAATATTATTGTTTTATTAGTATACTACGAGAAGACAAATCATTGACGAGAGATTATTTGAAGGAGATAGCCATTGATTATTAAGATAGCATCGCACTGATAATTTATTAAGAAAGATTAGTATACTAGAACATAATTATTTTCTTGGAGAATAGTAATTTTGCCTCCAATTGGTGGTGGGAATTTACATGAGTGGGTGGTTGAGACATCCAGTTCATTGTTGGGATCCTTAAAGACAAGAATGAACGGTCGAAAGATCTATCCTTAAAGATCTATGTTCTTTGGCATTGAGATTGAATATGTTTTTCATCAATTAGCTGAACTTGTGGATTTATAATATCTTATGCTGTAATGATAAGAATATTACAACTAAGTGAAAAATTAGCGAAGCCATATATTTCATTTTAATGCCAAACTAAATTGGTTGTCGAGTAGCAAATTATATAAAAACTGGGAATTCGTGCATGGACTAATTGTGTCACCCTTGCAAAATATCATAAATAAATCATTTTCTCCGGTAATTAATTAATATTTTTTTAAAATAGATATTCGGCCGGTTTATGTTTATGTCGACTAATTTTATGGATTTTAAAATTAACAACCATGTAAATCTTTAATGACCCTAAGATTTATAAAACTTAAACTATCAATTTTTAAAAAATAAATTTAAAACATAACTAATTAAAAAACCATTTTATTATTAATATATTTTCTCTTAAGTTATGAGTCACAAACCAAACCATTCCAGTCACCTTTTTCAACAAGGTTGACAAATAAATACATAAAAAAGTCAATAAATGTAAAAAAAAAGTCTTAGGCATGCAATGACTGTAGCTGCGCAACCTGTACAAATTCACCACTGCAATGCACAAAGCAAGCTGTTTACCAGTAAAAGCATCAGTAGTCAATTAGACCAGACCACAACAGAAACCCAAACCACGCGAACTAACATTAAGAACCTAGATAGCTAGAGCCAGCTAGCTAACCCCTAATACCACCTAGCTACTGGCTAACACCTAATACCACCTAGCTACGTAAATAATCCTAACACCACTTTGTTTAGCTATATATTCGACACAAAACATTGATTTTTTTTTCCCAGCGCAACAGAAAAAATTGTTAAAAAAACAAAACTTATAAAATATTTTAAAAAAATAACGTAGTCTAGAAAGTTACAGATAACATTTAAGATTTGAAAGATGTTAGTGTCATATGCGATTGTTAGTGTCATCTGTGATTATTTTAAATCGTAAAATTTAAAAGACATGTGATTTAAAAAGGAGAGGGAAATAGAAAAAGAAAGAAAAAATTAATAATAAAAAACATTATAGACACAGTAAAATTTAATGATGATATCATCAATATTATTATTAGAAAGATACCAACAAAATAAATTCAATAAAATAAAAAAAAATCTACAACGATAACCAGAGTAAATTACAAAAGTAGTCTAAAAACAAGTAAGCCGCATACACTCTAACTATTTGTATTTTTTTTTTGTGTTGTTAAACTTATTTTATTTTAATAATATGAAGTATTAGGAGAGTTTCAGTCTACTTTCAAAATCTTTTTTTTTCATTCATCTCTCTTCACGAATTACTATTTTACTAAACATTTTTTACTCTGTTATTTTATTATTATTTTGTTTAACTACGCTAAAGACCAAAAAATACTCCCAAACATTGAGTTTTTCTTTTCAGACAGAAATATCTCGGCTTGAAGTATATCTTATCTTGTAGATATGTCGTCCAGTGTGTTTGTGTCGAGCAAGATCCAAGGGGGTCTGGCCCCGCCCCGCCCCGCCCCGCCCTGCCATTTTTACTTTGCCTTTTCTTTTGACAGATTTTATGTTGATCCCCTTCTGCGTCGAATCCATCTTTAAATCTTTTTTACTGGCATATTCCTCTGGGCTTTGGCAGGGGAGCTTCGAATGTTGAAATAGGCACAGTCCATGAGGACCTTTAGAGTTTCTTTTTTTTTTCCTTTTATTTAGCTCATTAGGAGGTCAATTGACTTGACCGGGTGGATATTTTTTTTTAATCAGTATTATTATTATAATTATCTTAATTTATATATATATATATATATAAACATGCATGTAGAACATTTATTTTTTTAATCCAATATAATATATGAATACCACAATGCACACACATATATAGAGCATATATTTTGATATTTCAATATATTTAATTTTTGTGATTGAAAGAGCAACAACAAATTTTTGCAAAGTGGAACTCTAAGAGATAGAAAAACCACTTAAAATATATACAGAACTTGCGATACTCCTTTTGCTATCAACATTTTCTGCTAAATTAAGATTTAAAAAACTCTTTAGTTTCAAAGTATCTAAGAAATCTCTTAAGCATCTTATAATCCATTTTACTACGTGTTTATTTGGGAGTATGATTGCGGTTATTTTTCAAAGTACTTTTCATGTCGAAATGCATCAAAATAATACTTTTTAAAAAAATTATTTTTGAGATCAGCATATTATAACGATCTAAAATATATAAAAAAAATTAAAATTTTTAAAAACACGAGTTTGCTCGCGTTTCTAAACTCTCATCTCTCATTGCTACTTTCCAAAGTTACTCGTGTATTGACTCACAACTCCCACTACATGGCTAATATTAGTCCAGTACAACTATAATGACTTTCCCTAGGTAGTATTATATTCACAGGATTAGTATTATTCATATGAAACATGCTAAGAAATTTTTTAGCATACTTTGTTTGCGAAAACTTTGGCATGCCTTTGTCTTTTTCTTAAATAATTCTCATGCCATGAATTTGCTTTGCATATCCAAAATCCTTTATTTCAAATTCCATTGACAACTATTTTCTAAAGTTATTTATATCCTATATGCTTGACCCTATAATGAGCTTATTATCCACGTATAATAGTAGAATGATGTAAAAGTTGTTAAAGTGTTGGGCATAACAGGAATAATCTACTTGACATCTTGTGTACCCAGAACCACACAAGAAGTTGTCAAATTTCTAGTACACTATCTTAGAGCTTGCTTCAAACTATATATATATTTTCTTTGATTTTCAAATAAAGCTATTCTTTAATGTATTATTAACCCTTATTATAGATGCATTTAGATACATTCCTCTAAGTCATCGTGAAAGAATGATGTTTTGACATCTAGTTGTTCAAGATGTAAGTTTTATAGTCATTATCCCTAGAACTACTTTTATTGTTGTGAGTTTGACAATAAGAGAGAATACCTTATAGTAATCACTACTTCTTTTTTTGTTAAAACCTTTTAACAAGTATGGCCTTGAACTATTTGTTGCCATCATATGCAATATTTTTCTCGAAAACTAACTTGTTTTTCACAATATTTTTTTCTATGGATAGTTTGGTTAACTCCAATGTCTGATTTCTCAATAATAAATCCATCCCATCTTTCATAGTTAACTTCCACCTGTTTGAATTTTCATCTTACAAGATTTCTTTATAACTTTATGATTCACCATAATCTGTATGTAGAATATAATTCAGAGAAAATATGAACCATTATCCAGGTTTCACAAATCTTGCCGGGATATGATTTACACGGTTTTGAATCTACTTATAGAACAATGAGTAAGGATATGCTTGATTCTTCTTGTAGAGCATCTAGGCTTTTGCTATGCACCATAATCCTAAAAAACCCATTAAAGCTTAAAAACTTAGGCTTTTACATAACTGTATTAGTTATATTTTTTGTTGTATTAGATATATCTTTATTCAAAATTTTCTCATTAAAGGTCACATCCCTAATTCTGATTATTTTTCTATTTTGATCATCCCAAAACTAAAACCCAAATTATTCATCTTTAAAGCCCAATAAAGAAACATTTTTTTTGGATTTGACATGAAGTTTCTTTGATCGTCATAATCTATATGAATGTAAGAAACTCTCCTAAAGAACTTTAGGTGAGAAAGTCTTACTTTTTTCCTCTTTAGACTTCATCAGGTAATCTGTATTAAAAAAGAATGGATAGTCCATGACTGATCATGTAAACTACAGTGTGAACTGCATCAGCATATAATGTTTAAGGTAACCTCTATTGCAACCTTATGCTTTTAGCTTGTTCATTAATGGTCCTATTTATTTGCTTAACAACACCATATTGTTATGTTATGCCTAAAATGATCTTATTTATCCTAATACCATTGGTGGCACATACTTCTTAAACCCTCCATCAATGTATTCTTTTTCATTATCATACATCAAGTATTTTAGTTTCAAACCTAATTTAGCATTAACCATGACTTTCTATTTCTTGAATATCTCAAACATATAAAATTTAATTTTTAGAAAGTAAGTTCATGCTTTCCTATTAAAGTTGTCCTTTGTATCGACATCGTAACATACCCATTAAAAAAACAAATTTAGTTTTTTTAGAAATGGGGTAAAAAATGGAAGGAGAAGTTACCACCTCATATTATTATCACTAAGAACCCTAATTAGTTTGCTGAGTTATAAGATAAGTGAATGATTATGCTAAATGGAATATATTATCACCTCAAAATCATCCCAAATAAGATAAGTCGCATTGTTACTCTTATCTTCTATTCTTATTAGTTTATTGTACCTTTTACTAGTGGTCTATCTATAAGGGTGATAATAGATTTATTGTTGTGAGTTAAACATTGGATGGATATTTGGACTCAAGCCTAACCATTATAAAACCTGATAATATTTTCCACTTCTAGTTATTATTATTTTTTTATAATACTTGGTGAATTAACATGTCCACAGCTAGTGATTCGTGATTATGATCTATGACCAATAGTTTATCAAGTCATGTCAATGAATAACCAATTGGTTTATATTGGGCTCATTGAACTCAACTTAGATCATAAAAAAAGTCCATAAATAATATCTTATTAAGGTTTCTTTATCCTATCGTACTTAGAATCTTTGTTGAATGTATGAAGATTGTATGCCTCAATCACATTCAAATAGTGACCATTATGAGTTCATCTACTTGGAATAGGATCTAGTGACATGAAAGTCCTTTATGGACTAAATTATTTTGACAGTGACCTTTTTAGGGTCTATTTTTTATTCGATGTATTATTTAACAACCACTTTCTTATGATTTAGTTTTTTATTGGTTACCATTATTAGTATTGTTACATACTGGTGCTATAACTCTTGTATGTACCACTACAGTAACTGGACAACTTATTTAAACCCAGGATATTCATATCACACATAAATAAATTACTTTGTCACCTTTAATTGATATCTAAGAGTAATGACCTTTAAGGGTTCACTTACATTAGGAATTGTTGATGGATGACTTATCAAAAAAGTTTGATACATTTCAAAAAAAGATTTTAATTTTTAAAAATTAAATTACAAGTCAAGGTGTTACTCCCAACCAATGTTCAAAGTAAGTCTTCTTATAAGTTTATTTGCCTTAAACATTGTAGGTGAATAACAATGATATATTTTTATTGGAGATTAAGCAAACATGATTTAGAAAAGAAAGTATTTATAAAAACATTAGAATTTTAATGTGGGCTGAAAACATTAACGAATTTAGTAACTAAGATACAAAATTCATCGGACATGAATATGTATGCATAAATGAGAAAACATTTTCTTATGTTATTTAAATTGAATAGTAATGTGAATATACTTATCACACATAAATGAAGTGATATTATAATATTTGAGATAAATATGACATGAACAAAAACACATAAAATAGCATGATGCAACTTGAGGGATTCAACTAAAATGCAAGCACAAAAATCAATACGATAGTAAAACTTATTCAATAAAAAACATCATCGATACACATCAAAATCAACAACAAATCAAAACAATCATTCAAAAAATATTTGGGGTTCAAAATTGACCTTTAAGGAATGAGAAAAGGTTTGGAAAGCTGTTGGAATAGTTAAGGGCAGTGCTAGACAATGTTGCCGCTACTACTATTGTTTCTTATACATTTTCTATCTGTATTTAGAGCATCGACATCATACAATTTGGAGTTAAACCCTTTATAAAAGTTTTATATATACTTCAAATATTTCTAACTTATCTAAGTTTACTTCTTTCTAACTTCTATAACTTTATATAGAGGCTAAAAACTAAAATAGGAACTGAGTGGTGGTGAACTTCTTGACAGATTCTAATTTCTTTGTTTTAGCAATGTTTTAAGCTTTAAAATGGCAGAACTAGGTTTTGGACTCTTATATAAGTTTTAGATCTATGTCTTATCTTTCTATCAAGTAAAAATTACCTAAAATTGAGGTGTGTAGCTCTATTTATGACCCAAACACCAAGAGGTGTTCTGGTTTGGCTAGAGTTTTCAAAGTTGTTTTTACGGGGGTTGTAACTAGAGTTTTTTGGGTTGTATAATAATATTTGGAGGCTAGTTTCTATAATATAAAAAAAAGAGCAGAGGGGTTAGAAAAATAAAGGAAATGGTGCTGAAAAATGGTAAAGAGAAAGATGTGTTGTCACCATAGTGAGGAGTGAAGAGTTGATTGTTTTCTCTATCTTTTTTTTTGTGGTAGGAGCTTTTCTTTCAAATTCCAAAGACACTTTCTATTCTTTCTCTCTCTTTATCTCTTGGTGGCTAGGGTTTTTGTTGGAAGAAATGGGTTTAGATGTTTTATATGAGAGAGATAAGCTTATATTGTTTTTATATAGTGACTCCCTCTTTCTCTATAATTCACTCATTTATTTATAACCCATATATTTTGTTATCTTTTCTTTAGTTACTTGATCCCCATGCAATTTTATTTTGTTTGGGTCCCTTATTTCTCTTACTTTACACTTTAGCTCATTTGACTTTTACCATTTTCTTTTTATTTTTAATTATTGGTCCCCATGCAACTCCATTTTATCTTGATTACTCATTTTCTTGTTTTTAACTTTAGTTGGTTGTCTATTTTGCTCCATATTTTTATTTTTCATTATGTTATTTTTTTTGTATCTTGGTTTTTTTTTTTTGAAAAACAATGGTAACATCAATTTGATAAAAAAAATAATAATTAAGAAATATGAAATGGATGCAAATACATCAAAAACATATATATTTTTTAATTTGATTTTCTTGAGAGGACATTAGCAAGAGAAAAATAATTTAAAATTACAAAAAAGCATGTGAATGGTTGAAATGCATATAAAACATTTTTGTTCTTTTTTCTTTTTCTTGGACTTTTAGAAAATATTTTGAAAAGAATGGATAAAAAATTAGGTTATCACATCATCGATGAAGGTAATATAATACCGAGAACCTCTAAAAGATGCCATTAGAGAAGGTCCTCGTAAATTCATATGAACCAATTCTAATTTTCTAAGTCTTAGTGCCTTGCCATCCTTTATAAATCCAAGTTTCTTTTACTTTCCTAGAATGCAGCTCTCACACATGTCTATATTAACTAACTTTAGCTCTAGTAGTATTCTTTTTTACAAAAGTAGTTTCATCCCCTTCCGACACATATGACCAGTCTACATTGCTATATTTTTACTTGATTTTCAACTTCAATAGAAACAATGGTATTTCCTAATCTTGATGTCATATATAAGGTGCCCACTTTCTTACCATGAGTTGAAATCATTGCTCTATTTGAAATATTTCATATGCCTCCTAAAAAATTTACTAAATGACTAATGTTATCAAGTTGTCTTATAGAAATCAGATGTTTTTCCAGTCAAGGAACATATCTTACCTGCTGTAAATTCCATAACCACACCATAATCACCAAAGAATATAATTCTGCATAGTTTCCTGGTATGATGTATAATGAAATGAATCGTCTATGTTAGGGACCCAATAATTAATTAGACCATGAACAATAAGAATCAGAGCATTATATACCTCCTTAATAGTAGCATTTATAGAATCAACCTCCATTTTGTATGGATTTGTTCAGCTCCTCATGAAGTGATCATTTTTATCACAATTCTAATAATCAAATGGTTTCTTAGGCCCTAACTTGATTTTATTCCTAAATTTAGAATTTGATGAGGGTTGAATTGAAACTTGAACTTTTATTTGAATTTTTTCTATTTATTTCTTCAACTAGAATCAAGTCTCAAATGTCTTCATAATTCATTTTAAATTTTTCAGTAGAGTTGCCTATAGCCATTCGTATGGCCTCCTAATTATTTGGGAGTGAAGGAAATAAAATCAATGTTTGGATCTCATCATTAAACTTAATTTCAATAAATGACAATTGATTTACGACGGTATTGAGTTCATTCAAGTGTTGTGTAAAGAATGTGTTTTTTTGTCATCTTTTGGTTGAAAAAAAATTTCAATAAATGCTTTTTGTTGTTTATTGATGGCTTCTCAAACATGTTAGAAAGTCCTGCAATGGTCATTTCTTTAATAACATCGTGCCTAACTTTTCTTGATTGGGTTAATCGTAAAACTATTAAAACCTTTCTATAAAAAAAAGTCTTATTCTCCCTTCTTCATTTTTTCCTACTTCTTCCATAGAAAAGGAAGATAAACTTTTTTCTTGTAAAGACAATCTTTAATATATATATTCTTAAAAACTCAAAATTCATGTCATCAAATTTCTCTATTACAACAAGTTTTACTTCTAGTTATAATTGAGTAAGAGTACATACAATTATTGTTGGATGAAAGTAGTAGAACATAACAAAGAGGTTTGTAGTTACTAAGCAAATAAATATTCATACTTTTATAGATGATGTTGCTTGTTATGAAAAGATGCTAGCAAAATAAGGAGAAAAAAATCCAATAAGAGGGACATACCTTTTTGGCTATTTAGACAATGTCATGGGTGCACACTTATTGACTAATTTAGACTTTGATGAGGAGTTTAAAGAGTTCCAACAACTTATATCAATAATAAAAATAAAATATGGTTAATCCTTTAAGATCATGACATTAAAAAAAGCCTAAAGATGACACAAATTTCGGCAAGTAAAAATTTATAAGGCTACCAAATAGTAAAAAAAATAATAATAAAGAGTACTCTTTTGATATTAAAAGAGCTAAAGAAATATTTAACCAATTGATGTATGTATGATAAATTAAGCTCTTTGACAATCACATTATTCTTATTGCTGATAAAATTATAGGAAATAATACTATAAGTGGCATGAGTTTTAAAAATATGACACTAACAATTATGTAGTCTTTAATAACCAAATCTAGAAGGCTTTAAAATATAGACACATCCATTTTCTATATAAAAAGATGAAAGTAGATGGTGATTCATTCGCTAAGGTCACTATAATAATGGCTACTCCTAAACTTTATTGGCTTCTAAGAAGTGAAAAGCTATATAAAAAAAAAAAACAAGGTCTGATTGACCACATCAAAGGCTAGAATTGGTATAGTTGTTAGTAGTAGAAAAAAATATAGACTATGAAAAAGCCATAAAAATGATTTGATAAGCCTAAGATATGCCTCATAATGAGCTGTATAGACCCCTTACCTATCACATGATTCTTCTCAAAAGTGAAGACTTGAAGGGTAATGCTAAGAAAATAGTAATTCAGTGATAAGCCAAGACATTTAAACTTAAAATACTAGCTAACAATAATTGCCACAAGAACCCAACTTGATTTCTTAAAAGCTGTTTTATTATGCAAAAATGGCCAAGGCTTCAAGATCTATAAAGTTAAAGGAGTAGTAATCATAGTGAAAGCTCATCTGTGATCCTCTGTTTGATAAAAAAAAAGGGTTTATATTAGTATTAAAACCATAAAAAAACTAAGATCCCTGCTAATAACAATAACTTACATGTTAAATGGAGTCGCTAAGATTAGTTGATTTGATGCCACAACTCTTTTTTTTTCATTAGGAGATATAAAGGAACTAATCCTTTATTCTTCTATGACCATAAAAAGAAAAGGGATTCTAGCTGTTTATGAACATTAAATACTTAATCAATAAGAATACCATTGATAGACGCTTCACTCTTAGGTTGTTCTTAATTTAGTAACCCTTCATATCCACGTCATGACATGGAAGTAGAAGAACATGATCACCATGACATTAATTAATGGTATAATTTTGTTGTATTAGGAATATTTATATTGGTATCCTCATTCATTCTTCTTTTTTCTTTACTACTATTCTCTTCTGAACTAAAATGATACTTTTATAGTATGACATCTACCCTAGAAAAGATAACTTCCAATAAGATGCATTTGCCTTCAACACACTTTGAGATGTTTCATTATTGATGGCTTATAAGATTTAGGTTTACTAGCAACAAATAGTAAAAGGGTTTCTTTCAGTAGTACTAGAATCTAGTGAAATATTTTTAAGAAGATCAATAACAAAAAAGGATAATGTTTCAATAACTTCAGTAATTAAAACCCTAATAATCACTACAATGATATAAAGTGATGTTATTTTTGTAAGAAAAGGCTTTTATTTGAGGATGACATGTATAACAGGTCTATATTAGAATTTCTATAGAAGAAGCCAAAAAAGAAGGAATAACTAGCTTCAATAATAAATAATAAGATAATATAGAAAAATAAACAACATGTCTAAGTTAAAACACTTTGATTAGAGAAGTTTACCATAAGCCTTGTCTTTAACTTAATAATGACAATCTCATCTTTTTTTTCCTTGTGAAATATAGGAAGATCTTAGATCTTGACAAGATCAGTTATCAGTTGAGGCTGATGATCAATAATAGGAAGAGAAGTTGTGAAAAAGAAGTATTGTAAAGTTATAAACAAAAAAATTGATACATTCAAGATAATTGAAGAAAAATATTCTTATATGAGGCTTTTCCAGTAGGCTATTTACTTGATTCCTAGAAGAAAAATGTTCTAACAAGACTTTTAAAGGTTTTTATTTTTCTTTGTTTACTAGAAGACTTTTCATCAAAGAATAATTTCTTTACTATCTTTTCCAAATAAATGGTGTAAATAAGGTTTATAGTCTTCTTGTGTAAAGGGGGAAACCTTGTATAATATCCCACTTTACATGATATGAGGGAGAAGTTTTGTATGTTAAAATGGATGAAGTAGTGCTTTACCATTTCATTACTTATTTTACTTTTTCTAGGCTTTTTAAAGTTGTCATGTCTAGAATATCTTTATCCATAGCATAATACATTGGAAAAGAAAACCTTGGATAAATCCCAATTATATTGCTATAAAATAAAGGTTGTAGAGATTAAAAAAATCATAGTTATTTCTTGATATTTGATCTATCACTAGACCAAAGTATAGATCCCTGTAAATAAAGATATTTCACCAAACTACTATATTTACTTTTCTCTAATAGTTTGATCATTGAAAACGGGGGAGTAATGCCCATAAAAAATCATATCATGTAAGGGGAGACATCAACACATTAATTTTTTTTATATAAGAAACATAAAGTTTCTATGTATTTTCTGAAAGAAAGTCTATAAAAAAAGGATTTTAGTAGACTTTCTCCTATACAAATAAATTTTAGGTCAAGGAAGGTGATATTCATATATGGTTGGTGTTGTCCTAATGTCATATAGATGTGACTCAATGTAAAAGGTCTTAAACCAATTGTCTTGCCTTTAGCCAAAACTACTGCTATCTTTAGATGGGTGCTATTGGTTTTTTGGACCCAAAATAGACTAGGTATTTGTATATCCAATATAGTAGAAGATCATATGTTCCCTGTAAGAGGAAAAATCTATTTTTTTTTATCAATGCACTAAATTCAGGAGTTCCTAAAAGCAAGTCTTCAAAAGGACTTGTAAAGATTTTGGAAGCGAAAAGTTCTCCTTTTCCTGGGTATAGGCCTTGTGTTAAGGTTAGGTCATGCAAAGTGATAGTTTACATTTCATATTTGAAAATAAAGATGTTGTTAGACTTTGAACAAAATAAAAAAATAATGGCCAATAATTTCTTGTTATGTTTGGTGGTAATTCTAGATAACCGAATAACATTGAAGTTCTTATGATGTTTTTATTATTCACTAAAGCTTTATTGCATCTTGCATACCCATCTAACGTAATCTGCAGTAGCGACATTTAGCCATATTAGAATTCATTTTTTTTTCATGTATTAAGATTTATATATTCTTCTTGTAGAGGAGTTTTTTGTTTCTTAATATCTAAAGTGAAGTGGTGGTCTTCTTTTTATGGTAAATTTTCATAAAATAAATCAAGATATTCTATATTCATGTCTCCTAGTATAACACTTATTGTAGACAAATTGATGTTAGGAAAGTAGTCTATTAAATTTTGGTAACGAGAAATGATCATAGTTTTTTATAGAACAAATCTTGAGACTACCATTTTTATCTCAAGGAGGAAAATGAATATTTAGAGTTGTTGGTTGAATTTTTACAATAAAATTTCTAAGTCCGTAAAAAAAAAAGCTTAGAGATATTTCAAGTGAAAGATAACAATTGAGAATAGTCTATGAAACATCATGCCTAAAAGATAAATCACTTCTTATTTTTAAATTAAATTGATTGGTTAGAATGTTTGAAATGTTAGACATACTTTAAAATATGATTGATGCTTTTTTATGTTGAATAATGTTATATGTCATGTCATATTTTCTTGATTTAATCAATTGATTTCAAATATAGATATGATGAGGAAGTATTCCTTCAATTATAAAATAAAAGAACATAAATGATATTATTTATATATAAAAAATAAACATCCATGTATTGAACATGTGAGAATAATGATTGTTCATAATAAACATGAGAAAATAGCTGAAATCAACCAAGTATAATAGAATTTACTATACTACAAGAGTCTTGATTAACTATGAGATTTAAAGAGATAGTCGCGTACCAATAAACCAAGTAACTGCCATGATTGCAAGGGAAAATGTCTAACTATAAGAATTTGAACATGTGTGAATAATTAAAAATCCAAATTCTATTAAGAAAGGAAATCCTTGATATAATAACTAATTACAAGTCAAAAGATTATCTTAAAATTCACATGATGTCAATAAAAAATAGGGTTCAATTTGTATTAGAATTTAATAAAATCTTTTCACTTGATACTAATATTTGTATAAATTAGAACTCAAACTATGTATCATTATATAAAAGGCCACACAATCAATGTGAATATGGTCATCCCTATATATATATAATTTCAATATAATTTTCTTTATATTTCCCTTTAGAGGGTTGATATCACTTTATTTACAACTTTCCTTTATTTTTCTGCATTTTAATTCCTACAACTTTTTTCTCTCCTTCTTCTTAAGCCTTTTTTTTTATGTCACTTTAAAATAAATAACTTTTTTAAAGTTTCAAGTTCTTAGATCCCCACACTTCCCTTGGTTTTAAGATGTTGCTATATGCTTTCTTTTAAAATTAAGTATCTATTATGTAGTTTCTTCTTTTTTAGAATGTAGAAATGGTTAACCAATAACATATTGATCAAAAGAATATGTGATTGATTAATAGGTATCTAAGTTGATCATAACCTAATATAGAAACTAAGTGTTATGTAAATAAATGTCACATATTTTTTAAAGGTGTGAGTCATCTTAAGAATCCTACACTTGCCAAGATTCAACTTATATTATGATCAAATATAAAAGTCAAATACTTAAAGAAAAAGAAATGTGATGCATCATATCTTAGTGGCCACATTAGATAATTGTAGAAAAATTGAATAAGATATATAAAATGAATGACTACTAAATTTATGTGTAATAAATAATGTTTTTTTTGTTTGGATAGTAAGACCCAATTAGTTGTTACACTTATAGATCAAAAACCCATTTAGATGCACAACAAACCACTTTAAATTTGAGATATTATAATAATATTATCAAACTATTTCAATTACCAACTCCACCATAATTTTAGCATCTACTACTACCACCATCGAACCACCAAAATATTGTTGTGAACACCTTATCATAGTTCCATTTCCACTATTGCATTTTCTTCGAAAAAAGAAAATTAACAGAGAACCTTTTTCAATGTGTTTTTTTACAAAAAAAATCCTAATCATAAATTGAAAAGCCTATGCATGTATTTAATTAAATAAATTGAGAACCATATACGCCAATAAATACAAAAAAAATGTTAACGCGTCGATTCGACTCGCCTCGTTACATATATTTTTTTTGTCTAATGTAGAGAATGAATGTGTAGATGTTTTAACGTGTTTTTTTACTTCAAGTAAAAACATAACCGTGAATCAGAAAGTCAATACTTATATATAATAAAATAATGTAAAGATCATATATGTTAATAAAGACTTGTAAGATCTCAAGTTCATTTTTAACGTAGTAGAAAAATAGGACAATGTTGCAATTGCTATAGTAAAATATCATTTTCTTTTAATCTTTGTATAATAATTTTAAAAAATATATAAAGAAAGAAAAGGAAAAAGTTACAAAAACAAATTACAAAAGAATGAAGATAAAAACAAAATGAATAGTATAAATAGGTCAAGTATAGAGTGATAAATATTTTAAGTGTAAAGAATATAAAAAATAATTTTTTCTAAAATAATATAAATAAAAAAGATGGAAAAATGAAAAAAATAATTACAAAAAAATAAAAATAAAAACAAATAATGATAAATAAGATAAGTGTAAAATGACAAATATGCATAGTATAAAGAAAAACAATTATATATATATATATATATATATATATATATATTTGCCATTGTCACAGTACAACTATAACAAAAATTTAAAAAACATTATAATTATATTTTTTTTACCGGAATATCTTTTTCTTTCAAAGAAGTGTTTGTTTTGACTGTGACAACATGTTTTAGAAAAAAGATTATAATTTATTTTGTTTCAAATTAAATTTTTTAATATTTTTATATTATTTTGATATGCTGATGTCAAAAATAAATTTTAAAAATAAAAAAAATATATTATTTTTATATAAAAAAATATTGTTTAAAAAAACAATATCACAATTCTAAATAATATCTAAGTATATCTATAAAAAAAATTGTGAAGCTTCGGCAAAACAAACACAGCTACGACAATATTATTGGAATGCTGCGCGCCATGAAGAGAAGTGATCCTGGCAGTGAATAAAAAGATCCAAGAATAACTGCAACATGGCTATAGGGCACGCAATTTATGGCACCTCTTCAACGGGGCGATCTTGGATTCTCTCCCTTTTTTGTAAAGTTTTTATTTCTCTCGAGTAGTCAAAGGCATCCACATGTTCTTTGACTTTTTGCCTTGATGGTGCACATTATACGGCAAGAGCTAGTGCATGATAGCAAAATTAGTGGTGTCTTGAGCCAAAACAACCGATGCACATCATGTAATAATAATACGTCTTATATATTCAGAATTTGTACGGACAAACTGTTTCGGATATTCATGTTAGTAAAAAAGAAAATACTTATTATGTATTGGTGTGTTGCAACAAAGACCAACACAAGGTTGGGCAGTTCTGTTCTTTGTTTTGTGTTTGTGGCAGGCACCCCGATGGAGATTTGGTGGTCCCTAATGGCTACCAGCCGGAGACATTGCAGCTTGTGCTTGTAGGGCCTGGTTCTGATGGGATGGATGTGAAATTGTTCCATGTCTCAGGTGGTCTCTGTAAATGCATGCAAAGTGATTGTTGTGGTCTTCAGTCTTACAGCCGGGAGAGACCAGGTTCTTAGTTTTTACTGTAAAATTAGCCTGGTTTGGGACTAGAAAGTCGAAAGGGGAACACATGCTTTAAAGTTCTTGTTTTCTCTACAGTTTAATTTGTTTGGCCTTATCACCCTTGCTTTATCATTAGAAATTCAAGTCCCCTTTATCAATTTTTCCAGTCCCACTAACACCTGCCTCCAAATTCGCTGATGTGTCTTGAATGTTATTTTAGCATCGACAAAATAATGAAGCAACCTTTTTTAAGTTTCTCGATAATGATAATGATAATGACAGAGGTTTGAAATTTTAAATCCTGCTTTTTGAACAACTAAACTCATTCTAACGAAGAACATGATCATCTTCCAACTGCTTTTAGGACAACGTTGTCAAAGCATCTAAGATAGATAAAACATAGACACGCACCAAAAAAAAAAAAAAATACACCATCGCATCCATGTTCAAGCCAACATTAACGCCTCTAATTCCATGTTGCATTTTGCTAACCATCTCCGTACCTAGCTATTTTTCTTCTGTAAATAACTTCCTTGTATAGAGTTCTCAGATCTTTACTCATCTTGATTTACTATTTTTTAGTCATGCCATTTTAGAGGCTCGATGTACCAAATCAAAACTACCAATGTTCTGGTCATTACTTCCGTTATCGTTTCCATTATTACTATCTTCGTACGTCGCACCCCGCAACGGGAAGTAACCCTAAGAGTAGCTTCCGCCTCCATGGCCAAAATCACTGGTTAAACCAACGGAGCATTTTGGACTAGCAGCATTGGAGGAATTCCTGCTACTTGAAGCCATCAGTGTTGAATCAATGCTATTATTGTTAACACTTTGTTGCTGTTGACTTTCCCATCTATTTGCACTCCACGCCATGTCAGGCAATTCATCGGAGGCCTCACAGCCTGCTATGGCAAGCAGGGGCTGAGGAGATATCGATGATGATGAAGCACAAGAATTGTAATCCTCGAGAGTCGTCGGGGTCGAGTCTTTTGATGAACGTTTAGCTAGGTCACTAGCAATGAGTGTAGAGCTTGAGCAAATTCTCTTTACATCATACCTACTTATACCAAAATTTGTGACAGCACTGGCACCCCTAAATTTAATTGCTGCAATGTCGTAGGCCTCGGCAGCTTCCTCTTGTGTGCCTATATCGGAACAAGCGTTTAGGCATATATTTGAGCTACGTTCCTAAGCTATAAAATCCTTAATGTGCATAAAAAATGGTCTGAAAGTTAAGGCTGAATTGAAATGGTGTGAGTAGAGTGTATGTTAGTGCATGTCGATGAGACATGCATTAACGTTAAAACCATGAGCTAAATAAATTAACACCAATATCGCAACAAAAAGGGATTGGAAATTTTTAACACTTGGAATAAATGGAGGCCAAATAGCTATGTGCAAAACGTAGGAATATGATGTCATTAGAAAGGATACTGCACCATACACTTGTATAGTAGAAAAATAAAGGGAAAAAAAGAGAAAAAAAAAGTAACAAAGGCTTACTAAATGTTCCAAGGTACAAGTCCTTGTTTCCAGCAACCCTTCCTATTCTAGCTTGCCATCTTCCATGTTGATGATGCCTGCCAGGATAAAGGAAAGCAACTTAGCAAAAAAGGGGGGGGGAAAGGAAAGATATGTGGGGGATTCATATTTAATATTATTATATAATAACTATTCACACTTGATATATGCACATGGTTAACCATGTCTGCCTATTATTGCCTATGATAATTGAGAAAAAGCCTGCTATTACAGTAAATAATGGAAAAAAGCTCTATCATTGAAGTCGCTTTTTGCCATTACCTTGTCACTCCTCTGTACACAGAAGCTCCTCTTGAAAACCCACTACTTTTCCTGTCAAAATTTGAACAAAGCAATCAATCTTTCTCCGCTCTCGTCCCCTTTTCCTTTTCTTTTACTAATCAAATATTATAAAATGGCAACTACCTTCTCAAATTGGCTACAAATTCTTGTCTGGTCATGTGCTCCATCTCTTCAAGCTCTTTTTCATAAGTTCCCACCTAACATTTAAAAAAGAAAAAAAAAAGAAAAAGATTAAGATATTATTACATAAATGCAAATCTAATGGTGGAACCTTTTTTTAACACGTCAACTTAGGGTGACCAACAGCCTTACAGGGAAATTAATATGCGTTGTTGGACCCCAATACTTCAAAGCAGCTAAATCATAAGCCCTTGCTGCCTTTTCCTCCTTATCATACCCACCTGATTTAATATTTTAAACAAAAAGAATGACGCAGAAGAACAAGCACAATATTCAATGTATTTAATTAAGCAAACAAAAACATGTTAGTCAGCAATTAATAAATCCTACTCTTAGGTCCACAAATATGGACCATTTTGTAATATTAAAGAACATAATATATAAATAATATGGATATAAGATTTTCACCTACCGAGGTAAACTGCACAAGGGTTTGGGTGACATTGAGAGATGAATACCAAAAGTGCATGAAAAAAATAAAAAAATAAACCCGTTAGTTTATTCTTTGTAAGAAAAGAAAAAAAGAAGAGAGAGGACAAGATATACGTATACCATAGATAATTACAGAAAATATCAAAAGCTAAATTCCTCTCACCTTGCCTTCCTTTCCTTGTTTGTCCCTCTTTCCTGCAACTATTATCCCACAAATGGGCCTCATATCTCCCAGTCCATCTATGCCTAACAATCATAGAACACACAAACAGATAATTGCATATATATGGTAAAACAAAGTTTTTGTGATACTTGTATGGTGAAGAAAAGTTTAAATTAAGGAAGATGTTCCTACGACTTAATAAAGAAAACTGAAAGAAATTCTGAGTACCTTGTTACACCTCTATATTGTGAGGTTCTTTGTCCAAATGTCTCAATAGATTTACGAGAAACTGGTTTTTTAGCAAGTGATTTTGCAACTGGCCTTATACTGTTATCGACCACTTGCAATGGAGATATAGCAACTAATCCATTTTGAGAACTAGGACTCACTGTGAGTGATAATGATTGAAAATTGCAATTGTTTGCTTCATTTGGAGACTCCCCACTAGAAGAAAATGGTGGAGACGTCTGCCTAAGCCATGACTTGAACCCAGAAAAAGAACTAGCACTCTCAAAAGGCACATGGTACATGCCAGTTTCTTGGTTATGGTTATGGCTGTTGCTATGGCTATGGCTAGGGTTTGGATCACAGTGCTGAAGGCTGTCACTAGGGATTAAGGTTTGCGCATTGTCATTGAAATGGTAACTTTGGATGAAAGAAGAATGGCTTGTGAGACTATTCTTCCCAGTTTCTATATCTTTATTGGTGTTGAAGCTTGGTGCTAGATTGGGATTGATTCTATTGGCATGGTTTTGATTAATGTGGTGATCTTCTTGCTGACAGTGAACTTCGGTCTCATCAGAAGGTGAGTTTGAGTAACACCCCAAGAAATCCTCAAGCTTTGGACCATCTTCACTTATTCTACCTTCATCCATAGTGTTTTCATATCTCCAGTCTACAAATCACAACCAAATAAGGTGGAATATTACAGTAAAATCGTCATAATTCATGTTCAAGTTTTCATTAAAAAAAAAAAAACACATGCACTGAGAAGGAAAGAAAAGGGGGGCATGCAGTACCTGGGGTACCATTAGATGGCCGTCTAAAGGGATCAGCATCACAAAGAGATCCATCAGATAGCAAAGGCATGACAGAGAAACTAGCAGCTTGATCTTCTCTACCAAAGTCTTCATCAACTCTCAAGTGCGGACTCAGAGAAAACCCCAACCAATTGCTCATGTGATCTTTACACACAAAAACCTACAAGCGATTTATCTCACACACACACACACACACAAACAATCTCAAAACCTGTGTTGTTCAAAGCTTGTCCCTCCTTTTCATTTGTTCCTTCGTTTCACCGTGACTTAAGGTTTTGGTTTGGTTTTAAAGCTCAAACTTCAAAAAAATTTGGTGAGCAGTGCTCTGACTCTCTTTCACTCTCTCATCTGATGTTCTCAGCCTCTACATCTCTGTGTTAGCTGTTTCGCCAAGGATGCTTTGGGTTTCGTGCCCTCTCTTTCATTTCTTCTCAGTCTTTTTGCAGAGGTGGACAGGAGTCCCATGACATATACATAGACTCATTATTTGTATATTGGATGCAAGTGTGGCCAAATTTGATGCTCGTTTATTCCGTAAAATTGAGCTCTTTTCGTAGTTTTTTTTCTTACTTTTCACACTTAAAGGATGGGTGTTCTAAAAGTTGTATCGTTATTTGTATATTCCCTTTTTTTTATGGCAAAATAAAAATAAAAAATAAAAAATAAAAAATAAATTTCTATCAATTATGTTTTATCATTATCATGGTAATTCAATAGCATTTCTCTCGACATTAATTGGTACATCATTGGGTACTTAAAAACATCAATATGCCATTTGCTCTCTCTCTGTAAAGATGATAGATCATAAAATAAAAGAAATATGTAGATTTATTTCTAAAATTTATTAGATCATGGCTGATTCGGAGTTCAATTTGTGCATTATTATCAATGTCTAAAGGGAGCTATTGTGAGGACATCATGGAATTCAATTATTCGTAGACAAGGTTTTGGGTTTAGTTATTTTGATATAAAAAAAAATTATAATGTTTAGAAAATAACTAATTATATTTTATGAGTTAATTTTTTAAAATACACTTTAAAAAAAGAAACGAATACAAAAAGAAAAGAGAATATAAGAATATTTCCACCTAATATCTCTCTTATAAATATATATCTTTATTTCTTTTTAAATGGGTCCTAGAGGGTAATTAATAGGATGCCATTAATTATCGATGTGTAAACTCTTCTTTGATAATTAATTTTTGAATTGAATGTTAATTTTTTTATATAAAAATTTGAGTTTAATTTATATAGGATTTTCATGCTTATGAATCCTATACATGTATGGTTGGACCTTTCCATTAAGAGAACATGATGTCATAAAAAGATTATTGAATATAAAAGATTATGGAATATAAAAGCAAGATTGGAGAGGGATTATGGAAGAGAGAAAAACAGTGATATAAGATATAATAAAAAGCCTTTAATGGTATGATAAAAAGTGTTAATGCCTATTTAAATATATAAACAACCTAGCCTAATTGATTCAAGACATTTGTCTAATATATATGATTTAGCCAAATATTATGAATAATTTATTGAAAAATTTGAAGAAAGGTGTAGGTAAGAGAGTTCTTTAAAAGCATTTGAATAAGGTAGTGTTTTATATTAATGCCTTAGATATATAGATAAAGTTTATAAAAACAGGTTTGAGAAAAAGAGTAGGCAATATTAATAAGAAAATATATCATTGTAGGTAAAGAGGTGTAGAACTATTTCTATAGGGTTATGATTATGTGCTACTAAAATCAAAGGTAGTGATTTGAGGCTTAGGTTCAATAATAGAGTCCAATCTTTACTTTTAGAATATAGGTATTAGACCTGAAATGATAATAAATGATAAATTTAGATTTTGACTCATTTTTCTTGATTATGACCAAATTGGACTCAAAGGCAACCACTCGAACTCAATGGGCCTTGATATGGTCACATTGACCTAGCCAAAGTTCATTCACTGCAAAAGGAGTTTTATATACACTGAAACCAAAAAATTCATAAATAAGCATTTTTACACATTGAAAAAATTCAAGCAAAAATCAATTAATATTTATAAACAAAGATCAAATCTATAATGTGTTTTATTCTTTTTAACTCAAATGAAGGTAACCCCACTGATATGATAGCAGTTTACTATATGTGGAGAAGTGAACAAAAAAACGGTATTGTTAAAGACACCCTTCAACTTTATGTGTGTGTGTGTGTGTGTGTGTGTGAACCATATTCAATATTTTTCAATTTATAAGGAAAAGGATCCATTTAAGGATCAAAAAATAATCAAAAATACTTTTTTTTTGTTACATGAAAATAAAAGGTATCAACATTCGAGTTATAGGATCCATTTAAGGATCATACTGCCACCAGATTGATTTTTTTAATAAAAAAAATGTTTTTTCATGTATGAACTTTTTTTGAAGATTTGTTGAAAATAATTTTTATGACATAAAATTCCACAACAAGCTAACATTTATATCAACACATAAAATTGACACATCCACATATAAAATCAACACATCCACATGCGAAATCAAACAACATACCTTTTGTAACTCGTCCACTCAACTCTATCGTAAGGTATTAATTCCAACCTTATCACACCAAAAAATAAATTCTCGATGGCATCATACCTTGTGGATGCCATGCAACAAAGTGTATCCCAACACTTTAAATATTAACAATCGCATAAAACAAATCCATAACATGTTACAATTTATTCAAAATAACAAAAATTTATTTGGGATTTGAAAATGACCTTCAAAAGCTATTTGGATGGACTAAAAATAATAGAAATGGGATAACAAGTGTAGACAGGTGGTGTGCAGACGCTCAATGCGTTCACTATGTCGGATGATGTGGAGCGTGTGCATCATGTGCCACCATTGATCTATAGGAAAAAAAAACTATAATTCTTGGGTTGTAGTGATGATTGTTATTTATGCTGAGAGATTTATATATGATAGTGGTGAAGAAGATGAGCAGATCTTGTGAGAGAAGGGGGTTGTGATCGGCAGTGATGATGCTTTAATTATTGTACTTTGTAAATGAAAAGGAAAAAAAGGGCAATGAGTTTATGAGGGGGTTTGGAGAGAAGGGCTACTGGATCAGCGGTCTAGGAAAGGTTGATGGAAAAAAAGGTAATACTGAGAATCCAACTGGGAAGAAAAGAAGAGGAAAAGTCTATTATGGTTTTTTATCTTATGGTAGAAAGTGTCTTTTTTTTTCATCTCTAGTCACGTGTTTTGGGTTTTTCTTTTTTCTTTTTTTTTTGTTGTCTCTCTTTTTTTCTTTATGTTCTTTTCTTTGGTTTTTTGTGTTTTCTCTTGTGAATTTTTTCTCTGTGTATCTAATTTCTTTATAGCCTTTATTTGCTTATCTTTCCATGTTTTTCTTATCTTTTATCTCCTTATCTCTTCATCTCATAGTAGTTTTGGAAAGGGACTCAAATTCTTATATTTATTTAGCTCCCTATTTCCGTCCTTGCTTATCATCTAACTCCCTAATCTCATTATTGTTTTTCATTTTTCATTTTTTTCTCATTTGTTTTTGAAAATGTGTTGGAAATAAAGGTAAAAAAACATGCAACATGTCACGTATCTAGGTTCCTTTTTCTATATAGGCCATATATATTTGTACGTATGCCATCGTTTGGCAACTTTGTAACCTTTGAACCCCTTGAAATTCTTGACTCTTGTAAATTTTATATCCATGAATTTCTTTGAATTCATTCATTTTTTAATACCTTTGTAATCTTTAAATTCATTGTAACTTTTACACCTATGAAATTATTTAAATTCATATATTTTTTAGAAAGCCCCAATAAGACCATTCACCCCCTTTACTAGGATGGGTATATATGGTTAGGAGTGTGGGGTTGAGAGATTAGTCTTTTTTGGTAGAGGGTTCAAAGGTTAGGAGAAAATTAATGGTGGTGCAATGGGTACTCCTTTATTAAAAGTTATAAAAAAAGTTATAAAGGATGACCCTTTGCTAGTATTTATAAAGGAAGGGTGAGTAATGAGTCGTTGTAGAATCTTTTAAAGATGATCCCTTTGTTAGAGTTTATAAAGAGAGGTATACTAAATGACTCATTATTTAGAATTTAAAAGTAGAGGTCTGGTGAATATATCATAAAATTTATAGGGAGTGTATAAGGGATGATCATTTGCGAGTAATTTATAAAGGGGATATAATGAATGACCCATTGTAGGATTTAGAAGGGGGTGTGAATGATGAACCCTTCTTTTTTAACCCCTTGTTCAAGAGACTATCATATTTTTTTAATACCACCCTTTTAACCATAATAATTTAGGATTTTTGTGTGATGCTTATATTTAGAGAATAACTTATTTGAGGGAATGACATTGGTTAAAGTACTGTTAAGATTATTAAAAATATAATAATCGTTTGAGAGTTACTTAAGATATTGTTATGAGGTTTCACAAAAGGGTTTAATATTCTCCTTGTACGTGGGAGTTTTTTTAACAAAGAAGGGTGTCATGCATTACCCTTGATTCAAGACTAACCTTGGAATTTGCATGAATGGAAAATTCATACTCATTGCATAAGGGCATTTTTTAATTAAAAAAAAGGCATCATGCATTACCTTTAATTTAAGTGTAGCCTTGGAATTTACATGAATGAAAAATTTATTGTCCCTTAAGTGAGGTTTTTTAACATAGAAAAAAGGGTCATGCAACTTATAAAAACTCTTTGTATTTTATAAATGAGAAATTGGTCACCCCCTTTCATAAAGACTTTTCAGCATTAAAAAAAATAAGAAAAAGAAAAGGGATGTCATGCTACTTAATAGCTTCCTTTGTATTAAATGAATGAAAAATCCATGACCCTATTGCATGGTATCCTTTGGAGATAGAAAATGGCATCATGTATCTTAGAAGCATTCTTTGCAATTTTGTTTTAAAAAGAAACCCCTACCTAGCATATTCTTAAAAGGGTTAGGAGTAATTAATCCATTGGTAGTGGTTAAACTAACACACTATTAAGATGGTTTGAAAAGGTCAACATTTGATAGGGGTGAAACTTGAATACCATCAAAAGGTGGGAAAAATATACTAATTGATAAATGCAAAACTACCAAACCTGTAAAAAAATTGGGAAAAGTATACCTTCGACAAGGGTGAAACTAGTAGATGTTCAGGAAAGTAGTGAAAAATAAACCCCTTTTATAAAAGTGAAAATAGGAAACATTTAAAAGGGATGTGTAACGTTAAGCCCTATATTAAATTTTTGGAAGGAGTACCGTAAGGTGAGTTTTGTATTATATACACTTGAGAAGACCTTAAAAAGATTTGTCATTTGATATAACTTTGTTGAAGATATATATTGTATTTTTTTTTATTATATCAACCTTGAAAAGGGTATTGGAAAGGGTATTTAAAAAAGTTTTCTATTGAGAATAAGTCTTGTTAAAAGCTTACATTTTAAAAAGAATTTTAAGATGATAATTCATGAAAGTGTGTTAAGAGGTTCCAAAAAGAATTTTTTTTTTAGAATAAACCTTGTCAAAGACTAAAATCCTAAAAATATTTCAAAATAATAGCCCTAGAAAAGGTGTTGAGAGGACTCTAAAGAGAGTTCCCTCTTAAAAAATAAGTTTTATTAAAGAATGAAATCTTAAAGAAGAATTTCTTTTATGACAAGCTTCAAGATAATGTTAATAAGACTTTTAAGAGAATTACCTTATAAATAAGCCTTATAAAAAATTGATATCTTGAAGATGATTTTATTATGACAACTTTAAGAAGGGGGTTAAAAGAGCTTTAAAGAGATTTTTTTCTTTAAGAACAAGCATTGTCAAAAATTGACATCCTAAAACAGATTTTATATTAATAGCTATAAAAAGTATTGATGAGCTCTAAGTAGAGTTATCTTGGAATTTTTTTAAAAAAAATATCATGCATTCATGGATTTAATTATAAAATTTCCTATGAATATGCAATCAATTGTTTTAAGTCTTATTTTAAGGTTTTTTTTTTTAATGAAGGAATCATAACTTTAGCTAGACATCCTTATACTTTATTCTATTTATTGGATGGTCTTTCACCTTTTCATAAATCAAATGGTGTATTGTTCATCCTTTTCTTAGGTATTTGATAAAATAGCTCCCTATCAGTTCTGAGATAATTCTGAACTTATTAACATAGCATTCATCATTTCTTTCAATGTTCAATTTTTGCATTCAACAATGCTATTTTATTATAGTGAATAAGGAGTCGTGGTTTGATGGGTTATGCCATGCTCATAACACAACTCATAAAAAATAATATTAATCATATTCTCAATCTCATGAAATTTTTAGAGTAAATCTAAGTTACATTTCTACTATGTTATATATTACAAAATCAACAAAATAAATAGAAGAAAAAGCTTTATCAATCTTTTTATTTTTACGTATAATAAATAGCATTGAGCTTAATAGCTCATCACATAATTATCCCTTACCCATAAACTTTTTAAACACAATCTTGCTCAACATAGAGCCAGAAACTAAACTATTTTAAATGTCAGTTTTGAAACCCGACCCGGTGGGTCGACCCGGGGCTGGAACTAGGCCGAGTTTAAGAAAAAAAGTAGGGAAAGGCAAAACCTGTTGATTTTTTTTTACTAAAACGACGTCATTTTGATTAAAAAAAATAAAATTGACCCGGGCGACCCGGTGACCCGGTCAAAACCCGGAACTCGGGCCTTGGACTGGGCCGGGTTTAAAAAATATGGTAAGAAGCATAAACCACTTTGTTCGAGGTTAGTTCTTTCCTAAAAGTCATCTTTGGCACCACCCTTTCATGGCCTAGGATCTTGCATGTAGTTGCCTATGGATAGCTACTATCCATTATTAACTGTTACATATTTAGAAAAACTATTCATGTTGAAACATATATGATAGATGACTATAACATCAATCCATCATTATTTAGGATTGTCTATCAAGTTCACTTATAACACAACTGTATCAAGCTATATAGATTCTCTATCAATATTCTCTATCATGCTGGCTTGCATATTTTTTGCTTTAAGATGATGAAAATCCTTAGCATGGTGTCCTTGTTTATCATATACAAAACTAGTCCTTGCAAGTCTCTTGTTGCTTCCATTAGTGGTCTTGTAAGTGTGTTCTACCATAGTTCTTTCTTAGAAACTTGATTGTTTTTCTCAATCCTCAAGCATACTATTAGGTCCTCTATATCTATTTCCTTACATTTGTACTCCAAATAATTCTTAAAGTATTTTCTTAAGGGTGGTAGCTTATCAATCATCAATTCCACTATCACTAATTATTAGGGTGGATGAGAAATTATTTCTGTTAAAAATTTATTTTTAAAACAAAGTTATGTCTTTTTAAAATAGAGAATTGTGTTTGTTAAAATAAAAAAAATAATTTATTTTTAAATAAAATAACTTTAAATTAACTATTAGATTTTTCTATATTCCAAAAGATTTTTAACATTCAAAATAACTCTTGCCTCTTCAAAACCATTTTCTTTTACTTTTTTATTTCTTGTCAAAAATTTTACCTCCATCTTATAGAGAGTAACTCCTACGAATTTTATTTGCTGTCATAATAGTTGGTTCACAGATTTTCTATTCACTTTGTTTTAAATAGACTTTTCATAGACATAATTTCTCATTCATCCTAACATAATGGATGCTATATGTGAGTGGAAATTATAAATTACTCAATAATAAATATCTAATAAAAAATTTAGATGATTTACAAAAATTACAATGAACCCATCACGATGCGTGGGTAATTTACTAATTACATTTTGAAATAACAAGTGAAAAATGTTGAAGGATCTCTTTTTGTTTTTTGTTTTGTTTATTTTTTGTTAAGTTTTAGTCAAATTAAGATCAAGTTTCCCTAAAAGAGAAGCATAAACAGATAAAACAACATATAAGAATAATGTGAGGGATATTTAAGGTTTTTTTCTCCATTAAATTCTATGTTATTTATTTAATTGATGAGTAAATTTTTTATAGATGTTAAACTAGACAACTAGATTGCACAACATTGCATGTCAGATTAAGATTTTTTTAACATTAAAAAACAATATTCAGGTCATGAAGAATTGTTTGCAAGTTTCATTAAACTCGACCCTAACCTTGAAACTATCTGACTTGACTTCTTGTCTAACCTGGTTTCAAATTAAATAATTTGAAAGTTGCCTCGACATGATCCAATCATATGACAGATCCAAAAGCAGCCCAAACGACATGTAAAAACATGGTTTAGCATTAAATCTTTTTTCAATATGATATCTTCTTTGTAAATATTGAGACAATGACATATTCAATCAACCTAGGCTTCTAGCTAAACCAGTCAAACCCATGAACCGAGTCATGGACTTCACTGGGTTTAATAACTTTTTTTTTATTTAATTATGTAATGAAAAAAACAGACGCTCACCAAATCGAGCATCGACCCAATGAGAGATGTTTGTTTGAGAATGCGATAATCTCATATAAAGAAAACTTAAATAAATTATGGAGTCTATTCCTAATAATCTCAAATTAACCCGTCAAACCTCTGATTCGAGTTAGGAACTCCACTGGGTTTAATAAATTATTTTTTAACATTTTTTACTTAATTATATGATAAAAAATAGACGTTCAGTAAATCGAGCATCAATCCAAAGTTGAGATGTTTTTAGAACGAGATAGTCTCATAGAAAACAGATTATAATAAATTATAAACTATAAAGTTCAATTCTCAATTAACCCAAGTTAACCCTCCAAACCACCAATCCGAATCATAGACTCCACTGAGTTTAAGATTTTTTTTATTGAATTATGTAATGAAAAAATAGATGCAAACAAAATTGAGCATCCATCCAATACGGGATATTTGTTTGAAAATGCGATAACTCAATAGAAAGCAAACCGAAATAAATTATGAAGTTTATTTTTTATAATACCAAGTTAACCTGCCAAACTTGCAATTCGGGTCATGAACTTCAATAGATTTAATATTTTTTTAACATTTTTTATATAATTATATGATGACAAAAATAGACGCTCGCAAAATCGAGTACCTACTCAAAGTTGAGATATTTTTTTGAGAATGAGATGACCCCATAGAAAGCAAACTATAACAAATTATAAAACTCAATTTCTAATTAACCCAAGTTAACACTCCATACCAGCAATCGGGTTATAGACTTCACTGTGTTTAATAATTTTATTTTCTAAACTAATTTTTATTTAAATATATTACAAAAAAATTGACACTCGTAAAATTGAACACCAATAAAATATCAGGATGTTTATTTGAGACCGCGATAAACCTACAAAAAGCAAACATAAACATATTATGAAGTTTAATTAAAAATTAGCCAAATGTTATAGGATTTTTAAGATAAAAATCAATAAAAACAATTAAGGGAAAATGACGTGTGGACCTAGTTGGCCTAGCACACATAGGCCTTTAAAGAAATCCAAGCATGCTTAACCCTTTTTTCATTGTTTTTAAGGGTTGGGTCCCTTCACAAAAGGAAAGCACCTGCTTGGAATCCGGCCACCATGGTGGTGACTGGAAAATTAAGGGCGATTGTTTTGCCTAAAAATCTATTTTCAACTTATTTTCATCTAGAAACACATAATAAACAGTTATAGAGCCTAAAAAAAACCAATTAATCAACCTAAAAAACCTCAAAAGGCCTAAAAACACAAAATTAAATAAAAAAATCATCTCTCAACCTTGATCTACGATTTTCAAATGTTGCCAATTTATGGCAAACCAACAAATTTCTTTCACCTTTTTTATTTTCAGATGAATTTCTTTATCTTCTCTCAAACTCAAGGGACTAAAATATTAAGAAAATTAAAATTGAGGCCAAAATTAAAATTGCGTAAAACTAAAGAGACTGAAGAGGAAGAAAAATAAAAATATATGGACTAAACATAACTTTTTCTAGCGTATTAGAGATTGTCCATAAGACTTCTCCTTGTTTTATACTTTTATCCTCTTTTATTAAATTATTTCTTTCCTTAACAAGTTTTAAGAAATTTATCACTAATTTGGGCATCGAAGGCAATAATTGAAAAATAAAAGCTTGAGGATGAAATCAATATTTTTTTGTGTCACTATGGATTGTTGCAATGATTTACCCAACCATTTTAGTATATTTTACCGGATTTGTGGCTCACACTATGTCGTGGGTTTGATCAATTTTTTTAAACTTAAAAATAAAAATAAATGTGTTGCTAACGTGTCCTAGTAAGAAAAATAATTTAATCATGAAATAAGACATCTTGTTTAAATATCGTGATAATGACATATTATACGACATCTTTTTTTAAAAAAAACATTAAGACGACAACATACTGAATTGACTAGAGCAACCCTTGTTAAAATGCAAAATTCACAACTTAAGTCATAAGACTGCAATAACCCCATAGAAAGAAAAAAAAAATTATAAAGCCCAAATCCCAAACAACATGTTGGAGGAAAAAATTAAAAAAATTAAAAAAAGGATAAAAAAAGTGATTCGAGTCAACCCGAGTAAATAAGTTGAACTTGTTTCACAAGTCATGAGAACAAGATAACTCTACAGGAAAAAAAATGAAAAGATTTAACAAAGTCCAATTCCCAACTAATCTAATGTTGGAAGATGAAATTAAAAAAAAATATTAAATTTAAAAAAAAAAGAGAAAAAAGACATCTGTCAACCCAAGCTATCTCATCAAACTTATAATGATACAGATCATGAGAACAATGTAAAACCTTGGAAAACAAATTTAAAAAATTTCCACATTTAAATACCAATTAAACTAAACTCGTGACCTGTGTCATGTGACTAAGATAACATCAATGAAAGGAAACAAAAACATAAATATGAATTTCAATATCTAATCAACTCAATGTCGAATGATGAAAAGTCAATGTAGGTCAACCTTTTAAACTTGGGACTCGGATAAGAAGATTGGAATTAACTCATAGATGGGAAATCAAGAAAAACAATTGTGACGCTCAATTCCAAACCAACCTAATATTAGAGGTTGAAATTCAAAAAAAAAAATTGAAAAATAATAATAAAAAAGACTTGATCGAACTTGGGTCACCCCAACAAACTTGCAAAACGAGTCATGACACCATAATTACGCCATAGAAGGTAAGAAGAATTACAAAACCCAATTCTCAATAAATTCAATATTAAAGGATGAAGTTGAAAAAATATTGTTTGTAAAAATAACAATAATAAAAATAAGAACCAAATTTGACAGAAAAGTTTTTTGGCAACCCACTTTGGTTTTTTCGAGAATGCATGTGCGGAAATCAAGGTGAGAAGAGAGAAAAGAGAGGAAAATAAAGAAAAGAAGAATGATTCATCGAAGCCAAACAAGTGCTCTTGACACTACATGAGTTACACGTGGAGGTAGACTATAGTGAGACGATTCAGATGACACAAAGGACAGGTGAAATCAATTGTTGGTGGACATCATATGCGCCTCCAAAATATGGCGACCTTTCTCATTCATTTACACACGCCAATAACTTTTTTAATTTTTTTCCTTTGTTTTTCAAATCAGTCCATGAATTAGAAAGTTTTGATTTCATCCCTAAAGCTTTAATTATTTTAAATAAATAGAATAACATTTGTTTTTTTTTTCTCAAACTTAGCACCAATTAAACACTATATTCTTTTCCCGACCGCGAGAATCCCATGCGAAGCCCACAGAAGCAAACCGTAAGGAATCCCAGATTAACCAAACCCAAAAGAAATAAAATTTAAAAAAAAAAACCTTGAACAATCGAAAAAAAATCATTGTAAATTCACTATAGTAATTCAGAGTGATTATGAGAATAAAACAACATTGATTTTTGCTACAACAATATCGCTACCTGCGTTAGCAATAGCCCCACAATATTAAGTATTACGTTAGAGAATAAAATGTGTGTTCAATATATGGTTCATCGCATTGAGTTAATTTTAATTTTAAATGCAGCTAGAAAAAAAAATCATTCGGATCAAGCCTTGTTGTTCAAATAGATTGCAACAGTCTTGAAATTATAGCTATGAAATCTAATTCAAGACCATATTTAATTAGGTGCTTGAATAATGGAGTTATTAAATCAATTCATTCAAGACCATATTCTTGTGTTTTTAATTTTCTTAAACAAGTTTAAATATTTGCCGGATTGTTTTTCAAGTTGAGAGTAAAAGGTTGAAGCTGCTACAAGGAACGATTGGGCTGAAAAACCTTTTGAAGGCTAAGTAGATCTCGCAGCAATTTCTTTCGATTGGGCCTTGGAGGAAAATAAATGAAAAATGTAGTGCGAGGCTAGCTAGGAGGTATCGATTGTAATATTGCTGAATCATTTTGTCCAGCCCATCAAGCCATGGTTCATTATGACAGCTTATGCAGCTATTGTCTATGAAAATCGTTCATATGCCTTCACATGAACGCACACACAAACCTAGGAGCCATATGGTTTTGGTGAGGGGTAGAATTTCTAGAACGGATTTTATAGTTTTGGATGACCAAACCGAGGAGACTGACGGAGTGTTAGGTACGGTACGGTGTTAGAACTTAGAAGTTGTCGTTAAGAATTTTTTTTTATTAAAATAATATTTTTTATATTTTAAAAAAAATTATTTTTAATACCAAACAATTCAAACACATTAAAAAAATAATTTAAAACAAGAAATTCAAATTTGACCGAAATCACGGTGCAACCATGTTGACAAACGGTGTCCGATTTCCATCAAAATTAACCTATATCTTCTTATTTAAATAAAATGAAGAAGAATTAAAAGTCCGGCCATTATTACACACTAATTGGTATAATAAAAAAATCTTAAAAAGGCAATCAGATTGGCTTTTAGTCCACATACAATTTCTCCTTGTTCAAGGGACCTAATCTTTAACAAATCCATGTCTTAATCAACACAAAAATCTTGACCAATATGAAGGCAGTCCCCACTGTTGAATTACATTGCAACCAAGAGTTTCTCCGCTTGGCCTTTAGCAGACTAATCTGTCAGAAGATTTTGTCTGCTTTAGCTTTAATCACAATATTCCCTCACTTTTATTTTTCATATTTTATTTTTCACTTGTACCTCGCGAGTCATGTGTTTAGCTTTTTTTCAGAAACTTGTCGCTGTACACTGTCGAAACAGTGTCAGCTCCTCTCTTTTCACCTAATCCTTAAAACAAAACAAATTGCCTTTTCTTGTCTGGATATTATTGCTGTTATTTGCAGATGCAGGTGCTTGCTTATGCAATGCAGCAGAGCAGTCTCCTCGATTCTTAATTATGCAGCACTGGCTAAGTTTAGCAGAGAGGTGGCTGTGGAATCAGAGATATCCGTTCATGCTTGATCAGCCGGATGCCATGATTCCGAGCATGTTAAGGGAGATTGCTCTGAGAAGTTGTATAGCCATGCAGGATTACAGGCGCCTCTGGGATTCGTCTGTGGAAAATGGAAAATGCTTGTAATTTTGGTGTCCTTCTTACCTTCAACTCATGGCAATACTGCAAAGAACTTCGTTTAAAACTACTACTTGATATGCTTAATCATCTACCCTTCTGTCATCAGATTAGTCCTTTTAATGACCAAATTTCGAAAAAGAAACTGTGGTCAATTAAAGATTTATCATCCACAGCCACTAGATGACAGCCTCCCCTAGCATACGTAGATGATGACTTTTATTACAGCCATCGGATCTGTAAGACGTTTTTACCCCTCCATGTTACTGTCTCCTTTCATTTAACCTTTATGAATTTCCAAATATTAAAATTAAATTATATTAAAAAAACAAAAAAACTAAAAGACGAGGGGACCATTTAAATAATATTTTTTTTACCCCTCCTCATTTAAATAATATTTTTTTATTTTTATTTTATTTTTTAACATTAGATGAATTTATAATTGAACTTTGTAATTTATTTATTTATTTTTTATAAGATTATCCAAATCTCATTATTTATATCACAGTTTGACTAATTTACTTGAGATTTTTTTATTTTTCTAGTTAAATTTTTTTTAAGTTTTATCCTTTAATATTAGATTGATTGAGAATTAAATTATGTTATTTGTTTCGGTTTGCTTTATATGAGATTATTCCAATCTTATGACTCAGGTCACGAGTTTAGCTATTAATCTGAGTTGATTCGATTTGTTTTTTTATTTATTTTTTAATTAATTTTTCAATTTCAATTACATCCTTTAACATTATTTTTATTAGAGATTAAGCTTCATATTTGTTTTTAATTTGGTTTCTATTATGTTATCTTGATCTTATAGCATGAGTTTATTTGGATCATTTTTTTGTTTTTTTAATCGGTTTTTTTTAATTCCATTATTCAATATTGAGTTTATTAAAAATTAGGCCTCATGAGTTGCTTTCTATGGGATTTTTTATGGCTTTATGACCCAACATGTGGATTGATAAGTTAACCTAGGTTGACTCGAATCAATTCAATATGTTATCGTCTCAATTTTTTTAAAAAATATTATCTTGAATATTTACTTTGAGTCAAACTATATTTTTATCTGTCATTTGAGTTACCTTTAAACCCGTCAAGTTGGCGGGGTCACATTGAATCTATCCTCAAGTGGTTTTAATTTTTTTTCCTACTAGAAAAAACATTAGAAAAGCCTAAATATTTTTTATGTTAAAAATGATCTAACCCGCACTATAACAGGGGACAATAATCATAGCCGACTTTAATATGAATAAGAATCTTGAGTAAAATTATAAATGAAGCTTTTAAAATATTTTAAAAATATATATATTTTTTATTTTTTATATAAGCTGAGAAATGAGATCTTGGATAATTTTCACTTATAAGAATATTTTATTAAAAAAAATAATTTTTATTTTATAAAATATAACAGACAAATATATTATACTTTTTGGAATCTTTTATTAATTTGAAGACTAGAAATATTGTCCACATGTCACTTAAAGCGGATGTGCAAATAATCTAGTAAAAAATACAAAGGAGGTCATTTTCCAATAATAAATCTAAAATCTTTTTCTCTCCAGCAGCCTTTGTAGTAACTCGAAAAAACTTTACAGCAATCATGAAGGCCATGATCAATACCCATAGTTCCTTTCTTTTATTTTTTAATTAATCACGAACTACGTACCCCTCGTTGTCTCGCACGAACAAAATATAAATAAGTGGTAGTTGAGTGCCTTCTCTCCCACTTGGAATGTTAGATTCACAGTAGTACTGACCGAAACAGCAACCCAGAGAAGTGAACACCTTCCCCTTTTCTCCTCTTCGTCTCTCTTCTCTAACACACACTCGCAGAAAAAGACAAGCGTATTAATGGCTACTATGAAGAAAGAGTCGGTAAAGCCCGTGGAAACCATGCCCAACAAGGGAGCATGGACAGCTGAAGAAGATAGGAAACTGGCTGAGGTTATTGCAACTCATGGTGCCAAAAGATGGAGGACAATCGCATCCAAAGCAGGTAATACATGTGCATACTTTGTTGTTTATTTTATTTTATTTTTTCTTACAAAGGAAATAAACAACTTACGACCCAAGTTGAATTATGTGTGCTCTGTATTGTGATCTAACTCAAGCTTGATGTGTCTTTGAATTTTCGCAGCTCTCAATAGGTGTGGTAAGAGTTGCAGGCTAAGATGGTTGAATTATTTAAGACCAAACATCAAGAGAGGCAATATATCTGACCAAGAAGAGGACCTCATACTTAGGCTTCATAAACTACTAGGAAACAGGTAATTATTGTTATCCAAACATCAACGGCAAATAGTTATACACTCCCAATTGCTTTAATTATTACTCTTGCTTAGCAGTACCTTTTCTGGGGAGATAGTATTTTTTTTTTCTTTATTTGGTTCATGAACATATATATTTAGCTCCTTGGTCAGTTTTAGTTCAAGAAAAACATTTTCAAGGTTAATTTTATTTTCCCTTCGTTTGTTTAGGTGGTCACTGATTGCCGGAAGATTACCGGGTCGAACAGATAATGAGATCAAAAACTACTGGAATTCTCATTTGAGCAAGAAAATAAACAAAAAAGGGAAACAGATTGAAGCTTCAAATAGAGAATGCCAGAAAATTGAGAAAAAGACCATGGAGATCAGTTTGGAGTTGAAAGAAGATAATAAGCAGCCACATAATGGAAGTGAAGAAGGCTCAAATGTAAATTTTAATATAGACGATCTCTTTGATTTCACCGATGAAGATACTTTGAACATGGAATGGATGAGCCGATTCCTTGGAATGGACGAGGCTTAAGTTCTGTTTTGTCATGAAAGTGTGTAAACTTGCTTCTCTCTTGATTTTAGTGCTGTAAATTATAGTGTAGCTGCTATTAATAATTGCTCAGGGGGGGAGTGACGCTCCAGAGTGTGTGTGGCTGCTGCATGATGATTCATGAATTTGGAACAGTTTATGTTGTGTGTGGGCTCCTTTCTTTCTTGGGGGAGGCGTTTTTTGGACTGATTTTCTTTGTTGTTTTTCCTTCCACGTTAATCGTTAGATGCCGACTTGGCCATAATGCCACTGTAAAATGGAAATGAAGAAACCATGGATTGCCATTTACAACGTTAAAAGAAGCATATAAAAACTTGGAAGTTTTGGCCGCTGGTTCTTAGATTCGTTGTCAATGGAAGGTGGTGTCAAGACAAGAAAATAAAATAATAATGATAAATGTGAGAAGGACATGTCTTCAAGATTATGAAATGCTACGCATGCCTGATGGGACTCCATGATAGAGAAAAGACGCATGTGAGTCACAATATCAATCTTTTTTATCTGAACGATAATATCACATTCCTTTCTCTCTTTTTTTACAATGGTAGTAAACTTTTCTCCTTTTCTTTTTCATCATCAAAGTTTCATTGAAGGGTCGCAAAGCTGACATCTACATCCTTTCCAAGCTTTGCAGGATGAGTATGTAAGCCAGTGTTTCTAATGAATATGAATCCAAATTCCAAATTGTTGCCGTATATTTCAAATTGGTAAATCCAGCATACTATACGTCTATGCCATGACAATATCGACACTTTTGGTCTTCAAGATACAGCCTAGGACTGATTATTATAAAAAAAATTTAATATATGTTCGGCCAGCTTACGCGTACCTTAATTAATTCTTTAAAATCTTGAGGTTAACAATCAGGTAAACTTCCAGTAGTTCTGAAATTTATGGTACTTGAACTAGTAAATTCAAAACCTAATCAATTGAATTATACTTTTTAAAATTATATTGGATTGATTTTACAGCTAGAGCTTGTGGTATCGCCTTTGTTGTTAGAAAATTTACATGCATGGTCTTTGATTTCCTAGCTAATGGTGGAGTCCAAAGAATAATTTATAAACAAATTGTGGACCGTTATCGAGCATTAAATTGTTTTTTTATTTGTTCATGCAACATGATTAGAAACGCATTGTGATGCCTTGTTTGTCATCTAGTCTGATTTGTTGCATCGCCTTCTTTCTAGTCTTTTCCAACACAATATTTTGCTTAATGATAAGGGCAGAATTTCCTACTACATCATTCTTGCTGTAGGTACGAGAATTACAAGAAGAAAACTACAGCCACCTGCTTGATTACACTTAAATCTCAACTGACCTGAACTAGCATAAACTGTACAAATCTATTTACTCTATCTTCATCTTTCTCAGGACCACCTTTGATGATGAACTATGCTATGCATTGTTCCTTTTTTGAGTTGCTAAGGATTCCCTTCTGCTACTTTGCTCGATACAATCTGTCTCTAAAACCTTTCTAGATACGTTCATGGTTATGACCTCAGGAGTTGGCTCGTACGTAGACCAGAGTGGTCCTGCCTAACGGGTTACAAAGAAGAGCTATTTCACATGTCCAAGAATCAAATGGCCATAAAGGGAGCGCAACTTTTTTCCTGTTAAATTCTACATACCAATTTGTCTAATCTTCCGCATCATGAGAGTAAAAGCTGTACCAGCTGAAAATATTATAAGAAGTACATTTAAACAAAAATTATTTTTAACATCAATTTATTAAAATAATCTAAAAATATAAAAAAAACAATAAAAATTTATTTTTAAAAAAAATACGAGTCTTATGGTTCTTCATTATCTGCATATGGTCTTTTTTTCCTAGGCGCTCACTTTGTATGGGCTTTTAGTTTAATGTTTCTATTCAGCGGTCGTGGTTATTGGCAAGAACTTATTGAATCAATCGTTTGGGCTCATATTTCAACCGTATTTCTAAATACAAAAAAAATCCCACTAGTTCGTTTCTCCTAAAAAACCACATTTAATTGTTGAGGTTTAATTTAACAAATGTTGACAAAAGGACTTGATCCTTTATCACCTCAATGAAATAAGTGATGTGTTAGGCTTATCTTTGTTGAGCAATCTTACATATAAATATATCTATAAAATATTATTTTTTCAACAGAGCATAGTAAACATCCAAAATTGAGTGGACAACTTGTTTGATATACATAGAACACAATGAAAATATTGATGTAAATGGAACATGTTTCCAAGTTCTACCCCCTCCCCTAATTATTTTCAATGAAGGTATACTCTACATTATTTTCCAATTAAAGCACAAAATTTAATAGAAACATGTATCAATTGCCAAAAATTAAAAGAAGCATGTAAGGAATTACACCATCGGTTCACGAACACCAAGTTCAAATAATTAGATGCACATATGCATATAAATTCTAGTAGTATACATATTCATAGAATTAGGGCATATGCTAGAAGTTCAAGTTACAACCCCACTAAACTTCTATTTTATTTTATTTTATTGAAAGAAAATGTTTTTTAAAATAGAAAAAAAAGTACCAACAGACTCTCATACCAATATTGGAAAAACAAATAACAGAAGGAAGAAAACAAAATAATCATGTCCCATGAAATTTATATCACTAGTCTAAGCATCAACACATTAAATAATGAAGAATCATGCTTATTATTCATGGTCTAAGTGTATTGTTTTTTGTTTTTTTTTTTTTGCAAAAACAATTCTTATGTGAATTAGTAAAGAGTTTGCTTCAAGAGTCTCTTCTCATCTTTTAAGAAAGAATATGTTTTTTTCTTGTATTTTTAATTTTTACTTTCTTGTTATTATCTGTTACTATTAACAAATTTATTTATAAGGGTGAAAAATTACAACCTTTGACAGTTATTGTCAAGATATAATAACTCTTTTATCTTTTTTCTTTTATCTTACCTTAGTAATATAAATAATATTAATATAGATTGGTTCACCCATCATGGGTGACCCAAAACCATTTTTTTCTTCATATAATTTTTATATTTGGAGAAAAATTCTATCAATTTTATTTTTAATTATCAAAACTAAATATTACATCTCTGTTAAGGTACTTGGACAATACAATAAATATCATAAACAAAAACATAATAAAAAAGTTCTAAACTAAAAGGAAAAAATATCTAAAATTAACTAGGAAAATACAATTAATCCTAAATAACAATTTCTATACCTAATTTGAGGTCCTTACCAACCTCAGAAAGTTATGAAGATTTAACCTTACAAGAAATAGGGTGTCATTAACTTCTTAGCAAAATAAAATTGCATAACTGAGCATTAAATTTGGAATCAAGCATGATGCTATTGTCTTTGGCAACAACTAGAATATTATTTTTTAGCAACACACCTTTGTTAACCATAATAAAACCATCTTGAAATTCTTCAAACCTCAACTTTTGACACTTGATTGTTAACAAGGAACAATAAGATGGTCCATTAATTTCTTTCTGACTAGAAATTTCTACTACTTTGATGTCTTTAAAGTTAGCTCCTAAAAACTCTTTTAAAATATCAAAGAAGTCTTCACTTTCATGAGAAAATCCTTTTAGATCCTAATTGAAAGAAATTTTAGGATTTCTACAACCCTCAAGCTCAATGACATCTTAAGATTCTTTATCATTAAATTTTAGTGGTTGATTCCAATTCACAAACTATAATCCTAAAAAAAATTAGTTTCAATATCATATTCATTCTAATCACGAGGTCATCTCCTTTGCTCATGCCTCTAAAACAAGTTTTCAAAAACTAAATACAAGTTTGTGATCACTCTCTTCACAATCCTCCAAGTTTCTTTATGCCAATTGACAAGTTAATCCCACAACTTACCTCTGCAAGTCTCTCAACCAGTCGACAAGTTAGTTTTGCAACCTGCTTTGAGGATCCTTAATTTTCATTTCATTAATGTTGTGACCTTGGATGTATAGTTCCTACGATGGAACCTCCTCGTCACCTCTACATGAACACATTTAATCTTGCATTTGTTTTCAAGAAGGTTTTTCAATAGCAAACAACAATAAATTACCAAGAATCGTTAGGCTTTGCATTAACTACCATAGATGAAAATAATATCAACAAATGAAGGTCAAAAGGTTAATAGGAAGGGTTATATGTAAAGTGCTTGAGATACCGTAGTCATGCACAATTCTCACAAAAGGAGAAAAATACTTTGAATTTTATTTTCAAATATCAAAACTAAATATAACAACTCTCTTAGACTCCTTAAATAATACACTAAATGTCCTAAATAAAACATGAAAAATAATAAAAGCACTCTCAACTAAAAAAAATAAAAAAAATTCTTAAATTAACTAAAAAAATATAACTAATCCCTTACAATAATTTTTAAGTCCAATTTGAAAGCCTTATCTACCTCATATAGTTACAAAATTTTAACTTACAAGCAACAGAGCTTTTAAAATCGTAGAAATTTTTTTAAAAAAAATTCGTAGAAAATTTTAGTATAAGAGTACGTGTTTTAAGTCCAATTTACAATAATTGCTGAAAACATGTTTTTTTCAATGAAGGGACATTAATATAAGAGTGCGTGCTTGGAAAAAAATCTCCAACATCATATATCAATCTCCAGCAACCCCACAAGCTTAAATAAATTCAGCTTTCAAATTACAGTCTATATGAACCCTAAAAATCTTGTAATAGTTTACCTTCACAAACATTAAGAAGTTGAAATTTATCCTCCCAATTTAATAATATTATGAGAAAAAACATAGAATTTCAAATGCACTTTGTAACAACTTGTGGATGCAATGACATGGCTCCATCATTTTACAGATTCTTGTGAACAAATTTGGAATTATGATTGGCATCATTCTCGTACTGCTGTGAAGATTCCAAAAGGGGTGGTAAAGTGCTACATGACAATGTCATCATCACCTCAAACTGTGTCGTATCCAAGAGTTGAAAACCAAATTATACAAAAGAAATTTCCAGCCTTTACTAGAACCATGTGAAACCAGTACAAGTCTTGTCTATGCACGCCAGGTTAAAAGTAAAATTCCATAGGAACCGAAGCAGTTAATTGAATGATTGAAGTATGTTTTTTAAATAAAAATGTTTTTAAAAAATATTTTTTTACTTAAAATATATTAAAATAATTTTTTAAAAATTTTTTTCCATTAATATATCAAAACTATTGAAAAACACTAAATAAATATCAATTTAATATTTTATAAGGTAAACTATATGCATCCAATCACAAGATGAATCGCAAGTCCAAACAGTATCGAAGTGGGACATCAACCGGAAATAAAAAAATAAAGCAATTCTGACAGATGCATGTGAATTTTACGTAATCTCCATTTCTTCAATCATATTCTCAGTCTGTCGACAAATCATGTACTGCTCTTGCATGAAATCTACAGAACAGTGAGGTAGAAATCAGTACTCGGTGCAAAGGACATTGCAGGGTTGCTGTAGTGAAGTTCTATGGTTACTCAACGAATCCAAGAAATATTAATAATGTATAGCAAAAGATCTTACAGTATGAACAGTGTATCGGCATAGCTGTTCGTGAAAGTTAGCCCCACGCCACTGAACAGGCATAGTTGACCAGCAGTTTACCATCAACGCCGAAATTCTGAATTGATGAAGTGGAAAGGTTAAAAGAGGGAGATTCAAGGACATATAAAGCAATTATGCATCTAATAAAAAATGACTTCAACCAAGGCTAGGAGCAACTCAGTGAGAGGAAGAAAAAATCAAAATCCAAACAAACCAATTAAAAAAAAAGGATCTTAGTCATGTTATGGTCACCAGGGGAAAAAAAACAAAAACTAAGAAATTCAAGAGAACTTCATTGAACCTTGTTCGATGAGTGAACCATCTGTCCACTGCCACATCATTTCTGAAATGTCAGTCTTAATTATTATTTTTTTAAAAGAATTAGGCAATGATACATCACAAGCCATGTTCATCGGAGTTGAGTACAGATTAGTACAATTGGCTAAAAGGGCAAGCACAGAAACCACAGGGAGAATCTACATCTATTGTCATTTGCATGGAATATTTGTGCTCGAGTACACAGCTCGGCACATGGGTAGTCGGGTACAATATTTGGAGAAGTAACAATTCATTTCATGTGAACCATTTGATGTAGCTCAATTGTTTTCTTCCAGAGAGTCAGATTAACAAAATGCTCCATACTTAAAACTGGTAGTGTGTTGATAAGCAAATGTCGCTTGTTCCAAACTTAAGCACAATGAACAAATAAGTAATAAAAGAATCGTCTTGGCCAAAATCACCAGTCAACACATAACTGGGTTGCAATCACTTAGTCTTTCATAATTGTCACCAGAAAAAATAAAAAAATCAGTGCTCTGACAATGCAATCTGGATCTGGGACAGCATAATTGAACTTAAAATTTAACATGAATATGCATGAGCTGAAAACCAAGTAATATTTTTAAAATCAGCAGGGATCTATAACGGCGACAAATAATGAGAGAACATAAAATAAATAAAACAAAAATAACTGCTACAAAAACTTACATTAAACAGATCAATCACCAATTCATCTGGATTTGGTGAGAATGCGCTGTTGATGTATACAAACTAAAGAACAAGGAAGAAACAGAAAGCATCACTATCCCAGAAACCCACTTATTTTTAATACTTTACTAAATTGGAGAGAAATCAACATCAAAGATAAGCTACCACGGTCTCCCTGTGAATTTGCCGACGCAAAAAGTCAATCACTTTAGCAAACTTATCAGTTCCAAGCATCTGGCACATTCACTCAATGTGTATAAATATCATCATCATATAATAATGAAATGCAAGAAAGTTTTAGTTGCAAAAAAAAACCAGTATCTGGAAACGTTAAGCCAATTCTTGTATGGGAAACAATTCAACTTCCAGTTATTCTGATTTTAAAAAGTATTTCCAATGCAATTTAGCGAAATGTTTTCTGCTGAAGCACAAAAGCCCTGTCCCATTGATTATGCTCTTCCTGGGAGTTCTACGTTATAGCAGTCAAATTGTTCTCTAGAAGAGCAAAAGAAAGTTATTAATGAAGGGTGTGTTTCAACTTGCAGTTTGTCATGCAACTTGTTTCCAAGCTTCAAGTTCGTGGCCCAATGGCAATGGCTACAAGGCACACATAAACTCTATTTATAATTGCGAGAGAAAAAAAACCTATGATCAGTTCTATTATGTGTGAATTTGACCCTAATGTTGTGGCTCGTCTCGCAAAAATAAATCAAGCTCAATAAGGACACGCACAAACCTAAAATCATACAGTAAACATCACACTTGCTATGCAGACATGTTTCTAATTGCATAGAGTTCAATGGCATAAACATGATCGCATTCATATGCAAAAATCTACAACCAAAACATAGTTTCCCAATGAAAATTCAAAATTCCTCCTGCAAAAAACCTTGTTCTTCCCCAAAGTACTTTTGCCTCAACTCATGCTAGCTACAATTATTTGCTTGAAAAAAATTTTATTCAACGATATTCCAGCTTATACCAAGATAACAATTGGCAAGATCTTCCCTCGATTCCTTCTATCTCTATGAGTTTATACTTATTTTTACCAGCCAACATTATTATTTATTAGCATCTAAATTTTATCCTTATTAGACAAACCCACAAGCATAGAAACACAGAAATACAAAACCCACCGACAATTCATTACGTAACACATGTATAAATTTATGTAGATATGAGAAACTACACCTTGAACTTCTTTTGCTTGAGAATAGGCGCATCAGCAGTGGCTTTTAACTGAATAATCACTGCATCAAATCGAAAACATAAATTTTAATTCATTAAAAAAGCATTATTGATGAGTATTTATTAATGGGTATATAACTCGTTCAAGTTTTGACTCACCTTTTCGAGCAGAATCCTGTGATTCAATCTCCATGTTGCTATGAGCTTAGAATTTGAAAGCTACAAGAGGTGAAACATACAAGTCAGGGATTTTGATACGTCCACGAAAGGTTTTGCTGTTTCCAATATTTTAATTGTAGAACGTGGCCCAAATCCAAATTTAAGCATCTTTTGGGCTCAGCTCTGTTATTATAGCTAAATGTAAGGCCCATGTATTATTACGTGAATTTTGTTATAAGAAAATTTGATTGATTGTTATGTTCTTTAATCTTTAATTAATTATTATTACACCTTATGTTATATGATATACAAGTTATATTTTTGGCAGTCATATTTTTAGTATCCACTTTCAGAGTATAATAATTAAAAAAAATTATTATCCTTTATTATTTTCTAAATTTACTAAGACTTTAACAAAATAAAAACGATTAGGTGAAATTAATAATATATTAGAAACAAAAATATATATTTATCAAATTATTAAAGATAAAGCTAAAACAAGAACTCTGGTAGAGAAAAAAGAACCTTAAAAATATAGATCAATCATATTGAATGGTTGTAAGTCTCATTTAAGAGTTAAGACAACAATAAATTCATATAACTTGAAGTCTTATTTTTTAATTATCTTTTTAAAATCATATATTCTGTTTTTTGTCGAACTACTTCTCCTTCAACATCTTCTACCTCTGATTCTTCTGAAAATAAAAGAGTTATTAATAGTGAAGAAATTATTATAGAAGATTTTACAAATAATATTGATGATTGAACAATTTCAAAAGTTCAAAATAATTAGATTTATCAAAATTCTTCTTTTAATCTTTTCAAAACTGATTTTACAATAAAAACTGAAGAAATTGATATTTAGCTTACAAAACTTTTTAAGACCATTCAATTCCAAAAAAATCCTTACAAAAACATTAAGACTGAAACTATAAATATATTCATAATGGTCTCATACAAGTTGGGATCAACCCCTTACTAATGAAAATCTAAATACTTACATCATAGTTGTCCTCAAAGATGCTAGATTCTAAATTTCAAGATTCATTACTAAGTTCCATAGAATTCAGATTATGTAGTGGTCCTATTTCCTTTGATTGTTATATGAACATTACTATATCTCTTAAAGACAAACATCCTACAAAATATGATTCTACTGATCATGTTTTCTGTTTTTGCTGGTAAACATAAATTTCAATCCCAGAAAGGTAAAACTTTACTCCTCCAAACAAATCTTTCTAGATCAAATACAATTGTACCCAAATCTATTCAGTGAAAACCCTACCAAAAGACTAGATCCTTGAAGTTGCTATCCAATCAAAACATTTACAACCATCATAACCAAATATCCAACTCGAACAAATAACATTGTATGGAGATGGTAAGGTTAAATTGTCCTTTCATAAACATTCAACCAGTTCTAGTTTCTTAGATAAATCTTCTACATCCAGTACAATAATCCTAAAAGAATTTATGAGATTCCTTCTATTATAAACATGTCTTACCACACAAACACATATAAGAAATCAACCTCTAATATTTCTATCATCATTTTTCAAAATGCAGATTACACTACAAATATGCCTAAGTCACTATATATAAACAATGACCAACCTTTTCCAATAACCTCTCCAACATTATCTTTTATAACAGAGAATATCCTAAATACGTTTAATGTTCTTGAAACAGATTTTGTTGTAAACAAAAAATATTTTATTGATAATTTTTATGCCAACCCTAACTATAAAATTAGATCTTGGTTTTTTTTTAAAAAATATGCAATGAAAAAAGGAAATACAAAAATATTTTTATGATTTCGTTGTATCATATAAATACAAATCTTATTCTATGATTGGTTTGAAATGTATTACGTGTCTAAAAATCATATTGCAAATCCATTTGCAAAACATGCATGCATTGAGTCTGGACATCCTCCTTTAAGAAACCTTAAAATCCCTCACAATAACTAGACAATAGAAGTTACTCCTTACAAATCCCCAAATAAAGATGTTACCATCAATACTAAACACACCATCTAGCAAAATTCTTTACAAATACCATCCTCAACACCATAGGAAAGCAATTAGCAAAATTAAAAAAAAAACATATATAGAAGTCTTTAGTCTCTCTTATTGAAACTTCATCAAAGCTTGTTGACCAAACACTTAAAAGATCAGTTTTCAAACTATATCAGGTTACCAAAACTAGCCAAACCCTAGTACAAAACAACAAAAAAGAATTCCTTAAAGCTATCAACGATCATCTCAACCACCTTAAAACTTCATCTTCCACTTTAATTGCTCTTGACACACCCCAAATTAGTAACCATCCCCCAACCTCTACAAGCCATATCAACACTATAAAAAATAATCAAATCCAAACTTCAGATGAAGAAGCCTTTCAGGAAGAAAGTCCTAAAATCAACAAATTGATTTGAAAAAACCCTGAAACATCTATTTCTCTAGATAAAGCAATCCAAAATGAATCAACCATTATAAACCAACACCTTACAACAAATGACCATGACTGCCAATAGTTATAAAACTCAAATTAAAACCCCAAACAAAGCTATAGTTGAACTTCTTATCGCTGGTTGTTTTGGCTAGTTAAAAAGGTGGTAAGATTACCGTCTCATTGAAACACAACACCTTAAAATCTTAAACTTCATCCAAATGACTGAAGATTAAATACCTGTCATAGAATCTGATGGAAAGACCATTCAAGATGCAGTTTCAACCTTTATCTTAACCATTTCCTTACATTTTGTAAGTGATCCTTCCCATTTTAAAAACAAAAATGTTGAACTTTTTTCAAACCTTAGATACCAAAAACTCTGTGATTTTTAATGGTATAAAAAAACTTTCCTTGCTCATGTCATGCTCCAAAAAGACTCAAATCAAACATTTTAGAAAGAAAAATTCATTGTTGGTTTACCAACCTTTCTAGGAGAAGGAGTCAAAAATAAAATCAAAGACACTTTTATTACAAAAAAACCATTCCTTATAACCAGTTGACTTATGGTGAGCTTGTTAGTTTTACATAAAAGGGTGGTCTTCAGATATGTCAAGACCTTAAACTCTGAAAACATCTTAAGTGGGAGATGAGAAGATCTAGACAAGAACTAGGTAGTTTTTGTCAATAGTTTAACTTATCCATACAGAAGCCAACCTGCAGTGAAAACTGTTCCAAGCCTAACACAAAACCCAACAAACTCCCTCATAAAAAATCAGCCCATAAATACAGGACAGGTTTTAATACCAAAATTAAGCCCTACTACAAAAAGACCAATAAAAAAGCCCATAAAACCTTCTCATTCAAAACCTTGGCCTAAATTTATCCAAAAAAACATTACCTATTAAAATATGACCAAAAAGGTAATACCTCTAGGTTTTGCTGAGTAAATACCAAACACCATAAACTTTAATTAGAAGAATGATTCATCTATCATATCAAAACCCTTTTGATTGAAACCATTGATTATGAGACAAACTCTTCGACACTTTTGAAGAACCCTTCCAAATAGATGAGTTAGGAACATCCAGTTCCGACTTAGAACATTCAACCCATACTGTGTGGAGGAAGCGAGAGTGCATCACAACAAAAACACAACCACTTTAACAAATGAAGAGAAGTATCTTCAAAGCGAGATAATTCTCAAGTTTCTTCTCGAGATAACCAACCTTTTAAGGGTAATACCAGGATCCCATCTAATTGCTCAGAATAATTCTATTGGTGAAACATTTTTCCTCTTGATTTCTCCACTAATGACCAAGAACTAAGGGCAAACTTAGACTTTCTTGAGGAGATTAGATTTAGTGGTGTAGTAAAGAATGAGGTATTTCACCATCAAGCTATTAATACTATAATGTCATAGTGAAAAATAAAAGATTTAAAATAAAAAATAAGGTATTAGAAAGTTGAAAACGATAAATAGTGTTGTAGGAAAATGAAAGTTGACGCCAAAATAAGATGGATCATTCAGAGTAATGAGGGTGATTAAATCTACTTATCACATATAAGATGAAGAAGAAAAAAAATTCTTACACATGCATGACACTCTAATCACTTGAAGATGTACTTCAATTAAAGTCTCCTATGCTATATTGTCTTTAAATCTCCAGAATCTCTAATACGGTGTATCTCCAAAATTTGTGTCCTATATAAATCTTAAAGAAGTTTTTATACTTTATTTTTCTCAAGATTATTTCTCCAATTTAATCTCCATTATTCGGTCTTTCTCAACTTAGTCTCAACCAAACCCAAATGGCCCAGCTTGTCCTCAGATAACAAAGCATTTATTTCCCTAATTAAATACTTCTCCAATACCTCTCTAGTTTGTGTTCAATCAAACCCAAATGGTATGCTTCTCTAGTTTGGGCTCAACTAAACCTAAATAGGCACAATTTGTCCTTAGATAATGATTATTTCAATACTTTTTTCTCAACTAAGCCCAGTTTGTTATCAGATAACAATTATTTCAATACTTCTCCAGTTTGGGTTTAACCAAACTAAAAGGGCTCTATAAGTCTTCCTCACCAAACAATTATTTTTCCAATTAAATCTATAAGAAGATATATTTTTATATATATATTATATATTCAATGTCTTCAAGATTATATCTCCATGTTATTCTTTTCCAGATGACTTGTTTAAAATTTCTCCATACTTCTCCAATTTGGGTTCAACCGAACCAAAGTGGGCCCAACTTGGCCTCGGCTAATTGAACCTAATTTTGGCTATTTCTCCAAGTTAAACTCCAAAGTGAAATTATCTCTAATGTCTCCATGTTATTATTTGCTAGTTGACATGTTTAAACTTTCTCCATGCTTCTCTAATTTAGGTTCAACCGAATAAAAGTGGGCCTAGCTTGGTCTCGGCTAACTGAACCTAGTTTTGGTTATTTCTCCAAGTTAAAATCTAAGGTAAGAGTATCTTTACTGTCTCAATGTTATTCTTCACCAAGTTGATCACTTGTTTAAATTTTCTCTATACTTCTCCAGTTTGGGTTCAACCAAACCCAAATGGGCCTAGTTTAGCCTTGACTAACTGAACCAAGTTTTGGTTATTTCTCTAAGGTGAAAGTATCTCCAATGTCTCCATGATATTCTTCATCAAGTTTACATGTTTAAATTTTCTCTTCTCCAGTTTGGGTTCAACCGAAACCAAATGGGCCTATAATGTTATTCTCTCCCAAGTTCATCATTTGTTTAGATTTCCTCCATACTTCAATTTTCTTAGACTTGGTCCAATAAATCAAGCGAGTCCAGCTGGCTCGATTGACTGAACCTAGATTGGGTTTGGTTTGGCAGAGCCCAAGTTTTGGCTTTTGTTTGATAATTGGGCTAGGTCATTTAATAGTTGTCTCTTGATATTATAAACAAGTGGTGAAAATGGAGAAATTGCCTTTTTATTGATGAAAAAAACTAGAGAAGAATTTTTCCTCGAACTTGAAATCTCGCACTCCATATATTTGAAATCTCACACTCAACAAGAAGCAAAGAGCTTACAAAAATCTTAAGGATTGGTAAGTTGTATTTTATGGAGAGAGAATGGTAAGATCACATTGTATTGTCTATTGTCCCACTCTCTCCACTTCACCATGACCCTATACAGTGACTTAGTACACCTAACATATGACATATCTATCATCTACCAACAAGGCTTTTGCAGACTCACATGTTAAGCATTATTTTGTTTGCCATGCATTGTCAGGTATCATTGCTCACACTATTTTTCACAAGTCAATTTTTTAACAAAGTGTTAAAAAATTGATTAGGGGGGAAATGATGATACATGTTAAAAAGAATAAGAAAAAAATATGATGTGAATTTGTGCAAAACATGTTAACTCGAATTAACCAAGTTAAATCGAGAACAACAAGCTTATTTTTTGACTCAGTTCAAATAGTTTTGGGTTGGTTTAACCAAGTCAAATCGAACCTAAGATCTCCTATTGGGTTTGGTTTGACTAGGTCAAACCAAACCTAAACCGAGCCCATTGTTTGGCTCGATTCAAAGGGTTTTAGTTTGGTTTGACCATGATCAAACCAATCCTATTTGTAGGCTTTGTTCAAAGAGTTTTCAGTCGGTTTGACCACGGTCATACTGAACCCAAACTGAGCCAATCAGATCAAATCGAACCTAATTGGTCTCGGTTCTCTACTCTTAGGTCGATTTGATCAGATCAAACTGAACCCAACCGAACTCATTTTGACTTCGGATAACACGTTTTTATGTTCGGTTTCACCATGGTCAAACCGAACTTAATTGAGCTTACCCTTTTTTTTCATCTTCTTTGTAGTTCATTATTAATATTGATATTGTGCACTACACTAACACTTTTAACCTATATAACGTGGCTACAACTCATAAAGTTATTAGAAAATGATACACCTAAGAAGCTAATTCTATATATATATAATACAATATACTAAAAGGACTCAATACCCCTGTTATGTTTACCTAGACTAGCCCTTGCCACAGAGAGTTGCAAGGGCAGCAGGGGAAGGGTGGGGTTGTCTTTTTGCTGGGATGCATTTGGCATTGAAAAGATGGTTGGGGAGAAAATGATCAGTTCAAGTTTTGGTGGGGCTGCAGGCCCTGGATGTGGACACCTAGCGCTAGGGCTGGCTTGCCCTGGACATGAGCCAGGCTCGTGCCCCCAAGTGGGAACACCTGGCGTTTGGGTTGCCCTACATGTGCGCTGGGTCAGACCCGCACGCCCATGTGGCACTGAACCTGGCTTGCCCTGGGCACTAAGCCAGACCCGCGCGCAACATGGGGACACCAGGCGATAGGTCTGCCCTGCTTGTGCGCTGGGTCTGGCCCACGCGCATGGCTGCAGACCCTGGTGTGGCCCAGGGCTCATAGGTCCAGCGTCAAAACCCAGTTCTCTTGGCTCCTACGTCCGAACCCAGTACTCCTGGCTCCTGTAACAGGACCCAGTGCTCTTAGGTCCGGCATCAGGACCAGGGCTAAAGGGTCCTGCGTCAGGAACCATTTTTCTTGGGTCATTTGTAAGTACTCGAACCCGGACCCAACCACCTTAAGTGCGACCACGGACCCAAACTACAACCCTCTTGGGTTCGGACACGAACGATCCCCACCTTCTTGGGCCCAAACACAAACCCAACGGCTTTGGGTCCGGACGCGGACCCAACCCCCAACCTCACTTGGGTTAGAACATGACGGACCCAAACCCCAACCCGTTTGGGTCTGGATATGGACCCAGCCCATCCCCCAACCCTCTTGGGTCCGGACTCAAACCCAACCCCCAAACCACTTGGTTTCGACAACGAACCCAATCCGCAACCCCCTTGGGTTCGATCACGTACCCAACCCTCTTGGGACCCCACCCGACCCAACCCCCAAGCCCCATGCCGAACCCAAACCCCAACCCGATTGGGACAGACACGGACCTAACCCTCGGCCCCCTTAAGTCCCCACCCGACCCGACCCTCAACCCCCCATGGGTCCCAACTCCGAAGGACCCCTACACCAACCCCCCTTGGTGCCGGACACGGACCCCACCCCCAACCTCTTTGGGTCCAAGCACAGACCTAAGCCCCAAACCCCTTGGGCCTGGACTCTAACCCAAACCCTAACCACTTTGGGTCCGGCCACGGACCCAACCCCCTTGGATCTAGACGCTAACCCAACCCACAACCCCCTTGGGTCCCCGCCTGACCCAACCCCCAACCACCTTAGGTTCGACCACGGACCCAACCCGCAACCCTCTTCGTTGAATTATAATAAAAATAATAATATTATTATTTGTATTATAATTCTAAATATTCATATAAAAATAGTATTATTTGTGTTATAAATATTATTATTTTTATTATAATTAATATTATTAATAAAAAAATTAATAAATTTGAAAAACAAATTACTATTAATATTAAAAAATATTAATTTTTGTATTATAAATTTTTATAGTATTTTTTATGAAAATAGAAAATGAGCCCGCCATGTAGCGCGGGCACCCAACTAGTATATATATAAAGGAAAATGATCTTGAATCATTCTCACGTACTCCATGTAATCATATTTTCTCTATACATGAAAACAACACTCTTGAAACATTATATTGACTTGGCCATAGAGTGTTTTTTTACAAGTAATCCCATTTAGAATTATTCACCAAGAAAGCTCAGTGCAACTAAATTTATATGAATTTTTTTCCCAACTTGTATTGGATCATCTTTTTAAGTTTTTTTTTTTTTTTTTGTCGTCAAAATTAACATCTTGATGCAGCTTCTAGTTTTGGGTTATTTTACATATTTAGGTTAATTAAATTAAATATAAAACTTCTAAAAGATATCTTACTCAAAAAGAAATCAAGAGGTAACGTTTAATTACTATTTAATAAAAATAAACATATAAATGAGACATTTCTTTTGTCCTTCACGTTTTGTTTTAAAAGAATATAAATTTATTCTAAAACTACTATAAAAATATATTTATTTTTATATCTTAATCTTATCTACCAATCCTTCCTATTTCTGTCTCTTCTATCTTGAAAAATTGACAAAACACAATCTTAGAGTTGAAAAGATCTATATTTCCCCTCAAATATGCATGCAAAAAAGATGCAGTCCAGACGAAATTGAGTGGTTTAAAGCCATCCACGAGCAAGCATTAACCCAACAATGTGATGAGATACAAGTTCACCAAATCCTGAATTTAAGAGAATGCCTTTCGTGATAAATATTGAAGTCTCCTTCTGCAAGAAAGCAGGCAGAGGAACAAATTTCACAAAAGTCCTACACCGTCTCATTTGTGCCCAAGGCCACCCCCAAAAGAAAAGTAAAAAAAAAAAAAAAAACAAAACCGCGAGTTGCATGTGAGGCCTAAAATCCAACGGTGTGGGACTTTCATGAAATCACTTCTTGGACTTGCTTTCAAAATCAAGTTGCGTTAGTGAATAAGCAAAACAAATACAAGCTTGACAGGCAACTGGAACCTCCATTTGCACTCTCTGAGCTGCCTGAGCTTGAACTGTGCCGAGCTATTATCATGTGTGATGCTATTCACGAAATCAAATGATCATACAACAAAAAAAAAAATAGCTATAATAAATTAGACTGTCCACTGGTGCAATCTCTGCAGCCATTTAAGAATCTACCACTCCAAATAATTTACAGATTTGCTTGCGTTCTATCCAACTAAAGCTTTGCTTCTGCCAATCCAAACTGTGGAACAAAGTGATTAAAAGGTTAGGAAAGTAGGAACACAGGTACTAAAATGCTCGCAGAAATAGCAAATACCATTTAGTCAAACTATACCCTTAAACCATGTGAAGTTAGTACGTATTAGATAAATGTAGTAACAGTAATGCACCTTGCAAGAATGAAACCCATCTCTCTCACATGCCAAATTTTATCAGTGAAAAATGCAGCTAATTCTTACATTCAAATTCACGTTCAAATCCAAAATAATAGTGGTGGTGGTGGTGAAGAAGAAATATGCATATTATTCAAAACTAACATGATTTTAGGCATTCTATTAAATCAGAAAATCACAGTAACACAGACACTGATGAAAAAAGGCACATCCTTCCATGCATTATATCACAAATTCCATAATGAGTTTTTGCACTGATTTTTTTTCTGGACCCGTGTTTGGTTCTTGTCATTAGAACAATGCAAGGCGACCAGACATCTCTTGCCTGCATTCTTATATACCAACCTTTACCAACATTGAAAGGACATTAGAACAACACCCACCCCAAACACCACATAGTAACCTCTTCCGTCCAGACTCCCAGGCAATCTCCAATCTGCCTATACTGTAAATCTCATACTCTAAATTTTCATTAATTCTTTTATTTCAGTGCATGTAGTCCATCCGAACTATGTATGTATAAATGCATGGCAGGAAGGCCCCCACACCCACCCCCCCCTTTTTTTGTGGTAGATAACTACATATTATATAAAACATTAAATTCTCACCAGCAAAGTAAAGCGAGTTAAATTCAACAGAATGGAGTCCATATCAGAAACAAAAACCTATATCAATTAAAACCGTGTAATCTGCTGCACCATTGGAGAACCAGTTGATTGTGAAACCATCTGCTCTGAACTTGGTGAAGGTCTTATCAAGTGATTAGTAACAACTGGGTTGCCAAGCCCTTGTCTTAACATCTCTTTAGGATTGATATTATTTCCTTCAGACTGAGAGGACTCCATCAATGCACGAATCTGAACCAACATTGAGAGTGAAAGTAGAAGCTTCAGATAAGAGAGAAATATAGGGGGGGAAAATATCTGGAGATTATGGTTACCATATCAAGACGCTTCTTGTGGAGATCGCTAGGCAACTGCATATTTTAAACCCAGGGTCAAATTGGATCTCTTGAACTGTATTTTGCATAAAATATTAATGAATTTTTGCATAGTGGTACAAGAATGGCCAACATGATCACCTGTAGAGATGTGTGTGTGAGAGTGAGTTTTCGTGGGGGAAGACAGGACTGGCTAAAGGATTATATTGGTTTATGATAAAATCAAATGAAGTTCTAGAATAAAAAATTGAAAAGCTTCATAATTTGTATGATATTTTATACTACTAAATTTTAAAAGTTCATAAAAAGAACTGTAGATAAAAAATTTTGGACTTCCATCAGATTCATCCAGCTTAAATTGTACTTCATCCTAATCAAGTTATTTGACATTGATAAAAAAAAGAAAAAAAAGATATCATAATAACAAATATCCCAGATACTTACAGGTCTTTTTTGGTGCTTCTGCTCTTCCGTTGAAAATCCAGGGATGGTTAAATGCCAGTTTTTCTCTACACAGTTTTCAAGCATCATACTCATCAAAAACTTGTTTTGCCTCACTCCAAATTAAGACAGCAAAAGCAAATTTACCGATATCGTTGTTATATTGATTTTATCAACTATAATGCATTATGTGCTATAACTATTTATTTATTTATTTATTATTTTTCGGCAATAGATAGAACCCTACAGCCACCATCAGTGGTTAGATAGTCAGGGATTTAACGTTAGAAGTTAGTAGTTAGCAGGGTAGTGGGGACAGATTCCAAATTGTATGATCGATTGCACGATCATAACTGTATCCAAGGGGCCAAGGTAATTTCAGCTACTTCCAGTTTTTAAACTCAAGTAATGTGATTTAAGCCAATGTTTCATCAACAACCTACCCTTTATATATGATGCATAAAGGATAACAAATCAAAATTAATCAGATTTTTTCACGATAATTAATTTTTAAAAGACAGTTTTAACTATAACATCCTTGGCAGAAACCTAAAGTTCAGTCAGCTGAACAAAAGTATTTTGCTACACATCTAAGCAAAGATGCATCATGACTTCTTGAATATAGATTAGAAGCCAAAAAAAAATGTGTTAAAAAACAAAAGCAGATTTGATAACAATGATGTCTGACAGATTAAATGAAACCAATGCTAAGCGTTACAGCAACTGGAGTTCACTCATTTCTTACCATGCATATTCCACAACCACTTGTGCTGCTCCAATTTTTTAAATCAGATAGTCTACTATCATTATTGCTCTAATCCATAAGAGCATTTTATAAAATCAACGACTAAATCTGTGCATCACATAACAGTAGTCTACTATATGTTGAAGCACGAACCTAAGTGAAGCATTATATCCTTGGACTCTAAAGTTGAAGATTTCCGATGCTTAGCCAAACTGCAAGCAAATGTGGTCACCTGCATTTTAGCAAAAATAAGTATCTTAATGAAAAATTTGAAAGAAAAGGATTTCATTCATCCTCCATGGATATTATTGCAGAATATTTGGTGGACAAGTTAGATGGTAATAACATGATCATGTATGCAATTATTACTGATAAAAATACCATGATTTATGGGTTAACATTTCTCGGGATAGAACAAATCCAACTGAAAAGGCAAAAACTCCAGGCAATCTTTAATTTTTTATCCTATTCCTACATGATTTATAATTTATCCAAGCTTAATTTTATTTTTTCTCCTGAATGAACCTGATATACCACTAATCCATGAACAAAAGAAGAACACTTCTTCCACTAATATTAGGGTGTTTAGGACCATTAGAACAGAAAGAATAAACCAAGCAGGATTTAAGTAGTCTACATATCAAATGAATGTATGTGTACCAGGCCACTGTTTTCATACTCCACCACAAAACCTGAGCAGTTGACCCAATCAAATTTCACCCTAAAGTGAGAGGCTGTACAAGAAAAGTTGAGCGATACAATGAAGAAAGTTATGCAGCAGAAGAATTACTGTGGAAGTTTTCATGCAAAAAATTAGGGAAATTGTGCATGCATTTATAGAGGTTCTCATAGAAGGTGACATTTGATGACATCGAAAACAAGCTTTTCATTTTTCTGATACTCAAACCATCAAGTTTTACATCAAACAAAGCTTCACAAGGGACCTTCATGCAACTAGGAAATTAAGAAGTATCAACACTAGAGAAGGTTTCAGTCTGATCATATTCCATTTCCCACTAAGGTTAATTTGGAGATAATATACCCTCCATCATTTTTGCAATAAGTGGATCCTCTCAACTTTTAACATGCAACCTCTTGTTTGCAAGTCAAAATGTTTTACCATTGCACCAGTCAATGGTCCTTCATACTTAACTACGAGTAAATTCTTTGTTGATTGGAATGAAGTCAAGGAAAGGATGACCAAAAGGGAAATTCTTCTGAAACCTACAATGGTTAAACTTCGACAGTCTATAACAGTAAGATCTTCCTAAGTACATCTACAACCAAGCAACTGCAACAATTGAAAATCTAGAAAAATATCTGGTGCCTGCCCTGGCCTCACATTAGGCTACAATTACCACTTGCATTCAAGCCTTCATTAAAAGTAAAAACCTCACACTCAATCATGAACTCAATAGTAATATCCATATAAATGCAGAATAAAAATGTGCAAGAATATAAACTTAAAATCTTATTGCAGTGAAACTTTGGAAAATAGAAGCACAAAAAAAACACAGAAACATGCCATGTGTGTGAGAGAGAGAGAGAGAAGGGGGGGGCTACATCTTTATAGCTGAAGTAATTCTTGTGTGCGTGAGCGCACTCACACACACACACACTCTTATGCAGAAAAATTTATATATGTTAGCAAGCCTCACAGAATCAATAAAGTCGTCAGCAATTTCCAGAAAAAGTTCTTCAACATCAGGATCTAGCTTTCCATGTGAATCCACCTGAGTAACCAAAAGATGAACAATATGGCACATTTATCATGAAGAATTGGAAACCAAAAAAGAACATGGTATAAAGCTAAAAGAAAAGGAACAGAGATAACAAAGTGAAATGCTGGACAGACCTGTGAAACCAAGTCTTGTATCTTTCTCTTCCCAAGAAGTTGATTTGTTGCTTCTGTTCCTTGGCTTGAACTTCCCCCTGGTGTAGTTGTACCAGATGCTGTTGCATCTGGCTGTGATCCTGTCAAACTAAGAGATTTCTGGCCTGTGGGTCCTGGCATCCTTGGAGATTGCTGTTGTTGTTGATGTTGTTGCTGCTGCTGATGCAGAGGCACTTGCTGCAATTGTTGCTGTTGCTGTTGCTGCTGCTGCTGCTGCTGCAGTTGCTGTTGCTGTAGTAGTTGCTGCTTCTGCTGATGAAGTTGTTGGTGTCCCATTTGGGGCTGCTGCTGTACCAGTTGGGATAACTGTTGTGCCATCAAATTCTGGTGCAGTTGACCAGATGAAGCCAATTGCTGCTGTATGAGAGCCTGTGATTGCCTCTGTTGAAGATGGAACGAAGGCGAGGCAGAACCAGACATTGTTGGCATTTGCTTCAACCACTGTTGCTGTGACAGAGAGTTCTGCATCATAGTTGGCTGTGCATTCTGAGCCAGCCCTGACATCTGAGGATTCATATATGCCATTGATGGTGTCCTTTGTAGGCTTTGAACCTGCAGTTTCAGGGAGATGATCATGCACACAAATCAAATGTAATGCAAATGATTGCAAAAGTTTCACGTTCCAACAACAAAACTAAAAGTAGAATGATCAGTTGACATTTTTCTGTGCTTACTGAAAAACAAAGGATAGAATACTTGATCATAGAAAAGAAGATTGCTTGATTCTAGGAAAGCCCAATGGCTACAATTAGCAGTAATGTGCTGATGTATTCACTCAGCACTCAAATTAAAAAAATAATAAAAATAAAAATAACCAATTCATCAAAAGAGGCATGTGCTTATCCACATGTAAGTGCAAGAACCAAATAACATGAGAATGCACATGGCTTCTCACAATCACTCCATTTATGCTTATCAAATATAATTGCAGAACTACAAACGATGACAAATACTAAAACAAAATTGCAAAAGCATTAGAGAGAGCTAAGGTTGGAAAACCACCCTTTATAACAAAACACCACTCATACAATATGGTTCTTCAGAGAAATGGGACTTGCTAGCAAAAACTAAACAAATAAATTTTGACTAATAACCTCATTTTTTAATTAAAAAACTTGAGCCCAAGCTTTACAGAAACTAGAGTCACCAAATCCAGTTACCAGAAAGATAAGAAGGTAATGTGATCAGAGAAAACTCAAACCTGAGAGGTGAGTGGATTTTGTTGCACATGTTGCTGCCTCATTGACCCTGCATTTATTCGCTGTTGAGCATATGTGAGTGCCCCATTAGGTCTTATTTGTGAACCCATATTTAGTGATCCCATCACTCCCATTGCTTGTATCCCCTGCAAAGACTGCCCCGGAGAATTACCAGGATGGAACTGAGACCCTTGAACTAACCCAGCTTTCTGCCTTGGCTACATCCAAGAGTGCGCTTATTTTAGAAAAAAAAAGCTACTATGATCATTAAATTATTTTGCTAGCTCAATCACAAATGCGTTGCATAATGAGCATGAGACTGAACCAACAGATTCTATTGATCCAATCAACTATTCAATCATGTAATGATTAAAGAAGAAGCACGCCATTTTTGAGATTATCACCCGCTGAATTCAATTCATTCAGCTCAGAAATCCTATATAATTGGATATCCTTTTAAAAATATAAGTATTTAAACTGTGATATACTGTCAATTGATTATCACACAGAAATGACTTTTCTATACCTTTGTAAAACTTTCAAGTAATTTATCACTTGTGAGTAGTGCAATAAATAGATTTCATACCCCAAATAGCAATAATTTAGAAATTGATTGACACTAGCACAATCCAAAAATTCTTACTAAGGCTAACAAACTTTTTCAAAAGCACAGATTACACTAACAGTACAAGCCAATTAACCAAAAACAGCAACTTTGTAAACAAAACACTATAACTTTGAGAACTTTAAAGCACTCAAAAACATACTGAAGCCAGCAACTGTGAGGGCAAGTTCAACTGAGCGGCGGCGGCAGCTGTCCCGGTCAACATAGGAAGGTGCCCAGTTTGGCCGAGAAGTGCTGAGCGAGACGAATTTGCCCCACCCAGTTGTTGATTCTGCTGTGAATTCGGTTGAATTGAAGCAGACCCGCCAAAATTCATCTGCCCAAACAGGCCCTGTTGTTGTTGCTGCTGCTGCTGCTGCTTCTGTTGCTGCCTCAAAACGCCACCGTATTGGTTCGGTTGTTGTTGGTTAATTTGACTCAAGCGCGACATAGAAGGAGATCTTTGAAGGGTTTGTTGGATTTGATATCCTGACATTGCTGTGACATTCTGCTGCTGCTGCTGCGACGGGAGAGAAGGTGAAGCAGGGATTTGGGAGTGTTCAAGTGAAGAAGAGGAAGAGATTTGTGTGTTTTGAGGTAAATTGGATACGTTTGGTGTTTGTGTCTGTGTTAAGGTTGTCGTGTTAGTGTTCATTAAGGTTGCTGCTTGTGACGATGGGTCTATTACTGTATTCTGAGAAGGGAGAGGTTTAGGCGAAGCGGCTGCATTTTCTGCCATGGATTGGAAAAAGATTATGGGTTTTTTTTAATTCTACTTAAAAATCCATTCTTTTCGATGAATTCCGTGATTCTAGTCTGGGTTTCTTTCTTTTTGCAGAGCTTGTAGAGAGAGAGTTGAGGGAGAGAGGGAGAGAGGAAGAGAAGAGGAGGATTACTCGGTCTAGCTGATAAGCAGAGGGAATGATGCATATGGGGGATCTAGGCCATACACGTAGTAGACGCAAGGGATGCTCGAGTGATCATATAGACTGTATGCTGTACACGTGTACAAATGGGAAGCGGGGGTCAAAAGACTTTTGGTAATCAAAACATGTGGCTTGATTAGATTGAAGAGTGACTTAATTAATGAAAAGTCAATCATAAGAATAAGCAATTGGTAAAGTAGTAAATACACTATACATTTGGTTTTTTTTTTTGAAAAATGAGGTAAAAATTTCGGGAAAATAATATAGTTTTGAAAAATAGTTTTGTTTGAATATAATATTAATTTTGTACAAAATTACTATTGTAAATAGTTGTCGATAACAATTGTGTTTTTTAATATCAATTATGTACGCAATCACTATTAAGAATAATAGTTGTGGAGTTATATTTTTTGTTTTTCAAAATAATTAACCTTTTCAAAATCTAACTCAAAATTTTATAAAAATTCAATAACTAAAAGATAAGATTCAAGATCCAATGGTTAAAAAGATAAAATAATGTTGCAGGAAAGAGAAATGAGGGAAGAAAAAAATAAAAAGAAAAAATAGATCATCATTGACACACTGGGATTCCTTTTTGACACACTCAATACAGCTAGAAAGATCTCGATAAAATGATTTGAACTTTAAATTAACCCCGAACAAAACCCCTAAAAAATTAGGACTACATTTGATGGTTTATCAATGTATAATTAGAATCGTCTCATCGAGGTCTTTATAACGGTACTGCATTGTATTTCTTAGGAGTGAGTGCTCAACCTTTTTTTTTTTAATAGAAGAAAGAAGAGTGAGTGGCAAGTGCCAACTTCTAATGGCTAATAAGAGTACTCTCTGCACAGGAGTACTTAAAAAGAAAAAAAATAAAAATTATATTCAGCGTTCTAAAATTTGATTTTTTTTTGTTTTTTTTTTATATTTTAAAAAATTATATTTTAAATTATTGACCAACTCAAAATTAAAAATAATATAAAAAAATAAATTTATCATCATATATAATACAAAATAAATACACAAATTACATGTTAATCCAATATACACAGATTTGGGTTCTTCTTTTGTACGATTTCTTCCCCCTAAGACTTTCTTCTTTCTTTTCTGTGCAAATAAAAATTTGTAAGTTCCATCCTATTTTTGCTAGATCTGGATTGGCAATACCACTAGTAAATCAAAATAAAATTAGGTGGTTTAAACAATTGGAGATCCGTAAGTTTTTTAATACAAATAACACAAAAGAAATCCCTAGAAGGTAATACTCAAGGGATGGAGAATTATCAATGTTAACGACGAAGGAATTTTTTGCCAAAGAAGGTTGTTTAGTTAGGGCATGTTTGTTGAAGATTGTAGCAGAGATGATGGTTCAAAGTGTTTTTTATTTAGAAATGCATCAAAATAAAAAAAAATATTTTTTAAAAAATATTTTTGACATCAGCACATCAAAACGATCTGAAAATATAAATAACAATTCATTTTAAATAAAAAAAATTAAAAATTTTTGGAACGCGGTTTCCACCACATTCCCAAAGACTCTATTAAGATAAGAAGAAGAAGCATGCCTAGTAAAGAATACCTAATTAAAAGTATATCAACCACCAAGAAAGCTTTTGTTTGCTAAGAAAAAAAAATTTTGAGCAGATAAAGAAAAAGTCTTTCAATCTATTAATAATTAGAGTGATGGTTAAGAAGCTTCCTTTAACAATTAGATTAGGATTAGAGAAATAAGACAATTTAAGGAAGATACCAACTACTTATATAATAAGAAATTTCCAACCTTTAATGGCTTTAAACAAGAAAAGGGATTTATATAGAGCATCAATAATTCTCATATGGAAGATGAGACTAACTTGTTGATGATGAAAAGTATCATATTTAGTGTCAAAGACTATCTTGTTTTATTTGTTTTCTTAATAAATTTGTTAATGATGGTGAATAAACAGAAGATGGTGGTTGTGTATAGAGAAATGTTGATAATGTCTCTTCATCGTTAGAGATTGAAAATTGAAGAAGAAGAAGAAGAAGTGAACTATTGTGGCAAAGGGTTTTTTTTTTTTATCAATGGCAAAGCTGTAATATTAATATTATAAAGGTTTTTTAGTCATTAAATGAAATATAATGATAATTCTATAAATAATCTGATATTTTTTGTTAACCTTTTTTTGTGGGATGTAAAGTGCTATAAAATCATTAAAGTTTAGTATGTAAAGTGTAATTTCTCAAAACACAGAGTCAAAATGAAAAAAAAAATAAAACAATCAAACTATAAGGAATTGTTTGATTTTGGGTCATCAGAGATTTGTCCACTACCTTCCTTTAAACCTTCTCTCATGATTTTTTTGTTCTTACATCCATCATCCAAATTAAATTCTTTTTTTAATAATGTTTAATACATTTAAAAAATTTAATAAATTCTTTAATATTTGAACTAAAAAATTAAAAAAAAAATTTGCTTTTTTTATCATTAAGCAAACTTCTTTGATTTTTTTTTATTCTTCTTTATACAATATTTCAAACTTTTATATGCATGGCCTTGACATTAATCACTTTGCTTATAAAGATATAAAATGTTATGCAATTGTTATGCATTTAAGCCAAAACCTTATAACACAACTATTAATGCTTATATGTTATTGATGGTGCAAGAAAAAAAAAACCTTTTTTGGTCGTTTGGGTCCCAAACAACTAAGACATGCCCCTTAATACATGTCCCATGTATTTAGCTTTTTTTATCTGACCATGTAAAATATGCAATCCTTATAAATAATGAATAAAACTCAACCTAAATTATTATGAAAATCTAATGGTTATTGAAAAAAACAAAAACAATTCAATGGCTAAAAGAATAAATCACATGGTATATAAAACAAGGAATGAGAGAAAAGAGAAAATAAAATAAAATAAAATAAAGAAAGAATAGGATATTGAGGTCATACTCGAGCTTTGATAACAACACCCCCAATACCATAAAAAAAATCTTGACAAGATCAATTTTTAGACACCTTAGAAGGCCACCATTGAAGGCTAGATTGGTTAACACAAGAAACCCAAAGGTGACGAGTGACTCACTCGCTGGCCATTTAGGCCGAGTCCAAACAGTTAGAAACATGGCATTTCAGGTCCCATCTCGATCTCGACTTACCTTAGTTTATCTAATCTAGCCACGACACGTATCGCTATGTATTTTTTAAGTTTTCAGGAGTCACAAACACAAACTTTCTATGCATTCATTTTTTTCTATGCACGCATTACTTTTTCTATGTAGTGGAAGCTTCACTTTTCTAACCAATGATTATTTTCATAGTATTGTAACTAGCCAACATCTTCATAAATGGCATGCATAGCATAACAACCCTTGATTTTCTAGGAAAATATTGTCACCAACATATCCACCAATAACAAGTATAACTCATCATCTGATTACTTAATTTTCTAGAAAAATATTATTCTCGTGCATGAAGATAAGTCCAAGAACTAAGTGTATAGATACCCAGTCATAGGCAAGATATGAAAGTCTTGGGCTCTATATACAAACTTTATATATAGACTCTAAGGGACAAAAATAGTTTCACACGAGGATTTTTTTTCCTCACTCCCTACCATTTTATTTTATTTTCTCTTTCTACATTTACTAGCTTATGCATCATAGTGTTTCTTATACCCACAACAGACTTGTTTTTCAAGAACAATTCAGGCCAAAGATAAAAACATACATTCAAGACCAACTATCAACCCAAGTTGCAGTCATAAAGCCTATATCCAGAAGCTAGTTCATTATCTTTCACTCATCACCCAAAGTTCTTTCAATGACTAATAAAACTCTAGGACAAGGAAGAATAATTTATCTCTCTACCACAAAAACTATAGCTCTTTTAGATCTTTCATAGTTAAAGTAAATCTATGCTCTAATTCTTTTATCTTCTCGTTAGATAATGGAAAAGAGTTCAGTAATATTCTTTTTAGCTGGAATACTAGTGTTGAAATGAGAAATAAGTTGAACACATAGATCATAAAGGCTAATAATCCAGGCTTTTTTGTCTTTCTCATTCAAGTATTTCTTGTTGATGGACTAAAAGAATGTGAATTTGTTCTCACAAATCTAAAACAACATAGTTGAACTCATTATCACTAAAGCTCTAATTAGTAAAGTTTATAACTACTTTTGATATAAACACCTATATACTCTCCTTAAAAAAACTCTCTTCAACATAAAAGATACAATGTAGAACCATATTCGAGTAGAAGAAGCAAGTGTCATCAGACAAGGAAACATTTGTTTTTAAAGATCAGAATCTATGCATTACCATTTGTCTCTTACTGGACATCTAAAAGGAGCATCAAATGGTTTATTCGGGAATGTCTAACATTCCATAAGCTCCCAACCTCTTTTCTTACCATCAATGTTATCAAAAACGCATTTTGACTCGTAAAATCATACAATTTTACGAGTCAAAACATATAAAACGTGTAAAATAAAGTTAAAAACTCGAAAATCAGTAAAATAATCAAACTTGGTCAGACTCGCTCAAAATCGAACCGATTTCACAATTTCACCGTAAAAATTAAATAAACTATTGGGTGGTGACTCAACACTCTCATTTCCCCATGAGTCCCCACTCCCCCGCCTAACATTCCACCCACCCCCTTTCCCCTTTCCCCAAATTGCAAGCAAATTAAGAAATCAGATTAAGAAATTTGTCCAACCCTAACAGATTAACACCAGCAGCATAGCTGGTTCCACTCTCCACTCACCAGCAGCGCCTCTGATCTGAATTTAATTGTCTCCGCTCTCCACTTTTCACTCTCCACTCTCTCAGCTGGTTTTGTTTGCTATCGAGATACATAACGTTCTTGGCGAGAAGAAGGTAAGAATTTATTCCCAAGGTTTGTTTTGATCTCAAATTCTCAAGTCTCAAGTCTCAACCTTAGTAAGGCTAACACCAGCAGCGCAACTTTCACAACTTCCATTTTTTCTCTCTCTCAAAACACCTATTTTTTCCATTACTTTGTTGTTCTCAGATCTGATATTCTAATTGTCTCCAGACTCTCCATAGTCCAATTTAATGGACTTTCATGGATTGTTCCAAGCAGGGAGTGTTCAATTAATCTATGAACATGGACGCATCCTTAGTTCCTTACTTTAGCTGGGGTTACTGCTGCAATATACTCTGCCCTGGTTGCTGCCTTATCAAATTTGGTTGTTGTTGCTGTTTGGCCAACTTAGGCAGCAGTTGTCATCTATGAGACTGTACGGAAGGTTTGTTACCATTGGTCCCTTGCCTGCAATAAAACAACATTATGGGTTGTATTTCTTTCTTTCTTCTTTTCCCAATTATTCTATTTTATTATAATAATGCTTATGTATCCAATTATCTAGATTATTATTTGGGTGAATGCACTTTCCTTTTAAATTGTTGAGAACACTTGATATGGTTGAGGAAGTATGTCTCATTCACTATGAGGCCTCACGATTTGGTTTTACCCTTACTTGCAGGTGGTTATTTATGTAATGACCGGGCCTGGAAGAGAACTTCTGTTTACTATGGTCACTCAAGAAGAGAAATACAAAGCTAAGGTTAGTAGATGTTTTTGCACTAATGAGTTTTATGTATCCCTGATTGAATTGGGCTATTAATACCAGATTTTGTTAACAAGCAGTAATTTTATTGCTTACATATCGATCTCCAATCTTTTCTCCCCTTTTAGCAAAAATTTTGTTTCATGTCAGATGTCATTTTTATAAAATCCCTTGAGACTCTTTTAGGCATACATGAATAGGCTTACCTTTGCAATTGATGCAAATAACATAGATTTCACGCATTTGTTGTTTGATATTACCATTAGATTTTGAATAATTAGTTGCATATCTTATACTGCATTGTGTCAACCAGCGCTATGTCTTACTGCAGGTTTGCATAGATATCATTGTTCAACTCTTAGTGTTGTGCTGAGTTACATTTTCTCCCTTCTGCTCAGTTTGCAAATTTCTCAGCCAATTGATTAGTTTGATTTAAGATGATTCATTAGATAACTAGTTGGTGTTCAAAATGGATACAGTTGGACATTTATATTGTTTATTTCATTTTCATTTTCATTTTAACTGTGTTATATTATTATTTACTACTTGACTGGAATTGTCAATATATAATTAGTTAAAATATTTTACTTGCGATTTTATGATTTTACAATTCGAGTTTACGATCCGAGTTCATATTATATATTTCATGTCGTGTCAAAAAAGCGTTTTTGACAACCTTGCTTACCACTGCATGTGTTGAGGTGTTTGCTTCCATTCTGAAAAAGAATTTTGTATAATACTACCTCCGATGAAAATGACACAAACGCAAGGAACCCTAAAAACTTCTATCACTTTTACCATGACAACGACCATTAATATTCATGGAATACCTCTAACAATTTATGAAGAAGAGGTAACTTGAACAAACATAGAAAAATCCTCATGATATACTACCTAAAATCAAATAATTTTTAAAAATCTATCTTCATCTTTGAAATTTTTAATAAAAGCAATGATGTTTTTTTTATTTCTTCATGTCTCTAGTGAAATATCTATTAATTTCTTTAGGTCTCCAAATGAACTCTCCATATCTCCAAACATGTCTCTAACATTAATTCTCATTTCTTCAATAAAATCTTCACGTGTCTCCAATGTCTCCAACAAAAATCTCAACACAAGAGCTCTAGTGAAATCTCTATGTCTTCATTCAACACTTTCTTACACAATGTTTTAACACTACTTTCATTATCACAAAGCATTCTTAATTTTTTATTAAGATAATAATAATATACTCTATTATGATAAGAACAAACAAACTGATCAAACCATCATCTCTCTTGTATGTGAATACTCGTCTCTCTTACATTTTAATTCTCGTCTCTTAAATAGACGCATTTATAAAATATAAAAGGGTAATATCACCTTTGTATAACGAGTAGGTTTTCTTTCCCTCTGTATATTCTAGGTAAGTCTTTTAAACATATCTATTTCAAATACATAAAGGGGCAAATAATGGTAAAAAAAATTAAAAGAAAAACTTGTCCAACCATTCAAGCCTCAAAATAGTTTAGAGATGCCCCTTAATGTATGTCCCATACATTTAGTTTATCTTCTCTAGCCATGCAAAATGTGTAATTTCTCCTATATAATTAACAAAAGTCAACTCAAATTGTTATAAAAATCCAATGGTCATAGAAGAAACAAAAAACAATCCAATGGTTATCCATTGGCTAGAAGAAGAAATAAAATGGCATAAAAAACAAAGTATGAGAGATAAAAGAGAAAAGAAAAAAAGAAAGAATATGATGTCGAGGTCACACCCAATCTCCGTGAGGACATCCCTAGAACCATCAAAGAGAACTCGACAAGATAAATTCTTGGACACCTTGAAAGGCAACCATTGAAGGCTAGAGTAAGCCACACACATTGTTTGAAGACAGCGAGTGGAACATTTGCTTGCATATTCACCGCACGCGCCAACATTCCATCTATTTTGGTGTGGCCCTAATAACTAGAAACTTAGCATTTCAAACCTTGATTGAATCTCAACTCACATTAGTTTGTCCAATCTTGTCTTGACACACAACTCTATGTATTTTTTTCATGTTTTATGGAGTCACACACACAAGTTTCTTATATGCATATACTCATCTCTCATACAGACACATTCATAATACATAAAAAGAAAACATTATTTTTGTAAAATAAGTAAGCTTTCTTGCCCTTTACATATGCTAGGTAAATCTTTCAAACATATTTGTTTAAAAGACTTAAAGGGGCAAATGATAGTACAAACAAATTTTTAAAGAAACTTTTCCAACCATTTAGGCCTCAAATGATTAGAGATGACCCTTAATACATGTCTCATGCATTTAGCTTCTCTTCTCTAACCATGTAAAATGTTCAATTCTACCAAATAATAAACAAAAGGCAACCTAAATCATTATAAAAATCCAATGATCATGGAAAAAAAAACATAAACAATCTAATGGTTATCCAATGGCTAGAAAAAGAAATAAAATGGCACAAAAAGATAAGGGAGGAGAGAGAAAAGGAAAGGAAAGAAAGAAAGAATGGGATGTCGAGGTCACACTTAAGCTCCGATGTTGACACCCTTAGTACTATCAAAAAGATATCGATAAGATGAATTTATTGACACTTGAAAGGTCACCATTGAAGGATTTAGTAGGTCACATGAGCTACGTGAAGGTGGTGACTAGCCCACTCATTGGCACGTGTATGCCAACATTTTATCCATTTGGGTATGGCCTAAACGGCTAGAAAATTGACATTTCAGACCTCAAATCAATCTCGACTCATATTAGTTTGTCTAATATTGCCTCGACGCATAACTTTATGCATTATTTTTTAAGTTTCTAAGAGTTGCACACATAAACTTTCTATGCATATAATTTTTTCATTCACACATTACTTTTTCTATGTAGTGGAAGCACCACTTTTCTAGCCAATGGTTATTTTCTGGTAATGTAACCAACCAACATCTCCATCAATGACACGTATGGCATAACCCTCAACTTTTTAAAAAAATGTTACCAAAAGTGTTTCCATCAATGAAAAGTATAACCTAACATCCGATAATTCAATGTTGTATGAAAATATTGTCCTTTTCCATAAAATAGGTTCAAGGAATTGGTTTATAAATACCCCAGTCACAAGTAAGAATGCGTAAGTCCTAGACTCCATACACAGACTTCAAGAGACAAAAACAGTCATACACATGGATTTTCTCCTTATTCTCAACAACTTCATTTTGTTTTCTCGTCCTTACATTATTTTCTCTTCCTACATTTATGAACTTAAACATTAGAATGTATTGTGTGAGTACAAAGCCAATGGTTATTTTTTGGTAGTGTAACTAGCTAGCATCTCTACCAACAGAACACATGGCACAACCCTCAACTTTCTAAAAAAATGTTACCACCAATATATCCACCAATGGTAAGCATGACCTAACATCTGATAATTCAATTTCCTAGAAAAATATTGTCCTTTTCCATGAAATTCAAGGAATAGGTGTATAAATACCAAGTCATAGGTAAGAATGCATAAGTCTTGGACTCCATACACAAATTTTATGAGAAAGAAACGGTCTCACATGAATTTTCTCCCAATTCCCATTCCCAATCATTTCATTTTGTTTTCTCTTTCTTATATTATTTTTTCTTTCAACATTTATGAACTTAAATATATGAATATTCCTTGTAAGTACAAGGAGTGTTTTTAAAAAAAAAATCCAAACTAGAGATAAAAAACTTATGTCACCTTGGACTTGGGTCTGACACACATGCCAGACCTACGTCACCTTGGACTTCGCTGACTGCACTTTATTATCACAATCTTCGCCACGTTCACGTGCTTTGGACTCAAGATTCTCAAGGGAAAACTTGTGTAACAAACTTAGGCAACACTCAATCAGCTTAAAACATAAGCTATAGAAGTGATGATCTAAACTCAAAGACTTCGTGCTTAACTAGATAGAACATTCCTCGAAGAGAGGTTTTTTAAACAAACTCTCCTATCAACTTTAGCTTCAAACTCCTCAACGACACAAGCATCTTTCAACCTATACGATATCTAAAAGTACATGGAAAAGTGAATATTATAATAAAAACAATCAGAAATAACCAAGAAACATAACCAAGTTCAAGTGTGCAGTACATATGAATAACTTGTAAACCTTACATTTCTCCAAGCTTTGTGTCCTTTAGTTCCACTGTAACCAAGACCTTGATTGATATCTGAAATGACAAGGACCTTTAATAACAGAAAAATTAGCATGATTTAGTATCGTAACTGGCAAGATCAGAAACACTTAAAAGAACAAAACATATAAAAGAGAGAGAGAGAGAGAGAGAGAGAAAGAGAGAATATGTTTACCCTGTCATTGGCTTTTTTAAGTTTGTCACAAATTAACAAAAACTCTAAAACCTGTGGAAATTTCAATGTAGTTTAGGAACTTAAGCTTGTTTGTTTTAATGTTTCAAAAGTATTTTTGAAAAAAATTGAAATTTTTATTTATTTTTTTATTTGTTTCAATTTTTTTATGTTTTTAGATCGTTTTGATCTGCTAATGTCAAAAATAAAATTTTAAAAATAAAAAAATTATTTCGATGTATTTCAAAATGAAAGCACTTTGAAAAATAACCGCTACTACAATACCAAACGGGCTCTATTTACTGTGGATTGCTACAGTAAAATTATTATGTTGCCCTTGAGTGGAAAAGGATGAAGCCTTGAGGGTAGGGGTGTTTTGGACTTTTGCACTAACACATTGGTCACTAAAAGACTACACAGGGGTTTCTATGTCTTTTTAAATTTTTCAACATTGTAAAAACAATCTTTTACCCCCAAAGTCAACAAAATTTAGAATTGTTGATTAAGAGCTTTCTTGACTTTTCATAAGTTTTTTAACAATAAAAATACTTATTTAGCTCCGGGGTCAAAACAATTGTTGGGCTGCTGGATAAAGGGTTTTTTTGGGTTTTCAAATATCCATGTACAATGAAAGTACATTTTTTAACCTTGGAAAATGCAAAAAAAAAACTTTGTATTTAGGGGTATTTTTGCACTTTCACACCGTTATTTTGTGTAATTACCAGGGTCATGAGAAGAATTTAACTCTAAAACCTATGAGAGTTTCATTGTAGCTCGGGAAATAAACTATTATGAATTGCTACAGTGAAATTATCATGTTGCCCTTGAGTGGAAAAAGATGAAACCTTGAGGGCAGGGTGTTTTGATCCTTTTCACTAGCCCATTGGTCATTATGCGGGGGTGTTTCTGTTTTTTTAAATTTCTTAGTACAGTAAAATAACATTTTTACCCCAAAAGTCAATAAAATCTAGAACTGTTAACCAAGAACTTTCTTGACTTTTCATAAGCTTCTTAACAGTAAAAATCATAGTTTTGAAACCCGGCCCGGCCCGACAGGTCGACCCGGGATCCGGCCGACCCGGGGCAGGAACTGGGCCGGGTTAAAGAAAAAACGGGGGAAGGAAAAACTCGGTGTGACCCGGTTGACCCGGTCAAGACCCTATTGCAAACCCGTTGACTTTTATTTTTGTTTGTTTTTTTTACTAAAACGACGTCGTTTTGATTTTAAAAAAAAAAACTGACCCGGCCGACCTGGTGACCCGGTCAAAACCCGGAACTCGGGCCTTGGACCAGGCCGGGTCTTAAAACTATGGTAAAAATACTTATTTGCCTCCAGTGTCAATAAATTGTTGGGCTATTGGGTAAAGGGTTTTTAAGGTTTTCAATTATCCATGTACAGTAAAAATACATTTTTAACCTTAAAAATGATAAGAAATAAGCTTTGCATTTGAGGGTATTTTTGTACTTTCAACGGATATTTTGTGTAATTGCTAGGGTCGTGGGGGGCATTTTGGTATTTTCACATTGTTTTGAAATAAGCTTTGTATTTGGTGGTATTTTTTAACATGCGCTAGTGAGTGGGTGGCGTCCGCGCCATTCAGGTGGCGTGTGTGACGCCACTCTATGGCCAAAATTAGCTTTTCGCCATCTACCTAGATGCGCCGCTGTGTCCTCTTTCATGTAAAGTGGCATGTGGCAACTTACGGTGGTTGGATTGTCACCGATGATCGTTTGATTTTTTTCGCCCTTCTTTTCTCTCTCCTAACAGGTATGTATAACATTGTCCTATTTGTTTCTTACTTTTCAATTTCAATCCTCATTTTTTTAATTTCTTATTTCATTTTTTCCATTTATAGAAGTTTTTCTCTTTTCAATTTAGTCATTCAATTACAATTTCTCATATATATATATATATATATATATATATTTTAATTTCAGTACTCATTCTTTTAATTTTTTATTTTGTTCTTATTCCTTTTATAAAAGTGTTCTTTTTTTCAATTTTTCCTTCAATTGTAATTTCTCATATGTTTTGTTTTTCATTTTGGTCTTCATTTAAAAAAAAAAATTTCCTTGCCACTTTTATTGATTTTTTTTTTGTTTTCAATTTCATTCTTTAATCAATTTTTTTGTTGATTTATTTTTTTTAATTTGACCCTCATTCTTTTGATTTGTTTTTATTTTATTAAAGCTATTTTTCAATTCAATTTAACCTTCCAATTGAAAATTTATACCCCTCTAATTAATATTTTTTTTCACCCTTATTTTTTTTAGATATTTTGTGTGATTGATTTTTTTTATGATTTCATCTTTCGATATTTAATTTGTTGGGATTCGGCTTTGTACGATCTTATCGTTTTGCATTAGTTTTTTTAATATTGGTTTTGTAATTATCTTCAAGTTTTTTCTATGGATTTATCACGGTCTCGTGACCTAAGTCACGAGTTTTGCATGCCTTTTTTAATATAAGTTTTTTTTAGTTGTTCTATTTTTGTTTGATTTTTCAAGATATTATTATAATTCATTTATACAAATAAAGTGTTTTTTAAAAAAATAAAAATATTTATTTTTAAATAATATTGTCGATGTGTTTGGTGTTTGGTCTTATGTAACATTTTTTATGATGTGAGTTTATTCAATCAGTTTTATTTATATTTATTTTTTAAATCATGAGTTTGATTTATTTTTTATTGATTTAAATAAATAAGTTCAGTAAACACAATTAGATAAATATCTTATTTTATATAGTTGTTTATCTTGATCTAGAATCTTTCTTAATTTTTTTTAGTTATTATTAATAAATATATTTAAAAAAAAAATTATAACTCGGGATAAAATACAGGTTATATGGCTATTGGGTTTCATAGCCGGTTGATAATCCCTCACGACCACATTGTCTTTGCAAGAGGAATACCATCCCTATGGACACCACTTTCTTCCACACTTCCCTCGAACCTCTGTTGAATGCCCAAATGCTTTGCGTGACCGTATAAATACAACAAATTGGTCGTGATACTCACATCTTTCATCTTCACAACCGCAGGTTGTCTCACAATCAAACACCCTTAATCGGCCAAATTTTATGCAATTCTCAACTCAATTATTAGCAGGAATTTTTATTTTTTGTAAATTTGGAAGGGAGAAGAAAAAAACTAGCAACGGCAAGTCGTTTAAGAGCACTGCGTTGATTGGAAGAGATTCCAGTAGACGTAGTGTCGTAAAGACCGACAAAGGAATCCCTAAGGTGCTCTTTGGCTACAATTTTCAAGTAGAGCTTCTCGGCGTCTTCAAAACGCTTGATTTTGTCATCATCGGGGCTAAACGGCATGTCGTTCCCAGGAACAGTGAATTAAGAGAAGGTATCGATAGCAGGTTTGTCCATAGAGAGAGGCTTTGATTGAAGGAGGAGTTAGAGCTAGTGTCGAACAGAGAGAGGAGAGAGACACTCCAGCGGGACCATGGTAACAAATTTCTTCGAGCGCTGAAGAGATGAGAGTGCCCATGGAGGCATGTGATGATTGAGTAGGACCTGTGTTTGGTTTGTGAAAATTTTGAGGATTTTTCTGTGGTTTTTCTCGGAAAATGAGCACTGGCGGGCGCGAAAAAGAGAGCGCACGCGTATATAGCTGGAGACTCGATGCGGCGTCGTTCTCAGGATGTTTAAGTTGGGGACTCTATTCGACGCCGTTGCAGTTAAGGCTTAAATGGACGGCTAGGATTCAAAACGTAGTAAAAAAAAGCTGGGTAGCGTTGCAGGGTATAAAAGCTTCAGTCATGAACAAAAATAATTAAAAAAAAAAAACGAAAGTACTGCTGGTGAAGCTAACGAGGTAAGCGGTAGAGAGAAAGAAAGAATCTATCAGACAAAACAAAACGTTATTTCTTTGTATGTGTGTTTCTCTCTCTCTCTCTCTCTCTCTAAATAATTCTTTCTTATTTCTCTGTCAATCAAATCTTTCTTCTATACCCCTCTCTCTCTCTCTCTCTCTCTCTATCCCTGTCTCCCTTCCTTTCTTTTGTTTCTGTTTGTTTTGGTTTTTCATGATTTCTGGGCCTTTCTTTGAAATCCCACAAAAGTTCCATTCGTCTTCATACAATCTTTCTCGAGAAAATCCAGTGTTTTCTTGAGAAAATTGACTTTTCCTTTCGTTACCTCAAGCCCACGAAAATGTTTCTGCTTCTGTTCAAGGTAAGTAGAGTCGACGACAACGACTGTCAGGATTCGATTTTTTCTCACTCCTTTCTTTTTCTGCTTTCATAGTGTTTCTGTGTCAAGATTAGGAAGTTTTTTGAAAGATAATTTACGCCTTCAAGGTTTCTTTATGTGAGTCTATCTTGTAAAATATAAGCTATGGACTAAAGTGTAAAACGTGAAAGTTTCTTCTTTTTGAAATTAGTTATTGGGATTTTTTTCTTTTAAAACAAGTGTTCTCACTTGTTTTGTAAATACAATTTTGCTTGGTTGTTTCCTAGAATTCACGTGCTAGTCAAAAGCTTTTGCCTTTTGTTTTTCAACTTCAAGAAATATAGATCTCTCTTTCTTTCTCTCCCAGCTAATCTGGTCTTGTATTATTGTTTCTCTCAAAGATTATGTGAACTCATTTTAATGTCTTTCTTGTGTTCTTGTGAGAGTACTTTTTTTCTTTATGGGTATTAATCTGGCATTGACTGGTTTGTTGGGGTCTTTCATAGTTTAGAGTTATCCTCCACTCATGGTCTTTTAACTTGGGATTGGGTTTTTAGAGAAAGGTTCCTTTTTGTGGAAAAAAAGCAGTCTGCTTTTCTTTCTAATGTAATGAAGTGATCAATACTTACACATATATGCCTGTTTCATTTTTGTTTTTTTATCTCTGCTCTTTACATTGTCTTGGTGATCTGTTTGGTTTTTGAGAAAATGCAGGAAAAGCGAAGAATTGTGTATAGTCACTTCAAACCAAGCCCAATTATTGCATCTGGCTTTGTTTATTTTCTTTTACTGTGTTTCCTCATTAACCTAACATAGGCTAAATATCATTCCATGGCTTTTTTCTTATTCCCTGTGATTTTTATTGTAAAAGTACAGAGGGATCAGATAAAATAATTCAATTTAGAGAGCTTTCCATTTAGTAAAACTAACCTTTCGGTTCTGTCTTCTATTTTTTTCCCCTCTGTTGGTTTTTGATTCAGTTATTTTTTATGCAGGAAAAAGGACTGGTTTTGATCAATTGAAGGGAGATTGAAATGGAAGGTGATTTATTTTCAGGCTTAAGCAATGGAAACCAAGTAGATGGCAAGGTCTTGCAAACATTCCAGAAGAGTTTTGTGCAAGTTCAGGATATTCTAGATCAAAACAGGTTGCTAATTAATGAGATAAACCAAAACCATGAATCGAAGATCCCTGACAACTTGACTCGAAATGTTGGTTTGATTAAGGAGCTAAACAACAACATTAGAAGGGTGGTTGACCTTTATGCTGATCTTTCGAACAATTTCACCAGGTCAATGGAACCTTCATCAGAAGGTGAATCAAGTGGGATATTGAAGTCTAATGGAAAGGCCAATTCGAAGAGAATTAGATCCGGGTAATCAATTCAACTGAGCTTTCATAGAGATTCTCCACTTTATTTCATGGTAAAAAATAAGAAGAGCATTTTGATATTGGAGGAAAAAGAACTTGATGAGGTTATGTGTCTCTTCCTTGTTAGTGATATGTGATCTTGAGGCTTTTAGCTTCAGTTTATTTTTAAGCAAATCCATTGTAATAACAATTTAACAAATTTACATAAAGTTATGTGTAATTGTATCATCTTGTTGATCAATCTCAATTATGCATCTTTATTGCATATTGTATTTTCCAGGTCTTTCTAATTTTGTCTCGTTTTGTTCTTAAGAAAAAAAAAATCTGGATAGAAATTTTAATTTAACAATGCTTGATCTTGATTTGTTATATTTATTCTCTAATAAATTTATTACTTTGTTCTTTCTTTGTTGATGTGCTGTATATAGGATTCCTCATCTGTACTTTTTTCCGATTTTAATAAATTGCTTAATTGACCATACCCTTATCACTCTCTGTAATTTAAGAGATAATGTGTGACATTCAAAGGCCACTCAGCTCTCTAGAGCTGCCTAAATCTGATTTGTCTGTTAATATTGATGATGATAATCATCATTTTCTGATCATATCTACCGATCTGCTTTTGATGGGAACTTTCACCTACCCGCTTTATTCTTTCCGGTGTTTGTCATAAGATTCCTCATGATGTCCGGGGGGGATTGCAGTGAAGGTTTGATGTGTTGTATACTGCTTAGAACTTTTAAAAAAACTCCCAAGGTAGTAAGTCTTCAATTTTTTTGAAGCTCTTGTCCTGAAAATTATTTCCAGCCTTTTTGACTTTGTGGGGGGGGAAGTGGGAACAGGAACTTCTGTTGTGACCTCGAGCATTATTGGCCTTTTGGTTTGTAGTTTCTTTGAGACAATTGGAGAAAGCAACTTTTTTTAATAGCTATCTGGTTTTGCATCAAGCACCTCAAGTTTAGAATCTGATGTTCTGGGTGAACATCCTTTTGACCACTAATTTGTCCCCGTTAACAGTAATATCTTGATTGTTTCAGTTTTCGTAAAGATTAATTAAGATAATGGAAGTTGCTACCTTAGGTTGCTTAAAAGAAGACATGAGTACTTTAAGAGAAAGAAAGATAAACAAGAGTTGAAGGGCCCAGTGAATCCCACAGCAGTGGAACCAGTTGAAACTTTGCTTATCTTTTACATAGGTTCTTTGCTTCTTTCTTACAGATATTCTCTTCCCATCTCTTTCAAAGTTCTGATTTTGTAAATAGAGTTTCGCATTGCATACTAATGATGTCATTGCATTACATTACAGTCCCTTTTACCTTGATGACTCTTCCACAAACAATGACTGAAACAGACAATTTGATTGAAGAAGTGCTTATCTTGTGGACCCATTAACCATTGCATTTCTGTATGTTATTCGTGGAATCATTCATTAGTTTTCTTGATTGGAATGGACATGAGGATGATTGCTGCAAATGGCTGGTTTTTTGGGTTTGATTTTGTCGCTTTTGGTACAGTCATTTCCCCAATTATTGATGCAGCTCGGGTAAAACCAATTATACATAATGAATTAGCTAACCACTGCTTTTATACCATGGTTTAAGTGCTCCTCTGAGCATCTTTTGAGTTGTTGTATCGTCCCTGGCTGCTTCTCAAGCAAAAAATGAGAATGTACAGAGTTTAAATCCATGAACGAAGGATGCTCGCATATGGGATGGATCTATTACGGTTGTTCTAATCAAACTGTATATACAAGAGGGCTTCAGAGTGGCAGAGGTGCATTTTTGTGATGGAAATGAAAGAGTTTTGGGGGGTTTGGTCCTCGTATATTCGATTGAATTTTGAAAAGAAAGAGCAGCAGTGAGTGCAAAGACATGGAGAATCTCCAAGGTGTTATGGAAAAGGACGGAGGAGAAGATTTTGGTTTAAAAAATTATGAAAAAAAAAAAAAAAACCAACAACAACTTTGACATGCCCTCCATGGGAAGTGGGGTTGAAGGATGAAGGGAATCAGACAATAAAGAGAGATTTTTTTGTCTGCACTCAAATGTTTCCTTCGTTTCTTTGTTTGTGTAGGCTGCTGCATGTTGATATGATAAATGTCCTATGCTGGATCATTGCTGAAAAAGAAGAGGATGAGAATGAGATGCTGACCGCTGGTGCACGTACCGTCTTATCTCCTAGGCTCGAACAAACTGCAAATTCTAAGTGACAACATCTGAATTCTGATCCACGTCAGGCCACTGAATAAAGTATATAGTGATTTAATTATCTTTTTAAATTGTTTTTTTTATTGTTTTTTTATATTAACACAAACAAAACGATAATTATTTGTCATTGATGATCTACCAACAAGTTTACCCTTTTTCTTTTCTTTTCTTGAACAATTAAATATGGCTAGATCCTGCGCTCATAAAAAGTGCATCGTAAACAATTTCTGGGAAACAATTTCAATAGCATAATGAACACTTATTTCTGGGAAACAATTTCTTTTTTTTTTCTTTTTATTAGTTTCTCATATTCATTTCGGTCGCCTTTTTCATTTTGTCCTTTTCAAGAAGATTATATCTTGCTTTCACTGAAATTGATACCCAATTAGACCATAATACGTTAACAAAAACACAGATTAAATAATTGACACCACTGATAATTTAATATCATGCTTGTAACGATTTTTGTTGTTTTCTTGATTAGGCTGGCTGGCCGCCGCAATGGCTGCCGCCTCTATCGTTATCTATTGTTTTAAAAGGATAAACATAAAAATATATTAAAAAAATATTTTTTATTTTTAAAAAATATTTTTAATATTATCACATAAAAATATAAAAAATTAAATTTTTAATAAATACAGCTTTAACCGCGTTGCTAAATATGACTCACCCTACCTATGCCAATGAGCTTCTCACGCATGCACATCAGGTTTTCTCTTGGCGTATTTTAGCAAAACTGTTTTTTTATGCGTATGGTAGCTTTGATTTTGCTAGCAAAACTGTTTTTTAAGGAGTTATTTATTATCTTAGCCATTTTAACAAAATTAACAATTACTAGTACAAATAAATTTTTTTTATTTTCGTTCAGCGGAAAATTCTGGTAATAGCCTATTTGACTAGGAAAGTCAAGATACTTTTTAGGGATTTTTTTTATAGATTTCCAATACAAGTTTTGCACGGTTTTTCAATGAAAAAAAAATATAAACAATACAGTTTTTTTATATTTTCATTTTTAGTTGGTGTTGTAAATTTAATTTTTATTATAAATATAATATAAAAAAATTAGTTAATAATATAACTTCTTCATGTTAATTTTTAAATTAAAAAAATAATATTTTATAATTAGATTGTCACAGATAAAAAATATTAAGATGATTATTTTAAATTATGGTTTTGATTTTTTATAAAAAAAATAATATAATTGAAATCTTGGTTTTTTTAAAAAAAAAATGAACGCATTTTTAATTTTTTTATTGAAAAAAAGGAAAAAAAAGAAAAATAATTTTATATTACTAAACACAACACTAGTTACTTCAAGAAAAATAATTATATTTAAAAGTAGATTATATGAACGAGATGACATAAAAACAGTGACGAGTGATAACTAATTTTTTTTAGATTAATATGGGTGCTTGGGCTAATTTGCACATACCTCGACTAATCTTACGGGTTCTGAAGTTAACAATCATGTAAGTTTTCAATAGTCGTTATATTAGCAATTACATAACTTAAATCTAAGATAACGGGAAAAGCAAACCTCTTAATTTTAAATTTTTATTATTGAACCACAGTTACTTACTGGATCACAGTGGCCATCATAAATAGTTGTTCATGGCAACAGAGGTCACCCATGCTACTGCTCTGCTTTCTCCATCAATCTGCTTAAACACTCTTTCTCAATCTGAAGAAACCTTCTCTCCTCAATTATAAAATAAAGCAGACAATTGTTTATAATGTAGTTGCTAATGTAAAATAAAACAAGATCGAAGATGATGGCATGGTCGGAATTTTTTAAAAATAAAATTGGATGTTTCCTGGGCAATAAATTATTCCATTTTATTTCACATTTCTTTACTACATATCTCAGGAGCTTCTTGTGTATACTGAATAGGCGGTAATGGATAATAATGAAAATGAAAATCCTAAAAAGATAAAAGAGTCCCTAACAATATGTTTAATATATATTTTTCTTGTTTTTAAGAATAATTTAGTTATTTGATTGTTTTGAAGACAAAATACAAAAGGATCAAGAAGCTCATGGATGCTAGGCTAATTCTTTTTTTGTTTTTTTAGAGTAATTAAGGTTTTTTACTGAGTTAAAACGGTAAAAAAAACCTATTTAACTATGATTAATTTAATAATTTCAAATAAACCTCATAAAAAGATTATTTTGCTCCCTAATTTGCTTTTCCTTGACTTGTATTATAGAGGGCAAAAAAATTATTATATTATAATAATTTACAGTGCAATAAATCTTCATACACGGGATAACAATAATGCCTTTTAGGTTTTTTTTTTAGAGTAATTAAGGTTTTTCACTAAGCTAAAACGGTAAAAAGACCTATTTAACTATGATTAATTTGATAATTTAAAATTATTGGGTTTTATTTTCTAGTTCCAAATCAGTGCTCGAGAAGCATACCAAAAAAGTTGATTAGAAAATGACTACCCACACTATGTTACAAAAAATATCTAAAGTTAATTTTTAACAAAAATAATATATATACAAGCAGCGTAAATGTGTTTATTGACATTATGAAAAATCTTAATCAAGAACTCAAAAGTTAACGTGTGTGCTTAATGAAGTTAATAAGAAATCACAAGCCAATAAATGATAAAAAAAAATTATTAATGTTAATTAAATATTAAAACAGAAAGCTAAAAGATTTTATCTTGTGCACATTAAGATTTTTTTTATCTTGGGCTGAAGAGAGCTCTTCAAAAAGAATTTATTTAATTATACCATAATAAAATGATTTTTTTGTAAGAAATGTAATAATTTTAATTTCATTAAAAAAAACATAATTTTCTAGTATAAACTCTCCTTTCTTATTAATATATATTTTTTAACAAAAAAATATATTTTAGCTATGTTGTTTATTGGATAAAAACATATAATAAATTAAAATAAATATCCAAAAGAATTAATGATTTGAAATAATGATAGAAAAGATTTCTCCAAAAACCCATTTATCTTATTAATACACTCTTTATAATAAGACAAATTCATTGACATCAAATTAACATTTTTAGCAGAAAAAAATATGGCTAATCAAACACTTTTTCTCTCATCATCCGTTTTACTAGGCAACTTTCTCTTTTCTCTTTAATTTCAGGAACCAAAACATAAAAAAAAAATATTATTAAAACATAAAACCATCAAAACAAAGTGGCAAAAAATAAGAACTTTAACAACCATTTTGTGTTTTAATGTTTCTTTTATCGTGTCCACAAACTCAGCTGCACTATAACAATCAACTAAGCAACTCAGTTTGTCTACTATATATATATATATATATATATATATATATATATATTTCACGTGGGGCTAGGTAGGCCAGGCCAGCACACATTTCTAAGGATAAAAAAAAGAGTCCAAAAGCACCGAGGCCTGGAAACCCAAGCCTGCGTGTCTGGTTGAATTGTTTTTTGGAATAGACGATGTCGTCCACACCATTTGTTTTTCAAATGGAAGACATGTCTTCTACTCCAGTTTCTGATCATCTTTGGCGACCAAAAAATTTGGGTTCAAGTTTTAGGAACTTTAAACTCTATTTTCAACTTGTTTTCACCTAGACACACCAGAAAAACACCATGGAAACCTTTTAAAATCCATTTTCAGTTCTAAAAACAACGTTTAAACTCTCTAAAATAAAAGTTAAATGAATAAAAAAAAAGTTTTAGGTCTCTTATCTATTTTTCCAGCATGTTTAAAGAAAAACATTATCTCTATTGAACTCTTTGGGAAAGACAAACATAGACACCAAATCAACTTTTTTTAGTGGCTGAAACGTCGCCATCCATTCACTTTATCTCTCCTCGATATTTTTTTATGACTTTCTTTCCTCTCTTAATATTTAGGGACTGATATGTAAAAATATGAAGTTTGGGTATGAAAGTGAAATTCCAAAACAACAAAGACCAAAAAATAGATAAGCTAAAACTTTAGGGAGCAAATTAGATTTTTATGAGACAATATGCAAATGGGGTCTTTTTTATTTGTTTTTGTTAAATTTTATCCTTTCTTATTTTAATTTATTTTTTAAATACCAAAAATGTTTTATTTTACAAAATTGACATTAATATTCTTCAACATTTTGTATATGTGAGAGAATGTAAATTGAAAGAAAGCAATATGTAAAATCATGCTAATGTAACTTGGTACGATGAAATTGCAAATAAAAAAATTGATGATTTAAATGAAAAAATCACAAAAGTATTCATACAATCCCTGCAATGAATAGTGGCATTAAGTACAATCCCTGCAATGAATAGTGGCATTAAGTCATTAGAAACAATGTTCAGGGCATTGTTTCTTGTTCTAGTTCTTATAATATATTTGGTAATAGTAAATAAATCATCCAAGTTAATCGATTAAACCCTTGACTTGAGTCTTAAGATCAAGATAACCTTATAGAAAATAAACGGAAACAAATTATGAAGCTTAATTCCCAATCAACCCAATATTAAAGGATGAAATTAAAAAAAAAAACTAAGATAACTAGGCTAACTCATGACCCGAGTCATGAAACCGTGATAAACTCATAGAAAGCAAATAAAAAAAATTATGAAACTCAATTCTCACTCAACCTAATATTGAATGATTAAATTGAGAAAAAATCAATTAATAAAAAATATCTCAAGTTAACCTTGTTGAACCTGTCAAACCCGGGTCATGAGATCGGAATAACTCTATAGAAAGAAAATTAAAAGAAATTATGAAGTTAAATTCTCAATCAACCCAATATTTAAGGATAAAATTGAAAAAAAAATTCAATTAAAAAAAGGACAAAAAAAACTCAAGTTGGCCTGGCTAGTTTATAAAACTCGCGTCTCGGGTCATCAGATCATAAATAACTCATGAAAAGAAAATAAAAAGAATATGAAGCTCATTTCTCAATCAAACTAACATTGAAGGATGAATTTGAGAAAAAAAATCAATTAAAAAAAGAACAAAAAAATAATTTGAGCAAACTCAAGTTAATCTACTAAACCTGGATTATGAGACTAGGATAAATCCATAGAAAGTATAACAAAAAAATTATAAAGTTCAATACCTATCAAATCCAATGTTGGAAAATAAAATTGAAAAAAAAAACTTGAAGACCAAATTGAAAAAATCCAAAACATTTCATTGTTCATTGTTATATTGAAATGACAAGGTTTTTTAGCATATATTAATAATAATTAATAATGTTCATGGCTTGTTTGGAAGACTGTATGAAAGGGAAAAAATAGATATGTCATTTATAAATCTAAAATTAATGTGAGGAAAAAACCTCTAAAAACCCTAAAAAACATCCTTATAAGCTCAAACTACCACGCTCGAGCCCAACTACTACCAAGATGCATGGGCTCAGGCATAGGAGCCCAAGACCATGTTAGGCACATGCCCAGCTGGTGCTAAGTGTGCTGCCCACCACTATTGGTGCTAGGCATGCACCCTAGCAACCTTACAGGCTTGGGCTGTCATGCCCGAGCCCAACATGCTGTCATGCTCAGCTGGTGCTGGGCATGCATCCTGGAACCCCCACGGGTTTGGGCGTGGCAGCCCGAGCCAAACGTGTTTGAGTCTAGACAGTGTGTCTAGGTCTATTTTTCATCTCTAATAGGCTCAAATAACTTGCCCGAGCCCAACACTTCCTTGAAAAAAAAATTCAGGATCCTACGCGGATGTCTCGATATTTTATATTGATCCAATACGTATTATTTTAAGTAGAATACAACTTCAAATATTAAAATGATAAAATTACACTTTAACCCCTCATCTCCACACAAAAAAAAAGAGACTAATGAGCTATAAATACACTATGACTCCTTCAAACTCAAGATTTACAATCTCTTTATTCTTAACATTTTCAGCATATATATTTTCGAGTCTATCTCTCTAAAATATCATTGTATTTTCTCTATCTATAAAGTTATTGATTTAAACATCAGAGAGTCGTCACATCCATTAAAAAAGATCTTTTGGAGGTACCAGGTACCAACTACCAGACACGTTGACTTATAAGACATAACCAGCTGCTAGCTACTAGTCAATTAAGCTTTTTATATCAAGCCAGAAGACATCTTGGCTAGGAAAAATGAATCAAATTTTTTAAACTAGAGGATAAATCAGTTATTCAACATATAAACTTTATTGGCTTATCCTAAACTATTTGAATATTTTAGAACCTCATCAGCTATGACCAAATACCAGTCACCTTGGCTTATAAGACATAACCAGCTGCTAACTACTGGCCAATTAAGCTATTCATATCAAGCCAGCAGACATTTTGGCTAGGAAAAACGGATCAAATTTCTTAAACTAAGGGATAAATCAATTATCCAATATATAAACCTTATCGGCTTATCCTAAGCTATTTGAATATTTTAGGACCTTATCAACCATAACTCTTGTTCATAATTTTGATTTATTTTCAAGCAAAAAATATATTTTAGTTAGATACAATATTACAGCAACTATATAAAAATCAATATCCTAATAAAATAGAATGGAGGAGACAAATCCATGTAGCCAACCCAATTAATATGGAACAATATTTCAGTTGAATAACTTGAATTATTGGGTTTTACATACTTTTACCACCTAATATGATGGGAAACAAACAAGAATGGCTGCAATGACTGACAAAGGACAAAATCATCATATGATCGAGAACATGCACAGGAATCAAAATGCAATGACCCGAATTTAATTTCGTTTGACATAGAATAGAAAAGTTGTAAAGAAGCATGTTGCACTATTATAGAGGAGTACTGCACATGAGATAACAAAGGAACTGCTATCACCCAAAATCAACCGGCCTAACTCTTTTAACTTAATTGAAGATTAAAAAAGAAAAGAGTTGCACTTGCATTTTATGCAAAAACAAAAGAAAAAAAAACCAGAAAAATATCAAATGTAAATCCTACTTGTGGGACTATGTCAAGGGCTTCCACATAAATGAAGGCAAACAATCAACTTCTTTCTATTTCAGCCCTCAACCTTTCAATTTATTCAACTAAGTCCATAATTGAATTTTGATTATAAGAATCAATTCAATATCACCCCTACCAATTCTTAAAATGACCCTCTAAGTTTAATGTTTTATCAACTTGGTCCTTAGCCTTAAATATTTTCAATTTTATCTCTAATTGACCTTCAAACTTCTAATTTCTTCAATTTCATCCCTAATTACACTTAATTAGGTCCCTGAATTCACGTGTCTTTTACAAAAAGGTCCATGGTCTTTAATTTCTTTGATTTGGCCCATAATCGAACTCAACACTTTCATTTTCTTATAATTTTGTCATTGATTTCACCCAGTTGAGTTTGGAAAAATTAAATCTCATTCTCTAAAATTCCAAACTTCTCAATTAAGGTCAAATTAAGCTTCCATACTTAATTTTTCACCAATTACATCCCTAATAAAATTAATTTGACCCATTAAAAGCCTAATTAAGTCGAAGCACTTGATTAATTCTTTTAATTTGATCCAAATTAATTTTAGAATTTAATTAAACCTTTAATTAGGTCTATAATTAAATCAAATTTGCCTATTAAAAGTCTAATTAAGTTCTCAAACTTAATTTTTATGCAAATTCATCTGATAATCATTTAATTTAATCTTAAATTTTTATTATTTTTTAATCTTTGGTATAATATGGTACAATTAGGCTTGGTTCCTCCAAGCATTTGATACCCTTTTCAACGTATTCTTGTCAAGTTGCTAGTTTTTTTTTAAAAAAAAGAAAAGACAATTTTAAAGGGAACCCGAAATTGAGTTATGACATTCACCTAAATTTTATTTTTATAGGGCTTTGATGTAATCTAGTTTTTATTACACAATTTAAATTTTAAGTTATTTTATTTCCAGTTTTTCCGTGATGAGTGTTTATCTTTGATCTTATTTCTTGCCGGATATTTTTGATCTATTGAATCATAATGAAACTGAGAGATAATTTTTATTAGAAGCTTTCAGGATTAAACACCATTAGTTGAGTGAAAGATAAAGATACTTTATCATGATTAGTGTGATTTTAGATTAAAAAAATTCAAAAAACTTAATGAATCTTCAATTAATTTAATTTATATAGAAATATTTTGAATTATTAGATGGAGATTTTTTTAATGTTTTTAGGGAGAAAACATTGAATAATTAAGAGATATTTTAACTATCAACATGAAGATTTGGAATTTTTTTAATAAGGAATAATAAATTATGTGAGATTAACTAGGTGAAATCAAAAGTTTTACATTTATTTTTATTATCTCTACAACCTTAAGTTTTATTCTTTGTTTTTTTTTTAATTTACTTTTGTCAAACACTTTAGTTTAAATTAGATGGTCAATTCTATAAAGTTTTGGTTTTATTTTTAAATAGTAATTAATTTGATAAATCTCAATACTCAATAACATGATTAATCCTACTTGACACTTTTTTCTTCACAAAAACATTACTAAATGTTGTGTGTTTATTCATTTGCAAAGATTTATCACATCACATCACATCACCTTTCCTCTTTCTCAAACTCAAAGACTACTATATAAAGAAAATGAAGTTTTCAATTAAAACATATAATGGGTAAACTAAAGGTGCCAAAAAAATTTGTAAAAAATTTTAAGACAAAATTTTGAGAAAAGGCGATGACAACATAACAAAAAAAAAAGATGCATATTCTTTTATTGTCAAATTTGATCTTCAAATATTTAGTTTTTGTTAACTAACAAAACTAAATCCTACATTGCCAAATCAAACATTAATTTAATGTCAGAATATCTTTTTGACATCTTAAGAACTTTATAAAAAGCTATTCAAAATAAGTTATAAGCCTGAAATCCTATTGAACTCAATTTGCAAGGACTCAATTGAAAAATTGGCTAAAAATTTAAATTCCAATAAAAAAATACAAATCACTAAAGAATGATTTGGAAAGAAATTCATGTTCAAATAAAAAAAAATCATTTAATTTTTTTAATGTAATGTAGTTAAAAAAAAAACTAAGTCTGCTTAGCCTTTCACGTGGAGCAAGTCTTAGTGCATTATGGATTGTTACAGTGCATTGATGATTTTTCCCTTCATAATTACAAGGAAAGGGCTGAGTTTTTTAGGGCAAAATGATATTTTTATGAGATTCAAATGGCATTACCAATTTGTTTGGGGATAGATCGGTCTCTTCATATTTTTAATTAACAATGGAATTACTAATCTACCATTTAAAAACAAAAATTATAACCTATAGGCAAGAGGCATTTTTTTTTAATTTTTGTTGAATAATATAATTACTTATCGACCCTTGCACTTTTGTTTTTCTTAAACTGGGGTCCGAGGGTGTTTTTATCATTTCACCTTGGCTTTTATGTAATAGTCAATTAGAGTTAGGGGCAATTAAGTCTTTTAATTTATATAAAATATATTTTAAAAGAAAAGGTTGCATGCGTCGTTGAGTGGGAGAAGCTCGTGCCTTTTAGAAGGCGTGTACGAGCTCCTCCGACTGTCAAACACTACCTTCCACGACGACGTTAAAGCACTGGGAGCAGGGGTGAGCAAAAAAACTGAAAAACCGATTAAACCGAGAAAACCGAAAAAACAATAACCGAAAAAACCGAACCGTGAAAAAAAACAGATTAAGATTTTGAAAAAACCGACCGGTTCGGTTTGGTTTTGGTTTTATAAACCTAAAAACAAAAAAACAGAATCGAGCCGAACCCAAATAAAAAAAAACCTTGAAAAAACCGAGCCAAACCGAAAAAACCGAGCCAAATCGGTTTGCACCGGTTTTGTCCTAAAAAACCGAACTGAAACCGATTGGTTTGAACCGATTTCGGTTCGGTTTTAGTTTTTTTGTTTTAAAAAAAAATTCAGTGTTACTTTTTTTTGATAAAAACCAAACCAAACCAAAAATGATCACCCCTAATTGAGAGCTTTCTAGTGATGGCGTGCATGGTGGTGGATGAATGGTATGACTCTAATGGGCTTTTTTTCCCTCCTCCCCATTTTCCCTCTCTTATCTTTGGCAAAGTACACAAGTTTCCTTTCATTTTTTTTTTATACAATGTGATCATAATTCTTTTGATTTCCATCTATTTTGTTTTTTTTTTCTCTTGCAAGTTTTTTTTTCAATTTCTTTCCTATCATTTGATTTAATTTAATTTTTTATTTCAGATTTGGTCCTCATTTTTTTCATTGTTGTTTATTTTATTATTATTCTTTTCCTAATTCAATTCAATTTTAATTTCAATTTCATCTCTCAATACTAAGGATTGCAATTCAATATAAATTCGATGGTTGCTGCCTCGACCCAATTTGCCTAACTCCGAATGGATTGGTGTTTTTTGAATAAATTTTTTTCGATGAGTAATGAATAAGGTATGAATATTATCTAAACATACCCGAAACCTGCACGAACATAACCCAAATTGTATATTTATATTATACAAATATATTTGTTTAACATTTAGATTTTTTAAATACAATGTGATAAATACATATATTGATATTGATATAAAACACATATATGTGCATCATATTTATTATTTTATAGATTAATACTTTCACACACACACACACACACTTTGGATTTATATATTAGTTAATTTATTTTTTATTTAATAATAAATAATTATGAGATAATAAATATCCATGTAGATAAATAATTTAATCCCTCAATATTAGATATTATAATTTAATCTAACTCAATGAATACAGGCTTGAACGAGTCCATATTTTTTTTATGGTTACCTTACCCAATAGGTAATGGATAGGATATATATATTATCATAATTGACTCGAAACCTGCACCAAAATTAACATGAAATGTATATTTATATTATATAGATATATTTGTTAAATATTTTTATTTTTTAATGCAATATGCATTTACATATCTTAATATTGACATAAAATTATAATTTAATACATGTGCACACACTTCAAAAAAAATACACATATATATATAATTTTAATTTTTATTGGATAATAAATAATAGTCAGATGATTAATACCCATATGAATACTCAAAATCCGATTGATAGTTTATGAATATATAAATTTCTTATCTGTTAGGTAACAAATATAGTATAAATATTAAGAAATCTGACACACAATTAATCATTACAATCCATACTGAACATTTGATTTGATTTATTTTTGTGTTAAATTTTATTTTCTTTTTTTTTATTGCCTTTTGCTTTGTTTTGGTTCCTTTTTTGACTGCCTTTTTTCTCCCTAATTTCATACCTTGATGTTTTGTGATTGAGAATTTTACTTCATTATTTTTTGGGGTTTACTTTCAATGGGTTTAGTCCCGAGTTCATGACTAAGATTACAAGTTTCGAATATTAATACAGATTAACCTCGATTTTTTTAGGTTTTTTTTATTGAATTTGTCTTCTTTTTTTTCCAGTCTCATCCTTCTATATTTGATTTATTAGCAATTGATCTTCATTTTTTTTTTTCCACTTTCCTTTTTATAGGATTATCTCAATTCTATGCTTATGATCACGAGGTTAACATGTTAGCCTAATTTTACTAGGATCATTTGTTTTTTCATAGTTTTTTAAATTTCTTTTAGTTTTGCCCTCCAACATTGGATTGTTTGATAATTAAGTTTTCAATTTTCTTTTGATAGGGTTACTCTGGTGTCACGGTCAAGTCATAGATTTTGCATGCTAACCTGGATGGATTCAGGTTGTTTTTTTAACCTTTTTTTCTTTGCATATTTTTTCATTTTTCATTTCATATTATCAATATTATACGAGCTTATTGACTCGAGTTAAGTCAATGACCTGAGTATCAATTTTCTCTTCTTCTTTAAGAACACTTGCATCGCATTGACTTTCCTTTACTATATAAAAACAATTAGGTTAGCCCATGACATAGCGTAAGTCACCTTTTTATTTATAATATAATTAATGATCGTATAGTCCCTTATATAGTATTTGGATATTGTCTTGGGATATAATAGACAGAGACAATGGAGACAGGAGACAAGATATAAAAGAAGACATATATAAAATTGTGTTTGATAGTGATGTACAAGACAAATGATTGTTTTTGTATCCTATCTGGTCACGGTGGAAAAAAATATATATATATAAAAAAATCTATTTTACCCTTAATATTTATTGTTGTCAAACTTATATATTTTAAAAAATAATTAGATTTTTTTTTACTTTAGTTTATATTGAGTGTTAAAATTAATAATATTATAATAACCCTAATTATAAAATTAGAACTGACTTGACTGGTTCACCCGAGGCACGAACTGGTCATAGTTTAAGAAAAAATAGAGGAAATATTGACTCGACTTGACTCTGTCAAAAACCTTGGTCAACCTGGGATAAAACAAGGGTTAAAAACCCGTTGACTTTCATGATTTTTTTTTTGTTTTATGAAAACGAGATTGCTTTGATTATTTTTAATTTTTTTTGGGTCAGCTGAGTTGACCCTCCTGACCAGTGACCTGAACCTCGCTTTGGATCGACACTTGATTCAAGTTTTAAAATTATGATAATAACAACTTTTATCCATATATTAACTCGGGTCAACCTATTTTGACATTCTCAACCCGTTACCTGGGCCTTACCCTGGTCGACCCTCGAGTTGAGTTTTAAACCTATTATAATAACAACTTTTATCCTTACATTGACCCGAGTCAACCTGGGTTGACACTCTTAATCCATGACCTGAGTCTTGCCCCAAGTTGAACTCTGAATCAAGTTTTAAAACTTTGATGATAACAACTTTTATTTTATATTAACTTTCCTGACATATGACCCAGGTCTTATTATGGGTTGACCCCCAAGTCGAGTTTTAAAACTATGAAAATAATCATTTTTATCCTTACATTGACTCATGTCAACTATCAACACCACTCGTGACCCGATCTTTGCCTCGTGTCACCCCTTGAAACGAGTTTAAAATCATGATAATAATCACTTTTATTTTTATGTTGACTCGGGTAAACCTAACTAGTGACTTATGCTTTATCTCGTATCGACTTCTGAGTTGAGTTTTTAAATTATGATAATAATTAATTTTATCTTTACATGTCTCAGATAGATAATTTTGGAATTGTGAGTTTTTTAAAAGAATATTTTATGAATACAAAATAATAAAATATTATCTCTGAATACATGAATTCTATATATCTTTTATTTTAAAAATATAAAAATTTATTTCAAAATTATTTTAGAGATAAATTTATTTTTATATTTTTGTTCTTATCTATTTTAAAAATATATTTTTATCTTTATTATTTATGTGATTTCTATATAAAACAATGACATCATCAAAACTCACGTTAGGGTGTGACGTCAAATGAATAAATAAATAAATTAAAAAAATAGAAAACAAAGGAAAAACGTTATGGGACTCCAAGTGTTGAATAAATTCTAATGGATAAGAGATTTTGGGATCCGGAAGCGTATCCCCGACCCCGAGTACACAGCGTCCTGTAAAAGCGAGCCAAAAACGAGAGCCCAAACCATCTCTCAATCTCCACTCAAAACTCGTTTTCCCAACAACTCAGTGCCTGAGTCAACTCGGAAATTAGCTTCTCTGTCCTTCCTATGGTGAGTTTCCAACTCGCTATTTCCCTTTTTTTTTTTCATTAATTTTATATAATATTTTCTCCTGAGGCCCAGCCTCAGGAGATGCAAATTTGTTTCCCAAATTATGCTTGGTTTTAAGTGATTTCGAATTGAGCTTAGAAATCCAAAATTTTCGCATTGCAGTTGCATTTTCTTGCACATAATTAAAGAAACATAATTTTTTTCTTTTCTGAATTTAGCTTTATTTACACTCGATTAGACTGCAAAGGGCCATTTTTTTTTTCTGATTAGGGTTGCTAAACCATGAAGTAAATTGGTTTTGATTGATCACATGTGGAATTTAGGGACTATTTGAATTTTGATGATATCTTTTTTGGAAGCTTAATTAGTTTAGTTTTTATGTTTCAGTTATGTTTTCATGGATAAAGTTTAAAATTTGGAGAGGAAAAGAATTAACTATCTATTGTGTCTTTTTTGTTTATTGTTTTCTTGTTTGGGGTTTTCAGTTATTGTATTTGAGTTGCATGTGCTGGATTTTCCATGGAAACAGAGGTTGGAGTTGAGGGGAATGATGAAGCTAAGCATAAGGAGTGTGGGATTCGGAAAAGTTCCTCTTCCTTGTCTTCTCCCAAACAGATTTCCGACCCAGTTGTATACAAGCTTGTTCGGGTAATTTCTTTAATTTCTATATTGGATTCTTGTTTTCAGTTTATGTTGTAGACTTATAGTTATGGGTTTTATAGTTTTTAACTATTGGGTTTTTTTTGTTGATGTGAAGTGAAGAATATTGATGAGGCTTCAATGTTATAGTAAAATTAAGCAGGCACAATTGGACTATTTTTGGGCATAAACATGGAATCATGGTTGCTTGTGATGGTAATTCTGATTCAAATTAGTAATGAACAGTAAAAAATTGAAAGAAGCTTTTCAGCGTTATTAATCTTTATGAGAAAAATAAGCTGCACCGTGTAAACTCATGATTTTGAAACCCTGGTGCTCCTTGGATCGCTTGGTCATTAATTAGCTGAATTTTGTAACCACTCAGTGCATTCTTGAATGTCCTTTGCAAGAGTTTCAACCACACAATATTGGCAAGTAGATGTAACTCTTAAACATTTTATAGTGATGACTTGCTTGAAGACAATGGCTATGCAGGCTGCCTTGTGTAAATCCCATTGCCCTTAAGCTTGTAGAAGCTGCAATTTGATGATTAATAATTCTATAAATGGTGTTTTGGTTAGTTTAGTAGTTATGGCTGGCCACCATATCTAAGCTACTTCTGGGGATTCATATCCATCTGTCTCTCCCACTTGTTTACCTGAACAATCAAGAATTAATCTTTGCATTGGTAGAATTGAATGGCATTGGGCATTGCTCAGGTTTCCAGACTGTTTGTTGAGCAGCATCGTGTGCTTTTAGCCTTCTATTTTCAACTGTCAATCCTTCTGCTCATATTTTGATGATTTAAACTTTTTTTGTGTTCTGGATGGTTTCCTAATTTGCCTGTACAGCTTATTGTGAACCATGTCCTTTCTTTTTCATTTCTGTTGATGTTATTTTGAAACTGTGGTTATTGTATCAAGGACTTGATTACATGTTAGTTGATGTGGATGAAAAGAACTTACTAAGTTGTGTGATTGATCTCTGTCACAGTAGCTCTCCTGCTATATCATTTAGGAGGATTTTGTGATTTCTTCTTTTAGTAATCAGTAATGAAATTAACTAGAAGTGATATCCATTAACTTTTATTCCTGGAAGTCAAACCTATGATGATTGCTGATCATATATGTGTTTTGGTCTCAAACTTTGTTTTTAATTATTTATGTCTCAAGTTGCTTTCTTTGTTGGGGTCATTATCTTGAACTTGTGATGGATAAGTCTATCAAATTTGCAGGTGGAAGGAGATGGGAGATTAGTGCCTGCAACAGATGATGAATTAATGGAGGTTGAGAGTCTGCTTATAGATGACAGATGTGGAAAGCATGTTGTTGCAGACCCTGGGCAGACTGTAGGGTGCATTTCCAATGAAGGATCTTCCTCTGGGATGGCTCAGTTAAAAAGACTGGAAGGTTTTTTTTTTTGTTACTACTGCTACTTTGTAGTTTGTATTATATTTCCATTTTCAAACTTAAGGTCCAACAAAAAATTGCATGTAGCCTTACCAGAGGCCATACTCTGTCATAAATGGGCTAATGTTTTTGGGTGTCTCTGTTTTCATACCCTTCTTTTGTCAAAAGCCTTTTTTCCTTGGTTTTCTCGTTTTGGTTGTGTTATCTTCTTTATCTGTCCAGATACCCTGAGCCAACCCTTTTAAATCTCTTTAACCACAAACCTTCTTTCTAGACTCATCAAGTTTTCAGAATCAACTATTATTTCTATTACCTGTAGGAAAAGATTTCGAACTTAATTTTTGTTCTCTAATAGAGTACATTGTTGCATGGCCTCTTTTACATTCCTTTCTTGTCTAGGGAACTTGTTCCCTATGTCCTCATTTGATTATAATCTGTATATGTTTGTTTATTTAGTTTTTCTTGGGAGTCTGTTCCCATTAGGTTATACATGTTTGTATTCTTGACATGCTGGTCACCCGGCTTTGTTACTTTTGATCTTTAATATATTCTTACATTTTGATAAAAAAAAAAGATTCAAGATGTTTTATCCCTTTCAGTTTGTTCTGTGTCATCATCTTGGGTGATCAAATCATTTTTCTTCCTTGAATTTAGGTGATGTTTAATTTTACTTTCTGTCTGTTTCTTATTCTTCTCTTTGTATCTGAATGAACTTCATTTGCCAGATTTTTTAACATAATTTTGCTCTCTAATAGTGTACATTGTTGCATGGCATTTCAATCAAGATCTGGTATCCCTTTCAGTTTGTTCTGTGTCATCATCTGGCTGATCAAATCATTTTTTTTTTACCTTAATTTTTGTTCTGTTTAATTTTTAGTTTTTGTATGTTTCTTCTTCTCCTCCTATATGTGAATGAACAATATATGCCAGGTTGGTCACAACCCGAGAACAAAAAAGTTGATCCAGATAAATTGAATGGAAGGCTTGAGGTATTGTCTGCCTCCTTTACGTATACCTGTTAGTACTTCCACTTCTCCTAATGCTACTGCTTGTGGCACTGAATCCATTTTTCTCTCAGTTACCTGATAATTGGTGGAACTGTGCTGTAATATTATGTAATGTTGACTCTCAATTTTTGAAATTAGTCTAGTCATCATTTTTGTATTCAGCTCTTAAAGATATGTTCATTATTGGTAATGTAGGAGGAAACTTTTACTTGTCAGGGGATTACTTGTGCATAAGTTTAAGGCTTTCTTTTTCTAGTGTCTTGCCCTATCATCTTTTCGCTTGTTTTCATGTCATTTGTGACGTGTTTTTTAAGTTGAGGTCACCATTCTATCAGTGCAGGTTGCAAGACTGCATTGCAATCTTTACTGTTCAATTGCTGTCACATGGTTCTATGTTAACTCTAAATCACAATGTTACAACCCTTGTATCTATGTTAGATTTATAAGAGTTTGTCCAAAGATGTAAATCACAAGGATCTACTTAGATAGTAAAATTCACTCTCTAATAAATAGTCTTGATAAGAAAGTCTGCATTAGGTTACAGAGTTTGGAATGCACTGCATACTTTTAGGCAAGATAGTGATATTGTAAATCAGGTGTCCATTTGTGTACAATTTATATAAACTCTTTCAGCAGTTAGCTTCCATCCTTCTCTTTGTTTTTCTTTATTTATTATTACTCTTGTATATCAGGTGCTTCTTCCCTGTCCTCTTTTTTCCTTTGTTGGCTGTTTTCTGCTTGTACAATTTTTTGCTACATTAATTTGGACCATTGATGTCTTGGACCGTCTCGACCTTCAAAATCTCTTGTAGTACATTGAGGAGATGTTGCAAAAGGTGAAAGAGGAAGAGAGGCTCTACATAGCATGTGGATCTCCTGATTGTTCTTCTGCTTATGTGATTGTAGACAGCCAGTGTTCTGATCCGCATGATAAATTGCTCCATATTGATGAGAAACTCCAATGTGAAATTCCCTTGCAGGAACCTGTTCCTTTACTGGCACCAAGTTTGAGTGAAAGCCATTTGAATCAATCTGGGAGTGTTGGGGAGTGCTCTCATCCTCCAGATGAACTGGTAGCTGGTGGGTCACCTTCGTCTATTACTACAAAACCTGATTTTTCCAGATTGAAGGGGGAAATATGCCTAGACAATCTGTCAATAAAAGAACTTCATGAAACTTTTAAAGCAACATTTGGGCGAGAAACTACTGTCAAAGATAAGCAATGGCTTAAGAGGAGGATTTCCATGGGGTTGACAAATTCTTGTGATGTTTCAACAACTTCTTTTATAATTAAAGGTAACAAATTTGTTAAGAAAGGGAATGAAGAAGGCTGTAATGGTATGTATGGTTCCTTTGCTAAGGATCCACCAATTGTCAACCAGAAAGGCTTACCAACTTGCCATGTTGGCCAACTGGATTATCATAAAGTTGTTCCTGAAAGAAGATTGGAAAATCACAACTTAGATGACAATTCTGGAAGTGAGGATCATCAAAAAGAACAGAGAGCTGCTAAAAGAGTACGGAAGCCCACAAAGCGATATATTGAAGAACTTTCAGAAGTGGAGTCCAAAGAGTCCAACGAAAGGTTATTGAATTTGGCTAAAAATTCTGGACATGATGGACTGATATCCCCAAAATCTCATGTTAGGCTTGTTAGACATGTTTCTTCAGGAGGAAGAACTGTTATCACACGGCTGGATTCCCTTGGAGGATCTGGGATTCAGGTTCCATGTGTTTCTCGGGTCCGAAGAAGCCGTCCAAGGAAAAATTTCATGGCTCTTCTGGTATGTATAACCTATTGTTCCTGATCAACATGCATGTGAATATATACTTATTTTTTTTTAAAAAATTGTTTTTCGTTTTCTGGATACTGTCTCCAATAGATGATTGTTCTTGATTTTCTTTGCTTCCTGCTTGAACTACTTGCTGCATTTTGTTTGAAGTATTATGTGGGTTTGCCTGCAATCAAAGCTTATATCTGTGGAGCTGGAGTTGTAATTTCTTTCCTCTCCTTTCCTTTCTTTTGTTGGATTGGGGTGTCAAAAACAATTTTTGACTTAGCAAAGCAGTTTTGATTTGACTGTTGGTGACAGCTTCTAAGCGGAGCAAGTTTATGGGATCGGTGTCGAGCATGGTGTCAATGTGAATCTCTGTGCACACTCACAAGTGTGTGCATGATTTTTGGGTTGATACTGTTGTTACTTGTCAATCTGCTGTTACCTCAGTTTTCACTAATTTTATTTGTCTGTAGGTTTTATTTATTTATTTTTATAACATGAATGCAGCCGTGGTTTAATATGAATGACATTCTGTAGAAATTCAATCCAAGTAGCATGGGCATGGCAGCTGCATTGGTAGAGAAAGCCCTTGATGATCATGGTTTTCCACCAGATGATGGGAATGAGAACAGAGTCTTGAAAGCCAGCTCTACCCCTGAACATGTTCATCACCAGGTAAGACCAATTAAATTCTGTCTTGTTAATTTTATTAATAATTAAGTGTAACATAAGGTAGGAGTGGTATCCATTGGTGATTTATAATGAGAAAAGGGATGAAGGGGTTTTATAATGCTCTTTAAGGCCTGTTGCTTTTGTCAATGGGGAGATGCCTATTACTGCCTTCCGGACTTAAGAGGTGAGTGGGCGTGAAAAGGTGTGGATCTTGTCTCGGGGATTAATTTCAGGTTTTGCTAACTGAATTGGAACTAGCATGAAACATAATAATCTTGGAATGCAGTTCTCTTGGTGCTATGTCAATATTTTAGATGGACGAATGTGGTCAGTCAAATGAGTGATATTCTGCTGGATTGTTTGTTGTTTAATCTGCTGTCATTCTAGTGATTTTCTTTCATACACGACAGCTGAAATCCATACTGGTTTTCTACATCGCAAGAGAAAGATTATGTAATAATTTTTATATTTGTAGACTCATTCCATTGTAAGATTATATTGCTGATTGATCTGTGTTTTATTACCCAGTTTGTAGGAGTGCCAGAGAAAGACAAGCAGTTCTCAGTGATGAGTGCGGTTGGCTTGGGAAATAACATGGATCTGAAATGCATGAATTCAAATGAGGATTCAGATGACAATGTAGTTACTGTTCCTACATCCAAAGGTGGAATTAGAAGGAAACATCATCGAGCTTGGACTCTCTCTGAGGTGATGAAGCTAGTTGAGGGGGTCTCCAGGTATGGAGCTGGAAGGTGGTCCGAGATCAAACGACTCGCCTTTGCATCTTATTCATACCGCACCTCTGTTGATCTCAAGGTATCTCTGTAGTTATTTGGTCCATGTTTCTGTATTTCCATACAATTGCATCTCCACCAAGAGTTCTAGTTGCCTTGCATCTAGTGTTTTATTTAGATGCATTCTATGTTTTTGACTGAAAGGATATAATTTTCAGGACAAGTGGAGGAATCTGCTGAAAGCGAGCTTTGCACAGACACCTCCAGATACTGGGGTAAGTAATTTCCCTTATTTTTTATTCTCTCTTCACCTATAGGACTCGTTGCTTGTTGATCTGCTCCTCCCATCCTCTTGAGAATCATGATTATTGACTTCATCTTTGAAAAAGAATGATGGTGTTATTGATCGCGTTTCTATGGACCCTAACCCTTATGGTTTTCTGTGGTTAACAATACAGATGAATTCCCGGAAAAATACCGGTGCAATGCCCATTCCCACACCAATTTTGTTAAAAGTGAGAGAGCTCGCAGAGATGCAAGCACAGGTTCCGCCAAATCTTAGCTTGACCAAGGTGGCCGGGAGTGCTAGGAAAATTGTACATGAAAAACAAACAGGGTTCTTGTAGCACTATATCTGCTAGATTTCAGCTGTATAAATTCAGATAACCCATGCCAGTTGGGACACCACTGGACTTCTTTGACTGTGTCTTTTATTGGTGGGGTTTGAGTAGCTACTAACTACTACAGTCAGGATTTAGAAATACCTTCGATTATAGACCCCAAAAAACAGAGTGAATTAGTTAAAAAAAAGAAAAATAGTTAATAGTGTCATCTTTGGTCTCTGTAACTAGGGAGAAATGTTATCTTGTGAGCAGAAATAAACACTGGGAAGTTTTTTTCAGGACGTCCTGTTTACAAAAAAGCGTGGAATCTTCTCATCGGCAGAACGCAAATTCATCGGAAACTTTATTATACGTTGGTACATGGAAAGCTGCTTCTGATGCGTTGACTAGTGTCGTGTCGTTGCCTGTTAATCTCCATTGTGTTGGAATATTTCTACTTGTGTTTGTAAGTAAGCAAATGGGAAAGGGGATGGGTAAAACCCAGCAGCTTCATCACATTTTAACATGTCTGAAATATATATAGGTCACTAGCTTATCGGATATCGAAGTTTTCAGGGTGGAATGTAAGGCTGTTTCCTGAAAATCTGAATTTTTTTTGTTTAAAATTAATATTTTTAAATTGTTTTGATATGTTAATGTGTTTTTAAATAAAAAATATTCTTAAAAACAAAGCCATATATTATTGAATGGCACTTGTGAAAGAAAATTAGTTGCAAACGCCTAGTAGAAAACAACAGCGCCAAAAATCCAGGTGGGGTTGGGTTGGAACTTGGAAGTTTAAAGAAGTCTTTACAAAATATCTACGTGAATGTATTATTTCAATATGACGTGCGAAAGCAGGTAAAATAAAAAAAAATTTAAAAAAAATATAGAAATGTGTTTTTGTTTGTAGGATAGTTTTGAAATCCGGCTTGATGGCCGATTTGAGATTGTAGTTGAGTCGAGTTTAAAAGAAAATATAGAAAGTTAAAACTCGGGGTTACTTGATAATCTGGTTAAAAACCCGGTTGCAATCCGTTAATTTTTGTTTTTTATTAAAACAAAGTTGTTTTAATTTTTAAAAAAATTAGAATTAACCTAAGTAATTCAGTCAAAACTTGAAATTCGAGTCTTAAATTGAATCGATCACCGAACCTGATTTAAAAACTTTGCTTCATATAAAAGTAAAAAAAAAAAAGAAGAATGGTGAATTTGTGTGAGTTTTGAATGAAGATGCTTTTAAAAATTTCTTGATTTTTCATTTAGTTTTAAATTATTATCTTTTATGTATTTTCAGGTTATTTTAATATAATAATATGAAATATAAATTTTAAAAAATAAAAAAATATTATTTTAATAAATTTTTTAAATATAAATTATTTTAAAAAACAATGGCTTGCTCACAAACAGTCATCAAGGACTGGAAAGCTCTCCCTTTGTCATCCTATAAAGCCCTATTTGTTTCTTCTTCTTCGCTTGGCGACCTTCTCCAAATACCTCCACCACTTCCATCTAGCCACTCGTATCTTCTCCTCCACCCTGTTCCGGTGAGTCACCCGTCGACGGAGTCATACCTCTCACTCTCTCTGTAGCTCACGCAGTTATATTTGCAAATAAAAGATCTTCTCCTTTTATTCTACTCTTTCTGTACTAATTGGTTTCTTTTTTTGCATTGATTATTATTATTATTGATTAACTGGGAGTTTGTGAAAGCTGAAAAAAGCTTGAAACTTTTGTGGTAGTTCTCAATCTATAAATTGGGTGGCAACTAAGCAAAAATGGGGATCATAGAGAGGATTAAAGAAATCGAAGCAGAGATGGCTCGTACCCAGAAAAATAAAGCCACAGGTTTTGTTTATATTTATTTCATTCTAAAAAAATCTCATGGGGCTCTTATTGGTATTTGATTTGAGTAATACATATTACAGAGTATCATCTTGGTCAGCTCAAGGCAAAGATAGCAAAGCTAAGGACACAATTATTGGAGCCTCCTAAAGTAATTCAACTTTTTTTTTAATATCGGGATTGATAAATCCTGGATGTCTTCGTACCGAATTGCTTGCTATTTTGATGGATTGAATTTTCTTGAAACTTGTATGGTAATGTTTGGGCCAAAAAGGTGAAATTGTGAGCAAATTGTTTTCAACTTATTGTTCTCTTGCTGTTACTAGACTTTGAATTGATATTTGGTTTGTATTTTCACTGTCCTTTTTCATCTTTGTTGACCACTGTTTTACATCTGTCCAGGGCTTCGTTCTAATGGTTTCTGAATCAGGGTTCTAGTGGAGCTGGAGATGGTTTTGAAGTTACAAAATTTGGCCATGGACGTGTTGCACTTATTGGATTTCCAAGGTCTGCTGCCTTTTTATTATTTTCAAACATGTGCACATATGCCGAAAGAATTAAAGAGAAAACTGTTCTGTTGTATCCTTTAATCTGCTGCCCACTCTCATTTCCATATGCATGCTTGTAAGCAACCTCAAAACTGCTATGTGTGCAATGTATGTATGTAGGTTTGCACATTTGCACTTAAGTATAACCTAGACATGTTTACATGTTACATATGACAATGCCAGAAAGTGAAGTTGTCCTATTGTGGTTGCAGTGTGGGGAAGTCGACACTTTTAACAATGTTGACAGGCACACATTCAGAAGCTGCATCATATGAGTTCACAACACTTACCTGTATTCCTGGGATTATACATTATAATGATACCAAAATTCAGCTGCTTGACCTTCCTGGGATTATTGAAGGTGCTTCTGAAGGCAAGGGACGTGGGAGACAGGTAAAAGAACGACCTGCTTATTTTTCTCCTTTCATAGGTTGCGAACATATGTCTATGTGACTGTTGATGAGGGTGAGATGCCATGTAAGTTCAAAAAAGAAAATAATAATAATAAATAGATTGTCTTCATAGAGTGCTTTGGTGATCATTTGTTTGAATTTAACTCTTATATCTTTTCTTGTTTGGGTACATTGAAATAAGAAAACTTTGATGAGATTGTTTATTTTTTCTTCTCAGGTTATTGCTGTTTCCAAGTCTTCAGACATAGTGTTGATGGTTCTTGATGCCTCAAAAGTAAGTGTCTGCCTTTTCAGTGTTTTGGCTGCTGATCCCACTGATGAGTGGATATATATTGTTCACTTCTTTTAACTGGAAAAACACTTTTTGAGTATTTAATCTGTTTGCTAAATGGTGCAGAGTGAGGGTCATCGACAGATATTAACAAAGGAACTAGAATCGGTGGGTTTGCGCTTAAACAAGAAACCACCTCGAGTGAGTTTACATGTTTAGTTTTAATTTAAATTATCTATAACTACCTAAATGGTTACCTTGGCTTGTTAATTTATGAAGTAACTTGAAAGTCATAGTGAAAATGATGTATACACCTTTTTCTCTTAAGTGGCATTGGTGCCTCCACTAGTGTTTTTTACTTGTCCATGTTTTGGCATAATTAGGAAACCTCCTCTAGGTCAAACTTTGCATGATGTCAAACTATATTTTGAGTTAGGTATGATTTTGTGTGGCAGAGGTCAAACAGGTGCTTATTTTCTTTCAGTAGCTCTTAGGATTTATGGATCTTGATTTGTTTAATTTTGGCTTTGCATTTCTTTTTCTCTGCCAGATTTATTTCAAGAAGAAAAAAACAGGGGGCATCTCTTTCAACAGCACTTTGCCTCTAACACATGTAGACGAGAAACTTTGTTATCAGATTCTACACGAATACAAAATTCACAATGCAGAGGTACTTTCTACATTTTGCATATGACATTTATAGTTTTTCTCTCCCCACAGTTAACAAAGTCATAGGATACATGTTTTTGGTTTGATAGTTGATTAGACTAAGCAATTGTTTGGTACAGAACAGTTTTTACTGATAAGAATAGTGGAAGTAAAGAGACTTAAATGGGCGACTGGGAGTTGCTATTTTGCTCAATTGCCCATTCCTTTACTTTTTTCTGCGTGTGTTAACCACAAATTAGTGCTTTCCTTATATGTGACAAACACTCATGTTAACCACTTTTGATAATAAAGGAATTAATGACTTCAATTGCCTACAATACAGAATGATTGTTTCTTTAACGCTATAAATGATAATGAAAACTTAAAAAATGATTTCCTCTTGAGCTGAATGTTTTTCTTTGCTGCCTGTTTATGTTTAATCTTTGACTTTGGTGTTTTCTGGTGGTATGCTTTAGAGCCTGTTTGGCCTTCTACTTTTCTAGCTTTTATTGCTTTATTTTAATACGAAGCAATTAAAAGTACCAAAAAACAAAATGTTTGGTAAGGATTTTAAAATTCAGTTGTTTAACTTTTGAGGGTGGAAGGTGATTTTATTAAAACAGGTTTAAAAGTATGTTAGTTTTTACTTCAAAAGATACGTGAAGTGATGCTTTTTGAGATAGAAGGTTGGTTATTTTATTTAAAAGACAAAAATAACATTAAAGAAGCCTTAAAAAAAAATACCAATGTTGTATATTTTACCTTAATATATAATTTTTATACTAGTGTTTAAAAAATATTATACGATCTTTTGTTTCTTGTTTTTTTACTCATATTACTCACGACTTGATTTTAACGAAGAAAGTATTTCATGTTTTTAAATAATTTATTTTAATTTCTTTGATAAAAACTTAAAATTATGTACTTAATAGTAATTTTAGTTAAAACAATAACAGATTACAATACAGTTGAGTGATTTTACGCACAACACAACCCATCATTTCATTATCAAATAGTTTAATGTGCTTAATTTTACAGCACAACACAGCGGAGGCCAAACAGGCTCATAGACTTGCTTCCTCATGCTTAGTCATCACTTGTTTTCCTTTTTTTCTGGTGGCTGGAATTCGATTACTTATGGGGAAGAACCATGTTGTGATGACTTTCCTTCTCAGCATGGTTTGCACTTGTGCAATTTTTAATATGGCAATCACAGTATATCTGCTCTCTTTTTTAATATGGCAATCACAGTATATCTGCTCTATCTTTCACTAGCCCCCCAAAACCAGGACACTTATTACTGATGAATTTGTTTGTAGATCCTATTTCGTGAGGATGCAACAGTGGATGATCTTATAGATGTGATCGAGGGTAATCGTAAATACATGAAGTGCATATATGTCTATAACAAGATAGATGTTATAGGTATTGATGATGTGGACAAGTTAGCTCGCCAGCCAAACTCTGTGGTCATTAGCTGCAATTTAAAGGCAGGTTCTCTATTTTTTGATCTTCAGAGAAATATGGTTCTCCCTCTCTCTCTTCTTTGGGGGTGTGAGGGAGGATAAAGGTCTTGTTTTTTGTAAACAACTTGTGGCGAACAGCAGAAAGTAACCCAACTCATCGTAATTCCACTTTTTTGCTACAAGATGCTGAATGTCATGAGTTTTGTTGTCTAATGCATCTTACTTCATGCATATGATGCATGTTTTTCTTGCAACCATTTTGCAAAAGCACATTATCATGGCATCTATGCGCATCCAAAAACAATTCCAAGGCTAAGGTGATATGAATAAAATATCATGTGCTAGTTTCCAATCTGTGAGTGGCTTGATAAGCATCATATGCTTTATTTCTTGTTTCCTGAACAGCTCAACTTTGACAGACTACTTGCAAAAATGTGGGAAGAAATGGGGCTCGTGAGAGTTTACACAAAACCACAAGGCCAGCAACCTGATTTTACCGATCCTGTAGTTCTTTCAACTGTATGTGACAAATTGATCATTTATTTTTCTATTCATCTCACGTGTAATCTATGCTTTATATTTGTAGTCACTAACTTCATGTTGCTTAATTTAGTTCTCATTGTGAATGACAGGATAGAGGCGGGTGCATGGTTGAAGACTTCTGCAATCACATACACAGAAATTTAATCAAGGATGTGAAGTACGTGCTAGTGTGGGGTACAAGTGCAAGGCACCACCCACAGCACTGTGGCCTTGGTCATTCTCTCCATGACGAGGATATGGTCCAGATTGTTAAGAGAAAGGTGAGGCAAACCTCTAATTGGTATCTTGGTCATAAAAATATTCACTGCATGATTCTATATGCCTGTCGGATACTACTCTGTCAATAACCTTTATGATCAGGAACTTTCACACTCCAAGAATTCACCTTAAATCTAATGCCCCTGCTGCACGATTCCATTTTTATACATTGAATTCATAGTTTTTTTTTTTATCAGGACTTTAAGATATCTGCTTAATGCTTTTTTCATCAGGATTTTCTCTTTTCTTGTCTTATGACCAAAAGTTGTATGTTTAGAGAATTGAAAGTTGTGTATTTTGTTATCCAGGAAAAGGAAGAGGGAGGAAGGGGTCGGTTCAAATCACATTCAACAGATCCTGCTCGCATATCTGACAGAGAGAAGAAAGCTCCATTGAAGACATAAGAACATCAGAGATGTAACCAGAGTACGGTATTCAAATATACAGGATATTTTTAATTGTGTACCCTAACTTCTATAATGCATTTGTAACTTCCTCTCCTCCTAGGTAGGAGCATTCCCTTGCTCCCATGGCTTGAGTTTTGTCTTTCCTCGCTCCTTAAATAAAAAATCTTGGATGTTCTTCGGCTACCCCTATTAAGTTTGTAAATTTAGTACTTGTCCTTTCTCTTCGGTCATATTCTTCCTCTTTTTTTTTTCCTTGTTACTGCATGTCTAATTTTTTTCTTCTCCATTCTTTTCAATTTGAGTTCTCTATCATTGTTCTAACTTTAAGCTTAATTTAGCCTAGGCTTGTATTTCTATTGATCAATGGAGGCTGACGTTGATATCATGATTCTTGTAAGCTAAGTTAGGAACAAGTATGTAGATGGGAGTATGTTTGGAGTTTGGACTACTACCAACTCATCACCTCTTCAATAGACGGTCGTAAAAAAAATGCAGGGATGCGAGTGACCATGGAGTTTCAAATAATGCCAACTGTGGCGAAGATGAAACATGTGGCAAAGATTTCAAAAAAGTGCATCGGCATTCTTAGAGATGATTGAATTAGACAAGTTCGTTGGGCAAAATTTGGGACAACTACAAAATCCATAATAAGAGTGGGGCAAGTATCGTGGCTGTTGTAATAATTTATCTGACAGTCGTAGATCAAACCTTCAAATGAATCGGACCCTTTTCACAGGCTGTTTTGGTGTGCTTCTGGGCTTAGGCTGCAATGTATGTTGTTTTTGTAAAACAGGTCTAGGTAATAACTTGACGTATGTGAATGAATGCATGAAAAAGGATAATCATGTAGTTTTTTTTTTTTTTTTTGCATATGATTCTATTGTAACTCATACCTGCTGATCTTTGATATTGATACTTGTCATTGTTGTTTTATCTTGAACTCGTCATACTGTCGTGGAAAGTATGGTTGCAAACCTACTCATAGGGGTAGTAATGGTGAACTTCTTTATCATGAACCATTGCACAATTATTATGGTGAAATAGTGAAATAGTTCTCGTGATTGGATTTTTATGGTTGTGTGCATATAAAGACTTCAGTTATCATTGCAGCATGCATGGAAGAGTTGAGTTTCCACGGCAACAACAACATGCATTTGACAAGTGTCTCGATACTTGAACATTCAGAGGAGTTCAATTCACCACTGTAAAAACCTGTCTTCCTTGCCTTCATTCCTCACTCTTATACATCATCATCTAATCTTTAATTACTTGGTATCTTATACTTCAATAGCGTGGAGAGGGAGGTTAAATGATTCGTACAGGTTGGACGATGAGTGATTACTACAAGATATTGATGTTTCTATGTTAGAAATCTTCCACTTTTACTTATTATTGTGCTATTTTATTTTATAACATCTAGATGGTTTTAAAAAAACTTTTGATAAGAGCGGTTCCTCATCTTGTGGTCAACGCTTCCGGCTCGGAGATGCCCAATAGGATAGAATTAGCGCTTCTCATATTAGGAGAAGGGGTCGTCGAAGAAAATAGTCATTTTAGACAACAGTCCTTGAACCAATTAAACAACTTGCACATGAGTATTGTGACTAAGTTTGATATTGTTGGTGTAAATAGTAAGTTAATGGCGGGGTACTCGGCAAGACTTCCTTTCCCTCCTGAGAGAACGTAAAATTAGGATGCCATTAATGGGGAGTTAGAGATACATAATTCCCTTTGTCTATTCAAACATGGATATGGAATATCCCTTAATGATTTTAATCATGATGTATTTTCACTTATGGCTTATGTTTGAGCCAATTACATCTAAATGGTTGCATGTTTGAGAAATCCATGAAACACTTTAGAGAGAATCCATCCCTTTAACATATTTGCAAATTTCTATAAGGTGACGAGGTGTGTTGACGGATCTCGAGGGATGATATGGATCTATATTTTCTATAAGCTATTGACAATCCTTTAAAGAGATTTTTTAAGGGAAAATGAGATTCTATTAAGAATTAAAGGGGGAATGAGTTGTTGGTAAATATACATGAATCATTTTCCTTTCTATCCCATGAGAGGCATGGGGAAGTCCTACATCTTTGAGAGTCACCTAAGGGCAGTACAACGTTGTACCATGCTTTGCTAGTGCTAAAAGGCGATTATGTAATCAGCTATGTTGGAGCCCTAATTAGTATAATATTATACTCCTAGTTGAGGGATATTCATTGAAAGATAGTAAATACGGCATGCATGTAATTTTACTTTTTTTTTTAATCTTTGCTTTTCATTGTTGCACTTATGTTTGATACTTTATGATTTGCAAATCACAAGTAGTCCTGGTTCTATAAGACAAACAAGGAAAATTCTCCATTATTTGAGAAACACTAGCACAAAAAAAAGGCTAAATAGAAGATAGAAAAAAAAGAGATTTAGGAAGATGAGGAGTCTTCTAAAGAGATGGAGACATATGAGTTTGATAGTGCTAGGTTAGCTGCTCATAAGAAGAGATGTAGGTCTAGAGGCATAAGAGTGTAACCTCTCCATCATTATAGGAATCTCACCCCTCAAGATTTGCAGTTGGTTCCAGTTCTCAGCTTTAAGCTTAACTATTAGTGTAATGACCTGGATTTTTATAAGCTTTATCCTTATTTCTAATAATCAAGTATGTAAAAATTTGGGTAATTTTTTTCTAGTTTGATTTAAATTTCATAATCTATAATAATATGGTTACTCCATTAAGATTATTTAAATATTTATCAAAATTTTAACAGAGTCTCTCTTAAAATAGAACATTCTCAAATGTTGACATCTATAATCACATACACACAATAATAATCAATTCTTGATCCAACTATCCTGAATTATATCTCATCAACAAAACTTCATCTTAACCATAATTCTCATCATCTTTTAAGCATAAATGTTCTTTTAGAACTAAAGACATTTGCAAATGAAATAAGAAAAATGACTTCTACACCTTAGAAATTATAAGCATCAATAATTAATAAAACTTAAGTTAACTTTTACTTATGTAGTAAAAGAAACATTTAGATTACATTCCATAAAATTATAAATTCTATTATTTACAATCTAAAAGATCTAAGATATCATAGTATTCATAATCACTATCTAGTACTGAAGGAGTCATAATAACAAGTTACTGCTTCTGGCATGTCTAAGATGTACCTGAGACAAACAATTATTAACACAACATCAAGGACATATAGCATACTATCAATAGAATTTCTTAATCTTTTTTTATAAATCAATCCATAAAATACTTCAACATAATAAGTAATATACAAGATCATCATTTTTTAGGTTGAATTCATTTTCATTTTTGACCATCCTTCATGGACATCCATACTCCAAAACATACCTTCTAAAAAAGTCACAATAGAAATGTAATTCCTTAAACCTTACTAGAAAGTTTCTTACTTGTATTGTCCTATTCTATATCATTATTCTTTATTCATAACATACAGAGATAAAGGCAAGTTATTTTTTAGAAATTCCTATTCTCCTCGTTTCCATACGACTTTAGCCAATGCTCTAGTTATCTGACTATACTCATTAACCAGGTGGTTTGTTTCCTAAGTTATTTTGATCCATACTAAAATTATATTAGTCATTCCTTTTTTAATAACAATTCATGCAATTAATCATATCTTAAACACTCTTTCTCCACCTTTAATCATTATTTATTTTTCTTTTTTTTCTATCTTGAATCATATTTTCTGATTGAATTAGGTTGTCACCCTAGCCCCTTATTTATCACCATCTAAGATCATTTTAACAATCCATTAATTTCCACTTTTAGGTTATTTTATATATCTTTATCTTGCTTTATTCAAATTATCTTAATAACCTTTAATTATGTCTACATTCCCTATCTGGAATAGTTTAGACATGCGCTATCTTCATACTGTAACATCTTTTTTTTCATGTGACTGTTGTAATAACTACCTTTAGGCTATTCAGGATAACCTCTATTATGCTCCAATCTGATTCTTCCAACCATCTATCAAACATAATATGATTGATCATCAGAACATCTCATATAAACTATGCATCAATGTGTAAAACTCATTCATTTTTTAATCTACTAAATCATTATCATTCACATCATGCATGGAATATACAAATATTACTATTTTTCTACATCTTATACTCCAGCATTATACTTCATGAATTCATAGATCTAACTCACTCTTATACCATTTTGTACGACCATAATCCCCAAATCAAATTCTTAACCGTGTAACTATCATTACAATCTTTTCTTAATGACATTCCTCACACTTGTAGTAGACTTTAATAAAGTGAACATTAGTCCATGTACAAGCGTTCCGCATAACCTATGCCCTTAACAATGCTTGCTTTATATCATTCTTAATTATATTTCTAAAGAGATTTAACCTTTCACTTAAGGTTGAATAACTAAATCAATTATGAATATTAACAACAATATTTATGTATTCCTAACCATTCATTCATGAAAGTCAAATATTTCCCCAATCATCCATTATAGAAACCAATTACCTTGGCTAACTCTCACCATTACCAATAACTCTAGCAACTAATCCTTATGGTTGCCAACAATCCAGTCATCTCACATGGATGCCAATTAATCCGGCGAACCCTTACAGTTACCAACGATTCAGCCACTCCAAAAGAATGCCAATTAACCCGATGAACCCTTACGGTTGCCAACAATTTGATTATCCCACATGGATGTTAATTAATCCATCAATTGTGTCACTACATTTTTATTTCCCCCCCTTATACTCCTAAAATTCAATATACATGTACACATTTTTTTCACGTTCATACTTATTTTAATAGTTTCAATTATTAAGATCTTTAATTAACAACACTTCCAAGCAAGCATTAGAAATTTTTAAATCAAGTTGATTTAGTCTAACCAACCTAGAATATTATTCGGTACAACTAGAGTTGTACAACTTGGTGTTAGAAATGAATTGTCTTTTTGAAAAGATAAGACATATAGTTATAAATTTCATGAATAAAACAACCAGTTTGGCTATTTACAAGCCTAAAATCACCCATTACCATAACATAAGGAAATTTATCCAACACCATGTCGGTTTGGAACTTTCCTCAGTCTTTAGCTCATGTTAGGGGTCGTATAGCTCCGAATTGAGTAAGACCAGTTTCATTTGAAAGCTAACATCCGTTCTTACAACTTTTATGAAGTAACTTACTCAAAATTCCATCGTATTAAAGCGAAAAACCAACAATTACAGTAGCATCCTAAATTTGTCTAGATTTATGTCAGTTTAGATCCTTACTTTGTTTTTAGCTTATATCTGGAGTTGTATAGTTTTAAATTGATTAAGACTAGTTTCATTTGAAAGCTAACATTTATACCTATAACTTTTATGAGAATCTTACTTCAAATTTCATTTTTTTTCAAGTTCTAATTTCTATATTTATAGGCTGCCTAAACAACCCTTGTTTTCTCACATCTTAGGCTGTCATCTCAACATTTAGTTTTTCACATATAAGGCTACTGTAATAGCCATTTTCCATCCATATAGGGTTGTCATAACATCCTTTCCCTCTTGTTACTAAATTTTCACAACATGCTTCTAGAAGTCTACTCAAAACTCATGATTCACTGGTCTTCAATTTCGCCAACATCTTAGATACAACAACACACATACACATTTTCATCTCCAATCACTTGCACTCATTTCATCAAATATCTTAAGGGTACTAAAAAATAATTACCCTTTCATATAAATTTTAATTATACCTAATCCTTCCCAACATCAAATCATAACTCAAGCACAATATAAACAATTCTCAAGTATTCATGTCATCAATACTACATCTAATAACTTAAGAAAATTACTTTCCAAACCTACCTAAGTTTCCTTTTAATGGTCGAGTCTAACCCATGGAAGAACACCCAATTTTCTTCTTTAATTTTTCATTAATCCAAGCTATTATCATCTTATTCCATCCCAATTACCATAATATAACACAATTTCATATTTCCCCTAATTTTCATTTGAAAACCCTAACTCAGATTCATGAAATTAAACATCAATTCCATTTGTATTCACTTAAACTTGTATAATCAAGTCTAGAACTCCTTACTTGGTGATAAAATGAGCTTCAAATCATAACAAGTTAAAAAATTTCCACCCTTCTCTTTCCTTCCACTTTGGTCGAGAGTTACTTTCTCTTTAGATTTTGTGTTAGATCTGTAATAATAGTAACTTGTTAGAAAATAGAATGACCGTGGATTTAACCACTGTAGCAGTTAATCCATTATTCCCTCATTTTCCATGTCAATTTCATACTTCCTCTCAAGGACTCTAGTGTTTAACTTAGCTTTTCTCTCTTTTCTTTTCTTTATTTTCCCTTTTTTTCAGTAGCTTATGCCATAAGATAAAGAGGAAGAGGGGCTGGATTTTTTGGTAAAGTCTATTTTACCCCTTTACTTTGCCCATCTTTTATTTTCCTTTATTTCAATCCAACTTTCAACATTTGTGTAAGGCTTTTCAAAACTCTGTTTGCCTTGAAATTTTAACCTGAGGTATAATAATATGTCAGGTGGCTCCATGTAAAATTTCAGTTAGATCCAAGATCGGATTAAGAATTATTCTTAATATTATAAAGCTAGACAATAATGGAATTATAGCTCGAATATGATTTCAGGCCCAACTTCCAACATGTCATTCTCTCTTGTTTTGTTGAATTAGCGAGCTTGCTATATAATATTACAAAGGTAAAGATGTCTACTTACCAACCCATCTAGAATTGAAATAAAACTCACTTTAAAGCTCAAGATATCGGTTGAATAGTAGCCAAAGATCCTATGTGACAGATTTGGCCATTTTTAACTCGAACCTCTGAACTTATCCCATTAACTTCTTGTTTGATCCTCTTCAATTTTTGACCTTATAATAGGACCAATTTTTGGCAAAGACGGGATCATTTTATTTTTATTTTTATTTTTATTTTTCATCATTTATTTCCTCTATGAACTTATTATCATTTCACGATAACATCACCGATTTTTAATCAGGGTTTGCACCAACACTTTTTCATGTACTTCTCTTTTTAACTTTTATTCCTCATTTCCTTATCATTTCTCCAAATTATTTTCTCTTTCTCTAAACACATTTATTTTAAGTTTTCCTAGTTATTTTATTCATCAAAATCCATTACTGGTTCCAAGGTTATTAATTCTGTTCCATTTCATCTATAATGGATGGTATATCTCGTTTCAGTTAAAAAAAACTAGAACAAATTGGAACAGATTTCATCTCGCTAAAAATTTCAGCCCATTCCAGAAATTCTACCCAAATTTCAGCAGGAACATTTTGGTTGTTTTGTTCTGGCCAAATAGTTTTTTTTTTAAATATATTATCTGGTTTTACGATTTCAATTATATCTCTCAATCCGACTATTATCATAAGTTAGAATTTTAGGACAATCGGAGTTTAGAAAGGCCTAACAAGACTAACAATGAAATTTTTGTAATTTTGTTCAGAACATTTTATTGTGTCCTTTTAGATTGAATTTTTCCTAATTTTATCATTCAAAAATGAATTTATTGGTAATTGAACTTCATATTTAATTTGATTTGTATTATTTGGGGTTATCATGATCTCATGACATGGGTCACAGATTTGAAAGGTTAACCCAGGTTGACCTGGGTCGATCTAATATCTTGTCATCTTAATATATTTTTTAAAAAGATGTTGTCTTGAATGTTTTTTTAGTCAAATAATATTTTTACCAGTCATTCAGGTTGTCTATGGACTCATCGAGTCAATCTAGTCACATCAATTCAACTCCCACTTTTTTAGTTGTGTTTGAAATTTGAATTGCATAATTTCAAGTTGTTTATCTTTGGATTTGAATTGAAATTATGTTTATTGAATTAATATTTTGAACACACACACACACACATATTGAAACATATCGTTCCAATTGAAAAAATAAAATGCCAATCGAAATGGAATTGACAACCTTTTCGGTTCCGCCTACCTTACATAATTTAAATTAAAATTTAAAATCCCCATTTCAACTTCAATAATGCCTTTAATATTTATTTATGGAGGTCATCCTCTCCATTACTCCTCGAGACCATACTACATTTGGTCCTACATTTATGCAGGGGTTTAAAATTCGGGTACATGATTCCTACTGACCTCTCATATATGGGAGAAGAGAGAGATGCCATTAAGGTCTTGCTTAAAGATAACCATTGTGTGATTGGAGTAAGTAACCCAAATATTGTGGACATATTTGCGTGGATGTCACAGTTCCCAGAAGACTTAAAGTAGCTAGGACGCATGAATAACCTTTTTGATCATTTGAGGGTTATCACAAAGATGTCTTTCCATATAAGTATTATTGGTGTTAAATCATGTCATGGTTTCTATTTACCTTTTTATACTTATATGTTCATATTTGGTATTTTATTGTATGACTTTTCATAGTCTTTTTAATTATAGATGTTAGCTGCTAGGTGATAGGAGGCTGAGCGAGAAATGATAAAGTTAAAAACAAATGGAAAACAATAAAAAATAAGCAACCAAAGTTAGCATGCCAAACCTGCGACCTAGGTTGTTATGTAAAGATAACCCCATAGAAAGCAACTAAAAACTATCATGACGTCCAATTCCTAACAATCCAAATGTAGAAGGATGAAATTGAAAAAATAATTAAAAAAAAAAAGAAACCCAAGTAAGGCCGCCAAATCTTGTGAGCCGGATCATGTGAAGCTGAATTCTTAAACCAATCCAATGTTAAAGGACATAACCAAAAAAAATATCCAATCTAAAATAATAACTCGAAAAAAACTCAAGTTGGCTGAGCTTACCCACTAAACTACGACCTGGATCATGAGACTGTGATGATCTCCTGAAAAAGAAAATGAAAAAAAATCATGAAGCTCAATTTACAATAAACATAATGTGAAAGATTAAAATTGAAAGAGAAAATCAGTGTCATAAAAAGATCTAAAAAATATTGTTGTCAATCTAGGTTAACATTTCAAACATGTGATCCAGGTTATGAGACCAAATTCACCATATCAAAAAACATTATGAAGCCCTATTCCTAACTAACTCAATGTCGAAGGGTGAAATTGAAAAAAAAAAATCAATTCTAAAAAATGATTTAAAGAAAACAATAACATTAGAAAGAATGATGACCAAATTTGAAAAAAAATGGAAGGACACCATTTTTTGGGAAGATAAGTGTGAGTTCCAAGGATAGAAGGGAGAAAAGAGAGAGAAGGAAAGAAAAAAGGGGTCGCCATACACTTCTAACAGTAACACGTTCCACATCATTGTGAAAAGCTTATTGTGATGTATCTTGCGTAACTTCGAATGGTGATGTTACGCCATCGAAGGCAATCATACGCACCGCAAAAGCGTAGAAACCATCCTCCACACATGCCACTCAAGTTTCCCTGCCCGTTTATCCTAGCCCACCATAGTTGTTTCAGTTTTGATTTTGGTCACTCAACACTTAATTGTTTTACATCAACATGATTTTTTTATTTTGCCAAACCAGGCATCAACCAAGCATCGAAATTGTTCCTCGATATTGCGAGAACCTCATATATAGGCAACCAAAACAAACCATCAAGTCAAATATCAAATAAAGTCAATATCAAATGATTAAATTAGAAAAAAAGTTGAGTAACTGAAAATAACCTTGACTTGATCGTACAAATAAGTCATTGATGCTAGCAAACAAAAAGAACTCAACATTTATTTAAACTTCAAATTCAGTCCATAAAGCTTTATTTTTTAAAAAATAAATAAAATTTTATTTTATTTTACCAAACCAAGTATCAACCAAGCAACTAAAAATTCCTCCAATACTGCAAGGTCCCTATACATAGACACAAAAACATATAATCTAGACTAATCCCAAAACAATCCAAAACAACGCAATGTTCCCTTACACAAGCTTAAAAACAAATTAGCAAGATGAATCTCAAATTAACGAATGTTAAAAGATTATATTAAAAGAAAAACAAATTGAGGCAACAATCGGAAAAAAAAACCTCAAGGATAAATAAAAAAAAAAAACCTTTCACTGTGCAAATCCAGTGAAATACCAGCCCTTTAGTTCTGTTTTTGTTTTTTTATATATAAAAAAATTAATTTAATATGGTAATGAAAGTCAATGATATCTATTATATTTTGAAAGGACAGGGGCACGATTTTTTTTCCTTAGCGGGCCATGGCCCTGCATGCCTCACCTGGATTGACCATTTCTAAAATCTTGTAAGCCGAAATGACTTGACCGTACAAATTATGAAACATTTTTTTCAAAAGTATATAATATTGATGATGATATTAAAATCATTTTCATTGTTTTTAAAGTAATGCTCATGAAGTAAATGACTGGGTATAGGAACCGCCTATGGATCGATTTTTGTAAGCTCTCGTAAGCGAAACCGTCGTGCCGATTATACTGTTTAAAATTGTTTGCTGTATGGCTTAGAAATGCTTTTCGGCTCAGTACAGGACCAATAAGAGCAAATTCAGCGTCAGAAAATAAGAACTGTCCATAATCTGATTGTCCGCCATGTATAGACGTGCGCAGTGTGTAGGATCTCCTTTAACGCTTCTAGTATAGACATGCGGCTCTACTCCCATTCTGAGTGTCCGCTCTGTCGCACACCAGTACAGCGGCTGGATTCTCCAGTCCCAATGATTCATTGACAACAGAGGAGGAAAACTCTAGGTGTGGCTTGCTAGATATACACATCTCATCTCCAGCTTTCCCCTCCGCCTAGTTTCCTTTCTGAATCATAAGAAATAGTATGTAATTGTCAATGTTTCCTACCTCATGAAGGATAAACGGGAGTTCTTAGTTCTTCCATGGTTACAAAAGGTGCCTCGACACCACAAAATCATTAGCTCTTCTACATTTAAGATTTCTTCCAAAGGTTTTCCATCAAAATTATCATTAACTAATCAATGCTTGTTGGTAGACATGAAAGTTAAGCACATTTTAAGGGACAAACCACAAAATGCAAATATATACATATATATAAGCATAAGACATGATAGTTAAAAAAAAAAAAAACTCATATCAGTTCTCTATAATGCAATTGACCAACACGTCATTCATATATCCCAACATTCTCTTGCTCTTCCTCTCCAACATCACATCTTTCTTAAATTATCTAATCGTGCTTGTAAATCATCGTCTATCCCACCCCCACCGTCTTCATGATTCCCAGTGGATTCGGCTTGGGCAACCTTGTTCTTCGCAGCTGGCACAGAGACAGCAGCTGACGGTGCATTCACAAGCTGCATATCAAGAATATTAAAATTGTTACTTTTTGCCATCAACTTTGCTCCATGGATGGCACAGCATTATTGCACCGTAAGATAATCCTTTTCCTCTAATAGCCAAATTCCATCGTTTACAAGGACATAAAAAAGAGCATCGATGAAATGGATATACCTCATTATTGATGCCAATTCCAATTTCATCAAGCACTTGATTCACAAGCTCTTCTGTTTCTTCCTCTTCTTCATCCCCTTCCAAAGCATCGTCAATAGCATCTCCCATCACCTCAGATGTCATTTCCATCTTCTCATTCTGTCTCTCAAACTCTTGCATTATCTTCTGCAATGACGGCAAGTTCATTTGCCTATTCATTTGACCCATGGCCTTCGTGACACCTTTCATGGCTTCCCCCATTGCTTGAGTTGATTTCAATGTCTGATAAAAACACATTCACTTTTGAATGTCAAATGGTTCCTAAAGTGATATTAATTAACAAAAGTATGCGCATGCTTCTGTTTATCGGTTGTATATAGACCAATCTCGTACATTGGCAAAAATTATACCTCAAGGAATCGAGTGAGCATACCAAACAGCAGATAGAGCATAACTTGGGAATTTAAAACACGTAACACATTCATTCTTTTGCAAGTAAAGAAAAATCTTAAATTTCCAGTATCCTCCAAAAACGCAAGCCATGAACCTGAATTCACTAACGAAGCACGAAAGAACACGCTTTTATTGTTATCTTATGAGTTATCACCGAAATATCAGTATCTTTTGAAAGAAGTAATACCGACAAAAACTGCTTCAAACATAGACTAGAAATGCCCCAACTTGAATTGTAAAACATGATCTTATACCTAAATAGTATGATGTTCACAAGTTGGGATATGCAATGATGAGCAACATGGATAGATAATAGAGAAAAACATTACCTGAATTCTCAAGGCTACACCCTGGAGTTGCGATTTAAGCTTATAGAATTTTTCAATCTGATGCCGCGTTCGAATCAGATCTTTTGCCATTACTCTCACAGCCCCCTTTCAAACAAGTAGACCACAAAACCCAATTAATAGATGGAATAAAAGAAAAAGAAAATCTTTTTCTCTGCCGACAAACCCACAATATCTCAAGTAAAAGAACAATACCATTTGACCTTGTTTAGCATTTTTCTTGATCTCGACAATGAGCTTCTTCTCTTGAGTTTGCAGTCCTTGTCTTTCCCTCTCTATTTCTCTTATTGATTTATCCATCATCCTCTTGTTCTCCCTCAACAGTTCTTCACAATTCATGATTAATTAATCAATTGATCATGAATTTCAACAAAGTAAATACTACTTGAGGGGAAAATTGGGAGTAAAGAAAGAAGAGGTACTTACCAGATGGGGTTTTTCTTTTGCCGAAAAGAAAACTCATGGTGTTTCTCTGTCTGTATCGTTCTAATGCGCAAATATCGGATGCTCTCTTTCTCTGCTTCCTTCAGCTTTTGCTTAGGATTGAAGATTGATATTGTTCAGTTGTCTGTCCAGTTGTATGTATTGGTGAAAGGAAAAGTCAACTGATCAGGGCCTATATTCCTGGGCCATCATAGCCTATATCATCTACTCCGTTCATTTGGTCTGGGCCGAGCAGTCCAAGCACTGGTTAAAGCCCTACTACAAAGCAAAAAGACCACCATGTTCTGTCGTTAATGGATTAAGTGGAGACATCTCAAAACCAGAAATAGGCCTCCAACAGGCCCTGCATCTAGCCCAATCACAAAGCCTGAGGAGTTGGTATTTAACAGCCCAACAAGGGACGAACCAAGTTATAGCTTAGACTGACTTGGCAAACACAGACAGATTTCGGTAGAAGAGTTAGTTTGTTAAGGTTTTTTTTTTTTTTTAATTAGAAATGTATTAAAATAATATATTTTTAATTTTTTTTAAAATTTAATTTTTTACATTAGCACATCAAAATAATATAAATAAAAAAAATTAATTTAAAGAAAAAAAATTTTAATTTTTTGCAAAAACACTTTCCTACCACAAAAATAAATTTTGCAATTGTAGTTTAAAAAAGTAAATTTAAAAAAAATATATATAAATTATAGTTTTTTTTAATTAAGGTTTCAAGAAATAATTTTCATTGAGATCCATGTTAATTAAATATTTTAAATTTGTAGTTGAAGTATATAAAGAAATAAAAATAAACAGAGGCTAAGTTTCTTAGATCCTGAACCTCTTGCTCGGATTTGCCAGTTGTATAACAATCAACATTACGGTAATTTTGAGGCTCAGTGTACATTTCGGTCTTCTTTTCATTTTGCAAAAGCGGCAGCAGAAGCAAAAGGTCAAATAATATTTATATTCTGAGATAAAGTAAAAGATTAACATAAAAAACTACTCATAATAAATTTATAATCACGCTAATTAGGTCTAAGTTAGTTTGAGATATCTCGTCAAACTCATAGCTCAGATGATGTTATTGGAATAACTTGATAAAAAAAATTATAAAACTCTTTTTTCTATAAAAAATAATAATTTATGTTAACTTTTTAAACTTTTGACTCGAGTCATTGACTCAAAATATCAAATATGAAAAAATTATGAATTTTAATTTTTAATCAATTTTATATTGAAGGATGAAATTGAAATACAAAATTCAATTATACAAAAGGATTTTAATAAATAAAAATTAAAGAATGAAGAACAAAATTAAAATACAAAATAAATTTTATATTTAATTGGAGGGTGGAATTGAAAAAAAAATCAATTTAGTAAAAGAAAAACAAAACGAGGATCAAAATTGACATAAAAATAAAAATAATATTGTAATTAAATGGTGAAATGAAAAAGAATAATAACTTTTATAAAAGAGCTAAGAAAAAAATAGAAATAAAAAAATAAAGACCAAATATAATACAACCAATTTGAATTACATGATTAAATTAAAAACCAATAAAACTTTTAATAAAGGACAAAGGAAAAAAATAAAAATCCAATTAATAAGAATTAAATTGAAAAATATAATATTTGAAAAATTAAGATTCAATGATGAAATTGAATATAAATAAAAATTCTATAAAAGGGCCAAGACTAAAAAAGTGAAATAAAAAAAATAAGGACTGAGTTAAAATAACAACCATTAGTTGTAATTTTCAAGGGAGAAGAGAGAGAAGAAGAGAAAGAAAAAAAGTCAATCCGCAACAAAATAGATCACTATCACCATTATCAAAAATGCGCATAACACTAACAGGAAGAGCACATGGAGGTTCTTTCAATGACACGATAAATGGGTATTTTTGGACATCAGGAGGTGACGCACGTGTCCGGGGTGTGCCACACGTGCACATCTATTATTTTAATATTTAGTTAAATACGAAAGCTGCTGACTTTCTAATTGCAAAAAATTTGTTGTGAAAAACCAAAAACATCCCTTGACCTTAGGCTTGATTTTTATTTATTTATTTTAAGAGTGTTTTTGTTATTTTACTATGTATTTTAATTATTTTTTATTTTTTATATTTGGACAAATACCAAATTATCACTTGGCTTAAATTGTAACAATGAAAAAATCATTATGAGAATATAAAAATACTACTTGATGTTAAGTTTTTTTATTATTATTATTTTTAAGAGAATTCTGGTTGTTTTACTATGCAATTACTATAAAATAATATTTATTTATTCCCAATCAATTTAAAAATAATAAAAAAAAACTATAAAAAGACTTCAATATTTTTAAAAACAGTTCAAAGTTTGTTGAATGAAGAGATAAAAATACTATTACACTGTTAGATCAGTAGCTACAATAATTTTTCAACTACAAATACATTTTGTTAATTGTAATGTTAAATTTCAACGTTGATCAAAGCAGCAAAGTGTCTGCAACACTTAAGATTGTAAAAAAATATTTAATGGATTTAATAATTAATCACGATATACATAAATTTTTCCGGACATTTCAGAATTATAAAAAAATAAAAAAAATACTGGAATCTTTTATTTTAGCTGCCGCAATATTCATATTTTAAGCACATTTTTCTTTATTTTTGTCATATTCGGACTTGGTCCAAAAATACAAGTCCTATAGACGTTGAACGGTGTCCAATCAACACCAGTTCCGGTGGTCTCAATCACTTCATATCTCAATTGAAAAGGATATAAAGATTACCGGAGTCTACATATTCAATGGCTAATTAATGTTGCCACTTTTCATCTTCACCGGCCTATTACATGAGATTAAAATTTCAAGGACTAATAACTAAATTAGGGTAAATTATATTACTAAGGTGCCGTGTGTTAACCTTTAGTAACAAATAATCGCTGATAGAGAGAACGATTTGAAAAATTATTCATGCTCACGTGAATATGCGTAGCATAATTGTTTTTTAAGGTGAATATCCTAATCATTTATATGTATTATAATTAATTTTATAATTTTAAAATTAACAATTATATAAATTTTTATTGATTTTGAGGAGATTCAAACTTATAATTATTAAAAAATAAATTTAAAATCTGACCAATTAAACTATCATATTTAATTAGGATAAAGTAATAAGAAACATCTCTGTCTCGTCGGCTTCATTTCAGTTTTTGGGATTTAGTTTAATCTCAGGACAGCAATCACCGAAATAATGAAATCACCGACCATGAGTAAGCAAGAAACCAAATTTGATTACATACATCAAGCACTCCAATGCGATAAGGACTCGTACCTAATTTAATTCCCTCCAAGATAATGAAATTGATCTACTAAACGTCGCCGTTACTATTGGAAGCACATTTTTGCATAATATTTATTTTGTCCTTTTCAGATTTTGTCAAAAATACAAGTCACACAGGCGTTCAATCAATGCTAGTTCTAGTCTATCCCCATCAAGACCTCGTCGGAGGAGGGGAGGTAGAGGTGGAGGTAGTGTCGTAAATAATTTCGACAACAAATCTCTTCTGCTTTTTCTTGCATCAGTACAAAGAACATTTCACCTACAAATTTTTTAGGTGCTTGTCAACCAATCTCATTCTTGCTTCTTTATATATATATATATATATATATTCATTTTGTAAAAGAGTTTCAAGCATGTTCGTTTCCATTTTTTTTTCCTCCATAAATGTCAAAATTCTTGCCGACAAATTCCCATGCCGAATTTTCAATGTAAGTTTTAGTTTTTTTTCATATGCCCTAATTAAGCAGCAAATAAGTTGGTAAATTATGCCAATATTTAGCCCCATGCAATGTGATTTTGTTGGCAACAGTTTTTTTCCACTTACAAACCTTTTCGTATTACCCTAAATAAATTAAATTAAATAACGAATACGTACGTGAAGCAGTATATATCACCACCCTATTGATACACTGCAAAGTAATAAATATCACTCCCACAAATATTTTCATGGGTAATTCCAAAATAATCAGAAACGATTATGATTTAGTGTGGCTGGCTATCATTCTCTCAGGTTCATATGAATTAAGCACGGGCAGCTAGTGTGATGGTGTTTTTGCGAGTTATCGATGAAGACAAGAGATCGGTGCTAGGCTTAAGATAACGCCAATACAGCTATAAGATGCATTTGTTAAGATTGATCTCTGTACGTAGGTCATTATCCTAGCAACTTCTTCGGCCACCGAACACGTTTCCTTTCATAAGAAAAATCTGCCTTTCATGACCACCGGCTACAGTTTCTCACATCAACATTAATGTAACTTTATGACCCAATAAAGAAGAAAGAAAGAAGAGAGACTGAAAGGGCCGGAGGAGATTGATGCAATGTATATGGTGGGCGAGAGAGAGGATCCATAGATGCCGTTGTTGCATTTTCTTAGGGCGTTCAACAACTAGTTCAGTCACTATCATTACTAGCCAGCCCATAAGACGACTGATGGTTTTCACTGAAAACTGAGGGACGTATTGTCAAATTCTGCGATACGTCCTTTTCTCCATTATGGTTGTAGCAGGAGGTAAAACAGTTTTGCCACTCTTAATAATATAGGTCATGATTTAACATCCCATGAAAACTCCGGCCCTCATTCAACATTGTTGTGCTACAGATATTTTGAACAAAATAGTGGTGATGAGGAGTTTTCTTGTCTGGATATCCATGTGAAACCCTCACCTATAATTAATTTACCTCTGAAAATGAACCCTTTTGCACTCTCCAAAGCATGGCATTGTCTCTCACCTTTTATTTTATCTTGTTCTTAACAGAAAAGATAAAGCGCATGTGGAAACGATCGCTAGCCAGAGAAATAGGCCGATGGGATGCATATCTCAAGTGAGTTTGGAATTGATTAACGAACCTAATCGTAAGGCTTTTGGTGTTTCATTATATTAATTAATCCATGAATGCAATCATTATCATCTGATGGTAGCCAATATGCCAGCCAATCTTGATCCATACGTGAGAAACGTGGTGTGAAAAGTGCTTGGAAGCGTTGAAAAGAAAGCAAATAATCTCAAACTTATTCCCACCAAAATCACCCCTCTCTAAAAAGCTTGCGAAGCAATATGGACATGCAATTTTCTAAATGACGTTTTCTTCGATGGTCAAGGAAGAGAAACCTGGAGGCCAACCCTAGTCTAGTACTACTTACTATTCTCATTTCGCCATGACCAATTCACATAGATGATGTTGATCGAAAGTTTCTAAAAGAGCACTGGGCAGATTTTGAATCGATTTTGAATAGGTTGGAAATAGATCAAGCGTCTCAATTGCTTTAGTTTCTTCGGTTAAAATAAAATACAATGGAAGAAATTAAATCTCAAAACGATGATCTAGTAGTTAATTCTTTTTTTCATATTAGTTTTTTTACTTGAAATCTTGGAACTAACATTCATTAATTTTTTTTCTTATTACTTTTAGACAACGTAGAAGATCCCAATAATAATAGTTTAAAAGGAGAGAAATCGCTCTAGCTCCACTTAAAGACACAGGCGGCGGATTCTTCTACTGCCACTTCATGCACGCATTGGCGAGAGTTTGGAAGCGAAGCCGATTACCTGTAGCCGGCCGGCTGAGACGATGACCACCCAATGGCCACCTGAAAACGAAGCCCTTGAAAAAAACACGAATGGTTTTCATTTAAACTCGAAAATTAAATTATATTCAGTGAAAGCTTGTCCACTAGATTAAAGTTTTCATGTATGTCATAAAGTACACAAAGGAGAGGACTTGACGAAGGAATCAGTAGACAGTTCACAAGTGACAGTGCAAATGTCATTATCAAGAAAAAAAGAAAAGCTGCAACTCTGATTAAATATTTCCCACGATAATCTTCTCGGGATCATCAAAATTTCTCTTCTAGCCTCACCTTTTATTATATAAAACATTTTGGGAAAGTTTGAGATGTATCAACTAGTTGTTTTTTTTAAAAACAATTATTTAAAAATATATTAAAATAATAATTTTTTAATTTTAAAAAATTATTTTTGATGGCAATATATCAAAACAATTCAAAAATATAAAAAAATTATTTTTAAATAAAAAAAATTATTTTTTAAAAAAATACCGTTTAGAATGCAATTTCAAAAGAGAAGGGTGTGAGTTTTTTACCGGCACTGTTCACATATTCACAAAACACATTAGACATATTGTGTATTTTTTTAATAATTTATTTTGATCCTTAAAGTTTTATTTTGGGCAATTTAATCATAATTGAAGGCCAATTACTTTTGATTTCTTAAGGAATAATGGAATTGAAAGAAGAGGGACCAAAATGAAGGTGCCAAACATGAGTGGCGTGGCAGAGACTTCATGAAAAATACACATAGATCCTCAAACTTAAAAAATAACCCAAATTATACAATTTAGGTCCTTTTATTTTTTTTAAAAAAATAATTCTTTGTATAAAAGATTATTTGTATTATTTTTAAATTTTTGGTTAAAGAGATGAGAGAGATGGGGGTCTCACTACAAGATTTAACAGTTTTACCGATTGAATTTTTCCGTCGGTGTAAGACACATATTCCGTCGGTAATTAATTTACAGACGGAATCACCGACGGAAATGCTCCATCGGTGAATCTTTCGTCGGTCAATCCGTTGGTAATAAAAAAATAAATTTATCCGCTTCATTTCGTCGGTATATCCCTTTATAATTGACATGATGAACAGTGTTCACAGTTTACCGACGGAATTTACCGGCGGAATTTTCCGTCGGTAATTCCGTTGGTAAAAATGATACATCATCTTTTTTTTTTGCTTTGTTTTAAATTTTTTTCCCACGGTAATTCCGTCGGTATATACCGAGGGAATATTTCCATCAGTAAAATCCCTCGGAAAGTTACCGACGGAAATATTCACTCGGTATTTCCGTTTGTATTTATCAATTTTCTGGTAGTGTCTCTGGACTCCAAAGATGAGAGAGAAAGTCATTCAAACTATTTATGGCCACCAAAATGAATTTTTTTGGTGTTCACATGTTCCATAAGATGAGAGAAGGTTGATGATGACTCTTTAGAGTCTCAATGTTACTTGAAAAAAAATCTAACTCAAGAAAGATGAATCTAGCTGGGTTTGATTACAAGTTTTTGGATTAATTTTTTAAGTGTTTTGAGTTGATGGATTGATTTGTGATTGTTTCAAGGGGTGTTAGTGAAGTGTTTTTTGGGTTGAAATGACTTAATATTTAGGTTCTTATGGCAAAAGAGGTGTTGCCCTGATTTTCCGGGCACCACAGTGGTGGCTGGAATTTGGGTTCTTAGGCGACGTGTCGCCTACATATTTTTTTTCAGAAAAATATCGTCCACCCCTTTGAAAAGTAAAATAAAAAAAATCTCAGACGTGCAGGACTGGGTTTAAAGGCCCACCCCCGCGCCTGGGCTCTTTTTTTATCCTTTTTTAATATATATAAGTTAATTATAAATTTAAGAGAAAACAATTGTTTAACCTGGTTGAGTCTATGAACCAGATCATAGATTTGACAAGTTAAGCCATAACTCATGCTTTTAGTTTGTTTTTTTGTTGATACATTTTTTAATGTTTTTTTTAAAAAATAGTTTTTAAATTTATGTTTCAATTAATATTACTCATGTATGATTTTTTAAATTTTTTTTCTTATTTAACCTTTTTTAGATATAGATTTTTATTTTGTCTGTATTTAATTTTTGAAGTGCCTTTTCTAATTCATGTATAACTTTTTTTTCTATCTTTTGTACAAATGAAATTTATTTTTTAAAATAATATTTCTAATATGTATAGCCTTACATTGTATTCTTTTCTTTTTATTTTATTCAATATCAATTTAAAGTGTATATCTATTTTTATTATCGTTTGATTGAATATAAAATTATTTTAATAAAAATAATTTAGCAAACACAATCGGGTAAATGTCTTATCTTGCGAGATTAAGTATCTTGATCTATACATGTTTCTTAATTTTTCTAGTTTTATTTTTAGTTATTGTTAATTTTTTTTAAATTTATTATCACATATAATTCTTGATTTATTTGATTATATATATGCATAAACTTTTTTATTTTCTCTAAAAATGTTTTAACTACAAAAATACATAAAAAAACCTATATATATATAACTTTTTTATAGGAGATATAAATATTTAACCTATGATAGAGTGCAGGATACATAACTAATATTTACTAGCATGCATCCACGGAATCCTTCTTTAGGTTCAACTACAATAATGGATGTCGAGTTTTATTATATTCATGTCATAATCATTATTTAATGGGCAAAAAAAATTAAATATCAATATCTTATTTATTGAGTTTCAAATATATATATAAATATCAATTATTTAAATACTATAAAATAGTGATATATATATATATATATATATTGTGTGTGATATTATATTATATTAAAAAAATATAATCATACATAGTAACTATTCAAAAAAAAAAAACATTCTTTATATTCTTTGTTTTGTATTTTAAAAGTCTTAATTATTACTATTAATTTTTTTTTTGTTTTAATATCAACTATGTACTTTATATTTTGTTATTTTTATATCATTTCATCGGTTAGTATCATTAACACTATTAAAAACTGACATATCCAAAGGCATATATATATTTTTATTAATGTGCATTTTGATCCTTAGAATTTTTTGTATATTTATTTTAGTCCCTACATTTTTCTTATCATTATGTCCTTAATTGAAAAAAAATTTATCATCATATTTTACAATCATATGCAATCTAGTCCTTGGATGATTTGTTTTTTATATTAAGTCCATGCATGTCAAATATAAACTTATCAAAAATTAGTTAAATAATTTAAATCTATTGGAAGATAAGGTAAGGGTTAGTGAATTTAAATAAGCACACCTATTTAAATTAATAATAAAATTATAAGTAAAGAAGAATTCCATATCATATTTATTTTAGGTTTAAATCAAGTAAATGGATTAAAAAAAGATAAAAACCTTTTTATAACAATAGATATATGATATCATATGAAATATTTTTTTTTAATAACACAACTATTTAAATTTGACAAAGTTTGACTAAGTTTATGATTTGACATACAAGGACTTAACTTTATTTAAAAAAATCATTTATGGACTAAACTGTATTCAAGTGTAAAATATGGTGATAAAGATTTCAAATATGAACTTATTTGTAAAAAAATATAATATGAGACCAATATAGAATTTTCAATAATTCCAAGGAAGAAAATGTATATTAGCAAAAAACTGCTAACGACGTCGTTAATGACACTAACTATCAATATAATGTAAGAATAATAAATATAAAATACATAGTTGATATTAAGATTAAAAAAAATATAGTAGATTAACCATGTAAATACAAAATAAAGAATTCAAGGATGAGAAAAACATTAAGCCCCCTCTTCTACCTCTCTATATCCAAAATCATGCCCATGCCTAAAGAAAACTTCAAAACAACCACCACTGGCATTTCAGTAATTTTAACTGATGAAAGGTGATGTGTCGAGTGGTGGGAAGAATAGGCATCAAGTGATGAATCATGTTGATTTTTGCGCGGCAATAAGGGGGCAAAACTAACTATGAAGAGGTCCCAGATCCCAATATTAGTATATTTTGTTTTTGTTATCCTATCTATTAAAAAGTTATACACAAACACACTATTATTAATTAATTAACTAAAAACTAATTTGGACCCACTGTTTGCTTGTTTTTTCATCCTTAATTTTTATTAGGTACTTTCACATTTTGTTGGTTTGAGATATGGGCTTGATATCTTCATTCACTTAACTTAATGTAGGGTTATCGTTGTGTGAAAAGAAAATTTAGTTTTAGGTTCACGCTTAATTTTACAAAAAAATATTATAATTAGAACTAGAAGGACTACAATTGAATCTTAGCAAAACAAGAAGGCATTTTTTTTGTCTATCAGAGAAAGAAAGAGAAATGGTTGTTGGAGACACACCAGACTTTCATTTCATGCATGCGTTGTTTTGACAGAACGAGACGGTGAGATAATTCCAATAACACCAGAAAAAGTTGTTTTTAGAGGATGTATGATGTCTCACGCGCTTCTTAAAGATTGTGGTCATTTCCCACATGTTGGCGCATGTCCTTTACATGATAACCTTTTTTCTTCACTTTTATTATGGTCTCTGAATCTATTAAAACTTCTCAATTAAGTCTCGATTTTAATTCCACTTGAACCCAAGCTATCTTCTTTCAATTTAGTCTATATTTCACTAATAACTATTCAATTTAGTCTAGAATTTCATCCAACATGAGTCCAATAAAGGCCCAATATCGGGAGGGAATAATGAAAATGGAAAAGAAAGAGATAGATGCCCCACTTTGTTAGCATATCGTAATCATGTCCATGACTTGGCTCGTGAATGTTGCGGTTAACCTGGGTTACCCAATGTCAATTCAATTTTTCATTGTCTCGATATTAAAAAAAAAAGATGTCACCCTAAAATTGGATTGTATTCAATCTTAATTATATGAATAAATTCTCATAAAAAATTCAGATTTTTAACGCATATGCGTCTCGACTTATTTTAGCAAACACACATTTATTTTTTGCTTTTTAAAATGTTGCATCAAACACTATCAATGCATGCATATTATTTTCAGGCGACCTGTTTTTTTTTTTGTGTTCAATAAAATAATGCCACTATTTTTTCAACAAAAAAGTTCAAACATCATCGCTTTATAATATTTTTTAGTCATCTCAGGTTTGGACTAATTTAATTTAGTATGTTATTCTTCTATATTTTTTGTGAAAAAAAGCTCATGAAAACACTATTAACATCTCAAATTTATACTCACAACGGAGCATGAGCAACATTTTTTCAAATTTATTTTTATTCAAACTTATTTTTTAAAAATTTGTTGTTGTCATTAACTATACAAAGTAATACTTTTTTTTGTAGTTATAGAAGAAAAGAAAAGGTTGTGTTTCGGAGTAGCGCGCGAAACAACTTGCTAGTTGATGCTAATTATAATTATGTTGTTGACAAAATTATTTGAAATTGATATAAAACTTTAAATATCAAATGAGTCATTAATAAGAACTTAGCTAGGTAATCAGTGAAAAAATAAATTATAAACTGGTTTCTTCTTTACTCCTAGTGTTAAGAAAAACAAACCAATTAGGAGTGTTTGTTATCTCTTTATTTTATTTTTTTCATTGTGTAGTGGAGAAAAAAAAACGGATCTATCGAGGATGTGGGCGAGGAGATGGAGGAGCGCACCTTCCAATTGGTGTGTGAGAGAGAGAGAGAGAGAAAGAGAGAGAGAGAGAGAGAGAGAGAAAGAGAGAGAGAGAGAGAGAGAGTTGTGACTGTTGAGCAAATTACAAGTCCCCACTTCTTGTGCCCGGGCCCCATTTTCCTTCTGGACCCATATTCTTTCTCTTGTTAATTAGTAATATTATATTTTGTTCTCAGGATTTATTTTCATCAAATCAAATGAGCTATCTGTAAATTTGATTAATTTACGAATTTTGCTGAATTTCATAGAATCATTTCTATTGTACATGTGACCAAAATGTTATATCCCTTTTATTGCATTTATAACCACAATCATAATAATTGAATTTGAATTTGAAGATTCAAATATAAATTGAAAACAAAGTTAAGCTTTATATATCACGCATATACAAATTAGAGACTAGAGTTCTCAAGCTCTAAAATTATAACTCTAGAAGCATCTTCAACGGAAAAGCTAAAAGAGGATAAGATTTTTAGTTTTCTTTCCATCATTTTTATACGAAAAAGCTAAAAGAGGATAAAATTTTTAGTTTTCATCCCATCATTTTTATAACTCCAATGAAAGAGCTATATTGAAGAGCTAAAATAGATTTATAAGTTGAAGAGCTATTTCTACATATTAGTCAAAAGAGTTAAAAATTTGTTTAATATATTTTTATGCAAAAAAAAAAGGTTTTGATTGGAGTTGTATTAGTTAGTTACTATTAATAAATAGTTGTATTAATATCAAATATATTAAAATACAATTGACTTTACTAAATGACTTTTTACCATTGGAGTGAATATATGAAAAAATGCTATATTTACACTATACAAAAAGTCATATTACCAATTTGACTCTTCCAAATAGCTTCTTTCCTTATATATGCTCTAACAATGTAGAGGAATTAGAGAAAAATCTATGATATTTTATAGAAGTTTGGATAATAATAATAATAATAATAAAAAAACACTCCAACTATTTACATAGAAGTTTTAAAACTGATCTAATTAAAGAGTCTAAAGTTAAGCAGGAAAAAATAATTAAAATTCAAAATTAGCTAGAAAAATAACCAAAATAGCCAAAACAACTACTTCCAAGTCTAATTTCAAGAGATTTATAGAAAAAAATGCTTGTAGAATTTTCTAGAAAAATTTAAGCTCGACTCAATGGTCATATATTTTTTTATTGTTGTTTTCATCAGGCTTTATAATCTGACACGTCTAGGCTTTTTCACGGACTTTGTTTTAAGACTGACCCTATCTATCTAGTTTATAAACATGTTAGCAACACATTCCATGAAAATATATTATGTATCTAATGGTTTTATTATGAAATAAGATTCTAGTTTTAGTGATTCTAGTTTTGGGTTTTTCTTTTGTTTTAATGTAATGAAGGAGGATTATCATTTATTTTGTTGTAAAATCATCATAACCTCTTAATAAATAAATAAAAAAATCTTAGGTTATTAACAATAGAATTTATAAAATGTTTAAGTTACACCTTGACGTCGACCAAGACTTGAAATTAAGTGGAAAAGTATATATCATTGAAAATTTAGAGTCATCATCTAGTATTTTAAGAAAACTAGGAATCCTCATATTAGCACTGGTTTTAGATATTCGGGTATGGAGTTAGTTATGTCTAAAGAAAGAGCGACGTCACCCTTATCACATCATTTCTTACAAAAAATTTCCTTTACTATATGTTTTTCTCTAAATTTATCTTTGTGATTGTCATTTATTATCCTAATTGTTTTTAGCTTATTTTCAATTTTAATTTCTAATTGTTTTGTGAAAAATTTGACCCCGGTCTCTAAAAATAAAAGACTCATCGATTTGGTTATTCACAAATAATAAAATCTTGACATCGGTTCCTTTTAAAAGGAGACTTGTTATTTTGGTTATTCACAAAAAGTTTTGTTTTGTCACTGCCCTTCTAAAAAGGATACTTGTTTTTTGCAAGATTTTGACACCGATCCCTATAAAAATGAGACTTGTCAAACCATTATCAAGACCATTATCAAGTGGTGTTTTTTTTATAAAAAGAAATTTGATAAGGATAAATGTTTTTATTTCTATTATAATACAAACCCATATCAACATGACTTATCACCAAAATGTCCAAAATCACAAGCACAACTAATGTTTGGTCCTAAATATTTACATTTCATATAAATAAATGATTTAGGATTAGAGATCAACATTCCAAGGCAGTCTAGGAACTATTAGAACGTGCAGAGGTAGTTAGAAAAATGGTGGCACATTGATGCTATAATGAAGTACTCTTGTTGTTTCTTCTGGAACTTCCAACTTGATTTCAAATGTTAAAATGATAGAGTTTGGAGTTAAACCCTCCAAAAATGTTTTAAACCTTTTTCTAAACTTTTCAATGCATCTAAGTTTGCATTGTTATGATTTCTGTAACTTCAAATAAAGGCTGAAAACTAAAATACATCTAAGTTGCTATGAACTTCTAGATAAATTATGACTGCTTTGTTTTGGCTATTTTCTAGGCTTTCAAATGGCATAACTAGGTTTTAAATTCTTTATAAAAGTCAGAGCTTTCCGTCAACCTAAAGAACAACTAAAACCAAGATACATGACTCATGTTATAAATTAAAGATCGAACAATGTTCTAGTTTACACAAAGTTTCCAAGTTTTTTTATTAGGGTTTTGCAACTGGGGTTTTTAGGCTATTATGTGGTGGTTGCAAATTGATTTTTCTGGGATGGAAGGTGGTTGTTTAGATGATGTTTTAGTGGATAAAAATGGTTCTGTTTAGGGATTAGAAAATGAAAGAGTCTGATGTTGCAGAAACAATAGACTTAATGAAAAAAATATTAAAGAAATCATGAGGGAGATAGGGTAACTCTCCTAATGAAGAAAACCTAAAGGGATAATCTCTCTCTCGTGTTTCTCTTCTTCTTTGTTTTGGTTTTTCTCATAAAAACCTCCTCTCTCTTTTCTTTTTATGATGCCCTCTAAATATAATAGCAAAATCAATTATGAAAGAATTAATTGAAGATTTTTTTGTTAATGAAAAGTTATTTTAAGATCTTTTTCCTTTAAAGAGAAATTAATTGAAAATTTCTACTTTTAATGAAAAAAATTGTTTTAAACGCTCATGATGTTTCTTAATTAATTCACCATATAAAATAAAATATTGGGTGAAAATTTACGTTATGATAATGAATATTTTATTCTAAACTTCAATATAAAAGAAATTCTTTTGTTAAGAAACGGTTAAAAGAACTTATTTAACCTCTCTAATTGATATAATTAATTTTCTCTCGCATTACCCAGTAAAATGAGGAGCTAAAACGTGGTTACCTTGGAAACTATATGAAAATAGGGACACAACAGTACATTATACACCATATTCATGTTCATATGGATTGAAAAAAGATTTCATGATGAACAAAAGAATTTGACAACTAATTCATCACTTAAAACCTTCATCCTAGTTATCAATTTCCTTCAAGAACTACTTAATTAATTACCAACAAATAATTGATCAGAAGAATGGACAAGAAAGATTAGCAAGCATCTAGCTAACATGTAGATAACTCAAAATTGAGGCTCAAATCTCTCATTTCACGAGACAAAATATTCTGCATCATTATAAATTATTGATTTTACATTGACCCACCATGCCCCTTTCTACCCAGACACCCAAAAAGCTGGCTGGGTCAATGATCAATTCATTTGTGGTATACACTTAAGCCCTAATCCAAATTGGTCTGCGACAAAATAGCCACATATAATTAAACTTGCTGCATGCGCCCTTGATGATATGAGATACACCAGTAAATCATGCATGGTTGGTGACCATCATATGCCATTCCAAGGCTTGCCCACAAATATATATTATATTAAAATTAATTACTGATAACAACGTTTTGTTTTTATTAGAGAGAGATTTGTATGTGTTTAATTAACAAAGCGTCGAAACATGCATTCTGATGCATGCTATACATTTTTCTAGGGCAAACATCAGCATATAACTAAGAGAAAATAATTGATAAACAAGAGTTATTCTAACCTGGCTATATATAATGCTTCTTTTTTTGGCTCTTCGTGGAGATGTTTAGTCATCTCGAAGCTTGAAATTGTCCTTCATTCTTCAAAACAATCGGATGGTGGGGGGCTAAGTTCGATAGTAGATTCTGAACAAAAGCATATTCTAAATCATTCTTTAATTTAGGTACAATTCATTTCATGTTGTATATGTGTCAAATTTCGCAATAATTCATTGATCATGAATCATATATATTAGTTTTTTTATCCAAAAATAACATAAAATTGGTTTTTTAATTTTCAATATATGCTATAATATTGTTTTAGCTTGTTATACATGTCACAATCAATTATAAAGAGATACTTCATTTCCGTTTTAAAAAAATATTTTTATAGAAAAGTGAAGTTCTTAAAAGAAAATGAATTTTCTTAAAAGGAACTTCACTTTTCTATAAAAATATTTTTTTTAACTTGCAAGTAAAAAAAAAAGGAGCTAAAATGAGAATGTGATTTAAAGTTTGAGTCATCAATACTCGGATTATATATATTTAATATTATGATATATGATATTTTTTTAATTAAAATAATATTTTTAAAAAATTATTTTATATATTTTAAGACTTCAAAACCATCAAAAAACACATAAAAATAACATCAATTTAATATTTTTTTATACAAAAAAATAATTTGAAAAACCTTTGAAAATTAAAAAGCTACTACAATATCAAATAAACACTTAATTCAAAAGATTGCTTATTGCTTGAGAAGATAATTCCTTGTGGGTAAATTCATTAGGATTACAAGATTTGTTTGAAAGCGTATTAATCCTAAGGTACAATAATAACAATAAAAGGAGAACAAAAGGTTTATGTGAATATTCCACAAACATTCGTCTATATTAATTCTAATAAGTAAGAACGTTCTTCACTGTGGTTTTAAGGGACAGAGGAAATACACCTTCGTCCTATATGAAAATTATAGTCTGATAAAGATTAGGGCAAAGACAATAATTGTCAACGATGATGGTAGGTGTTCTTATACCCACTGAACCCATCAATCCATCATTATTGTCTAACATCCCACTTCACCAACCGCATGGAAATATGATTATCATCAACCAGCTACCAAATATCAAAGGTCTGGAGCCTTGTTTGCTGTACACTGCAGCCTAAGGTCACCCGACCCCATTTGTGCTGGTTTTTATTTAGCGAGGTAGATGATTAAAAATAGAGAGAATTAAAGAACCGTGAAGCTGACTGCCGTGACAGTGACTAGAATTCTTGAGTTGTGACAATCAATTAATTAATATTTACTAAAAGAAAACCCCAAGTTGTTGGTGATTTGAATTAAAGATTTCTGGGGCACATCAAGGATCAAATATTGAGAAGAATGGGATGGAATTTGATTACTTCATGAAAAAAAAAAAAGTAGAATAATTTCTCAAGCCAATAGTTTTGTAGATGCATGGTGAGCAGCCTTGACAAAATGTCACCTCTTGATTTTTGTGACCTAAAACTAGTACCCCACAGTCGAACAGGTCCCCCGAATAAAATTTCCAATCTATAGCCATTTTGAAACCTACAAGACTTTTGACCACGTAGGATATAGCCTTTTCTTTTCCTAGAATCCAAGTTAATATTTAAAATCCTGTTTTAAATTAAACAAAATGCCAGATTACTAGTTAAAAACGTGTAATTATGATAACTTAATTAGCATATCACACTCTCATGATTCAGTGGTCCTATTAAAGCCCCTCTTGCCATCTTGCTTCGAATGATATTAAAAGAGAAAGCAGAGGTTTCGTAACTTATTAATCAACACCAGCAAACTGTTTTCGATAAGAATACGTGCTCTCAGAATGTTCATTGAAATCATTTAGAGGGCCTACCAAACAAGATAATTACCATCCTATATATATATATATATAGCATTGGCAGGAAAGCAGAAATCAATATTCGGGTGTGATCTTTATATTGGATTATGTAACATATTATTGTTTAGCTTTTGCTAGCGGTGATGTTTGGGTCTTTAATTTTCTCCGAATCTTACACTTAGGGACCATTATTTAAGCAAGATAATGTAACATATATTATGGGAAAGTACTTTATATATGTATTTATTTTGTATAGTATTGTGATCTTGTGTTTTATTATTATACACCACTCTAATTATATAAATATAAAAGATGGTTGTTAATACTGATTAAGCCAACTATTATTCTCAAAACTTATTTCTCATATTTTTTTTAACTTGGTATTATGCAAATTCATAGTTCTTTTAAAGATATATGACAAAGCGATGATACAGTCAATGCTTATTTATAGAAAACAAAGTTTTTATTTGATGAATTATTGTTGCAAGGAGACCGAGCTCTGTAAAGAACTTTAATATATGTAGGGATGGTCTTTATATTATCTCCGAGTCTTCTATAATGTCTTTACCTTAAGCCTTTCTTGTTTGCATGTGTTTTTTAATCCATGAATTCTGAGTCTTTTAGTGTCAAATAAAAATGTGTCATGTATTTCAAAACATTTTAATTTTAATTGTTCAACATGTTCTTTAAGAAAAACATCATGTTTGTCTTTAGAACCTACAGGTCACAAAACTCCTAATCCTCTTAAATTGGTATTTAGTGACTTGGGGACATTCCCCTATGTTTTTTTTCCTGATAGTTTTCACTATTTTATTATTTTTATGGATGTTTATACTAAATATATTAGGTTTTTTCCTTTAGTTACTAAGACTTATGTTTTTTTTTGTCAACCATTTCAAGTTCAAGTTGAAAGATAGTTTTTTACTAAAACTAAATTTGTACAAATGGACTGAGGTGGTGAGTATAAAAAAATTAAGAATTTATTTTAAAACTATTAGTATTCAACATAGATTGATTTGTCCATATAATCATGAACAAAATGGCACAGTTGAATGTTTGCACAGACATATTATTTAAATTGATCTTACCCTTTTTGGTCAATATAAAACACCCTTAAAACTTTGAACTTATGCATTTGAAACATCTATTTATTTAATAAATTGCATGCCAACACTTGTGTTAAATAATAAAATGCCTTTTAAATTTCTTTTTAAGTCTACACCAAATTATAGTTTTCTTTATATGTTTTCCCTTCCTTTATCAATATAATATTAATAAGTTAGATTTTTGCTCTACTCCTTGTGTCTTTCGAATATAAATCCTCTTACTTGGTTTATCAGTGTCTTGATATTTTTTTTTCTAAATGAATTTACATTTCTCATCATATTAGGTTTCATGAAAATGTTTTTCCTATTGAAGAATTTGAATAGATAGAAACATTGTCTGCACTATCCACAAGTACTTTTATTCCTACCTTGACACCTTCTCCCTTTTCATCTCTCAACCCAACACCTACACATACTTTACATAATCAACCTATTTCAGTGAGTAATATTCCTGATGATTTATCTTTGTGTGCTTCCTCTTCTACTGATCATTATTAAGGTACGGGTTCTTTCTCTTAATGTCCACATGGTTCTCTAGCTTCTTATGTACTTACTCGGCATGATTCAGCCTTGGGTTATTCTTCACCACCCACCTATGACTTGTCACCTCCTAGCTTGGTTTTAGTGGTTGATCTCTCTAACTTCTCTCTTAAGTAGATTTTGAATTCTAATTGGATTTCTCATAGTTAGGTTCCACAACAACACTTTATGGTTCTTCATATAAGTAAGCCTAGAATAGCAAATACCACTCCTTTTTTTTTTTTGCTTCATGTGTTACTTTACATGAAAAGAAACCAATTAATTTTTAGAACGCCAACTGTTATCTGACATGACATCAAGCCATGCAAGAGAAAATCCAGGCTCTACACTCTAATAGTACATGGACTTTAATTGCCTTTCACTAATCTATGAATGTTGTTGGTAGTTGTTATGTGTATAAAATTAAAATGCAAGCTAATGGTAGTGTTAAGAGATACACAACTCATTTAGTTGTTAAAGGGTTCACTCAACAGGAGAAGATTGATTATTTTGGGACTTTTAATCTAGTAGTTAAGCCAACTATTAAATATTTGGTTTTTATTATTGTTGTTTCTCGAGGTTGGCAAATTAGTTAACTAGATGTTCATAATTCCTTCTTAAATATGATACTTTAAGAAGAAGTGTATGTAGAGCACCCATTTAGTTTTGTTCACTCTACTCTTTCTTCCCTTGTTTGTTGTCTTTATAAGTCTTTGTATGGCTTGAAATGATTATCTCTTCTTAAAGCCTATTGATACTCCTACCTCTTTCTTCTTTTCCTCCTTCTCTTCTTCCTCATCATCATCTTCTTCTTCTTCTACTACTAATCTGGTCATAGTGTCTGGTGCTTTGTACTCTAACTCTATACCTTATAGATGGATTATTAATGCTCTTTAGTATCTTACTTTCACCAAGCCTGATATATATGATGCAATGAATAAGGTTTATCAATTTATACATGCTTTTATTGATGCTTATAGGGCTATTTTTAAATGCATCCTGCATTATCTAAAGGCTACTGTTAATCATGGTTTACACATCATTAGTAGTTTTTCTTTCGCTCTTCATGGCTTTATTGATGTTAATTGAGCTTACAGTGTTGATAATCGTAAGTCTACTTATGGTTATCTTGTTTATTTAGGCAATACTCTTGTTTTTACGAAAGTCTAGAAAGTAAAGAATTGTTGTTTATTCTTCTACTAAAGTCAAACACAAGGCTTTAACTGATGGTATTACTAAAATTATACAAATTCGCTCCATACTTTAAGAACTTCATCTTCCTTTTATTTCTATAGCTATATTATGGTGTGATAATTTAGGTCCCGCCTATTTATCTATGGATCCTATTTTTCATGCTTGTACTAAGCATATTAGGTTGACTATCATTTTATTCATGATATAGTTGCTAAGAAGGAGCTCTTAGTTCGATTTATCTCCTCTAAAAATCAACTAGTTGATGTTCTTATTAAATCTTTTCCTTATACAACCTTTGTTCATCTTCGATCCAAGCAGGATATGAAGTCTCCACCTTCACCTTGAAAGGTGTATTATAGGAATTACTTTGTATATGTACTTACCATGTATAGTGTTGTGATCTTATGTAGTGTATTGCATTCTATTATACACAACCCTAACTACATAAATATAAAGGATGAGTGCTAACATTGGTTAAGCCACCTATTATTCACAAAACCTATTTCTCATATTTTCTAACTTGTAGTAAAACAAAAATTAATATTTGGGTATGATATTTATGTTGGATTATATAACCTATTATGTTTACCTTTTGCGATAAGGTCTTTAATTTTCTCCAAATCTTACACTTATAAACCATATTTGTAAGCATGATATTTTTTTTCCTTACTGTTAATCATGGTGAGTTATCCATGGTGCCAGCTTAATTTTTTCTTTACTCTGTGTAATAACATTTGCATCCATAAATGCATTTATTGGAAAAGCAACTCTTGGACATTAATAAAAACTAAAAAATTTGAACGTTTTAACTGTTCATATAAACATTAAAAAAAAATTAATGTATTTTTTCATTATTTTGAATCAGATTTGTGTCTCAGCTTGAGTGGTTAGTGTGAGTTGAAGTTTAAGGGAGAAGGAGTCTTAGAATATATTCTAGAGGTTGTGATGTGTTGTGTGCATCACTCCCCTTTTTATATATATGGATGTAGGGTTGTATATAATACTAACCATGTAGTATACCACATATGATCAAAAACATATATAAGGTAAATACAAGATAAATATAAATATACATTATAACATTCCATAATATGCCCCCTCAAGTAGAAGGAGGAGAATCCACATGAAGCTTGTACCGAAAATAATTGAAGGACGCATGAGGAAGAGGTTTGGTAAGAACATCAACAAGTTGACCCTAGAAGGATATGAACCGAACGTCAATTTCCTTTTTAGCAATTCGATAACGAACAAAGTAATAATCAACTTCAACATACTTAGTGCGAGCATGAAAGATAGGATTGACAGACAAGTAGGTAGCACCCAAATTATCACACCAAAAGATAGTCATAGGATCAGAGGAAAAATAAAGATCTGACAACAGAGTCTGAATCCATAAAATCTCAGCAGTACCATTCGCAAGAGCCTTATATTCTACTTCAGTCGATGAACGAGCCACTGTACGTTGTTTTCCAAACTTCCAAGAAATAAGTGTTCTGCCGAGATATACTAAGTAGCCACCGGTGGATTTTCTGTCATCAAGACTACCAGCCCAATCAGCATCTGCAAAATCATGTAAGGAAAAAGAGGACCCCGAGTGATGTGTAGACCATAAGATGTCGTTCCTTGGAAGTACCGGACAATTCTTTTAACAAGAGACCAATAGCCATCGGTAGGCGAGTGCATAAATTGACAGACTTTATTTACAGCATAACAAATATCCGGGCGAGTAAAAGTGAGATACTGCAAAGCACCAACAATCTGTCGGTAACAGATAGGATCAGAATACTGAGTATTCAAGGTCAGCAATAACTTAGACAAGGATGAAGCAGACGTGTTGACAGCTTTACACGAAGACATACCAGCTCGCTGAATGATATTGAGAGTGTATGTTATGAGAGCATAAATCCCATGGCAATCTTGGTGACTTCAATCTTCAAGAAATAATGCATAGAGCCTAAATCCCCGATTTTGAATTCTGAATTCAGTAAGGTAATCAAGTGGCGTAGCAGAGTTGAATTGTTCCCAATAAGCAGAAGGTCATCCACATACATAAGCAAGTAAATGAGATCATGGCCATCAGAGTAAATAAACAGAGAGGTGTCAGCATTGGAGGCACGAAAACCAAAAGAAATGAGATAATCACTGAGTCTGGTATACCACGCCCGGGGAGCCTGTTTTAAACCATAGATAGACTTATGCAGGTGACAAACATGAGATGATAGAGTAGGGTGAGAAAAACCAGGCAGTTGCTCCATAAACACCTCTTCTTGAAGAATCACATTCAAGAAAGCATTGTGAACATCAAATTGATGATTAAACCACCCACGGGTCACAACAATAATAAGTACTAACCTCACAGTTACAGGCTTAACAACTTGACTGAAAGTCTCGAGGTAGTCTATTCCTTCTTGTTGAGTGAACCCTTTGGCAACAAGACGGGCTTTATACCTGTCAATACTACCATCCGCTCGCCGTTTGATTTTGTGAGCCAACGACTGCCAACAATATTCATAGAGGAACAATAAGGAACTAGAGTCCACGTACCATTAGATTGCAAAGCTCGAATCTCATCTTGCATAGCTTGTTGTCATGCCGAATGTTGAGAAGCGTCTTTAAACGTGAGGGGTTCATGCTCAAGAGAAGCACAACACACGGGAGCAGGGGACTGAGTAGGACACACGGGAGTAGAGGACTGAGACACACTAGGATGCGCCTGTTTGGGGTAGCGAGGACGAAGTGTTATGTAGTGGTTGTGAGAGGAGTCAGTTGGCAGAATTGATGGACTATGAGAAACCTGCTGAAGATCAAAATTAGATAAATCAACTACCAAATTCAAGCTAGGAGAAGAGCCAGAGGAAGGACCCGAGGTGAGACTGCTAGGAGGCCGAGATGAAGACACAATAGAAGAGGAGTCCGCTGACAATGGAATCACCGTACCTAGAGAAAAAGAGACCATACTTAGAGAGTGATCAGTAGTAGAGTAAAGTGGAGATAAGGTAGAGGGACTGTTACGCACGGGACAATGTGAAGAAGGGGAGGCAACAACCCTGTGATCAGGCTTTGAAGAAGGTGGCAGAGATGGGGTAGATGGAAAAGGCATAGGTGTAGGAAAAACGTTTAAGGCTGGGAGTGTTGTTTATAGAGATGGAGAAGGCAAGGATGTTGTTTGTTCAGAACATGCAAAGGAAAATGTATTTCATGAAATTTAACATGTCGTGCAATATACATACGAGATGATGACAAATCAAAACAGCGATAACCCAAATGAGAGGAATTATAGCCAAGAAACACACATGGGGAAGAATGAAAATCTAGTTTATGTCGATTATAGGGGTGAAGCAATGGGGAAGATTTAAACAGACATTCAAAAGGGGTACAACCATTTAAAACAGCAGTAGGCATATGATTTATAAGATAGACAGCCATTTCAAAAGCATAACTCCAAAATTTTAACGGAGCCTTACACTAACCAAGAACCGTAAGACTAGTTTCAACAATATGACGATGACGACGCTCAACAGTACCATTTTATTCATTCGTGTGAGGGTAGATTAGATGATGATGAATACCAATGGTTTTAAAATATGTGTTTAACTTCCTATATTCACCACTCCAAATGGTTTGGACGGATTTAATTTTGGTGGTGAATTGTCGTTCAACAAGAGCTTGAAATTGAAGAAAAATTTTAAACACATCAGATTTGGCTGCTAAAAGAAAGAACCAGATATACTTAGTATAGGCATCCATAAAAATCACAAAATACCGATAACCATCAGTAGATAACATAGGAGAAGGTCCCCAAACATCACTGAAAACAAGCTCAAGAGGAGCACAAGTTTTATGACCAGTAAGGCCTAAGACAGACGCGATGCTTTTCCTAAAGGACAAGATGAACAATTAAAATTTAAAACTCTTGAAGTACATGTAACTTTATTATTTGATACTAGAGACCCTAAAATACGAGACCTAAGATGCCCAAGGCGACGATGCCAAACATCAGCAGTGGAGGACACAAACATAGACAGGAAAGCTTGAGGTACAGACATTGCAGATGACTCGGATAAGACATATAGACCATCTCTACTTTGACCGAAAATGAGCACCTCCTTGGTTATTAGATCCTTAACATAAAACATAAATGAATGAAATTCAAAAAATACATTCTTCTCAATGCAAAATTTTTGAACAAACAATAGCGGTTTTTTAATATGTGGGACATGAAAAACATTTGATAGGATAAAAGTGCGTTTAAGAGTATAGAGTTTAGAATGAGCAATATATGATATAACAAGTCCCTTACCATCACCGACATGTAACTGATCACTACCAAGATAGGGCTCTGAACTCGTCATACTAGCGAGGTCCGGTGTCACATGCTGATTAGCACCCGTATCAGGAAACCAACCTGCAGAGAAGAGCTGGGGATTCTGAAATGCCAAGTTAGCAGTAGCCTGTAAATGATGTGAAGTAAATTGAGAACAATATTTGGTAGAATGCCCAAAACCATAACACAATTGACATTTGACATTTCAAATGTTGTTGTTGTAGTTAGAAACTCCACGAGAATGATGCTGCCAACCAGTCCCAGACTCACGGGAACCCTGCTAAAAACTAGACCCAGACATTTGTTGCCAACTAGATCCAGAGGTGCTATGGTTACCACCATGGTAGCTTCTCCATCCACCTCGGTGTCGCCCATGCCCACAGTAGGAATGGCCAGAAAGACCACCAAAACCTCTACGATGAACTAAGAATGTTGAAGCCGTGGGATGTAAAGGTGTAGGCAGCAAAGGCGTTGTCATAGGAGAGCCAATAGTGGATTGAAGGGAGCTCTTATTGAGGTATTCATGAGTGAGCAAGTAATTGTGAAGATCAGAGTATGACAAGGGGTCTGCCCATGTAGACAAATTGGTCACTAAGTCTTTGAAATCACTACGTAAACCCCGAAATACATAAAGATTAAAATCATCTAAGGAAATAAGCCAACTAGCAGCAACCAACTCATCAAAGAGGACATTGGCTCGCTGCAGATAAGTGCTAACTGAATCATCCCCCTAACGCAAATCCTGAAAGGAACCATGTAATTGCATAATCCTTGAATGTGATGGTGGGGCAAAGGATTTTTCAAGTGTTTGCTAGATGTTATGAGATGTGTTACAGTCAACCACAAGATGTAGAATTTCAGTAGATAAAGAGGAGAGGAGAGCACTCATAATTAATTGGTCTTGTTGTTTCCATGAAAGAAAGAATGGATTGATACCAGGAGTGGTTGTATCGGTGGCAGTAACATAAAGTGCAGGACAAGGATAGTACCTGTCAACAAAAGCATACACACCCTGACCCAACAAATATGGTTTCATTTGCATTCTCCAGTAGGTAGTTATTATTGATCAGTTTCAAGGAGATAACCTAATGAGTATTTGAGAGAGGAACTACCACGGCACCATGAAGATGTGTGTTGGGAACAATTGACACTGTAGAGGGGAGTCCAGAAAGTGTCGAAACAATCGGTGCAGAGGAAGATATTGTTGCCATTGTTAGAGGGAAACTACATCCAAGAGAATGAACAGGTGATGACGCAAAAAAAACCAGGTGGAGGTGCCATTGAAAAACCTGACACGGGTTGCATAATTGAAGAATTAGCAGGGAATAGGAAGTGATGCGGCTAGCGTGTTTGCTATAAAAAGAGGAGAGGATTGAGCTGCGGTAGGGTCCATGAGGAGAAGAGGGAGGCGCCGATTGTAGATGGAAGCCCTTTTGAAGTTTAAAGAAGAAGGAGTCTTAGAATATATTTTGGAGGTTGTAATGTGATGTGTGCAGCACTCCCCTTTTATATATATATATATATATAGATGTAAGGTTGTACATAATACTAACCAAGGTTGTCAAAAACGCTTTTTTGACACGACACGGAATATATAATATAAACTCGGATCGTAAACTCGAATCGTAAAATCGTAAGTAACATATTTTAACTAATTATATATTAACAATTTTAGTTAAGTAGTAAATAATAACCTAGTGTGGGGTTTAGTGGTTGTTTAATAATATGATAAATTTTATTTTTTAAAGTGTTTTTAATTTTGAAATGTATTAAAATAATATATATTTTATTTTTTAAAATTTATTTTTAATATTAGAAATTTAAAACTTTAAAACAATTAAAAAAATAAATTAAAACTTAAAAAGTAATTAAAAACCCACCCCCTCCCCCGGGTCACCACCAGTCAGTATAGATAAAAAGTTGAATACTGGTGGTGACTTTCATCTTTGTAGTTAGTGGCAGTTAGATTTAAAAGAAAAGAAATGACAATTTGGTAAATAGAATACAACATCAAAGTCAATCATGAATAGTTGCCCAAGTCTTCAACTCGGTAAGCCTTAGCTGTTGAGAAACCTTATGTGCTCATTTACACAGACAACACAATGCCATCCCTGTAGAGAGAGAAAAGAAGCCTAGAGAAACCATTAATTCAAGAAAACCTAGCGAGAAAGAGAGTTTGTTTGTGTATATTCCTTTTCAAGAAATGGCAAAGTGGAGTTCTTGTTTCTTGATTTCAGCTACAATCTTGATCTTGATGGCGATGGGCTTAGCATCCACCGTTCAAGGAAGTGGAGATCACCATCTGGGGTGGATTCCTACCACTACCACCACTAGATCATCAATCTGCAACAAGGGATCTATATAACAGAGTGCATGGCTGAGGATGGGAGATGAACATAAAGATCAACGGGCGTGTTTCAGCAACTAACAAATACACAGAGATTTGAAGAGTTTCTCAAACTCGTAGACTCGGTCCAAGGTGACCGAGTTTAACCGAGTTTGACCCGAGTTTACTGATTTACGAGTTCCTAACCCGATTTTACACGGTATATACAAGTTAACTCATAAAATCGAACGATTTTACGAGTTAACTCGCGAGTTTGACAACCTTGATACTTGTTGTAACCCATTTTCGGGTCCCCCACAAAATATATATATATAAAATATATATATACAGTCAAAGGAGGTTAAGAAAAAAATAACAGGAGGCAAAAACGCTCAGAAAATGGTCGGAAAATTGGTCAATGAGGTTAAAAATACAAAGATTGGACTTTTGACAGTATATTCTTGAAGGAGGAGAGCCCTGTTGAGGAGGAAAATTTGAAATTTGAGGAGAAAAGCCCAAATTTGGATGTTTATGGACTTAATTGGATTTTTAAATAAATTTATAGGGGATTTGATTGCAAGAAAAATTGATTTTTAAGTCAATTTGGGCTCTATTTAGAAGAAATTTAAGTTCTGGGGCCAAAATATATTTTTTAGGAATTTATTAGGTCAAATCGGGGCCTAATTGCATAAATATTGAAGTTTAAGGGCCAATTAGGGACTTAATTGAAGAAATCCGAAACCGGGGACCAAATTGGAGAAGGCGCACAAGTAGGGAGGCTGGAATTAATTAATTCAGGGGCCTAATTGAAGAAATTGGAAGTTTATTGATCAATTAAGGGCTCAATTGCATAAATCAGAGACCAAGGACTAAAGTGAAAAACGCGGCCAACAAGAGGGACGGAGACCGAAATTGGCAGGGATGCAATTGAAGAAAGAAAAAATGATTAAGGGGCTGTTTTGAAACTTGGCGCGTTCTGGCGCCACTTTTAAATGAAACGGCGCGTTTTAGCCAAAACGACGCCGTTTCATAATTTTCAAAAAAAAAAAAAAAAAGAAAAGAAGGGCGGGGAACCGGGCGACGCGTCGCCCGTACTATTCATTTTCTTCCCCACCAAGCCGCCCGAGTGGCCGACTTTCGACGTGTTTCTTTGCCTCGTTTGGCCCCCAAATCCGACAAAGCATGCACCAACATGTCCACCGGAACTCCTTTATCCCGGGAGTGGTCCGGTCGGGTCAAAAAGGTTTGGAACGGCTTCGTTTATTGGGCCAAATCGTGCACCTCGGGCAGTCTGCAAATTTGGCAGTTCGAGGTGCACACTTTGAACGAACGGTTTGGATTGCTCGAGTCGAATCAAGGGCTGAGACTTTTTCCCCATTGAAGACAAGATTACCCTCTCTCCAGCCCTATAAATAGGAGCAATTTTCATGCTCAAACGGTTTGGAGGAATGGAGCTCAAAGTTGGCACAAAATAAGCTTTTCCTGCCCGTTTTTTCCTGCAACCAGTTTTCTTTTTTTTCAGCACACTCCCTCTTTTCCTTTCCTTTTCCCCTGCCCAGCACCAGCTCCCACAAGACCGTTTCCCTCATTTCCAGCTTCTTTTCCTAAACCGAGCGGCTTCCTTTGCATTCCCCCATCTCCCTTTCACTCGCCCCTCTCTCGTGACGCAACGGATCCCCTCACTCTCTCATTTCCATCGCCAAGTCTCTCCTCCATTCGGCCCCAGCAGCGGTGACGTCCCTCTCCATCCCAGTGTTCCCTTTCTATCGGCCTCCCTCCCGGCCAAATCACAGCAGCACCATTTCCCTTCCAGCCGCCAGCCACACACGGAGAACCCCATAACAAGCAGCCGAGTTCCTCCACCACAAAGCCGTCCCCATCATCTCCTCAACAGCGGTCCTCCTTCCTCGGTCACACCCACGGCTCCAGCCGAGAGCTTGCCTTCTCCTCTCGCGGAATCCGCTCCTCCTTCTTCCAGCCGGAACCGGCCTCCACAAGAAGCACCTTCAGCCTCCACCGCAAAGACCGCCGGCATACCAGCAACGCACCGCCTCCTCCACGCTAGGTGCTCTTCTTCCCCCTCTTTGAGCAATATTTGATTCTTCTCCTGCATGCAGAACGAACAGCGTTCTGCATGCAGGAAGGGGGGGAAATAATTCCCCCGTTGTTTTTAATTATCTTTGCAGGCCGATTGGTTCCGCCCAAGAATATATGGGTTTCCTTCTATGGGCCGGACCGGATCCTAGCCCGGCCTACTGGCCGGGCTGGATCCGGCCCATGATAAAATAGAGTTTGTTTGGGCCGAGATCGACCCAATACCTCTTGGCCCGAGATCGGCCCAACACATTTTGGGGCCGAGTCCGCCCGATTCGTTGGGTCGGCCCGGCCCAATTATATATGTTATGTACTATGTATATTGTATTGTGTTTTGTATTATTTATATCTAGATATATATATATATAGAAAAATTAATTAATTCCTTCGAAAATTATTCCAAAAAATATGTGATTTTTTGCAAGTTTATTACTGTATTTTGATCAATATCGGTTTGTATTTTTATACTTGTAAAGATACAAATCCGGTATTCAAATACCCGGTTTTCGATCAAGACATAAAAAAAAATTAAAATAATTTAAAAAATGTTTTGTTTTCATGCATACGGCCTAGTCTCTCCAATATATATATATACATATTATAACATCATATTTTTTATACGACAAAGAAAATTTCAAAACAATATATGTATTAGCATGCATTTTGGCTTTTATAATCGGTTTATTTAAGCCATGAGAACTAGGCCAATATTTCAAAAATTCTAAAAAAATCTTTTTGTCTTATTTTAGTATATGGGATTATGAATTTAAACATAAAACATATTCTTGATATTAAAAGTATGGTTTTTTATATAGACATTAGAACGGTTAGGTTTTACCCGATAAAGATAAGGACCTCCTTATTGAGGAGGACTTTTCTTTGAACCATAGACGGGCCAACATACATAGACGTTAGAACGGTTAGGTTTTACCCGATAAGATAAGGACCTCCTTATTGAGGAGGACTTTTCTTGAACCATAGACGGACCAACATACATAGACGTTAGAATGGTTAGGTTTTACCCGATAAGATAAGGACCTCCTTATTGAGGAGGACTTTTCTTGAACCATAGATGGACCAACCGCTAGGAAACACAACGAGACCTTGAATTTTATCAGACGAATAAACAATGCAGCTTGCCTTAGGTAGGGCGTATTTGGGGTGCTAATACCTTCCCTTTACGCAACCAGTCCCCGTACCCAATCTCTGAGACCAGTTAGGGTTCCTAGTGACCAAAATACTAGGTGGCGACTCCCATTCCATTTTCTACAAAAAAGACAATATTTTCTTGTCTCCCCACATTTGCCAGATAGATACCATACACTTTCCTAGATTTTAAAAGTGGAATATTTCGTCGCGATGTCGCGCACCCGCGACAATACTAACCATGTAGTATACTACACATGATCAGAAACCTATATAAGGTAAATATAAGATAAGTATAAATATACATAATAACATTCCATAATAATGTGCAACGCAATTCAGAGGTTGCAAGATCGAGTTGAGGGAGGTGTGCTCCATTTTTTTTACAGCAAGTACAAACACCCATCATTTATGCTCCTTTTTTCAAAAAACAAATTAGGCCATGCTCACGCACGCTTAGCCTACTACTAGTAAGCCAATCGTTGGGCTATCCTTTTCCTTTGTTATTTTTTTAATTTTATTTGGTTTTGATTTTACCCTCATAACAAAATTTAACAGATCCACTTACTTTTCGGTTTTAACATGATTTTTGAATACTATTATAATTTTTTATTTAAATCTTAATATTTTTTTCAATTATTATATATCTAATATGAAAATAATAATATTAATAATAAATTATTCAAAAAAATCTGATTCAAAGTGTTTTCTTATTCTTAGAAATTTCAAAAATATTTTAAACATGATTTTATCATATTTATGATTTGTTTTTTGTTTTCAATCACACGTAAAATATTAACATTATATTTTGATTTATTTTTAATAAATATCTTGAAGAAAAACAAAATTCAAAGAGATTATACCAGCAGGTTTTATAATAATATCAAATTATTTTATAATTATTTTTTAGGTCCATGAAAATTTTGATCCCCGCAACAAAGCGTGGGTCTATAAAGTGGGTCTATAAACTAGTTCTTTTACTATATCTCATGTGCACGAGACAGGATTAAATATTAAATAAAACACATAAATGGACTGATTTGAAAATGAAATTTGTGAGGCTGCTGCTGCTGCTGCATCGTTTAGCTAATTGTGGAGAAAAACACGTCAAAAACTTGAAAACCATGCTTATTAGCTTACAAGCAATCAAAATTGACATCCAGGCTTAAAGGATCAAATATTAGATCCTATGTCTACATCTTTGGAGACCATACATGGATCGATCTTCCTCTTCTTTTTCCCCCACTAACTTCATCAATATACCTTGTCTTTTAGTCCCAGAACCATTAACTACTACCTCCGCCGGAAAATTACATCCCGGCCATTAACTCGAATGGAAATAACTCAATAGAAAATCAAAGCTCCTATAACTTTTTATTTTATTTTTTTTAACTGGAAAACTCAATATATATATATATATATATATATATATATATATATATATATATATCATGTTGCATGCACATAAGACGCGCGGACAGTTCTTCCTCGATTACCTATTTATTCCTTTAGAGTTTTGATCAAGAATTTTTAGAAAATAATCCAAGTTTTAACGGATGGAGGATCATGGCTAATAACGAATTGGGTGAGGTAGTGTTATTCTGAAGGGAAAAAAAGGACCCACTTAATATTCAGGAAGGAAAAAAGGTAGCTGATCCTTCTCCCTTGCAGTGGATGACAGAGTTAGAAAATCTGCCTATGCTTTTGACTTCGCCATCTTTACCCTTTTGTTTGATTTTTCCCATCTCAAGTGGGAACAAGCTTGTAGAAACTGGAGCCACTTCCTGCTTTACTTTCTTCATCTCTCTTTATATGAATATAATGATCACGGTCTTTTGTGCACATATTAATATCTTAGTTTCTCTTTGAAAATCTATCTAATTTGATTCTCTTTGAAAATCTATCTAATTTGATTCTCTTTAATAATAAAAAGAAAAAACAAAGAAAAATCTTATTCCTTGATGTAAACCCCCGCACCATTCATTAAAAAAGTTTCTTTTTTTTTTAGAATTACAGGAATAAGCCATTAGCAATGGCTCGATTAGTACCCAGATGAGTTGTTTCATACACAGGCAATTCTTCTCTATACCTCTCTATTCCAACAACAGAAAGATTATCTAATTCAAACAAATCAGAACTTGCACAACTTGCTATATCATCATCGTCATCAGATTCTTCTTCCTCTTCCTCACTACACACTTGATGAGTATTGTCATTGCAACGATCAGTACTCATATGATCAAACTGCTCTTCCTTCTTCTTTTGATAGTTCTTTAAGAGATCCCTTGCAACTTCCTCGATTCGGCGATTTTCATTCATGACATGCAACTTAAGCTCTTCATCACTTGTGGGACAGTTGTTTCTTGTAGCAGTTGTAACTGCAGCTGCCACTAAAGTACTACTCATCTCTTGACGATCACTTCCATATAGATTTTTATGCCCACAAGGCCTACAATCTTCATCAACAATCACACTAACAGGATAGAACCTCACTGACCTTTTGGCTCCATTGTTGCTACTCAATTTCCCACCTCTTGAAGAAGGGGTTTTGCTCAAGCAAGACCTTGAAAATGAAGAGGCTGAAGAGCATGTAGATGCTTGCTCGGACTTTAACTTCCGCTCTTCGTAACTTCCACCCGGCGTCGTAATCTTGGCCTTCTTTGCATTGCCTGTAGTGAAAAGAGAGTTAAGAAAGCTCGCAAGCCTGCGGCCAGGCGATATAGGCTGCTTGACCTTCTTGAGATCACCATAAATCTTTAAGGCCTTTGATTTTGTCTTGACAAAACTGCCTTCAGGTTTTGCCTTCTGGTTTGGTGCGTAATTCCTCTCATGATGTTGAAACGTATCGGTTTGATGAAGATCTTCACGTCTTTGGTATTTCTCTGGCCTAGCAGAAATGCTGGTTCTGACAGGCTTAGGCCTTTGCATGGTGTAACTAGTTGTTGATGATCTTGATGAGTTGACACCATAAATTGATTCGGATTCTGAAGATGAAAAAACACCACCGCAGCTAGATTCTGAGGAACTCGAGCTTGAATTTAACAGCACAGAATCTAAATCTTTTCGAGATTTCTTGTCGAAATCAGCCATGGATTTTCTCCTAACGGAGACCTTCTCATGGCTAACTTTCTTATCCATCCACTTCTCTATCATGCATGCTCTTTGCAAACTTGTCATTTCTTCACCTTTAAAGCCATGATTGATCTCATGTTTCTTTCTCATGGTTTCTCTGTAGAAAATCAGCTGCTCTTCTTCTCCTTTGCCATTGCCAGACTCATCTATGGAACGGTAGATAACATCAAGAAGAGTAGAGGAGAAAGATGGGTTCTGCCTTTGGTGTCTATACCTATCATCTCTTAGTGGTTTCTCCCATCTATCCATGTTATATCTTTATAGAGAATGTTGTTTGAAGTACAGTAGTACTACACAAGAAATAGTAGCAAATTGAATGATATTGTTTTATCTTTGCTGTCTGCTTCAAATAGTGCTAAAAGCTGGGGGAGAGAGGTAAAGAAAGTAAAGGAGATGATAATGGAAGCCAGAATGATTATGTGAAAGAGAAAACCAAGACAAAACAGACTGGAACTCTGGTCCTTTTGCTCTCTCACTACGTGAAATATAAAAGACAAACGAACAAAGCAGACATATTCATTGTTGTATGCTCGATGGCTTAAAGAGAGAAGAGAGTAGAGAGTAGAGAGAGAGAGAGTAATGAAAGCCAAAAGCCACGCCTATGAAGGAGGAGGATAGGAGGAGATGATTGAGAATTGGTTGCAGAGAGTTTCTGTGCTTTCTTTTCTTTCTCATGCTCTTATAAGGCCACGCACACTCTCTCTCTTCCAGGTGGGGCCAATGCTTGGTTGGAAGTGGTGACGTGGAATATCAATTATTAATTAACAAGATAGCAAGAAATTAATTACAATTGTAATTACTACAACACTTTTGTTTACTGTGTGTCTACACTTTGTTTCTTCTCACATGAAGTGACATAAGATCCTTGCTTTTTTCTTGCATTTGCTAGAAAGAAAAGAAAGGGGATTAACTTCTTAATGTGCGTGATTAGGCATACATGTTCTTTTTTTAATTTTTATTACATAAGCTTAAACCGTTGGAGCATTCTTTTTTAAACAACTTGAATTATTTTCTTTTCTTGAAAGAGATTTTCCACTCGTGGGGGATGAGAAATTATAAATAAAAAAAAAAAACTAAAACTCCTAGTGATATTACCATGAATCAAGACATGGATTCTTATTTATTATAATAGTATAATTATGAATTTACTCTTGAAAAAGACAACGAAGTAAGCTTTTGAGGTAAGTTTGTTTTTCTATTATTACACAATTGTTTTTCACATATTATATGGGGTTATATTTATTATTTCTAATTTTTATGCACCGTAAAGTTATTACTTTGGCTTTGAAATAATAAAAAAAAACTCTTATGCTTTTTGCCTCAAAGGTGTTTTTGTCCTTTTATTTTTTTTATATAATTAAACTACTTTGATGTCTTTTAAGACAAAAACAATATAACTCTCTCATAATAGTATTTTGGTCATTTTATAGTGATTTTGTTGTAGATTTTGAGGTTGTTCAAAAGTATTGTTGTAATTGACATATTAAATATTATTTTTTTTAAAGAACTGTTAGTGCTTGCAATGCATGTACCATTGTGTGAGCAGCCCCCACGCTATTCAAAACGATGCATAAAGGGTCGTTTGACCACCAAATACAGCCTTCTAGGGAGGTATTTAGAAGATCTCAAAGCTCTCTACATGGTGGTGTGGAGCGTGTATCAGAAGCACTGCTAGTTTGGCTCTAGAGATCTTTTTTTCGTTTCTTCTCTCTCTCAACCTTGAATTTGGGCAACCCATGCAAAATTTCAAAGTACTCCCTTCAATATCTTTTTCCTTCACATTTAGTTCATATCCTTTTGATAATTATTTTTGTATTTTAAAATAAGTTATGAAATTACAAATGCTTTTCAATTTCACTTCCTATTATTTTTTAATATATAAATAATCTACGAAATTAGAAAAAAAATCAATTTCACCCCATATCATTTTTAAATATACAGATAATCTATCAAATTATAAATATTTTTCAATTTCACCCCTTATAATTATTTTATCTTTCAAATTTGGTCCTCATTCTTTTAGTTGATATTTATTTTGTTTTTAATTGTTTTTCTTTTTTACAAATTTCATCCTACTTGGTTTTTTTTCTATCAAATTTTATCTCCATTATTTTTATTGTTTTTTTCTTTTGTAAGTTATTATTATTATTCCATAAAATTAAATTTGTTGAGAGTTAAGATTCTTGATTGAACCAAGGTTTAGAATTTCACAAATTATAGGTTTTAGAGATTAGGCCAGGTTTAGGAGGTTCACCCGGGATTGCTTGGTTTTTTTTCTCTTTTTTAAAACTGATGTTTTCTTATTTTTTATCTTTTTTTGTTTTGTTTTTTTATTTTTTCGGTTTGATTCTATTAGGCTAGCCTCTTATTATTTTTTAATCTATAAATAATCTATCAAATTATAATTTTTTTTAATTTCACCCCCTATAAGTTTTTAATCTTTTAAATTTTTTCCTCATTCTTTTAATTACTATTTATTTTGTTTTGAATCATTTTTAAAATTGTTTTTTTTTAATTTCACCCTCCATAAGTTTTTTCTCTTAAATTTTATCATCATTCTTTTTATTTCTATTGTTTTGGACTTCTGCAAGTTTTTTTATTAATATTTTTTAACAATTTCATTGGTTAAAATTAAATTTATTAAGAGTTAAACTTCTCAACTGAAACTTGGTTTAAGTTGCAAATTTTAAAAATTAGATCAAGTTTAGAAGATTCATCTGAGTTTACTTGTTTTTTTTTTTAAAAAAAAAGCTTAAGTTCTTTTTATTTTTTTAGTTTTGCTTTGATATTCTTTTAGGCTTGCCTTGTATTAGGTTAGCATTATATTGTTTAATAGTCCGAATAGATTCATGTCTGTTCTTTTCATTTTTTTATTGTTTTTTTATTAATTTATTTGTTGTTATTATTTTTTATATTATTTAAATTACCATTTAAATTAATAACTTGAGACTTAGATTTTTTTACCCTAATAATTTTTTATATCAAAAATAAATTTGCTCTGCCCGCGGTGAACTGCGGGTAACAAATCTAGTGGGAACTATGGAGATTGCACACTTCGTACTGACTTCTACTGTGAAGAATTATTGCCTAAGCAACTTTGCCTATTTTTGCACAGTCAACTAACGCGGGCGGCTCATTGGATGCTTTGACTTACAATGCCCTCAAGCAATGAAGTGAACAGAAATAATGCTGCCTTTTGTATTAAATTCTTCCAAGTTTTTTCTTGTTTTTTTATATTTTCTTTTGAAGTTAAAACATAAATTAATGTTGAAATGTGATTTAAGATATTTTTATTTTTTACTTGAAAATATATTAAAATAATATTTTTTTATTTTTAAAATTTTAATTTTTATATTAGCATATTAAAACAATTAAAAAACATAAAAAAAATCAATTTCAAAAATTTTATAAAATATAATTGAACTGGAATTTCAAATATGATCTTGAAGTCTTTTTAGTATTAACTTAATACTTGTTTTACAAATTATTTTTTATTTAAAATTATATTAAAATAATTTTTTTTTAATATTAGTATAACAAAACAATATAAAAATAATTCAAACAAAAAAAATATTTTTTTTCAAAGATCCAGCCACGCGGCGTTGCCGAACATGTCATAATTAATGAAGGGTGATAATACATTTCATGGGAAACAGGGAACAAGATCGTAATTCGAATGAAGAAAAGAAATGTATATAATAATAATATGTACTTTGCCACCTCCTGTACTTACGTAATAAGTAATAATTACCGTGTCTTTCTCTGTCCTCTCAAAATATTTTGCCATGCCAGCTTTCTTTTTATCAAAACTAATCCTTTAAATGTTACTAAGGTGTTTATTCCTCAATTATCAAAAAATTACTAAGGTATAAAATCTCATGTATATATAGATATGTTTTGAGCATTTATATTTTTCAAGTGTTTTCTTAAATTTCTCTTACCAAATTCTTCTGTCTTTCTACAAAATTTTAATTAATTTCCAGAAACTAAGAGTTTTTGAAAAAGAATTCATGTTTTTAATAATCATGAATTCAAAATCAGTTTAGGATGGAAAGCTATAGGTTTTAATTAGTTATAAAACAAAAGGTTATTCTGTAATTTAACAAGTAGATTAATGTGTCATTTATAGATTATAAACTTGTTTTGTTGCGTATTTTAAGGAGCTTTTTTTGTTTTTTAGCATATTAAAAAAATTAGTAAAGTAACACAGTTAAAAGAATAATTAGAAAACTAGCATACTTGAACGAGTCGCAGATGGTATATGCGACTTGTTTCGAATTAAAAACCAAGCATCTTTTTTTCTCTCTCCTTTTCCCTCCTCCTCCCCTCTTACCACTGGCCGAAATGTCTCTCTTCTCCACCAAAATCACCCCCTAACAGCCCTAAAACACTCATCTCTCTATCTAAAACACTTATTTTTCTCTCTCTCTCTAGCTCTACCCGCGGCAGCCACACTTTCTCTCTCTACCAGCAGCAGGTGTTGGATCTTTCAACTAAACCACCCACCACTGACCACCCTCATTACCTGCATTCCACTCCTAGAGGTATATTAAACACTTCCATTGTACTTTTTTACGATACTTGATGATTTTTAGTCCATTCAGAATTACAGCTGAGGAGGAGTCATGCTTGCATATCTATACCGGCAACTATGCGAAACATGTCTAAAAAAGAGAAGATAAATTGTCGGGTGTCTTCTATTTCTTTAGGTATATGTATTTTAAATTATTTGATTACTAGAATTAATGACATTTTAAATACTAACTTATAATTTTCAATGTTCATTAATATAGCTCTGGTCATAAGAGCATATTCATATCAGGCGTCTAAAGAGCTGAGGTAATAACATGATTGACATTGTCACTCAGGTGCCACTCTTCATTGCTTTGAGGTAATAATAAAATATAATTGATTGTAGTCAACATGTTATTTATATAAATTGAATGTAAGAAGATATACTGGCTTTGTGGCTTGTCTTGTCTTGTCAGATGGTGTGGGGCTAGACATTTCAGTAAATTTCACTCATGTCCACTAGTTTTATCGAGATGAGTTGGACGCATAGCAGCCGTATCAAGTATATATTACAAATGTTTGTAATTTTTTGTTATTTTAATGTTAATTATTTAGTTCAATTGATTATTTGAGATGACTATTTTATATGCTCTGATTGGTTATATGGATTCCATATATAGAGAACTTGATACTTTCAGCTTCGCATATACGTTGTAAGGGATATGACATTTGGTTAGCACAAGTCCTTTTGCACTGCTTTGACATTGTTGAGATGCATTGTCCAGATCAGATAATGCGGCAATTTAGACTATCTCAACATATACCGTGTTATGTTGATACCAGAGAAGAGTTGCACAGCGTTAATCGTCAGGATAAGCGCGGGGGAATTAGTTGATAATTCATACATCATACTTGATCTATGGAATGCTAGAAGAGATCGTGTTTTTTAGGACTGGCAACCTACGATTGATACAGATACATACATGACATGGTATAAATCCATTACGTGTCATTTCATTACACCGACATGGTTGCGTTTCATGAGAAGTCCACGCAACTCGATGCTCAGAAAGTAGCAATGGCTCATTAATATTTTACATTATCGATTAATATGCAATATTGTTTTACATTTATTAAATACTAAAATAATTTTATTATGGATTATGACTCATTAATGTATGTATACAGATTAATTACTTGGTATGAGAAGATCAGAAAGCAGCAATGGTTATCCGTAAAGGTGTCGATGAGATGAGGCGTATTCTGAACAACACCACATTTAATTTATGTTGTGGTGGACTTCAAGAGGTTGGGGGGTTGAGCGTCTTAAAGTAGCATTAGTGGAAGATGAGATTGCTTAACGTAGGAGTGTTAGGGATGTTGACCTGTCTACGCGCATCCCAGGCCCGTCCACGAGCGACCCAAGTTCATCCACAAGTTGGGATGATATTGTTCCTCCTCAAACATGTATGGATATTATAGACTCGACCTCGAGTTGAACGAGCTGATGAGATTATTAGATATAATTAAATATTATTATATGTTATGATAATTGTGAATAAATATATAGTTAGATTAATTTTCAATAAAATGTTATTCTGTCTTAATTGTTAGTGTACATTTTTTATTTGCAATTTAATATATTATGAGCTACTTATGTTACTTGTGTTTTAATGGTGGAGAAATAGTTATTTGTGATTGTGTGAATTGCTGTTTTTTTTTAAAAAGTTGATGGCAGAATAAACTGTCTCTGGATGTCTCTGTTAGAGGAGTCAGGAATATCTTATGTGAAACACGAGTCGCAAATCAAACAATATAATTATGCACTTGATATAGTGATGAATGCGAAAGCAACATATTATATAATAATTTACAAAGATGATTAGGCTCTGTTTGTTTTTGCGTTTCAAAAGCGCTTTTGAAAAATTTGAAAATTTTTTATTTTTTCTTTGCTTCAAATTTTTTTTTGTGTTTTTATATCATTTTGATACGCTAATGTCAAAAATAATTTTAAAAAAATAAAATAAAATATTATTTTGATACATTTCTGAGTGAAAAGCACTTCGAAAAGCAACCGCAACCACACTTCTAAAAACGCGCTAAGTGCTGCATATGATTATGGACTAACCGTTTCTTTCTTTCTTTCTTTTTTGTGACTATGATCTAACCATTTCGGTTAGCAAATTAGATGTAAGATTATGCAACAGGTATGGTGAACATTGCCTTTTGTTAACAAATAATAAATTAATTTCTTAGAAGTTTAACTATTCACTACAGTCTTACAACTTTTAAATAAAAAGAAATTTACGTCAACATTTTTTTTATTCGGTGATATTTTTTAATGTAATAGCATAATTGATAAAGCACCCCCATACATCCGCAAGAGATATTTTAAATATAAAAAATACATGTACTTCTTTTTTGAATTTTTATAACAAGCAATTTATTACAAAATTATATATTTATCATAAAATACTGAATCAAATGGGAGATAATTAAATAATTATATTTGAAAGAGAAAAAATTGAATTTTTATTGATTCTTTCAAAATCATCGTAATAATGAAAAATTTAATTTAATTTTACACCTACAAATTAATTTTTTTTTTTTGTAACTTTATATACCTTACGTACTTTCCAATAGAATATATATTAATTATTGCTATATTGATTTCTAGGAGTTAATTTTTTGTTATTAATATGGGTGTTCGAACCAGCTTATATATATTTTGATTAATCTTACAAGTTTTAAAGTTAATGATCATCTTATTAAAACAAAAATATTATATTAATATATAAAATATTTTCCACTTACAATGTCTTAAATCTTTAAAATCAGGGTATCGTTTATCCATAACAAGGACTAGAGCTACTTAGGGTGTGAGAAGGTAACGTGGTTAGCATTCTGGTGAAAAATTGACATTTGGGGTAATTGCTCGCATTACCAGGAACTTTTTTTTCATTTACTTGACAAGAATTCTTTTTTTTCTTTTACCCAAATTAGTTTTACATAATCAATATTTCACTTAACCCAAATTTTTTACTTATTAGTCCATTATTATTATTTTTTATCTAAAATACTAAAAGCATTTCAACTAATCAAAATTAGGTTCAAGGAAAACTTTTAACCCGTTAATTTTAAAAATTTATAAACAAAAATATTTAAAAATGTTGATGCATGAGGTTTTTAAGAAAAAATATTTTTATTTTTTATTTTTAATATAGAAAATTAAATAATATGCTTAATTATAATTTTATTTTTTTTAGTTTGTTTATAATAACTTTTATTACTTTTTCTTTATTTTCAAGTTTTCTAATTTGTTTGAGTTGATTTTGTATTTATTTAAGGAGTTGTAAACATTTTAAAGAGGCAAACAACTTGAAGAGAAATATTTAGTAATAAAATTTTGAATTAGAGTTTGTGGTATGATTCTATTTGAGAAAATTTTATGTTGTTTATTCTTGTTGTCTTTCTTGTGTTGTTTTCATCTACGTCAATTGGTATCAGAGCTATGTGTCAGTTGGTATTAAAGCTCAAAGATCTCGATGATTATTTTCTTTTTATGTGCTGGAATAACCATGGCCGAAAGAAGTAGAAGAACATGGTGTGCTCATATAAGAGGAGATGAGGTGTTTCTCCCTCAGCAAAGGGTCGTTCAAAAACTAGTGATAGAAGACATGCAAAGACATATTGTAAAATTAACTTATTGATTAATGATAATAAAGTTGCAGAAACAAGTTGAAGAATTATTCAGATAATTAACAATGATGAAGAAGAGAAGACTAGAGGATAGTGATCACAAATTCATGGCCAGTTTTGAGAACATGTTTTGGAGGCATAAGCATAGTAGGCAAGTTCTAGATTATAATAAATATCATGGAGATTTTGATGATCTTGTCTATGATAAGACAAATATGGATTGGTATTATCCACTATTTCATGATGTTTATTTTGATGATGATTATATTGATAATGATATCATATACAATGACAATAATGGTAGTGATGATATCATTAATGGTGTCCTCATTGATAATTTACAGATTGAGTGCAAAAAAAATTATTGATTTAAACTATATTGATTCTTTTGATTACAAGTCTATAATTATCACAAAGGTTATATATTGAAGGATTATATGGATACAACATATATTGATGAAGCAAGTTAGAGGTTTATAATTTATTACTCTAGAAGTCAATGAAAGCAAAATGATTTTCTAATTATTGTTTCTTAAATAAATTATAAGATGAAGGGACTAAAGTTGATGTCTAAAATTATTATAAACTTGAAAGAAAAAAAAAAGATATTGAGGAGCCTTAATTTGATATCAACAAGATCAAGGTAATAGTAATTTAAACTTGAGAATTAGTTTTTTTTTCCCCACCTTAGGAGACTCATCCGTAAGGTTTTTAATAAAAAATATTTTTCCTTAATTATTTTTATTTTTCCCCATTTAGTTTAGAAAATTAAATAATCTGCGTTATAATTTTATTTTTTCTAATTTGTTTAGGACTTTTATTTAATTTTTTTTTAGATTTTTTTTAGTTTGTTTAAGTTGGTTTTTGATTAATTTAAGGAGTTGCAAACATCTTAAAAAGGCAAATTACTTGAAGAAAAATATTTAGCTATATATAAATATTGATTATTTTTTTACCATCCTTGAATTTAGTTTAGTTCGTATTTTTCTTGTACATAAACTCTTATTAGGTTTTTTCTTGAATGTCGTAAGAATCTATCCTTTCGATGTGATAAGTAAATTAGTATTGGATGAGAACGAACCCTCATAGTCATAGTCCCAATGTGAATGAGTGGTTGTTCATTGATCAATGTGTTGGTCGATTAATGAAGAATTAAGTCTTAAAAAAAAAAAACAGATGTTTTAATGCCCCTTAAACATTTGGAAACAATTTATTGTTGTTCATCCGTACCTTAAAGTTCTAATATATTTTCACTTAGACTTCATGTAATAATAATAGCATCAATGTGGCACACATTAATATTTCCGAAGTGTTTTCTCAGTGGATTTACTCAAAACTTCTTATAAAAAGGAAACATAGTTCATGAATTGTTTTTTCAATCATTAAATAGTATTCCTACCAATTGATTTTTTTTTCTTTCAGAATGCCTATAGATTGATATTTGTAATACCATTATAAGCACTGTTGAGATATTGTCTAATGATTTCTTTATTCAATAATATAGAGTATTTTCGGATCAACTTATATATTAATTAAATTTAAGTTTTTTTTTTTTTTTGAAAAATCTTGAGAGCACAACCCCCGTTTCATCTATGTTTTCTAAATTATACCCACCCATTCTTAAACTATTGAATAATTGTTGGGGGGGAGGTTATTTTGTTGGATTTCCTTTATAATTTCGACAAGATGTTTACTTGTAATTAAAAGGTGAGTAGCGCAGGTATTCTTGACGTTTTCCACACAGTTAAACTAAAGAGAAATATCTAAGGACCTTTAATAATTTCTTTAGACAAATTATACATTGTAATTCAGTGTCCCATGTGATTGTAGGTACGTATAATTCAAAGTTCTCGGCTTGCCGTCAAAAGGGAGTTCACAGCGTACAGTATCCTTTAAAGATGTTATCGAATAAAAAAAAAACAAATTAATTAATATCCCTCAGCTTTAGGCGTCGCGAATTTCTTATTTTTTTTGGAAATTAGTTTGTTCAATCGTCTACGTTAGTTTTGAAAAGTAAAAGGGGAGAGAGAGCATGTTCCTAGTGGGTGCATGGTGCTTATTTGCACGATGATTGCACTCGTGGCTCCTAAACTTTATACAAGAGAAGAACAACTTTAAGAAACTAGCTAGCTACAACAAGTAACAAAGAAGATGTGATTTGATTAATACTTTAAAGAAAGGATTAGGCCACAAGGGAATTGATTTAAGAAAGAAAGGTGATCTATTTAGGCTGTTGATGGGGTTTGATTAACAGTATAAAAAAGGATTAGAACAAGTGAAAGTGTGGGCTAAAAAGAGAAAAGGCATGATTAAGCTATGCGTCTACTCCCCTACTATAAAAAATTCAAAAAAAAAAAAAAGGGAGGAGGAGGAAGGAGAAGAAGGAGAAGGGAAACGTCAGAAAAGTAATGTGCGTGTGCAATGTTGATCTTCTATTCTTTCCCTTTTCTTTGGCTTTTCCTTTAATCACCTCCCTTCAAGCCCACGAAAATTCTTCATCATTTTTTGATGTCGATATGCATTAATTATACTATGAGCACAGATCGATGGTGTCAAAGTTCAATTGTCTTGTACAGTAGTGCTTCGTTTATGTTTCTCTTTTACAAGGAGCTAGCGAGAGTTCACAAGTTCAAGCACACAATAAGATTTAAACTCTAGGGTTTGTGTATTGTAGCGGCCAAGACCTAAAATGAAACTCTCTTGAACCAAAAAATAAATAAATCCCATTCTATCAATAGAATTTTCTAGTCTCCAATCTCCAGTAACAAAATAAGATTAATTAATGAATTTGCCATGGGAACTAGTTAGTCCATTCAAAGCTACAAAGCACTTCGTAAATCATTTGTTCTTCTCTTAAAGAAAGGCTCCCAGAGCGTATTCATAACCTTGCTTTGCTTTCCCATTTGGTCCATGGCAAAGTGATCAGTTGAAGACATCAAAGAGAAGCAAATGGGAAATATTTCGGCTATCCTAGTAAAGTTAGTGGGGATTAGGGTTTCTAAGAAGGTTGAGAGATTCCTTTCCGATCATGGGAGTGATACAAGGAAAATGGAAGAGGAGATTCCATTCAGATCGTGGAATGACCATATCTGGGGACCCAAAATCCAGCTAATTGTCCATTTGACATGCCCTAACGAAGAAAAAGCTCTCTCCACCTTTCCCCACTACCATCATCCCATATGAGAAGGAATCTGAAGACATTCTTGGTGGACGTAGAGTCCAGCCTCCACCATCCTACATTAGATTTGACACATCACAAGCCATTGTTTGCTAGCACATAGTGTATAATTAGTTGATTTGTCCAAATGCACATAAATTTCCATTATGGTATCGACAAGAACACAAGTGGAAGTTTTTCCAAGAAAACAAAAGTTGTCTCTCTTTTGTAGATTTTAGCACATTAGTGGGATCTTAATGCTAGTGCAGTGGTTTTAAGCTATCAATATAGATTGGACCGAAATTGCTGTGCATCATGCATGCTAATCAAAATCGATGGTGCAATTTATAATTAAAGACAAAGGGTGCATGTTGCTTGATTTGATCCCTCAATCCTCAGTCACAGAGCTCGTAATCCACTGGAAAATGCTGGTATAGTGGCTTCCAGAATGGACGGGAATTTTTATCATGAATTTGATTTTGAAAAAGTGCCCTACTGCCTAGCATCCACTCCATTCCGTGGTTCAATAACCCTCTGTGCTTAGAAATCATGCTTCATCATTTTTATTTTATTTTTGTGATTTCCATTTCAACAATGGGTCACCCAGCATTAGCTACACTCAAGATCCTAAATCGCTTTGGCCCATCTTTGAACTTTTCCTCGTATTGCCAAACTGCCGAAGGAGATGTGATCTCATCATGGATACCTCAAAGAATGACAACCTAACCTAAAATTTAATTTGATTAATAAATGCTATTTTTCTTGTGTGTGTACGTATATATATAAGAAGTTGACTTCTCATAAACCAAATTGGAACTCGTTATTGGTCCCTTTTCGCTCTTGATTAACCACAATTAACAGTTTAATTATAATTAGCATGAATATTGCTAATTAGTTTCAACACAAAGCTTCTCATATTAACGATTATTTCTTTCTTTCTGATGAGTTTATGCTTATTTCTCAACATAATAATATTGACATCACATGATTTTTTTTTGTTTTTTAATATTTATTCTCTGATTCATTGCAAGCCTTTACAATGTTCCGTTTGTCTCGGTGCTTCATAGTAAAAGGTAGCCCATAAAAAAGAAGGGGAAAGCCATGACAGAGATCACAGGCAGGCAGGCAGGCCACCAAATTGAAATATTTGCACGAGTGACCATAATTATCCACTTAAGATTTCCCATTAGAAAGCAATGCTTGATTGCTTGGAAACCCACTAGCAGTAGCTCGTGATTGTCTCGAAATCTGCCAGATTGCACACCAACTGCAGTTCTTTTTTCTTTTTCCCATTTTATAAAGGAAAAATCCTGGGGCCCTTATGATTAGCAGTAAACTACTTACGTAACAGCACAACCAGCTAATTCCTGAGACCTGTAAACTACAAGTCTTATATTTCAACAATTGGAATGAAGAAGTACCCTTCAAGGACATTAAGTTCTTCAACAAGTTCTCAATGGCACGTCTAATAAACGAAGATCTATTAACACACCTCGTGCAAAAATTAACAACTTGCAGTACTTCTCGAACTAAGATGTTTTCTCAAAATTCCAGATTCTTGACTACCTGGATCAATAATGATACGAATATCGATCTACATTTCTTTCTTCTTGACATGATATATAGTTGCTGTCCGTGTCATATTGGTGTAAAGGTTCAAAGGGTACTTAAGATAACTTGTAAAGTAGCATTCCAATGAGTTGGAATTTGATTTCAGATTGAGGTTATCATGTCCTTAAGATGCAAAATACGAGAGACAAATAAAGGAAGGTCCTCCTCTGCGTGAGTGCTTTTGGCTAAAGTAGGGAGTGGGGATGAGCCCAGTGAGTTGTGCTCGTGGAGAAGCATGGAACACGTAAAGGAATTTATTGGCGATCCCGAGAAACAAAAGCAAGTAGATCTCACTCTAAAAAGAAGACAATCAAAGACACGACAGTACAAAAATGCCTCCTTCCCTTTCCCTTTTTCTCTCCAGAGGAACAAAACTATATCCTATTCCCTATGTTTCTCTTCCACACCCGCGTTACTACAACGACAGTAAGCAACTGCACACGTCTACTCTTTATGTAACAATGATCAAAAGCAAAACAAAGGCATTGGTAACAAACAAGGTTACAATGATATACTCGAGCAGTTTAGTATAAATTGGGCAATTAGCATACAGAATTTAAAAATGGAATTAACAAAGTAGCAAAATATCCTGGCGAAATAACATATTTTTAGATGTTGTGATTTTACATCAATTAAATTCAAAACTAATTGATAGATTAGTTCATTAAAAAAATCACAAAATTATAAAAAACATAGAACTAGTGTGAGATTTTTAAAATCTAATGTAGCAATTCCATAGTTATTCTAAGAAAAACAATCTCCGTAAATTCCTACAAAGATTTGAGCATAATCAAACGGTCAGATTAAAAGTTATAGCTTTTTTTAGTTATTATTTTGGTATAGCATGACTAAACCTTTTCTTAGAGCTAGACATGTCTTACTAGTCTATAAATGAACCTACTAAGTCATCCATGTAAACTGTTTGGAGCATATACTCATCTAGTTGTGGTCAACTCACACTTGACTACTCAGAATCACTCATTATAAACCCGACTACATCATTAACATTGAAAAATTAAGAACAATAACTTTTTGATATTTTAAATGGAGTCTATTTTTTTAGTCTACAAATTAGACAAAGATATGTATTTCGATTCATAAAAAATATTAGAAAAAATCATAAAATTATAATTTTTTGTATAAAACAGTCGACTAGTTCATACAACTAAATCAATCAGACGAATAATTAAGTCAAATAATTGACAATAAAGCTACATGTTAAATTATCACCCTTCAAAAACACATGTTTAAATATAACTATTATATATCATAACAAGATAATTATTACACTTAGAAATAACAACATAAAAATATATTATATCACCTTGCTAAATTTTTTTCAATGGTATTCAACCAAAACTTTTAACTTAATGTACTAAATTTTAACTTATTAGGGACTTCATTTACGCAGAACAAACCAATCGTGCTGACTTATAAGAACAGAGTGGGGTTTGATAAGTCAGCGTCGAAGCCACCCATAGAAAAGCCATAATCCACCTGCGTAAAATTTATGGAACACTTTCTTTTCCATGTTTCCCTATATATCTATCGGTGTGCATGGATTGAGTTTCGAAGATGTGGTAAGCAGAAGGCAGCCTAATTCGGACCAAAATAGAATGCCTAAAATTTTACTTTGGTTGCATTAAAGAAAAGAAGATAAAAAGGTAATACATTTCACAAAGAAATCTAAATTTCTATAACCACTTGAATCCCTTAGAAGCACGGGATTAGATTTGACATCTACTTTCAGAAGTTTGTTGTCCAGTTGAGATGGCCTAATTGAGGTTGCTGATAAGCACCCACTTGTGCCCCAGGAGCAGATGGGGCAACACCAACTCCAACATTACCACCCATAACGGGACCCAAATGGTGTGGACTTGCCATTGCAGGTGGCTGTGGAGTAGGAGGATACAAGCCTGGGAATTGCATGTGAGAAGATTGTGCTGCAGCTGCATTGAAGGAGGCGTGACCAGTGTGGGATGGCAAATAAGCAGTATGTGTTTGCCCAGGCATGTTATAGTATGGAGCAGATTGCATGCCCGGGATCTCCCTTGGGTTCTGAATCCAAATTTCAGATGCCTCGGCCTGCAACAGCAAATTTGAAGGTCAAATTAATCTTCCGGGTACTAAAACGCAGCCAACAAAGGTAATGAACATGGACCAATTCATATCTTTGAGCAGTTAACATAAATCCAGAAAATCAATTAAAGAATAGAATGACATCAGGCTGCTTCTTCTATTATTTGGATAAATGAAGCGGCATTCAAACCACAAGAACACCCTCAAAGTGCACAGGCATGCCATGAATGCATAATTGCATAGTTAGCCAGTAATGTACAAGGATATGCAAGTCATATACCATGTGATAGACTATCCAAGCCACACAAATGGCAGGAAAATATGTTGCACACATCATCAAATGGAAAAGAGCACAACAATTTCAGCGAAGTTGCTTAGTTACAACAATATATTCAAACTCAATGATCCAAACCAGTGACATTTAAGAAGACAAGATGTGTCCCTAATTGCTCCTTGTGTACTCATTAGAACTATACGTTAGATAGTTATTATCAATAATGTTTTACCTGTGGATTAGGAACATAAAGGTTTCCATCTTTGTACTTCATCCGAGATGAGTCTTCGAGGCCTGTTGCACTTCCAACCACACCAGGAGCATTAATAGCATACCCACTTGGACTCACAAAATTTCCAAAACCAGCAGGATTGTTGCCAGGAACTGGCTTATAATGCTGGATTCCATACTTGAGGCCATTGGCATTGAGATGGGAGCCACCTCCGGGCATCAGCAAGTAACTATTGCCATTTGAAGGATGTGGATATGCAGGGCTGCTGGAGTAGCCAGGCATGGGCATTGGTGGAACATAAACCGGAGAGATGAACTGACGATATGGGACAAGATTTGTGAATTGTGAGACATGAACTTGTGGGTACATTTGAGCCATTGGAGGCTGCTGTTGCACCGTGGACATTGTTGATGCAGGAACGTTGTTGGCTGTATGAGTGGTTAAGGCCTGAAGTCATAAAAGGTAACAAATATTAATTGAAGCCATAATGCAATATAATATAATGCCTAAAGAAGTGTTCTTTTACGCACATCACTTGCCAACTTTTAAAAAGCTAAGTGCCAAAAAAGGGAAGTGTTCTTCAAAACACCACAAGGAGGAGAACAAGTAAAATACAAACAAGCGGCAATTGTTTTCCCAAATAACACAGTTTGCAAGGACAATTTCAACCAGCACGTACACTATGTACTTTTGCAGAACCAATTCGACAACTGCTCCTAACCCATTCACATCAATATATAAAAAACTGGTTGTGTGCACTTTTGCAAGCATGCATGTTAACATGTGGGAGGGATATAGAGGCATGCTACTTTGCACATCTAAAAAACATTACAGCAGGTAAATTTACCTCGTGTGGAGATGGTAGACCCTGACCTCGTACTGTCTCGTCAATTTGGGGACGGAAGTATGATATATCATAACCAGTCTGGGGATCATATGCCTGCTTGCACACAATCACATCAGAAGTTCCAAACAAAAATGTGCAAAAGACCATGTAATGAAACTTTATTATATTTTTTTTTTTTGAAATGAAATGAAAGCTTTGTCACCACTCAAGCAACTTGGTAAGCATTCATTTTAAATTGGCATAAAACATTTCATTAATCCAAGAAGTGAACTCACCGAAAAGCTTGGTAACTCAGGATGATCTTGCTGCTGCTGTGACTCTGAAGGAGCATAGGATGGACTGCTGTTTCGAACCAAACCAATATCAGCATAATTATCCAAGTTTGGAGGACTTGATGACTTCACAGGCAATGGATGTTCTGATTCTAAACTGGCTGCAGGTGAATCAGATCCATAATTTCTTGCTTGATCATCTAGCAACTCAATCTGCTTTCCACCAGAAGCGTCATCACTGGAAGAATCCGGAGCAGATGCTGGTAAACTGTCATCACCAGTATTATTAAATATTTAGCTCAGATTAGAACACTGAACTTAGCATTGGAATTTTCAGTTAACAATGTTTGATCAACTGTTTTTAATATGAAATTTTCTTCAACTTTTTAATCGTACTTTCTTTTTCTTGTCCTTTAATCATAATTCTCCTCAACTTTTCTTGTACTTTCACTCTACTTTAAAACTCCTATCCTTACTCTTCAGGTGATATCTATACTTAGTACTGATGTTATTACATTACTAGACTTACTCTAACCATTACTATTTATTACCTATATTTGTTCAGAGCAAATGACAACCTTACCACCATTCACATTGGAAAACAGCATGGGTCATCTTGAGACAATTATATGGAGAAAAAATTCCAAAGCTTTCCCAATTCAAGTATCTGAATTTGTAAAACCTATGTATAAAATTATGCAAAATATAACACGGACCTGATGGCAGATTCCCCATTTGATTCTTCTGAAATCCCAACTGCTTGAAATCCAGGTGTCCTGGGAGCATCAAATCCCACTCCAAAACTCCCAAAGGTCAGCTTGCACCTATCAGTCTCGGGGACTCGAATATGTTGTGCTATGATTACATTCTGGTTTTCATGGATGTTTATTCGTGAAAACTTGTCCTGCAAATTAGCTGCATCCAATTCCATGTTCTTTGAATTATCTGTGGGAGGCGAACTGGATTTTGTAGGTGTTCCAATCACTCCAGGGCTAGTAACACTTGATTTCTGACTCGACTTTGGTTTCCACTCTTTGTTATGTTGTGAAGCTGCAAAAAACCTTTTCGGTCAATCATTTCCCAGAAATTTTAGAAAAAAAATGCAGAACAGGCCAGTCATTTCAATTTACTCATTAATGTCCCCCATACTTATAGGTGTACAAACTACAGAAAGAAGCTAATAGCACAACTAAAATACAAAAGGTGAACAATTTTCATAAATTAAAATTAATTATGAAATATGATAGAATGAGATTAAGCACAGGAGAAATAGTGGTTAATATTGAAATCCATTAGGTCATTTCTATCAGTTTTCAAGTCAAAAGCAAAGGAGTCTCACTAAAACACTCTGGAGTCTGGACAACATTAAATGCTTGATAAATTAAGCCCTCGCAGAAATGGCATCAATAAAGCCCTGGTGTAATTTTTTGGATTTCTACCAAGACATAACTACTTCCTGATGATGCAACACGTGCCATAATAATAATAATAATAATAATAATAATAATAATAATAATATTGTGGATAGAGAAATATCACTCCATGACAACCATGAGTGGACAGAGAAATGCCAATAAGGAGTTCCTTTGAGATGTCAAATAAATGAACCAGAAAAGGACATCACATACTGTTGTTATCAAAAGAGCACCAAGAACAATTTAAAAGACAATTAACTAACAAAAAAAAACTTATGGAAGAAGTAAAACCTTTAGGATGACCCACGGCTTGTTGATGTGGCCTGTTGTTATACTGATTGTTTAAGAATGATCTGTTAACAGGGACGCTGGGCATTGGTTCAATTGCAGCAGTTTGGCTGACTTGATCAGTCTTAGATATTGCAGTGAAAGGAAGAAATGATTCTGAAAATGAATTACTTGATGACAAATCTTTGACTGCATTTTCAAAGGACTGGCGGCGACCACCCACCACCCCAACCTCACGCTTAATCGCCCCAACAACACCAGATGACCTGGAATCAGGAGATGGCACGTGCACAGGATCTGTCGAGGAGGAGTACACCCCAACAACAGGATTGCTTGAAGCTTGCAATGCATTGTGTTGTTGAGAATTATTGGATTTCGCCACTTGTACCCTTGAAGTAGTAGCATTAGAAGCTACAGACCGCTTTTCCTCTGATACCACTTTCCTATCACCAACACTTGAATTAGCATCTCTGTTGTGTCTAGGTTCTGAATCAATAGGCCCATTAGAAGCTTGGTGTGAACTCCGTGCATCGGAAGGCTTTAAGTTGCTTGAAATTCCTGTTGAACTGCTAAAAGAAAAATAAGGATCATGTTCAATGCCTCAAAAATAGTAAGTTGGGTTTTCAACTGAAAATATAATGATACAATAACATAAAACACAGGATCCATCATTAGTATGATGCAAAGCAAAACCACAAAGTGGAGTTCCCTTGTCGCTTCTTTTTCAGTAAAGATGATATTCAATTCTTTAATAATATATACTAGATTTCTTTTTTTCTTCTGTACATTCTAAGTAGAAACCCGAATAACCAAAGATTTCCTCAAAATCGTAAGAACTTTCTAGGTGGAGTGTAAATGGAGAAAGAATGACCTTTATAAAATTAGAAAGAATACCCAAAATCCTCTGCTCCCTAAGTTTCTTTATTCCTTTCCACAATACCTAATTCAAAATCCTATTTACCCAAGCTTCCTTAAGTTTGCATAAGAACATCCCATGTGGAAATTAAAGGTTTCTTCATTATCTACAATTCATCATTTAGAACATTGAAAACCAGAATAATTATCAATTAAAAACCAGAAACTGCAAAAGCTTGGCCTCCCTTCACCAGCTAAGTTTTGTTAAAAGAAACCAGGTGTGCTAAAGCACCAAGAGCTCTTAGAACCTAGGCAACAAGAACAGGTGTACACTTTACTTCCAAAAAAAATAGCCAATTAGCTCAAATGTTAGAAAAAGGCTAAATGGCTAAAAAAACACTCAACTATGCCTAGGAAAAAAAAATGGACATGAGGGAGAGAAAGAGAGCGGGGAGAGAGGATACAGGAACTGAAAAAAATAGAGAGAGAATATTTGCCTAAAGAAACAAGAGAGAAAGAGAGAGAATTGATCATTTTTCCACCTATTTAACTAAAGAGCTTCGCACCCTAGATGCTCATTGGTCACCTCAGGTGAGCCTAGGTAAGAGTGCCTAGCCTAGGAGCTTAGAAATGAATTGGCTCGGAGGGCTTTTTAACACTATTCCTAATAACCTAAGGTTGAAGGTTCGGAAAGCTAGTAATTTGGCTTGATTGCAGATACTTTCAAATTGATGAAAACACACATGATATAACAGTAACACTAACTGCATTGACTGAACCCTTCTTCACACTAGGATGACAGCAAATGCTTTCGGAGCTTGTTACCTTTCTTTTTCAAAAAAGTAAAAGTAGAATTTAAAATTTATCCTGGTAATACAGCAGCATGGAAGCATAAAAGCAAATGTGATGTGGACAACAAAAGAAGAAAAACTTGTGTCTTTTTGTAGACAAGGATATTTCTTTGATTTCTGGAAATTTGTCCAAGCCTGGGTTTTATTTTCTATTTAGTACTTTATTAGCCCTAAGAAGTAATTAGTTTATTAGGTTTTCCCTATTCTACATAGAGTTAGTATTTTCTTATTTAGGAATCTAAGTCCTTATTGGATTTGGACTATTAGCACTCTATAAATAAGTATGAAGTGAAGCTTAGGTTTTTCTATCCTCTAAGTGTGATTCCTAGAAACCCTATTAGTGTGACTCTAGCAGAAAACCACATCAATACAGACTGAAACAGCCCTAAACAGCCCCTAAAGTCAGAACCAGAACAGCCCCCCTAAGCTGGCCTGCATCAGAATGCTTATAACTAATTAACAGTGACTTCATGACCATTGCTTGTAGCACGGAACCTCTCAAACTGAGGATTATGATTTATTAATAGGTCATGATCAGATCAGATCTGCCTAAGTAGAGAATCTTGATTGTTTATCAGTCTCTGACAAACAAGAACAAAACATTTTTGCGTCAGCCATGCTGATAATAGGGGTAAGAGGGTGAAAACAAACAGATAAGGGGTGGCATTAAAAATTTGTGAAAGAACCTGAAAAGGCATACCCTTTTTCGGTAACAACTCCACTGCCTTGCTCCTTTGCTGATGTTGAACCGTGCAGCAAAGCAGGCTTTGGTTCTCTACTTGTATTTTGGTTAACTCTGTTGTCTCTCACAACACGGAATTCTCTGTTGATTCCTCTATTAGCAGGTGAAGCAGTTCGAGTATAGCCTCCTCGTTGAGCATTACGATCTGAAAATGTATGAGGTCTCATCCCTTGACCAAAATTCTCAGAATGTTTTCTTGAATCAACAGAGCCTCTGTAACTCGTATTCTGAAGCCATAAACATATATACTCGTGAGTAAAATGTTAGATCAGCACAAGCACTGCCAGGGAAATAAACACAGTAGCTCTAATATAAAACTCCTGAACTTCAACTGGAAACAGGACTGTGTACCTTTTAAAGAAAGACCTAAAACCATGTAAATTATGTTCAGTTTTAGTAGCTTTTCTCTCTGGTGTATTTAAAAACTTTTTGACAGAAAAAAAATTAACTAATGGAGATGTAAGAGAGCATAAATATGAGAAAGATGAGAACACAATCTCCAAACAACAAACTCACCACAAGCAGAATACAACAATGACATATCACAACAAAAGAGCCTTCAACACCCTCTGAATTTTTGAAATTGCAAATGTTGCATAATCGATTTTACAGGTAGCAGAGATATATTCCTTAAATTTGACCGGTTGCAAATTCTTAATTATGTGTAAACAATAAATATATATTGGACTTATTGACCATAACTATATGGTGCAAAATTCAATCTGAAAAAACAGAAAATAATGTAATGGAAGATGTTAGCTCCACAACTTTAATGAATTTATAGAATCAAATGTCAAGTGATCATGGCAATCATGTTTAACAAGAATTTAGCAGGTCAGCACTTTCCAGATGCCAAGCATAAAGCATATTGTCCCTCCACCACAATAAGTAATAATTCACTTATAAGATCACGATAGCAATAGCAAAATTATCAATTAGGGAAAAAAGATGACCAAAACAACAGGACAGCATTCAATGAGGCAATTTGGAAAGATGTTCACAATTTCATACCTCTTTCTTCTTTTCTCTTTTTCTCTTTACCTCATGAAACGGATCTGGTAAGAAAACCAAATAAGAATTCACCTGAATAAGAGATTTACACCACTAACACGCAAAACAAGAAAACTTTAAAGTATGACCATACCAACAAAGTAGCCAACACAAGTCAAAGAGGGAAAAATCACAGCACATGAAGACACCATCTTAGAGGACCAATCAAAAGGCTCAAGAAACCCATATTTTGATTTGTAACAAACTAAGAGATTTTCCAAAAAGAAATCATGGATAGCTGCAGCATTCTTCCGAACCTTCCTACAACTCAAGTGATAACCACACACAACGTTGAAGAATTGAAGCTCAACAACCAACCTACTTATCCAACTTCCACAACAGGTACCATAAGCCAATGTCCATGGCTCGGTGATCATGCACCATTGACTAAGAACAGAGAACTATAATGCACCTAGTTGTGCAGTCCCACATTAAAGCAGCTCAGAGTGTGGATAATAGATGATCATAGAGCAATGATAAGCAATAGACGAATCTCGTTCTTGACCACTGCAGTGACTCAAGTACCAGAATGAACATAACATGCCAAACACATTAATATCATGTTCTAGAAATTGCACATCAGAACAATAGTTCAGTATTCTCACATTATATAACGATGTGCTTATGCTATATTTACAACTATCAAGGACCTTATGTAAGAGAAAAAAACATCTATTTTAATAGCATTTATGTAATCAGATCATTATGGCCTCACCCTTTCATCCTCTAACCAAACAAAGGAAAAATATTAACCTTTCATTCCACTACATCTAAACCCAAATAATGGGAGGGTATTTTCCCCCTTCTATAGTTCCCCTCCCTTCCCCATCCACTCTAAAATCCCAAATACAAATTAAAAAATTAGGAATGAACCCTACAACAATCTACTTTCAAATTACATACCAACAACTACAAACTGCTTAAAGGGAATAAAAATATCGTAAACAATTTGTCTTTCAACTCTTAGCATATTGAAAACTATGCACTACTATTAAACTTCTTACTTCAATACTAAAATATCAGCACAAAGCACCTAATACCCATTACTCAGAACACAGCATGAACACCAAAAACATAGAGAATGGCAGCAAAACTAAACATAATGTGATTTTGAAAAACCCAACAGAAACCATAATTTTCAACAACCAAGCTGAAAAACAGCAAAAGGAAATAAACATCGATTACTCAAAACATGCCAAAAACACCAAAACCAAGGCAAAAAAAAAATAACTTGCTAGCGAGAATTTAAAAACAAAACCATATCCTCTAGCATTATTCTCCACCTTGCAAAGTCAAAATGTTTTTCACAAAAAAAAGAGCGAAAAAGAAAAGGCATAAACCTTGATTGAGCAGTTTTTGAGCGGTCTCATTAGGATCCATGTTGGTCTCTTTAAGGACCATGTAAATATCAGCATCGGAGAAATTACCCACAATTTCTTTGATCGATTGTATAGTTTTCCTCACTTTCGCTGACAGTGTATGCGTCTGCTGCTGTCCACTACTAGTACTAGCAGCAGCAGCAGCAGTTGTGGTAACCATCTCTCTCACACACTCTCAATAATCAATTATCAAAATCAAAAATATTAGATAGTAATCAGAATTGCTGGGTTTAATAATAATAAAAGAGAGAGATTAGGGTTAGGTTTGGGATTAGGGTTTTATGTTTTTAATTATTGAAGGGAAGAGAAAGGGAGAAAAGAAGACGGCTTTAGAAGAAGAAAAGGGTAGAGGGGAGGGGGTTATGTTACGTGTTTGTTTGGAAGAGGGTTTTTGAAAATCTTTTTTAGCTCTCTTTTAATGCCTTTTTTTCAATCCGGATTTGCCCTTCCTTTTTTTCACTTTTATTCCCTGTTTACTCTTTTCTTTTCTTTTCTTTTTCGAAATTTATGTTATTGCTTTTTCTTTTTTTATGAAAAAAAAACATCCACTTTAACAATTATATGTTGGTTTTATGTATTTAACTTTTTAATTTTTTATTTCAACTTTTAACATTGAAATTTTTAAAAGTAAGTATAATTTTTCAACTTATTTTCTATGAGTTTATTTCAATTTCATAATCTAAATTATTGGTTTAACAAATTAATCCGAATTGATTCAGGTCATTTTTTAGCCACTTTTTCTAATTTATTTTTTTTTAATTTCATCCTTTAATATTAGATTAATTGAAAATTGAGTTTTATGATTTTATTTTATTTTTTTTCAATAGAATTATGTCGATTTCATAATTTGAGTCGCAAGTTTAACTAGCTAACCCAAGTTGACTCTGTTTATTTTTTTTTACTCCTTTTTTAATTGGGCTTCATATTTTTTTTCTTTATTTGCTTTCTACGAGGTTATCCTGATCTCATTACTCGAGTTATGAGTTTGGCAAGTTAACCTAAATTGACTCGGTTCATTTTTTTAATTAATTTTTTTTAATTTCACCCTCTAACAACTCAATCTTTTTTTATTTATTTAGTTTTTCTAATTTTATCATTAAATATTAAGTTGATTAGAAATTAGTCTTCATAATTTATTTTGATTTTCTAACTATAGGTTTCTGACGGTCTTATAATTAGAGTTAAAAATATGATAGGTTAACTAGGATTAATTCAATATATTATTGTCTCAAATTTAAAAATAAATATCATTTAATATTTCACCATATCAATATTTAAACAAAAATATCATATAACATGCATTATATTTTGAGTTTATTATTAGTTTTTTTTATTATAAAACATATTAGTAATGTTTGGATATTTTATTATATTAAAAACAAAATCAAACCATTCCGCAACTCAACGCTAGCAAATAATCTAGTGATTTCTATACTTAGTTGATTCCCACAACCTAGTACATCATTTTTCTTGACCTTATTTCCTAATTATTTAAAATTTAACAATTAGGTGTCAATATTTTCATGTTCATCAAAAAGTATTTTACATAGTAGTCCATCTTAATATGAAATCAAGAATTTATTCATTGGTGAGTTAAAATCTGTTGATAATAAATGAAAAATTTCTTATATTTAGGTAATGTTTTATATGCTAGATAATATTGACTGGACTGGACTGGACAAATAATTGTCTTGTCCTTTATTTGGTACGCTTTGGATTGGATTGGACAATTTATTTTATTTTATGTTTGCTAGACACTAGAAAGGACTCGGTCAACTCAAGGTTGAAAATATTTTGAGTTTAATAAAAATAGAGGAAAAATTAATCTGATCTGACTCGGTCAAAAACTCAGGTCAACCTACAACCCGGTCAACCTGAGATAAAACACAAATAAAAATTTATTGACTCTTTTTTGTCAAAACAATGTTGCTTTGATTATTAGTTTTTTATTTGGGTCAACCTGGGTTGACCCTTTCAAGTCATGACTCAAACCTTACCCTAGGTCGATCCTGAGTCGGGTTTTAAAACTATGATAATAACCACTTTTATCCTTATATTGACCCAAGTCAATGGTCAACCCGACCTGTAACTCAAGCCTAACCCGGGTCGACCTCCAAGTCGGGTTTTAAAATTATGATAATAATCATTTTTATCCTTACATTGTCCGGATCAATGATCAACCCGGACTGTGACTCATGCATGGCCCAGAGTCGACCCTCCAAGTTAGGTTTTAAAACTATGATAATAACTATTTTTATCCTTTATGTCAACTTGTGCTAATGGTCCTAACCCGCGACTCAGGCCTGACCTCGGGTCAACTCCCGAATCAAGTTTTAAAACTGTAATAACAATTATTTTTATGTTTGACTCAGGTCAATGGTCAACCCGACCCATGACCCAGGTCTGGCCCTAGTTCAACCCCTGAGTCGAGTTTTAAAACTATGATAATGATTTTTTTTTATTTTTACATTGAATCAGTCAATGGTCAACTCGACCTGTGACTCTGGTCAACCCCTAATTGAGTTTTAAAACTATAATAACAACCATTTTTATTTCTACGTTGACCCGAATCAACTAGTTTAATCTTTGTGCAAAGAATTGGACAAACTTGTCCTACCTTTTTAATGAGATAAAAAATAATTTTTGTGCTGTTAAAAAATAGACCAAACAACTTCACAAAAAAATTATATTGTCTAGTTCATTATTGCCTAGAATACTAAACACTAGCTTAGTAAATCTCAAACAAAATTTACTATATTGACGCATCATAAAATCGTCATTTTAAATGCAAAATTCCAACTATGAATAATATTTTCAATCCATCATGAAAGAGAGATGTAGCAATCAACTTGGCTTTGAACCTATGTTGTGCTTGAATTAAATTGGGCGAGGGTCAATTTGTGACTCAATTAATCTAGTAAGAGCATCTCCAATGGAGAAGCTAAATGGATAGCCAAAAATTAAAAACTAATATTTTGGCTTTTCTTTGCTTGTTTTGTACACTCCAAGGGGAAAGCCAAACAAAATGCTAAAATGGCTTTTCTCTCCCACAAAAGCTATTCCTACATATCTCTTCAAAGAGCCAAAACCATCAAAGTAGGGCCACTAAAAAAATAAACCAATTAAATATAGCCATGTGGAAAAAAAAATAACATCAAATTTATTAAAAAATAATAAGACACTTGTTTCTTCCACTTCAATATAAATGGCTCTTCAAATAGCTTTTTTCCATTGGAATAGATATGGTAAAAAAGTTATATTTACACTATTTAAAATGTTATTTTATCAATTTAGCTTTTCAAAATAGCATTTTGCATTGGAGATGCTCTAAGCGAATCGCAACTTAGTCAAACAATTAGGACTTAATTTGACTTTTTTCAAAAGAAATCCAAATACTCATCTTTTTAACATTTTTTTTTCTTATACAGAAATATTAAAATGAGAACTTTTTTAATTTGACAAAGGTTAACTCGTTTAATTTGGGGTCTAAGTTATGAGTTTTATTAAATTTAATAACTTTATTTTATAATATTTATTTATTTATTTATTATATATTAATAAAAATAAACATTCACTAGAGAAACAACAAATAAAATTATGGAGGAGAAAATTATTTTTATATATAATTTGTTTTCTAATTCTTGTAAAAAATATTCACAAAAAAATAGTCTTTTTTATTACCAACAAAGTTCATTGAATAAAAAGAAAAAGCAATAAGAAAAAATATTTTTTAAAAAAAACTAAAATGGTTTGAACAAAAAAAGGAAAAAAGCTTATATATTTGATAAAAAAAAAAACTCAATCTTCAAGCTCACGTATTTTTTCCTATTTTGACAAAATATATTTTTTTATAAGAATCATTATTTTTTAAGAAAAAAATTATTATGATTTTGAAAGAAAGTTTCAACTAAGAAATAAAATAAAAATAATGAATCAATAAATTTGAGAGAATTAAATAAAAACAATTAAGCAAAAATATATTTTATTGTTATTCAATATTGATGAGCAAATTATTTTAAAACTTTTGTATATAAGACTAATACATAATTCTCCACAAACCATTGATAATACAATCATTAAAAAAAAAAAATGACATAATATGTTATTAGCAGCACATTTTTTAAATAAACAGCAATGACAAAATAAAGGACTGCAAAATGTTCAACCATTTGAAAATAAAGAGCAAAATTGTATCTCTCTAATCTAAACTTCATTCCATTATTAATGAATCCATTTATTGTTCAAATGCAAGCATGTTTTTTAATTAAAAATACTGGTTTTTAAATAAAAACTTATTATGATCCCAAAAACAAGTTTTAATAATAAATATTGAAGTAATGTATTAATATTTTACATGTGATTGAAGGAGAAAAAAACTAATTAATGTTATAAAACCATTTCAAAAATCTATTTAAAAATAAATTAAAATTCTTTTATCTTCACCGAGTATCCATGAAGAAAATTTTAAAATTATTTTTTTTTGTGTATTATGCAATTTTAATTTATTTTTTTTTCGTATTATGCATGTAATAATTGGAAAAGAAAATTTTAACATTCCTATAAAAACACATAACATTATTAAAGAACTACACCAATATTGAATACTAATTAAAATATCATGACAAACAATTTATTTATAGTGGATTTCAATAAAAAAAAAACAAAAAAAAAAACATAGACAAAGGTATGTGTCTAGGCTTAAAAGATTGAGCCTGAGTATCCGGCCAAAACAGAGAGAGGCTCGACACAGCAAGCCCGCACACCTGTTTTTTTTTACTTTTTTTAAGTTTAAGTACGACAAACATGTCATTTATCTTTTTATTGTTTATGAAAAAAAAGAAGATAACATGTTGTCTCTAGAGGCAGGTAACCCATCATTTTCTAGTTTAGTTTTAAAGCACCAAAAAAGTAGCTAAAAAGCTAGGTCAGAGATTTTGAGGCCTCAAAATAATTATCAACCTATTTTTACTTGAAAATACTTAATAAACACCCTAAAAAAATGATACACCAGTCTCTAACCCAATACACCTCTAAGTCATTCCAAAAACACAAAATTAAATAAAAAAAAAAACTATCCCTTAACCATGATCTACATTTTATGATAACATGGAAGCTAAAAAAACATCTTAATAGCACTTCTCTCGTCAAGAGAAACTCATCACACAAAAATCAACTTTTTTAATGAGCGAAATATGATCAACCAATAACTTTCTCTCTTCTCTCCAAATTTCTAGCAAGTTTCTCTCTTTTCTTAAATTTTAAAGACTGAAACGTAAAACAAATAAAGTTCAAGACTAAAAATGAATAGAAAACCATGGACAATAAAAAAGTAAGGGATCGCTCATTTACCCTGTTTTGTCCAAACTGTAAATGAATGTTGGGCAATAATAAAAGAAATATTAAAACAATATGTTCTTCTAGTTTATTGTATGATAATATTTCATTTTATTCATGCAAATTATTTATTTCATATAAATAAGCCTAGCTTTGTAAATGCGAAATAGATAGTTAAGAAATGAACTTTTGTTGTTGAGTGTATGTTATTTGAGTCTTTTTTTAAATCAAACATATATAATGAATTATCGACGTCACACTGTGATGTCGACCAAGACTTTTCAAATTTGAAAGGAAAAGTATATATCGAGAAAAATTAGAAGTTGCCACCTAGTAATTAGAAGGAACTGAAAATCATAAAAATTAGCACTGGTTCCAGATATTCAGGTAAAGGGTTGGTTATGCCTAAGGAAAAAACAATGCCACCGTTACCACATCTTTTATTACGAAATGTTACATTTACAATGTGTTTTCTCTTACATTAATCTTTTTGATTGCCCTTAATTATTCTAATTATTTTTAGTTTTTTTAAATTTCTTTTTGATTATTTTATGGAAAATTTGACACCGGTCCCTAAAAATAGTAAACTTGTCAATTTGGTTATTCATAAAAAATTGAATCTTGACATTGGTCCTTTTAAAAGAAGACTTACATTTTGGTTTTTCATAAAAAAAATTGTCATCAATACCCTAAAATTTTTCTTTATCTTTATTATTTATTTATATTTGATTAATAAATCTAAAGTAAAGATAAAGTTCTTGAGATAAAAATACTTTGCAAAGAAAATTATAAAGTGGTTATAATTATAAGATTCTTATTGCACTAAGGCATAATATAACAAAAACTAAATAGTGTGGGGAAATTACTGTAGATCAAGAGACCTTTTATTATGAATTGTAATAGTAGTTTCAGATTTAATTTCTCATCTTTTCGTGAGACGTTTCTTTTGCTTTCTTTTTCTTCCACATCGAATGGGTGGAGCCCGTGCCATAAAGAAGGTGCATGTGATGCTTTTCGATAGCCAAATCTGGTCATCCGTTGTCTCACTGAATGTACAATTGTGCCCTCTTCCACATGGTGTGACGCGTGTAGATAAATAATGGTTGGATTATCGTCGATGATCAATTGTTTGTGTTTTTTTTCTTTCTTCTCTCTCTCCTAACAACTAAAGTGCACAATTGTTCTATTTGTTTATTGTTTTTAAAATCAGGCATGATTGCTTAACCCAAGGCGTTTTGGTTTGATATTGTGCCAAACCTAAGTCGTTTGGGTCTAGACCTAAGCGCCTAGGCTTGACAACCATGCCAGACTCGCGCGTCTGGGCTTGACAGCCCGCACCTGGATTTGGCAACCATGCTAGACCCACGCGTCTTGGTAAAAAAATTTAAAATTTTTCAAATGCACGATTAAACTATAAAAACAAACACTGCCTCATTCAAGTAGAATTTTTCATTCATATGTAGTAGACATTAACTTTAAACTCTTTTTTTATTTGTGCAACTTATTTTATAAATTTGTTATATTCGAAGAGGAAAGAATGGAAAAAAAATGTTGAGTTATAAGTGATTTATTTCAAGTCTAAAAAAAAACTTCTTTTTTTGCATGCATTGTGGATGAAAATATTAATTTTATGTTTTTATCCCAGTGTTGGACAGTTTTTAAAGGGTTCATTTTTTTTTTAAATTTGAGATGTTGTTGCATGATTTAACTATCAAAGTTTGTTACAAAAAGAGTTTATTCTACATTATAACTATTAGTATATATGAAAATTTGAAATATATGATTATAAAAGAAAACTTTTGAACTTTTGAATTTATACATTATGTTGTAGGAAATGAAAATATTGTATATATATAAGACTTACTGTCCTTTTGACTATCTTTATTTGTGTAATTTTGTAGATGATTTCTTCACTAAAATTACATATTAATAAAAAAAATTGAGTAAATTTTAGGGATACATGTGGTTAATGTCCCAAAATAAAGATAAAAAATATAAAAAAGATAAAAAAATATATTTGGTTAAAAAGACAAAGATAAAAAATACAAAATAAATATGTTTTTAGAACAATTACAAGTGTATTCCTATATTTTCAAAAAAAAGAAGCATGGGTCTAGCATGGTTGACATGCCCAGGTGCGTGGGTCATGCCAGACCCAAACACGAGTCTAGCATAGTTGCCAGACCCAGGCTCGAGGCTGGCATAGTTGCCAGACCCAGGCTCGAGGCTGGCATAGTTGCCAGACCCAGGCTCGAGGCTGGCATAATTGCTTTTTTACTTAACAATACATCAGAAGTCCACAAGGAATTATTAGTTTAATATCCTGAGACCATTCGACACATTTACATGAGTATTTTGATACTCAATGAAACCATTACCTTTGTCTGACTAATGAAAATTATAGTATTTTGAGTATTTTGATATCCTGGGCGCTAGACCCAAGCGGCTTGCGCTTGACAACCATGTGCAAGTGTATTGTGGACCAAGACATAGTTCACCATAGACTTGCATAGTGTATTTTCCAAGTTCTGAAGGTTAGGATGAGGCTAATGTTGTCTTTTCATAGAAAGTTAAATTATCATTATGCCCTCTAGTTGAAAAAATTGAAGCCCTGGTTGTGGGGGTATTTCAATATTTTCATAGGCTAATTGGTCATTAAATGTTTGAGCGTGGGTATGGTAGTCTTTTCACTTTTACTTGGGTCTGGTCACTATATCAGGCCCAAATTACTTGGTTGTCAAACCCAAGGCCCTTGAGTCTGGTATGAATGTCAGACACAAGTCATTTGGGTTGGCATAACTGATAGATCCACACATCTTGGGTCTGGCTTGGCTACCACACCCAAGACGCTTGGGTCTGGTAAAGAGTTGAGTGAAGGTTTAAAAATTAATCCACTTGGTTAGGTTTAATAACACTATTAAAACATTCTACATACTTTAATATTTTTTTACATTTAAAAAAAAAATTGATATTGACTCAATCTCTAGACTGGACTCAGTTTCAAACTAAAATAGATTGGAGTTGACCTAGTGTGGCCAGCTCACTTGGTAGGTGCACCCATGACTTGGTCAACCTCACCAAAACCCGATTTGACTTTTCACAAAAATTAAAAACAAAAACATTAATTTAATATTTTTTTAAATTTTGAAATAACGATGTTTTAGAATGATCCGGATCAAACTACGTCAACTTGGGTCAAACCAAATTGACTCTTTCAACCCCTAATCTAGGTCGTTGCCAGGTTTAATAACCTTGTTTTTTAGAATACAACTTTTATTTAATTAAATTATTATAAAAAGATATATTTGAAAGGAAGACAATGAATAAATTTGTCAAGAAGAAATGTATTTTTTTAATCAAAATTGTTTTTTCTAATTCATGTGAATTTTTATTACAATATAATTTTTTTTATTAACAGCATAGTTCATTAAATAAAAAGAAACACCAAAAAAACCAAGTTGAGAAAAGCTATAATGATTTGAAATAAAAAGGAAACGACAAATATTTTTAATAAAAAAAACTAAATTTTCTTATTCACTAGTTTTTTCTAAAACTTCTGATTTTTATGACAAGTATTGTTTTTTAAGCAAAAACTTATTATGATCGTGAAAAAAAATATTAATTAAAAAATAATAAAATCAAGAATCGATCATCTATTTGTAACTCTCTTAAAAAAATGAGAACAATAAATTCCAAGAACTACATAAAAAATTAAGAAAACAAATATTTTATTTTCATTCAATAATACTGAGCAAATTATTTTAAAAACTCTTCATATAAGAGTAATACATGATTATCCACATAGTAATCAATAATATTGTCATAAAAAAGTCTCAGTTTTCTAAATGAAAAAGTCATATTCTTTTTTTTTTCAATGGCATTTTTTTATTGAATAAAAGGAAGCGATAACTAAAATAGAGGTCGATACAAAAATTTTAGCCATTTTAAAGAATTTTTTATTTTAAAATTTTTATTTTTAATATTAGTATATTGAAATGATATAAAAATATAAAAAATTTAATTGAAAAAAAAACTAAAAAATAATTTTTTTAAAATTACATTTTAAATGCCAAAAAAAACAAGATTTTATAATTCTATAAAATTATGTAAGCCATCATGATTCCGAAGGGTATTGAATCTCATGACTAGAGGTGAGCAAAAAAACTGAAAAACTCTAGCCCAAAAGGGTATAATGTGCACTAAAGGTTTGAATTCTCATTTACATACTATGACCCATTAATTTTGAGCTTAGACCTTGTCTTGTGCTTAGTGTCACGAGCATGGCATTCTAGGTGTAAATCCAGCTCTCTTTCTTTTCTTTTTTTATTTCTTTTTTTTATCAAAAAAATTATTTTAAAAAAAATATAGATTAAGTTTGCAAACTAACTCACAAAAAGTTCTATGGTGTTAGTAGTATCTTATTAATTATTTATCCAGATTCATTTTGAAAAAAAATACAAAAAAGAGAGAGAATATAAAATTAATGATCCATCAAAAGTTATAGAAATATCTCTAGAAATGATTTTCCTTTCCTAATTATATCTCTTTATTAATTTAAAGTGAGTCTCGGAAAATAACTAATAAGATGTCACTAGTTACTCTCTAAACACCATAAAATTACTTACCAACCCACAAATCAAAACGCCTACCTCGTGACCCTGGTCTTGAACTAGATTAACTTCCTAGTTAAGCTTTATAACCAAGCTATGTAAGGGGTATTTTTGTTTATTAACACCATTTGAAAAAAAAATATTGGTCAAATAACACGAGTAAAAAAATTTCGATGAAATAGCACAGTTTGATATATATTGAGGTTTGAAAATATGACATTTAAAGTTGTTGATGAGAAATGCAATAGGTCAAAAAATTGTTAAATGAACTGTATAAATTATAACAAGGAGAGATAATAGAAAAAAAAACGAAAAGAAAGAGACTCGGGCACACCAAAACTTCGATTATAACACCGTTGATATCATTAAAAAGATTTCAACGAAACAAATTCAACAACACCAAGAAATGTCACCAATGATGATTGGAGTAGGACACATTATCCGCCTAAAAGCAAGTAAAAAATTACAATAAGGAGAAATGATAGAAAAAAAAAAACAAAATAAAGAGACCTCATTGGCACATCAAAACTCTAATCATGATATCACTAGTATCATCAGAAAGATCTCGACAAGATAAATCCAATAATATCAAATAAAGTCAACAACAATGACTAGAGTGAGTCACATTCTTTGTCCAAAGACAAATGAGCAATTACTTTGAGGAGAGAGAGGAAGGGGAAAAATATAGAGATCTTGAAAACGCATCGAAGTTTTGATTATGACACCATCATTACTTTAAAGTTGGTGAAATAGCATAGTTTGATATATATTAAGGTTTGAAAATATGACATTTAAAGTTGTTGATGAGAAATGCAATAGGTTAAAAAATTGTTAAATGAACTGTAAAAATTATAACAATGAGAGATAATAGAAAAAAAATGAAAAGAAAGAGACTCAGGCACACCAAAACTTTAATTATAACACCATTGATATCATTAAAAAGATTTCAACAAAACAAATTAAACAACACCAAGAAATGTTACCAATGATGATTAGAGTAGGACACATTATCCGCCTAAAAGCAAGTAAGAAACTACAATAAGAAGAGATGATAGAAAAAAAAAACAAAATAAAGAGACCTCATTGGCACATCAAAACTCTAATCATGACATCACCAGTATCACCAGAAAGATCTCGACGAGATAAATCCAATAATATCAAATAAAGTCAACAACAATGACTAGAGTGAGTCACATTCTTTGTCCAAAGATAAATGAGCAGTTACTTTGAGGGGAGAGAGGAAGGGGAAAAATATAGAGATCTTGAAAACGCATCGAAGTTTTGATTATGACACCATCATTACTTTAAAGTTGGTGAAATAGCATAGTTTGATATATATTAAGGTTTGAAAATATGACATTTAAAGTTGTTGATGAGAAATGCAATAGGTTAAAAAATTGTTAAATGAACTTGTAAAAATTATAACAATGAGAGATAATAGAAAAAAATAAAAAGAAAGAGACTCGGGCACACCAAAACTTTAATTATAACACCATTGATATCATTAAAAAGATTTCAACAAAACAAATTAAACAACACCAAGAAATGTTACCAATGATGATTGGAGTAGGACACATTATCCGCCTAAAAGCAAGTAAGAAACTACAATAAGGAGAGATGATAGAAAAAAAAACAAAATAAAGAGACCTCATTGGCACATCAAAACTCTAATCATGACATCACCAGTATCATCAGAAAGATCTCGACGAGATAAATCCAATAATATCAAATAAAGTCAACAACAATGACTAGAGTGAGTCACATTCTTTGTCCAAAGATAAATGAGCAGTTACTTTGAGGGGAGAGAGGAAGGGGAAAAATATAAAGATCTTGAAAACGCATCGAAATTTTCATTATGACACCATCATTACTTTAAAAAAGATCTCAAGGAGACAAATCCAATAACACTAAGAAACGTTACCAACGGTGATCATTTTTGGTGTCATTGGATGTCTTGTTGGAATCTTTATAATGATACAAATAATATTGTAATTGGAGTTTCGATATACTTCTGAAATCTCTTTTTTTATTTATTTCTTTTACTCTTTTTCCTTGTTATAATTTGTGTAACTCATTTAACAATTTTTGACATATAGCATTTCCATTAACAATAATTTTAATATCATATTTTTCAATCATTTTAATATCATATTTTTCAATCGTGATTGTGCAATCTCACCAATTCACTTCAAATTGTATTATTTTGCTAATTAAAAAAAAACAATTCTAATTTTATTTTTTAAAAAAATCTATATTAGATTCTACAAGATTCACTACATAAAACTAGAGACGATAAAATTATTTTACTGACTAATAGTAACCAATAATATCTTATTAATTAAGTTCATATGAAAAAGTTAATTCTCGAATTAGTGATTTGATGATGGTCAAATGTGTGTTTTAATAATAATAAAACAAAAATGAGTCAGCATGGTCTGTATGTAAAAATGAGCAGCACGTAAATCCATCTATCAACTCTTTTTCGAAAACAATATGAGAAAGAAAGAGGGAGAGAAAGGTTCAAGGTTCTTGCTCGTTCATGCCAATCAAGTGAAGTACTAGGAAATCAGCTAACTACTCATCATTGATTCATTGAAAACCAAAAACAAGAAGCATGACAAACAAGGTGTCAAGATTTTGTACATTTAGCAGCAATGAAATGACTACTGGGTTTTAATTTTATGAACAACAATGGCTCCTATAGTTATAATTCAAAAGAGAGTATTAAAATGACGAGACCAGTTTAAATTATGAGCGAAATGATAGTGTATATTACTAAAGATCATCTAGCATAACCATAACTAACACTTCCTATGGACTATCTAATTTCTACACCCCATTCACCAAACTCCAAACTCCAAAGCCACCTAATAATGGCACATTATCCACCCAGATAAAAGAAGAAGAAGAAGAAGAAAGGAAAGAATCAAGAAAGAAATATTAAAGCAAAACATGGGACTGGGCACATGTGATACAAGAAGCTTCATCTATTCAGCTCACAAGATCCATGGAATGCCTACTTGTATAGTTGAAGGTAGACACATTTTCCTAGCACCACCATCTCATCTGTTTGCTAATCTACAAGTACTGTTCTTGTATCCTGGCTCGGTTCTCTTCCCACCACAACCTTGCTTGCGTTTCTTCAAATCTTTCTCGGCTGCATCAAGCATATAAAAATGAATTTTACATCCACGTCGAGAGACAGATGATTTTGATAATTATTTTACGGGCAAAGCAAATATCAATCCCTATGTGGTTGGTTCATTCATGGATAATGTAAAACTGGAAAATGAGAGCCCCGATCACTAAACTTTGGAAATTTACAACACTGCCCATTTAACAGTATGATATCAATCAGAGAACAGTGTAATCACAAATAATGCCTAAAAGACAACCTTGGTTTCTAGATCATCCATGAGAAATCCATGACAAATTTTCACAAGCAAATAAGATTATCTAAGCCATTATGATAGATGGCATGACCCTGTAGTGCAGGTAGGATTTGACTCGTATAAATGGAAGGATCAAATTATATTTTATTAGCTCTAAAAGTCTTCCAAAATCTAATCAATATACCCCATATACTATGAAGTGCCTTGTTGAGTTGTTCTAGCCCAGCAAAGCAGGTGCTAGAAAAGCCAGTTCAGTCAGCAATGATCTTGTTCAATTATTGGCCAAATAACTAAAATGATAAGCAGTTTCATACTCTAAATTATTAAAACCCACTGACCTGAACCTGACACGTCTAAGCTCCCTAGAGCCTCCAGGCAGAGCTCTGATAGTGATGTATACCCCTGGTTCATCCTGTTCAACCCATTCAGTCTCCATATCGCTTGCATTACTGATGGAAAGTTCTTCTGAGCGATCAGACTCTCTTGACATACTAGTCCTCACAGAACCATCTATTGATGATGTCTCAGTTTTAGCCCCAGCAATGCCAGAGAGCTTTGGTGTTGAAGCAAGACCAGCTGAATCATAATATTGGTGGGATTGCATTGGGTGGTGGTCAAGTGAATCTGATGAAGAATAATCCATTCCTGTTGGAAGGTGGAAATTGTGCGGGCATCCTTTGCCCAATGGAGGAATCACAGGGCTGTCTTTGGCAGATTCAGGCTTTGAGCTCTGCAAAAGGAGATGAGGTAAAATTAAACGATGTAACTAGTTCTATCATCAATGTCAGTTCGCAAGTTCTTCAAAGTACAATGAAGTAACTGTGAGCACTAAATACTACCGACATTCTTTATCAAATGAAATCCTACAAAACTGAAGTTCATCAAAAAGAATAGAGGACTCCAACAGTGCTCATCAACAGTCTAACAAGATTCATGCTGATTACTATAGAGTAGAAAATGATCCATTCGAAGTAAATCAGGAGCACACATTTCCTATCCCTAACCAAATATTGCTAAACTTCAAAATTTAATTCACACTCACCTCATCTTCAGATCTTGGCGGAGTTGGAAGTGGGACTGCTTGATGATTGAACTGTCGAACATTGTATAATTCCATGACCTTGTCATAGTTCTCAGCCCACCACCTTTGAGCTTGCCATTTGTTGAACATTTCACGACTAATCAAAACATCAAAACGTCAAAATGAGAAATAGGGCCTGTCAACATCTATGCATCCCTAGTAAAATGTTGGAGAAGGATGAATCATCCCATTTTTTCTGGTGTTAAAACTTTAAAGCAGCTGGTTATTGATGGTTGCTCATCTAACAGGTTCGCATGGCTATTGTATGAGGGAAGCTAGTTTGTCTCCACAGCAAGAACCAATGGACCATATTATCACAATTCAAAACATCATATATACTTATCAGGAAGAAAAATCATATACAATTGAGAACATCACAAGTATGAACGGTAATCAGGTTGGCATGACAACACATGAATCTTGTTATAAGTGAAAAAAGTGTTAGGTCAAGAGGAAAAAAAAACTTGAGGAAAAAGGGCCTGCATAAGAGTAGCAGGGCTATCATTACAGTAAACAGGTGGATTGTTGCTCATTTCATTCAACATTTCAAACTGCAAATAAATTAGTGCAAATTCTGATTGAGACTAAAATAATTAATTGAGATAACTTCTGGCACAAACTCGTTGCAATGACACTGTAGTTTGGCCACAGATTCCTCAGCAAAGTATTCTATAGATCTTGTGCACAAGCCAGGGTCATCAAACATGGAAATCCTTGCAGGTGTTAAGATATATTATATTGCTGTAATTTGCATTTGGACAAATAAAATTGTATCTGCCTGTCAGCTAATTTAACATTCACTGATCATAAGAAGATTACAGAATTTATTATTGTTTTTCAAGTGCCAAAGCAATGATAGGTTGAGCACAAAGAATCAACCAAGAGTGAAAGAAATGAAAATTATCTTGCTTATTCAAGCCTTCTGGAGCTGTAGGCAATATTCCTCATTAACTCATAATTGTTGGATAGAAGGTGAATGCTAAACTAGTCCATTAAGGTTCTCCAGAAAGTCCACAAGTTAAAACACGGAACATTATTCATAATTCTTTAAAGTTCTCTATTTCTTTTTTCTTTTCTATCTTTTCATTTCTTCTAGGAAAGGTGGGGGATGATGGATGATTCCAAATGCAGAATTGCAGATAGTAAAGCATAAGCTTGTTCTTGATTCCAGAAAAAGAGCAAGTAGACAAGCAAAACCTAGTTCATGCTTGTTTGCTGGAAAGTAGTTTTTTTTAAAAAAGTAATTTTTATAAAAAGTGAATTCCTGTAAAAAAATTTTTTTTTTGATATTTGGTAGTTTGATAAAAAAATAAGTTGGAAAACACTTTCTAGCATTTGACGATATAAAATGACCTGAAAAATAATTTATTAGTGTTTTAATTTTTTTTCAAGTTTATTAAAAGAATAGGGACCAAATCTGACAGATAAAAAAGTTGAAAAAAAATAAAATTGAAAAAAAAATTCATAAATTATTTTAAATAAAACAAATAACAATTAAAAGAATAGAGACCAAATCTGATAGATAAAAAAATTGAAAGATTATGAAATTGAAAACAAAATTCATAAATTATTTTAAAATAAAATAAATAGCAATAAAAAAAATAAAAATCAAATCTGATAAATAAAAAATTTTAATTAAGAAAAGAATAGGAGAAAAATAAATAACAATAAAGAGAATGAGGACCAAAGTTAATATAAAAATTTGAAAGGATGAAATTAAAAAAAATATTCAAAATAAAATATATAACAATCATAAGATTAAGGATCAAATTTGATATAATCAAAAAATAACAAAATATTTTTGAATTTTTTCCAACTTTTGAAAAGTATTTTTCATCCAAAATAAAATAAAAATACTTTTTTAAAAATCAAGTTAAATTTTTCTTAAACTAAATAATATTTTCTATTAACCAATTTTTCTAAATGATAAGCAAACAGGGCAAAGTTTATAAAATACTTATCAGTAAACTAATGAAACAAACAAGGCCTGCATAAGTGTAATAAAATAAAGTCCAATTTGTGTTGTGGATGGTTACTTTCACCAGGCAATGTAATTCTCCAAGTACATTGCATTCAGGAACCCATACCCACCAGCACATCAGACGCATCTTTGGTCCTTTTTCTGCACTGGAATTCACTGATCAGGTTCCTACATTTTCTATTGTTACGATGCAGCTGACTCACAAGTTTTTGCCCTCTGCAGCATCTCAAACACCAAAGTAAATCACGACATGCCTGTATAAAGGATGGGATGCCATTTCCCTATCTATCAGTGTATGAGTAGAACACAAGAAAAGGGACCTAATTTAATTTTTAACCCTAAATTTGAATCAGATACCATTCAGGATGACCAAGCTGTAATGAATGTTAGCAAGACACCCACTGCATATTTAGAGCCAACCGACCATATTGTTAATGCAATAAGAAAATCATCTGTACGCACCTACATCATGAAAATGGAGAATCCCACAATTCTCAACTTTAATCACCAGTTCACCACACCACCACACCAAAGAAATTTGACCACACCCATAAAAATCAAAACCTTCAACACCATACTAGGAACAAGAGAAAGCACAATCCAGGTATGGCCCAATTCCCACTTTCACACCAACCAACAAACAATGAAGAACCTTTCAGCATCAAGAAAGAGGTCGACTACAAACAACAATCTCAACACCCCCCCTCCCCAACACACACACACACACACACACACATTCACACGCACAGCCAGAAAACTAGTGATTGCATTCAAACAAATTAGATAAAAGACAACAGAAAATAAATGTACAGCATCAGTACCTGAATCGAATCCGCTTCAGATCATTACCACCATCAGGCAATGAAAGAAAAGCGATGAGCACGCCTGGCTCAACTTGTGCAACCCACTCCTTAGGCTCATCTTCCTCCATAAAAGCCAGAGACTCTGTCCGGCCACTTACTGAAGCAGGTGTGCCTTCACCACCTGATAGCCCTTTTAGTCTTGCCTCCATCTCTTTCCCCCACATTCTCGGGGTCGAATTGGAACTTCCTGTTCTACGATACGAGCAGTGGAACCTGGCTGAGTCTGAGGCAGCATCAGACTCGGCATAGTTCCGGTTACTGTTATTGTTCGAGGATCCTGAACATGGCTTGCAGTTTCTATATGCTCCTGATGCCTTGACTGCCATATCCTTTATCTAAAAAAATAATAACAATAATCCTTCATCATTTTGCAATAAAACGAAGACAATTCCAGGTCCAATTCTATTCATCAGCCTTTCGCACCCAAAATCTAGAAAAATTGAATTTAAGAAACCCATGTTGCTGATCTGGTCTTTGGTTCCAATCCATAAAAAAAACCCAAGTCAATCAATCATTATAATTTTCTTTTTTAAAATAAATTTGAAAGAAGTACCGTTGTGCTACACGGTAGTAAATCAGACCCATATCTCACAGTGATTAATTCCAATTCTTCTTTCACTGTTTTTGTTTCCGGCAAGTGTCAATGCAACAGAAACCGGGCAGCCCCTCCACGTCGTTTACCCCCTTGATGAAAGCCAAAGGGCAAAATTTTGGGTTTTGCGGAAACTAGGCAAAAACAAAAGGACAAAAAAAAAAAAGAGCAATCATGGGATTTTTTTTTATTTTCACACTATTTTTTTCCAAAAATATAAGAAATAAAACATAACCCCTTAAATCCAAATTGTCAAAACACACAGTATAATTCCACCTTCTTCCATTACTGTATGCTTCGGTGCTTTCTGGGCTTTAGTTCAAAAAAAAAAAAAAAAAAAATCAAATCTCTGACTCTATTGCAGCAATTAAAGATAAAAAGGTGAACGAAGAGCAAGAAGAGGCATACATACTTGAGCAGTGAGAGCCTTGATGGCCTGCTTAGTCCTGGGTGTCTCCAAAGCAGCAACATCAACATCCTCTTCTCTCTCCCTTTGTTGCAAAGATCCATTGTTAAGTTGCTTTGAACACGCAATACAAGTCAACATCGCCTCACGATTCCTCTACACCCACAATCTATTTGACCCAAAAACACAGATCAGAGGCATGCTATACATAGAAAGAAAAAAAACTGTACACCAAAATGAGCACCATGTTCCATATATAATCAATGTATGCAATGCTTACAATGAGAAAAAGGAAAGATTGAATTGCAGATGGGTTCAGTCTCTTTGAGATCCCGCGGTTTGCTTTGCAAAATAAATGTCGAGGGAGAGAGAAAGAGAGAGGTGACCATTAATGGAGGAATGAGAGGAGGTTTTTGAAGTGTTAATAAAAAGAAACAACGGGCTCCTTTCTTTAAAAACAATTCCTCTTTACTGCACTACAAAGTCTACACTGCTAGTCAGAATGAGTAACAGCTAAGAAATGCTATGAAAGAAAGACACACACAACGCCTTCTCACTCACTCTCTCTCACAGAAACAAGAAAAGCACATTCCCTCTTGAATGTGCAAGTGGGTAATTGAATGTGAGGGGGTGGGAGTTAAGAGGCAAAGCAAAGGTAGCCGCTGTGTGTCCGCTGGTGTGGAATTGGATGCGTGCGCGCGAGCTTTTGTTTTATGTTTTTTATTTTTTTTTTTTGGTTTGGGTAATTTGGATGTGAGGTTTCTTTTCCTTTCATTGTTTGTGTTCTTAATTTAGGCGTATTTAAAATTGTTTTTTTTAATATATTAAAATAATATTTATTTTATTTTTTACATCATTATATAAAAATAATTTAAAATAAAATAAAAATATTTTTAAAATACAAAATCAAACAAATAATTGCACTGACATTCATGAATGCTAGGGATCCTTTTCCTTGAAGCTTTGTTTGGCTTCTGCCTTCACTTTTTTTAAAAAAAAAAAAAAAAAAAAAAAAGGAGGTAAATCTAGGATGGGAAAAATACCCATCCATCTAAAAGAACCTCGATAAGCTACAAAGGAGAACATTCTAAAGGTGAAAAAAAATTACATGAACTCAACTCACTATTGATCAAATTAAAGGTATAAAACTTTATCTTATTCATTACTCAACCTGAGTTCACTTTACTAACCCACCACCCATGATATGAGATTAAAATAAAAAAATTATTTTTAAAAAAATAACCTAGAAAAAATGATCAAAGCTAAATGAAAACAAAAACAAAATTTTGAAAAAAAAACTCAAGTCATATTGGGTTAACTTAGCAAACCTATAACTTGGGATAACTCTATAGAAAAGAAAAGTATAAAAAATAAGAAATCTCAAGACCTAATAACCCAACATCAAATGATGAAATAAAAAAAAAAAAAAAAAACATTGAAAAATAATTCAAAGCAACTCGTGTTAATTTGACTAACCTGCAACACACAATAATCTCAAAGGAAGGAAAGAGAAAATGAATAGAAAACTCAAGGCCTAATAATTTAATATTAAATAACAAAATTAAAAAAAAAACTGAAGTTAAATCAGGCTAATCTTCAAAACTAGCAATTGTGATCATGAGAACAAGATGATCCTACAAAAGACAATAATAAATCTTGAACAAAATTGTTAACCTTAAAAAAAAATCAAGACAATAAGAATCAAATTTGATATAAAAATTAATGAAAGAAATTGAGGGACAAAGGTGAAAGAAAGAAAAAAAAAAAGCAAACCAAGAAAAGGATAAAAAAAAACAACAATCAAGATAATGAGTACATGTTGATATGAAAACAAAACAAAAATAAATGAAAATTGATGAAATTAAAAAAAAAATTTAAAAAAAAATCAAAACAAAGAAAGACCAATCACAAGAAAAATAGATAATAAATGGGAGGACAACATGAAAGACAAAATAAATGAAAGGACAAATCTAATTTTTTTGCTAACCCGACATGAATTTCAAGAAATGGAAAGAGAAAATATGAGGAAGGAAAAAGATCAACCATTGTGATTTGAATAACATGTGTCATTCCATAGCTTCGTTTCCACTAGACATCTCAGATGACACAATAATTAAAAAGTTTTTGTCACAGAATGATGCTATATGTGTTGCTCGAAAGGTGCAAGAAACATCTACTCGCTAACATTTGTCTTGCACCCATCAATAATATTTTTTATTATTTTTTTTATTTATAAAAATACTAATTTATCTCTAATCAGACAGAATATAACAACACTAATTTCTCACATTCTATAGCAAATGACTGAGCTCTTTGAGGTTTTTTGTTTTATATATAATAAAGGAACAAGCATGACCTGCGGGTATATATAATCAATGACCACGACCGAGAGGACATAGGTGGCAGGTAAAGGGTTAATGCTGCCACACGAAGGTGGCAAGGAGGCAGTCTCTTAACAGGGATTTTGGGCTGGCACTTTTCGAGCACTCCATGGAGAGTCCTGCATGGCTGGCCTTTCCAGGTTCTATCAATTCATGGGCGAAAAGGGGAGTGGCTGCATACAATGATGATGGCGATAGGCACTGCACGGAGCACTCATGAAATCCTCATTCGGGAAGAAAAGCTGTCCTCTTTCTGCTCGCTAACTTCTATACACTGCTTAGAATCAGTAAATCCCATCTGGGTTTTGCAACCACCAACTTGCGGTGGTCCAAAGGGAGCATTTCTAGAACACGTCTTTTGTTAGCAAAAGTTAAGATTCTTAGGGTTTAGAGATTTAGATAGCTTTGGTTTGGTTTTCTTATGGATTTGTTCTGTAAAGATTGTTTAGGTGAAATTAAGAATATCATCGTCAGAGTGTTTTGATATGTCTTTGATGTTTCATTTATTTTATTTATTTATTTATTTTTCTCTTTTTTCTCTCGTTTATTGTCTTGTTTACTATGTTATCTTCTTTTTTTCCCCAACTTTCATGGCAATTAAATCTTTATAAAACATGAATAATGATTTTTGTATGTATAAATTATTGGCAGATAATGTATCCACAAGGAAAAATAAATTAAATTTGCTTACACCTAGTTGTGCAAATAATACATGCTAGTATTGATTACCTAGCTAGTTTAGGAATTATTTTTTTAGTTGTGCTAGTTTAGAAAAAAAAAATTATATAAAATCTTTACTGAAGTTCGTTTAGAAAAGTCGTGGCTCAGTGTTTGGCACTGCGTTCGGAAAACAATTTTAAAAAATTTTTATTTTTTTTATTTTTTTCTTTACTTTAAATTAATATATTTTTTATGTTTTCATATCATTTTGATGTGTTGATGTCAAAAATAATTTTTAAAAAATAAAAAAATATTATTTTAATATGTTTTGGAATGAAAAGCACTTTGAAAAATAACTGTTACCACACTCCCAAACAAGCTTTAATAAATTATAACTTCTGAAAATAACACTTAAAACCCACAATCACTCCAAACCAATATAAGCTCTAATCTTATATATGAAAATACCTATAATAATTATAAAACTCAACAACTTTAGCATAAATCATAAATAATTATCAACTTTTTCTATTGATTTTGATTTGTTTTTAAAAGTATTCAAAACAAAAACTTATAGACAGGGGCGGACCAATAATTTTAGCCCTTGAATTTTTAAAATTTTCATAATAATTCGGCATTTAGCCCCTCCAAAATTAAAATATTTACTCTCCAACCTTGTAGTTTTTATGATGATACCCCAGTTAAAATTCTATAGTTCCTCCCCTGTATATATAGACACGCACACATCTGGGTAAATATTTAAAGGAAGCATGCATGCTAGTTTAAATTCGACTAATTTTTGAAAGCATCAAAACAAAATGAGAGGGAAGCTTTTAAGGAGCATAAATACCTAGCTATCTAACAATGCTATCGCAGTAAACACCCACCACTAATAATAAAAAATAAATCGATATCTAGGTGGTGGTCCAGTGGTAAGAGTTTAGGATCAAAAGATTTGTTCCCTCTATAATCTCATGTTCAAACTCTGTGGTTGCTCATATGATGGTCACTGGAGGCTTACATGGTCGTTAACTTCAGAGCCCGTGGGATTAGTCGAGGTGCACGCAAGCTGGCCCGGACACCCACGTTAAACTAAAAAAATAAAAAAAAAATTGACATATCATACAAATAATCGTAATTGAAGTGTGACCACTCCTATTCCGCAATAAACACAATATCCCTCACCTATTTATTTCTATGTTTTAAAAATATTTTTTTATTTTAAATTAATTTTTTTTATGTTTTCATATTACTTTAATATATTAATATCAAAAATAATTTTTTTAAAATTATTTTAATATATTTCTGAGCGAAAATCATTTTGAAAAACAATCATTACCATATTTTTAAATACCCTTATAGACTACTAGTTTGTGTGATGATTTTTATACGATAAAAGCTTTTTTTTATTTTTGTGTTTTAAAAATAAATGTTTCTTGAAAAATTTAAATTTTTATTTTTCAAAATAATATTTTTATGTATTTAAATTATTTTAATAAAATAACATCAAAAATAAATTTAAAAAAAATATTATTTCAATATATTTTTAAATAAAAAATATTTTAAAACACAAATTACTTATAAATCATAAATGAGAGGAAGGGACATGCATGGATATGTGCAGAGGGTGGACGCATGCATTAATTTGAGGCCACCAAAAAATGCAAGACGGACCTTGTGGACGATGATTACTGATCTGATGTAACTGACCACAAGAAGGGAAAGTTATGATCTGGTAGGACCATCCCTCACCCCCACCACAAGGCCTCTATTTCCCTGCCGCATCCTATCGCTTCTTGGTGGTGGTTTTTATTTACACCTGGCGGGACCCATCTTAGACTTGTTCAAGATTTTGAGAGAGATCCACCAACATGTATCTTCAAAATATTTGCTAGGCTCCACAAAACCCGGAAGCAGTGACATGTCACTTTGCTGAGTGAATGGCTGGCTGGCTATATGACGATTTGTGTTCCTTGACCCACATGTGAGACCCCAATAATATAATGAAAGTAAAGCGAGTGAGAAAGCCAACAAACCATTATTCATTAACATTATCATTTAATATTAATGAACAAGTTATTTAAAAATTATGTATTTTAGACTGATATTATTATAAAATACAATAATCTTCTTAAAAATAGTGACATGATTTGACAATTATTTTAATAAATTGATTTCAATAGAATTTTTTTATCAAAGTTTTTTTTTTTAAAAAAGAAACATCTTAGAAAAACACCAAGCACAAAAACCCAAGCATGTAAGGATTAGAAGGGCATGACCGCATGCCTTTTTTTTTTCAACGAGCAAATAATATGTTGTTCACCTCTATATTTTTATATAATAGATGATGCATTGCTTGCTTGGGTAGATAACTCGTCATCTTTTAGTTGATTTTTTATGGTAAAAAAACCAGGATCTATGCTTCTAGAACTCAAATTATCTTAAGAACCTTGATAAGCTCATTTCAATTTTTTTCTTAAAAAGACCTGATAAAAAAAACTTTACGTGTTCTTTGAATTAAGTCTAAAATCAATCTAATCTCGACCTAACACCTTAAAGCCATGTGCTTGGTCTTGACTCAATCTTCAAGGTTCCAAACTTGACCTTTGGACCCAATCTAATACGCCTCAAACCTGGTCCAAACCATGAGCGCTCCAAAACTAATCGCAATCCAAACCTAGTCCACACCATAGACACTCTAAACCTAGTCACAATCCAAACCTAGTATGCTTGAACTTGAACCTTAGCTGACACAAGTTCTTCGAATCCTCGTTTGAATTTTGAGTAACCTAGACTTGCTCTTGGCCCGAACTTGGTTCTAATTTTGGTTTTGTACCCACTTTTAGGTGCTCCAAACCCAATTTCAACATAAACCTAAACTCCCTATACTCAATTTTTAAACTCCTTGAAACTAGTCTCGACTTAAATTTGAATGATCTGAACTTGGTTTTAAACTCAATATAATCATTGTATAAACCTTAAGCCCCTCGAACTAGATCTTATCATGGATAACTAGACATTGAGGACTTTTTATAAGCTTGAATTATAGACGCCTAGAAACTAGTTATAACTCACCAAATACCTTCACAATCTTAGAATGAACCTGAGTATCCATATGAGGCCTTCAAACATGTTATTAAACCAACTCCCAAGTATCCTGGAAATCGACATTAGTCTTGGACTTTACTCTCATTACCTTGGACATACTCTCAAACTTACCCTCAATTGTCCTAAATGAAATCCTATCTCGAGTTCCGGTTTTTTTAAACCAAAACTTAGTATAAAATGTGGCCTCTCTAAAAATAATTCTTAGCTGAATCGTAGGAGTCTCGAACTAGATCTTAATTTAAAACTCGTCAATATAATTAATATTTATTTTGTGAGACTCTCAAATTTGGCTTGATTCTCAAAATATAATATTGATAGTGTAAAAATATAATTTTTAAAAACTTTTTTTTTAAGTCTTGGAAACTTTCTGCTACTTTTATTTACAGGAAAACATAAAATTAAAGGAATATAATATAAATCAGTGTGTTTAGTTTTGATAAACGAATTAATTAATTCTCCTTATTTTAATAATTAATTATTTAGTCATTTGATGAGTGTTGACATCAATTGATTTGATATAAATTTATTTTAAAAAGTCTTTTTTTCACTATTCTGTCCATGATATCTATTTATTTTTCCTTTCTTGTTTTTAAAAACAAAAAAAATGGAAAAGAACATAAAATGACGAAAAAAACTAAATAATTAGTTCTTGAAACAGGAGAGAATAATTAACTTGTTTCTCTATCAAATAAAAATAAACAAGTCTTCATATGTCGTTTTTAAAAACTTGAAAAAAAAATAGTAATTATTTATTGTCAAAAAGACCTCGACCTGTGACTGTGAGCAGGACGAAGGGCATGACTATCGCGTGATAGCACGTGCAAGGCGGCCCCACACAAAATGCAAAGGATAAGGAGGTGCCCAAAAGGGTCTCCTAGCTCTGGGCCTCCGGGATTCCCGTAAAAAGCAACTCCTCGTCGCTCTCTTCCTCTCTTTGTTATAATACATAACTTTTTGACACTTGTCAGATATTTTTTAATGTAAAAACATTATATATATAGATTTTATCAGTGTATTTTTATAGTTTAAAATTTTTTAAGTATAAATTAAAAAGTTGATATATATATATATAATAAATTAAGAATTATATGTGTTAATAAATAAAAAATTATTAACAATAACTAAAAATAAAAATTAAAAAAATCAAGAAACAAATATAAATTAAGATATTCAATCTCGCAATACAAAATATTTACCCGCTTGTTATTACTAAATTTATTTTTTATTTAATCAAACTATAATATAAATAGATACACATTAAATTGATTGAATAAAATAAAAAAACATAATATGCAAGATTGTTTATATTATAAATATTATCTGAAAATAAATATTTTTTATTTTTTAAAAATAAAGTTCAGCTATGAAAAAGAAAAAAAATTATAAATGAATCAAAAAAAATCTTCAAAGATTAAATTTTCACATAATAATTTAAAAAACATTCTTATCAAAAAAGGCTAAATAAAAAAAATCACAAATATATGATATTAATTGAAAAATAAATTAAAAAACATTAAATAAAGATATCAATAAAAAAACAAAATTTTAAAAAATAATAGTTTATAACTTAACTTTATACTATCAAACCTATATCATCATATGAAACCCGTGGAAATCAAGAAAATCTATTTTAGTGGTTAGATATGGCTTGAACGATAACTTTTTCATCACCATAATTTAACGACCCCCTCTCCTTCTTTTTTCCAATCAGGAACTGAAAAATAATACAAATAGATTTTTGTACCAAAAGCAATTTTTTGAAATTGAAAGGGACATGAATTATATAAATTATGTTATTTTTAAATATTGAGAATCTAATTATATAATTGAAATCCAACCGTGCTTTTGAGAATTTTTAAAATTGTTTTAGCTTTAAAATAATTTTTTTGTATGTTATTAGATTGTGTTTGATATATTGATATTAAAAATAAATTTTAAAAAATAAAAAATATATTATTTTAATATATTTTTAAATAAAAAACACTTTAAAAAACAATATGTGCGATAAAAAAAAAAAACTTGCTTAAGACGTTGAAAAGAAACGGGCACCAATGTTAGGTTCAGATTCATTAATGCTTGAGAAACATGTCGAGATTCATCGGCGAGCAAGGCCTGTATGAATTCTACACATATCAAACTGCTGGTTCAGAAATATAAACCTCGTCTGTTTCCCCTTTTCAGAACAATCAGCCAGCTCCTAAACCCTAATCTTTAATTCGATAGTCTTAGTTTCCCTTTCCATAGTCTGGATTAATTCAAGAAATACTTGTCTAGGCAGACACTAGCTGCCTTGAACATTTGAAGTATATAGCCAGCAATTATTGGGCAACATTTAACACACGAGTTAAGGAAAAGGTTGGGCGCGAGAATGCTTTTCTTCGAAGTTTCAAGGTAACAACAACTCTCATCCTACTCTCCTCTCTTCGAACGAGGAAGCGGAAAGTAGAGAGTGCGTGCTGAGAGCAGGATTGTCTATACAGAGCATACGCTGTCTTCCAGCTAAGCCTACAGTACTTTTGCAACTTTCTGTCCCCTTGCATATATAGCATATGTGATTGTGGGAGGTATAACGCATATGCTTAGCATTCTTAAATCAGTATTATAGTGTTCGTCTTTGCAAGTAACTTGGGCTACTCAAGTGAAAGGCTCTAGGAAAGGACTAGACGGGGCCTGCATTACGTTGTGGTATCGTTTAATTTATTTATTTATTTATTTATTTTTTGTAAAATATGATGTTTAGGTATTGGAAGAGTGTTATATATATATAAAAAAAAAACAGAAAAATCAACTATTAAGGTTATAGAGAAGAGTAAATCAAATAAGTTGATTTTACTTTAATTAGATGATGATAAAAAATATATAATAATAAAAAAGAACTAAAATTTTAAAAAAATCGATAATGATAACTTAAAAAAAAAACATGTTTTCAAAAATAGAAAAAATAATGCAGTTCAATTCTTATATATGAAATTGAAAACAAATTGTATGAAAGGGTCAACAAAAAAAACTTAGAAATCAAAGTAATAAGGATCAAATTGAAAAAAAAAATATATTACAAATTAAAATTGAAGATAAAATTTAAAACAAACAAAAAATTTACATTATAACCGACAACAAAAATTAAAAATAAAATAATAAGAATTAAAGTTGAAATATCAATAATTAAGAGAAAAATTTTGAATTGCCAGCACAATTCTTGAGGGAATAAGAGAGGAAGAAAAAAGAGAGCTCCGCCAACAACAATTCATCCCATAACCACCATCACGCGCCACTCTAATAGGAAAAAGACGTCGTGAAGGTTTCAACGACAGGGTGAAATGGTGTTTCTAGAAACTAGGAGGTGTTGTAGGCGCTAGAGCGTGCCTCTCATGCGCCAATATGTTTTTTGTCTTCTAAAGATAAATCAACCATTTTATTGTGCTTGGAGAAGTAAAAAGATGATAAAACCCTTGGATGCAAGTTTTAAAAGATTTTGCTTTTAAATATAATTTAATAATTTTATTGTTCTAATTTTTTTTTATAAAACACATCTATCCTCAATTAATCTTATAATAATTAATAGACCGAGTTAAAATATTAAAATATTCTTAACACCAAAGCCATTGTTTTTTTTTACGGCACAAAAAATAATTACATTATCACTATGAATAGTAAAATGTGTATATTAGTATATGACCATAGTATTTTTGTCTTCCATTTGAGTATTTTGTTACATGCTTTGCTTGGCTCACAGCCTGTGGCTGCAGTTAAGGATGCAAAATGGAAAAAAGTATGGTTGTAAGGTTCTAAATATACTAGTTCCGTTGCAAAAGTGCCATACAGGCATACACCATCATCATCACTGCGTGTGGAGAATGTTTGCTTAGGGTGATATACAAAACGTTGAGGACCATATTCCATATATAATACTGTTTTCAAAATCCTATGTTAAAATAATGTGTGTTTTGGTATTTTTTTTATTCAAAATTGTATGAAAATCATCTATAAATATTTTTTAATTTTTTTTATATTAATACATCAAAATAATTTATAAATACTAAAAACATATTAATTTAATGTATATTTTTAAAACCAAACCCACACAAATTAACATTGAAAAGCACAAATGCTTAATCGAGACAGGATATGTTGGTACAAAGGCATAAGGCAATTTAGTGCAGACAATTCTAAATAAAAATTAGTACCAAATCCAAATGCAATAGGCATATTAAGTTCAGGTGTGGAGTGTTTGTGAGTGTAATAATGATTGTTTTTTAAAATATTTTTTATTTGAAAATATATTAAAATAATATTTTTTATTTTTAAAAATTATTTTTGATATTAACATATTAAATTATCTAAAAACATAAAAAAAATATTAATTTTAAACAACACATAAATACATAAAAAATTTGAGCAGCATTAAAAATTTGAGCAGCATACCACTCAAAATAGCCCTAAGATCAACAAGCCCAGCCTTTCTGACATTTCTTCAGCTTCTGTTTTGCGTTTTATTGGCTGTTTTGATTTTTCAAAAGAAACATGACCAAATTACCAATTATACTAAAACTACTCGCTAAGAAACTGTAGCGATTTAGGGCATCTCTGAGATATTTTTCAAATTCGATACTTATTTTTTTTTTAATTGCATCCTTATATTCCTAATTTGTCAAAAAAAATTGAAGAGAAGAAAAATTCAATGCAAGGAGGGCAAAGTGTAAAATAAGAACCATTGGAGACTTACATGGTCGTTAACTTCAGAGCCCGTGGGATTAGTCGAGGTGCGCGCAAGTCGCTTGGACACCCAAGTTAAACTAAAAAAAATATATATATAAGAAGCAGCCTAGTCATGGCCATGTAAAATTGGAGGAAAAAGTTTTCTTTGGTCCTCATACTTTTCTTTTCATATCTTCATAGTCTCTATAATTTTTGTAATTTAAACTTGACTCAAAAGTTTGTTTCTTTTACATTTTAGCCCCTGTAAGTGAGAGAGAAAAGAGAAAGACACCAAATTCCGGGTTGAAGAGAGAAAATTATCGGTTAACACAGATTTCAACCATAAAAATCATCAATCTTGATGTCAACGAGTTCTATTCGAAGAGAGGAGTTTGATGGCGATTGTTTCGGATCTTAATCTTGTCTTGCCTCGAAAAACAAATCGAGGTCGAGCGAGAAAAACCTTTTCTAATTTAATTTTGTATTTTTAAATTATTTTGGAGGGTCTTGGAGTTGATAACTGGGTTATGGAAGTTCTAAAAGTTGTTTATTAGGTGTTTTTAAGTGAAAATACGTTTTTAGAATAGAAAGAAAAAATCAAACTCAAATTTTCCACTACCAGAGTGGTGATTGGATTCTAAAAAACAAAGTGACATATTATCTGTTTTTTTTTATAAAAAAAAACTCATTGGCAATTTTTTTTTAATCTTTAGAAAGTTGCATTATGTGATCTTACTTGACCTTCATACTACAAGATACAGCACACCCCTAACTACTTGTTATTTTGTTTTTATACTATATTTTCCCTCCAGGTTCCATGAGTCAGGGCAGTTAGTAAAGAAGCAACGATCCTTAATATCAACCCCCATAGAGGTACCTACCTGTATTTGACCTGATTTCTCACTGTTTAATTTAACGTTTAGAAATCACAGCTGTTAGTTCTCAAAATCAATATACGCAGTGAAAATGATAAATTTAAGGTAATATTCGGGAGTCCCTGGGATCCCGTTAGACAAATTTAGAGTTATTTAAGAATTTATTACTTGAAAATCTGCTCTTCTCCAGCTTTAAATAATTCTTTAAATACTGAGTTATTACAAAACACAAGCCGTCCAATTGTCCCGTCTCAAACGATAATCCACGCGAATCACCTGTAAGAAATCTTTTAAATCCCTATTTAGAAGAGGGGGATTGCTATACCTAGAGTGCTAGCTCTTTATTCCGTGACTTATGTAGTTTTTCAGTCTAACAGATAACCTATCTAAAATAAAAGGCATAGCTATATATTTATAGTGAATCCTAAAAACCATTTTAATGGTAAAATATATATTTGCCCCTTAAATAATATCCATATATTATTTAAGGATAATTTTAAAAATTTAATCAATCAAGTCCCTACTTGATTATTCTAATACTAGAATTCTAATACTTGAATTTAATACATTCTAGTGCTTAATTTCTAAAATTATTTTCAATCAAGTCACACTTGATTAATTATCCAAATTTAATTCCTGACTAATGGTTCTTAATACATGTAACCCATTAGGTTCCTAATATGTTGGCTCAAATATAAATTATAATTCTAAATAAATAGAATTAAATAAATTAAGCAATTTAATTTATTATCAATTCAATAATTGATTAATTTATATTTGAAGATCAAGTGCACCGTCTAGTAACGTGTCATAATCCCCCAGATATTAGAAAAGTCATAAGTGGTTTGATTTAACATTTCAATGATCAGTTTCTCAATGTAATTATTATTTATTCATTAATAATGTTTCGATTTAGATATTTTAGTATAAAATATATCTGCCATGAAAAATCATATTTGTTCGCAACATTATAGTCATTGATCCTTTGAATAAGATTTGAAACTCTTTTAAAATTTCATTCCATCTCGCGCAAGGATTTGACAATCAATACTATTTGAGAACATGTGTTTTTCTAATTCATCTAAGGTGATGAATCATCTCTTAATCACTCAAATACCTTCATATAATTTATGTTATATCTAATGTCTGTCCATTTGTTATCTTTACCAAGATAATGTGTAACAAGATCAAAACATAACACTCCATATATAAGATAACCTAGTGACTCAAGTTTAAGGATCACTTATACGACCGTCAGGTGAGCTTTTCCATAAATACAGGTGGTATCTCCATATAAAATTCTCATAGGGGTCAGTTTAATGTATATGTCTTATGATAAGCACATACATATTAGTTCTAGATACCCTTTCTATTCTAACTTACGAGAACAACTGCTTCATTTCATAAAAGAAGGTACATAATATATATCAGTCACTATAGCTCTAATAAATGTCCAATATTAAAAGATCATTAACAAAGAACATTTAGGAACAATACTTTGATACAATAGAAATCCTATAATTATAACATCTTTATAATTTCATTTGCAAAATGTTTTTGTTCCATGGATTTTATCTTTACTATAGATTCATCTATCAAACATTAAATTCATAAATGAATGAATATTAAAGATAAATAAAAATTTTATTTAATAAAATTAAATATGTTTTACATGAATAAAATAGTGTCACGTGTAACCAACTGATTGGCTACAAGGCATATAAACAACAACAACATCGTCCACGTCTATTCAAGTTGTTTCTTTTTTTTTTCCTTTTTTTTTCTTTATCATTGTCATAACCTGATTTTTAATATTTTTTTCTTATTTTTTCAAAAAAAAGCCAAAAAATAGCAAAAAACAACAAAAACAAATCCAATTTTTTTTTTTTGATGTATTTGCGTTGATTTTTTTTTTTTGCATTTTTAACGTCTTTTTAAAAAAATTAAAAATTAAAAAATTTATTTTCGATGATTTCAATTTTTAACGCGCTTATTTTAAAATTATTTATTTATTTTTCTCATTGAGTTGATGTTAACATTGCTTTTTAAAAAATAAAAAATATTTAAACAAAGAGACCAAAGTGTAAAGAAAAAAAATAAGTGACCAAAATAATTTTGAGATACTTAGTCACTAAATTTATTTGGAGGGCTAGCAATTAAGAGAAGAAAAACAAATTATTTTTCTCACATAAAAAAAAAACAAAAAAAATTAGTTTGAGCATAAAAAATCATACAACACGAAATACTCTTTCACCCACCAGCATGCTCACACTAAAAGAAAAGAAACAAACAAATACACGAAAAAGTTTCTCTAACCTCCCAAAGACACACAAAACCCGTGAGAGGAAGAAATATATATATTTATCTTGTTTTATTTATTAAAAATAAAATAATATTTTTAATTTAAACTATATATAATCTATTTATTTCTGTTACTTTGAATTGCTTTCACAACAACAACTGTTTGAAGGAGCAACATCAGTGTAGCGTTGCAGTCGCCCCTCTCAGCAGTGCAGCAACTGACATCTTCCTCAGCTGTTCGTGGGATTTATTTAATCATCTTAGAAGAGCAGCTCTGCACCAGCACAACCCTTGTAACTTCATCTTCACAGCACAACATTAGCAACATCTCGGTGTTTAGTAGCTACCAGCAAACAACTGTTCTTTGTTCAGCAACAGCTGCAGTTTCCTCCTCAGCAGTTCAACAGCGGTGACCGACATCCTCTTGCAGCTCCTTCTTCAGCAGCAAACAGCCTCCCAGTCCATTGAAGCAATACAGAAAGAGCCAACCAGCTGCAACAACGGCTTTTCTCTTCGATCTGAACACAGTAGCGCAGAAACATCATCTTGCTCCAGCAGTGTCGCAGTCGTTAGCAAAGCAGGGTGCATCTCTTCTGAGCAGCAGTGCCAGCCGCCAGCTCCTCCAACACCAGCAATAGCCTTTCTTCTATGCAGCCGAGAGCGCTAGTGTTCCAGTGGCTGAGTTACAATTCTAGTAGCCTGCCCCCTGGTGTTTTTGGCCATTTGAAGTAGCTGGAGTCTCCATCAGCAACGGTTGAAGTCTTCAACAGAGCAACTTCTTCTTCGTCCAGCAGCGCAGCTTCACTCAAGCATCACCGTGGCAGATGTCAACACTCCAGCTTCTGTGAGGTAAAACTTTTAATAAACTATAGGTATCTTTTTACTATATATTTGTTGCTTCGGGTTTGCCAAAGGGAAGGGAAGAAACTGCCTTCATAATGCATTTTCTTGGTGAGAAAAACGAAGGGAAAAGGAAGCATGTTGTGCTGTACCTAAATGAGACAGCAATGGTGACTTTTTCTTTAGATTGCATGGCATGAAATATTGTTGAAATGCTTCATTTTGATCTTCTAAAAAGCTGAAAGAGAGCACCTGTTATTGTTGATGAGCTGATTTTTTTTTTTTTATGTTGCTGCCGGTCCAAATAGACCAAGCCAAGACTGGACCTGAGCCCAGCTCATGTAGCTGATCTGAGCCTATTCTTGTGTTTTTTAGGAGTGTTTTGCCAAACACGATTTTAAAATATTTGTTGTGCCTCTGATTTTGGATAAGAGCGTGTATTTTCTTTTAACACTTGTTTGTTCCTTATCTTTTTATTTTGCCAAATAAGATCTAAATAGTTTTTAAAAATTCTGAAAAAGTTTAAGAATTATTTTAAAATTATTTATGAGTACCTCACTTATTCTTTAAATTTTTCACTATTAGGATTGTAAATTTATTCTGTAAGACTGACCTAGTATTAAATATACCTGATTTTCTTTAAAATCTCATAAAAAATACAAAAAATAAAAGTTCCTATTTTGAAAAAAAAATATTTTTTATTTATGTGCATATGACCAAGTCTCTCAAAAAAATAATAAAAAATCATTTTGTATAAATAATAATAAAAAAAATTAGCATATTTAAATACAAAAATTCAAGAAAAATAGTTTTGTTGATATCTTCACATGTATTTTTAGATTTACTAATCACTTTATGAAATCTACAAGAACTTGATCTCCATTTCAAAAATATCATAAAAATTATTTTGTTTGTTTGAATATCAAGGATTACGAACTTATACATAAGATGTATTCCTAATATGAAAAGAAAAATGCAAAAAGTATGTTTTGACATTAAAATAGTTAGGTTTTAACATGATAAAATAAGAATCTCCTTATCAAAAAATATTTTTTTAAAACCTTAGATAAACCAATTGTTAGACAATACAACAACACATTAGTTTATATCAGACAGACAAACATTACAACTTACTCTAGGTAAGATGTACTAAAAGTGATATGTCCTTCCTATACATAAAATTCTGAGATCAATTAAGTTTTTTACTGACCAAAATATTAAATGACGATTCTATTTTTTTTTATTGATAAAGATTAATAATACTTTATACTTATCGCTACAACAAAGTTCTCATTTCGAAAGGATTATCACCCGAACACAACACACATGCAACAGAATAGCATTGAGCCTAAAGATTCATTAATTTAAAGTTTGTTAAAAATAACACAAATAAAAATCTATAAATTCAAACTGGATTTATTCAGTTTTAATAAATATAAAATCGAACCAAACCTAATCGGTTAGATCTTTTATTTGGTTTGATCCAAAGTTATAAAACAAAAACTCAATTCGAAACCACTGGAACCGAAGCTCATCTTTAATTACGAACAAGGATCACGAGTAATTATTTTTACAGTGAAATGGTACATATTTATTTAGGCAGGGAAATTGCTGAGATAAATGCATGGTGATGGGTGATGGTCGGTGTTACTGATACCTTCTTCTTGCTATATCCTGACAGCACAATCCTCGTCCTCACATACTTTTCAGAGCCATCAGTGAAGGCAAAACCCACATCTTCTTGCTATATCCACGCCGCACACCTATAAAGGGTCCTATCTTTTTTCATCCTACCCTGATTAATTTGTTTAGCTATTATTTCCTCTGTGCTGCCGCAATTTGATTATTAGGTTTTTTTTTTTTTTAAAGTGGTTTTTTTTATGGAAAGTCCTTTTTTAAAAAATAAATTATTTCTTGATTTGATAATATTTTTAAAAATAAGATGGAAAACTCTTTTCAATATCAATATCATGAAAAATTAACCTGAAAATAACTTATTAATATTTTTTTCAAGTTTATTAAACGAATAAAAATCAAATTTAACAGATAAAAAAGTTGAATGATGAAATTAAAAATAATCTAATTTTATAAATTATTTTTAAAAACTTAATTAGAAAATGACTAAAAACAATGACTCGAGTAAACTCGAGTTAACTTGACAAACCCGTTACTCGGGTCATGAAATCGAGATAACCCAATAAAAAATAAATTGAAATAAATTATGAAGCTCAATTCTCAAATTACATAGTATTGGAGGATGAAATTAAAAAAAAAAATGATTATAGTCAACTCAGGTTAACCCGCTAAATTCATAACTCGAGTTATAAGAAGGGGACGATTTCATAAAAAATATATCAAAATAAATCATGAAGCCTAATTTTCAATCAACCCAATGTTGAATGATAAAAAATAAAATAAAAAATTAATTAGAAAAATATAAAAAATACTCGAGTCAATCGAGATTACTTGTTAAACCTGTGGTCTAGATCATAAAACTGAGATGATCTTATAAGAAGTAGATTGAAAAATAATTATGAAGATTAATTCCTAATAAACCTAATATTGAAGGATGTAATTGAAATTGATAAATCGATTAAAAAAAGACATAAAAATAACATGATTAAACTCAAGTTAACCCGCTAGAGCCGTGACCTGAGTTATGAGATAGAGATAATCTCATGGAAAGCAAATCAAAATAAATCACAAAATCTAATTCTCAATCAATCAATTATTTAAAGGTTGGAATTGAAAAGATTCAATTCGAAAAAAAAAAACTCGAGTCAACCAAATTAATCTGTCAAATTTACAATCGGGATCATGAAACTAGATAACCTCTAAATATATAAATAAATAAAAATTATAAAGTCTAATCTCTAATAAACTCAATAATAAAAAAAAATTAAAATTAAAAAAAATTGAATAGCATCATGAGAGGAGGGGTATAATAAACCTTCTCCTCTTTTAGTTTTTTTTTTTTAATAAGTCTTTATATGATGAACCAAACTTCTAATAAAAAAAATGTCCATCAAAATAATAATAATAATAAAAATAAAAATAAAAATAAAAATAAAAATAAAAATGAATAAAGAAAAAAGAGTCTTGTATAAGAAAATATATTTTTTCTTCTAAATTTAAATACTTTGATTTTTCACGAATTGCTATTTTAGTTGCTTTAAAATTGTATTGAAAAAAACCATGTTGTTGATAAAAAAGAATTGTCTACGTTGAATTAAAAAATACATATATAAATAAGAAGAAAAATTGTAACCCAATAAATATATTTTGACTTTATAATTTAAATCATTGAGATTTTTCAAGTACTTATTTTAGTAGTCCAGGATTAAATAAAAATAGTACTTAAGTTTTTTCTAAGAAAATTAAAATTAAGTTTAAAAGAGCTTAATCACAATTTAATTTCAGTTTCATATAAGTTTATTTTAATTGCATGTAAAAAGACGTTATCAGTTTAAGAAACCGCCGACCGTTTTTTAAGCACAAAAACACGAGGTTGCCTTTTACGACCCATCCTCCACCACTCATTCATTCAATCGAGAATAAGAGATATATTAGGAGATATTCTTGGTAGACTTTATTTTTTAAAATTCTTGTTTTAGAAATATTTTTTAAAAAATTAAATCTTTTTGAAATTTAGTTGAATCTCACTTTCAAAAAATATTGGATGAGGATATTTGAAAATATAATAGCGGTTTTTGATATTAAAATTATATTTTTTAATTTTTAAAATTATTTTTCACTTCAGCAGATAAAAAATTTAAAAATATAAAAAAAAATTAATTTAAATAAAAATATTTTAAATTTTAAAAAAATATGATTTCAACACCATTTTCAAACGTGGCCTTTACATGCCCGGAGACCCATCACCCAATAACAACCAGCCACGCCACATCTTTTATTTGGCCATCACTATGGGACCCATTACAATCTGTCCGCATCCAGTCACACGTACAGCACGTGTTGTTGCATGGATCCCACGTAAACTTTCTCTTCACCATCCGATCCAACCTTACGGTCAGCAAATTTCTCAGTCAAAAGAGGAAAAACTCGATGCAGAAAATTAATTATAAAGGGCGACGGGCGGTCAGGGTGTGTCAGGTCATGCATAAAGTTTTTAAAAATATTTATTTACATAAAAATATATTTAAATTATTTTTTAATATTTTTTTATTTTTAATTTCAGCACATTAAAATTATTAAAAAACACTATAAAAATATCAATTTAATATATTTTAAAACCAAACACATTTTTAAAACACAAAACAAACAACCAGATTTATTTTGGTGGATTTTTACTGAAATTTGAAAACATTACAGTTATATAGTTTGATTATGGGTCACTGACTTTATATATATTTACCTATCTCACCGTAAAATTTTATTTTATTGTTCTGTTTGTTAATTAATTACTCTGTTATTGTACTACTTGTGTATGATATGGTCAAAATGTGACCCAATAGTATTATTGATTTGAAAATAAAAATAAAAATAAAAATTCATAACATCATGTGCTTATTGTTTTATAAAAAAAAAAACCATATTATTATTTCATGATCAGCTACTTACAATAAATATAAATAATTATTCTTATTTGACTGTTTAATATAATTCACTTAAAAAATATCAATAATTGAATTTATAAGAATTATTAATGAATTCCATTTATATAATATATAAAATACAATATTTTTTCAAAAAAGATATTTATAATTTGGTTTTATGATACATAATCTTTTTAAGAGTATTTTTATTTAAAAATATATTAAAATTTAATTAATTTTTTTTTTCATTAATTAATTTTTTTCGCATACTATCACTGTTGAAATGGCAACTTTATGTTTCTTTAAAACGTTTACACAATCATGGATCACATAATTAACAAGAGGCCAATGCTTTTCCTTAATTATCGTTCACTTCTAATTTAATTTATCAAAATCGTGCCTTTTTTATTTTTATAATAAATGGACTTCCAGACTTTTTTATTTTATTTTATTCCGAAATTGATTGTTGTCCCACTGAAGCAAGCAACGACAGCATTAGAGAATGTTTGACAATATAATGTAAATTACGTGACTTAAAAATTTAATTATTTTTGTTAAAAATTAATTTTTTTTATATATTTTATATTATTTTAATAGGCTGATTTTAAAAATAATTTTTAAAAAGTAAAAGAATTCTTTTCAATGTATTTAAACATCAAAAACATTTTAAAAAATTACTGTAACACACTTCCAAACATATATTTAATCTTGTTTTTAACTTTAGTGGGGGTTATTATTATTATTATTATTATTATTATTATTATTATTATTATTATTATTATCCATGAGAAAAAGATAACCAATGATTGTACTGGAACATGTGCCCATTACAGGAAGTGAGGAGATGCTAGCACCTTTCAGAACATTCGTGATCATTTTAACTTTCCTTACTAATGGAAAATACCACATGAACATGGAAAAAACACTAGTATTTAGAGTATGTTTATTTTTCTGTTTAAAAAATATTTTTAATATTTTTAATTATTTTTTTAATGCTTTAAAATTATTTAGATATATTAATATAAAAAATAAAATTTTTAAAAATTATATTATTTTAATACATTTCCGAGTAAAAAATAACCGTTATATTATTTTAATATAGTTTTTGCATTTGTTTTAAGTATTTTTTTAAAATATTTTTAATTTTAAAAAATATTAAATTAATATTTTATAATGTTTTATAATTTTAATATTCTAACTTAAAAAGTAAAAAATCTAAAAAATTAATTATTTTAATATATTTTTAAATAAAAAATTATTTTAAAAATCAACAAACATCCCTGAACATCGGACGTTTTCAAATAAAAAAGTTTTCGAGTTTTTTTTTAATAGATAAGACAAAACCCATCTTAGCTTAAAAAGCCCATTTTTATATTTTGTTCGACTCTCTCAGTTAAACTCAAATTGCACTGTTTCTCTATTTCTTGTACTAGATTCTGCTCTTTTCCATTTCTTTTCTCCTTTTTAAGCTCTAATTAATCACCCCCCCCCCAGAAACAATGGCCTCTATTCGTCGCCGAAAACCCGTCGAACCCAGGAACACCTCAGTACAAAAAGAGGACGAGGACGAGGAGGAAGAAGTAGAGGAGGACTATAGCAAAAACAAACACCGTAGGAAGAGTGACAAAAAATCCAAACCAAAATGGTCATGTGTAGACAACTGTTGTTGGATTGTTGGGTGCATATGCGTAACCTGGTGGACTTTATTGTTTCTTTACAACGTTATGCCTGCTTCTCTCCCTCAATATGTGACTGAGGCAATCACTGGTCCTTTGCCTGATCCACCTGGTGTAAAGTTGAGGAAAGAAGGACTCAAGGCAAAACATCCTGTGGTTTTTGTTCCTGGAATTGTAACTGCAGGGCTTGAGCTGTGGGAAGGGCATCAGTGTGCTGACGGGTTGTTTAGGAAAAGGCTTTGGGGTGGAACTTTCGGTGAAGTGTATAAAAGGTAGGCATGGATGATTGAATGGTTTTTCATTTGTTTTGACTTACTATTGATAGAATACTTTGTGTGTTTGGTATGTGCGTGGCTGTCCGTTGAAATGGAAATAGAAGTGGTAGGTATGGATGATTATTGGGTTTTTCATTTGTTTTCACTTACTATTGATAGAATACTCTGCGTGTGTTGGTGTCCGTTGAAGTGGAAATAGAAGTGGTTTGTTCTTTCAATGAGTCTATACATTTCTTTGCCAAATATAATACATGGGGTTTGTTAATTTGGAGGCGTTTAGGTGCTGAGTGTTTCATGAGCTCTGTTGATTAAGTGTTTTCATTAGGCTTTGCCTGTCATTGTTTTCATTAGGGTTTAGTTTTTTTGGGCCTCTTTTCCTATTCTTAGTAGATTTGATTTCGGCATATCACTAATTGATTTTGTGTGATGTAACTATCACGGGAAGGAATGTGGCCAGTTGTCGAGGAGACAAATTAGTTTGTTCTTGGTTGATTAGTCAACTTGTTTCCGTTTTTGGAAATCTTGGTATCAATATTTCATTTTTAAATGGCTTTCCTTTTCGCAAGACTGGTGTTTGAGATGTAGAATGGAAGAAGGTGGAGAATTATTGTCAATTAAAATTGCTTCTTAGTTGGTATTGTTCCAACTATAAATAGGCAAATGCGATGTCTGATATCATGTGCACTTATGATGAAGTCAGGTTCGATCACCTTAACTGATACTTTGAGAAAATGACCTTGCCCTTCTCCTGGTTAACTAGGACCTTATACTCTACGTGCTACACCGCAGAAAAAGAGTGAGGCAGTAGCTATCTGGAACAATAGTCTATAAAGACATTCCTAGGGGTAACACTGCCGGTCCAGATTAGATATCATTGCCAGCTTTCTCACTGTTAGTTGTGTGTGAACTTATGGAGTTTCATAAATGCCTTTTGTGCTTTGTCAGGTGATTCTTCATTTTCTTTGTTGGGTGTTTTTTAGGCCTCTCTGCTGGGTAGAACATATGTCTCTAGACAATGAAACTGGATTGGATCCTCCTGGTATAAGGGTCAGGCCTGTCTGTGGACTTGTGGCAGCCGATTACTTTGCTCCGGGATATTTTGTTTGGGCAGTTTTGATTGCTAATTTGGCACGCATTGGATATGAGGAGAAGACAATGTACATGGCATCATATGACTGGAGACTTTCATTTCAGAACACTGAGGTTTCTGTCTATTCTTTTTTAGGAACTTAAGTTTATCATTCGTGTCCTTTATGCTGGCAGAATTTATTTATTCTTTGAACCTGGTACTTTCACCTTGAATGAATTTATCTGTTGAACTCAATTAATCAGGTTCGTGACCAAACATTAAGCCGCATCAAGAGTAGTATTGAACTTATGGTTGAAGCAAATGGTGGAAACAAGGCCGTTATTATACCACATTCCATGGGTGTTTTGTACTTTCTGCATTTTATGAAGTGGGTGGAGGCACCAGCTCCAATGGGTGGCGGGGGTGGTCCAAATTGGTGTGCTAAGCATGTCAAGGCAGTGATTAATATTGGTGGACCTTTTTTAGGTGTTCCAAAAGCTGTTGCTGGTCTTTTCTCTGCTGAAGCGAGGGATATTGCAGTTGCCAGGTCGATCTCTAGCTTAACTTTACTATAGTTAATGGGTAGCAAGCTTCTTATGGCTATAACTCTACTGTAGTTAATGGGTAAAGGCTTCTCATGGCTTGTTTAAAGATGAGTGTGACTCACACGGGGAAATCATAACTTGCAGCAAAATGATACATCATCTTGAATATTTTTCCCTTAGATGATGACCATAAATATCGACCTATTTAACTCCATTTATTTCATTTTCAAAGTCTGTTCTTTGATGACATTCTGAGATGTCCTAAAGGTCTCACTCAGTAGCCTACTTTATTACACACCTTGGACAAAAATTCCTCTTGTCTGTGACCTGAAACACTGGCAATGCATGTAAACTTGGAGAAACGTAATTTGTGCATGCCAGAAATTCCTCAATTTGCATGTTAAACGGGAGAAACTTATTACGGGCAAGTATTGTGTTATGCTATATTGTGTTCTGAGGAAGTTTTTCTTTTCTTGCACTGACATCTGAATTATTGGTTCTTGAGTGGCAACTTTCTTAGTCTAATCTCTATCTATTGTCTGTCTTAGTTATTTTCTCAAGTACAAATGATAATTGGTTTGAATGATTTGAAATTTTATTTATTAAAGGCATAAACTTTCACATTGTGATATCATTGTTGATAATTTCTTTGGTAGGGACTAATCACAACTACAGTTCTAACGGGAACCACTATACTTCTTGCAAAGTATGAGATTTGGGTTTCTTTCCTTTGCCTGATTTTTAATATCTTTGTTGCTTTCTACTCATCCTATTTCAACCTTTTGTTCTTAAATCTGCTTTATCTTTTTTTTTTTTTAATTTTGAGATGAGAAATGGCTCTTTTATTGCTGAAGGACAGTTGGTCATGCTATTGCTTTCCTAGAGGCTCTTGCTCTTATGGACTTACTTGGCACAATTTATTTGATTATCTGTACACGACTGCTGGTCTTAATTTATTTATATATCTGTATACCAGCACTGGTCTTGTTTGTAGTGAATGTTTTAGAACATCCCTCAACCTGCAGGGCTATTGCACCTGGTGTCTTGAACAATGGCTTTCAGACAATGCAACATATAATGAGAATGTCTCGCACATGGGATTCAACCATGTCAATGATTCCTAAAGGTGGAGACACTATTTGGGGTGATCTTGATTGGTCGCCTGAGGAAGGATATACTCCTATGAAGAGTAAGCAAAGAAATACTGACACCCAGAAAGCAAGCCAAGATGGCCCTGAAAGTGAGATCTCTCAAACAAAGAGAGCTAATTATGGAAGGATCATATCATTTGGGAAAGATGTAGCTGAGGCACTTTCATCTGACATTGAGAGGATTGACTTCAGGGTAAGTTTATTTGTTTTCCTAAATTTGTTGAAAAGACAGCTATATCTTTAAATTTCTAGCTTATCTGTGCAAGTTTTTTCCTTTTACCATTTGACCAAATTATATTATGCAGATTTAATAACTTTTACCTTGTACTCTCTTGCAGTCAGTTTTAAGATTAGAATTTTTCATTTTGTTAACTATGACTCTGTCTATTCTTCACAGAAAGATTATACTAATCTCTCATTCTGAGTTTTAGTGCTTTTACACATCAGAATTAGCTTTTAAGAAACCCCATTCTCTTTAATATGTTTTGTTCTATCTAAACATGCAGGATGCTGTTAAAGGCCAAAGTGTTGCAAACACCTCCTGTCGCGATGTGTGGACAGAGTACCATGACATGGGATTTGGAGGTATTAAAGCTGTTGCAGAATATAAGGTTTATACTGCTGAATCTATGATAGATCTGCTGCGCTTTGTTGCCCCAAAGATGATGGAGCGTGGCAGTGCTCATTTCTCTTATGGAATTGCTGACAATTTGGATGATCCAAAATACCAGCACTACAAATATTGGTCAAACCCCTTGGAGACAAAGTGAGATTCTGTCCACTTAGTCAGTTATACATGGAAACTGTGATATGTTAGTCTTCTTGGCAGTAGTTTTGTGATGTGTTGAACAATAGCGTCTAGTCATAGTGCTTGCATACACTCCCATTTCAAAGGTATGCTTATGTATAAACGTGCCAACTATAAATAGCTATATTTTTTAAGGAAGCCAAACTATATACTGATTTATAGTGCGAATTGTGCTAAGAGATATAAACCCTAAGAATTAATTTGAAAATTTTGAATGACTATTGCGCCACTAAAAAAGCTAAATCAACACTATCAAGTTTGAACATGGGAGATTCTCTGATGTAGATTTTTTTATATATATAAACATGCAGTTCTGTTAATAAACATGCTAGTCTGCAATTGTCATAGATGCACTGTACAACATTATGTTCTTGATATTTAAGATTTCTCTTTCCTTGGTGTCACAAATCCACTTTTGAATTCCATTTTCTCAAATGTTTTCTGCTATCAAGTCTCTTGGGTTGTTATTTTTTTCATTTCTTTTCCATGATGTCCAATTACCTGATTGAATGCCCTAGTGATGAGTGTCTTACAAGGTCTTCACATTGATTGCTGATAACCCCTCACTCTGGTTTTACAGATTGCCCAATGCCCCAGAAATGGAGATTTTTTCCCTGTATGGAGTGGGCGTACCAACCGAAAGAGCTTATGTTTACAAGTTATCTCCTTCAGCTGAGTGCGCTATTCCATTTCAGATTGATACGTCAGCTGATGAACAAGATGAAGACAGCTGTCTGAAAGGTGGAGTCTATTCTGTTGATGGGGATGAGACTGTTCCTGTTTTAAGTTCAGGTTTAATGTGTGCTAAAGTTTGGCGTGGGAAAACGAGGTTCAATCCTTCAGGAAGTCGAACGTACATTAGAGAGTATGCTCATTCTCCTCCGGCAAACTTCTTAGAAGGCCGGGGCACCCAAAGTGGTGCTCATGTTGATATAATGGGAAACTTTGCTTTGATTGAGGATGTAATGAGAGTGGCAGCTGGTGCTACAGGAGAAGAATTGGGGGGGAGATCAAGTTTATTCAGATATATTTAAGTGGTCTGAGAAGGTCAACCTACAACTGTGATTGCAAGTGGTATGTGCCTTCTGATGTGGGGCCAATTTTTTTCTTTTTGAGAGTGCATTTTTCTTTTGGTTCATGCTGTTCGTCCAGGTCTTGTATTCTGGTCTGAGCATTTGTGGCAATATCCATTCTAGAGTCTTGACCATAGCTGCTACAACAGTAGACCTTTTCCATGTCCTTGTTGCTCCGTGTCCATGTTGTGGATGATGTCAATCTTCATGGATCCAGCAAATCGTGGATGGATTTCTAGCAATATTGGATCTTTCATTTCAATGTCAAGCTACTTTCTTCTGCTATTTGATTTGTGGCCAATGTTTCCTTCCAAGTTGCCGCTGCCCTATGCCTGTTGGTTTGGTGTTCCTATTCGTTGACTTTTTATTAGTGGACATCTGGGAACACGATTGAAACTGTGTTTCTTGAAAGTTTAATTTTTTTTATATTTTTTGAATTATTTTAATATATTAATATCAAAAATGATTTTAAAAATATATAAAATATTATTTTGATATATTTCCGAATGAAAAATACTTTGAAAAATAATTATTTCTAAACGCCCAATTACTTCATTCAATCTTTTAATGAAAAAATTTCAAGGCTTTGTAATGTGACCCCAATATTTTCTTTATCTGTTCTCATACTTCATGGCCCGGCTCTTTTCATTTCGTTGCCAAACAGCTGCACTCAATTTGGCGGTCCCTATTTCCTATTTGAAGAAAGTTTGGCTGAAACTTGTGTCATTTGTTTTTGTCAATGCAGTGGGAGGCTTCAGGACAATGTTAGTGATTCAGTGTTGACAGACCAGACCTTCTGTGGGTTTGTGCTTGTCCTGAACATTAGAGCTTGAAGACAACGCAGGCAATGGAAGCGAAGCTTGTTGATTTCTTCTTTGAAAGTAATTGTGAAGGAAGCAGCAGAGCTGGTTACAAGTTAATGGATCAGTGGATATAAACTGAATCGCAGCTACTATCTTTATTCTTTCTCGCTCTTGATTATTATTGGTTAATATTCATCAACTGCATTTGTATAATTCCTATATCTGTGTTCTTACATATGAAAATGTATTGAAAGGAAGTGATGGAGCTCAGGTGACTTGTCCTTGGAACTGTAGTTCACGGTGGCTATATATGTGGGAACCATTTCTAGAGCTAAACGAATCCTGATAAGGATTCTGGCATGATGAGGCTGTTGTTAAAGCTGCAGAAGATGCATAATCGAATTGAGGACGGTGAGGTTGCAAATTTTGGATATTTTAAGATTGAGATACCATGTGAGGAAATTCACGTCCATCCCTGGTATTTTTCTAACATCTAATTGTCTTAAATATATGATATTTTAAAATATTACATTGGATACAAACACGTGGAAAATATGTTGTTTAGGAAGAAAAATAAAACCATACAAAAAAAAAATATATATCATCGGAATTAGGGGGGCTGACAGGGGTAGAGCCTGCAAGGAGGGGTTTTTGTTTTTCCAGCCCCTTCTTCAATAAATTAGATTTTTAATTTTATAAATAAAAAATTTTAAATTTCATCCCCCTAAATTTTTTAATTTTACTGTATTTAGAACCTGTTTGAAATTGTGATAGTGACTGTTTGAAATTATGGTAGCGATAGCGGTTTAAAGTACTTTTCATTTAAAAATATATTAAAATAATATTTTTTTTTATTTTTTAAAAATTATTTTTAATATCAGCATATTAAAACGATATGAAAACATAAAAAAATTATTTTTAATAAAAAAAAATAAAATTTTTAAAAACATAATTTGCACCGCGATTCCAGTAGATAACCTAAAAGTCTCTCAGTGCTAAGCCATAAGCTAAATTAACATGTGCAGTATTTGGTAGTTTTTTTTTTTTTAATGAAACTAATATAATTATATGTTTTGTTGAAGTGAAAATAGGTTCTTAGTTAGATTTTTCAAAACAAAAGCTTTTATAATTTTCTAATCGTAGGATGAATTATATTGACACAAGATTTTAGACACAAAAGATCAAAGATTAACATGGAGTTGAAAAAACAAAATAATAATAATTTTTTTTTATACCAAATAACTTTTTTCTTACGTGCTTGGTAGTTTTCTTGAAATTATTTATGGAATTTTGAAAAATTAATTTTGAGTATTTTTGAAAACACAATAACCCTAAAAACTTTGGCCCTCAATGTTCTTAAAAAAAAATTACTCCCTCTAAAAGTTAAAATCTACCCGAGTTAAATTTAGAGCTTGCTTGAAAAGTGTGATAAATATTGTTTTTCTAAGTATTGTTTTGCTAAAAAATACATTAAAATAATTAATTTTTTTTATTTTTAATATTATCATATCAAAACGATTAAAAAAACAATAAAAAATTATAATTTGAGGCTAAAAAGTTCAAAATTTTTTAAAAACATAATTAGACTATAAAATCAAATAAGTTCTTATGACTCGTTTGACATTGCGTTCCATATAGAGATTGGGTAAAATTTGAAATTTTATTTGCTTAAAAATAATTTTTTTTTTTGATATGTTGATATTAAAAATATTTTTTTAAAAATAAAAAATGTATTATTTTGATATATTTTCAAATGAAAAACATTTTGAAAAGCAACCGCTACCATATTATTACACACCTCTTCAGTGTATGTTTAGGATTGAGGTGTGGTGAGATGATGTTGAGTTTTTTTGTAGGTACAATACTCTTAAAGCACAAACCACATCTCATTAAAAGCTAAAAATACATGTTTTTTGTTATTTTTTTATCCCACAAAAAGACCCTAACCACACCTCAATTGCAACACACATTTAAACATTTAACAGTGAAATCTTGAGACACGTGACTTGCGCTACGCCGTGGTCTTATCAAAAAAAATTTTAACGTACAACATGGATGTTTAGGCAACTATAGTATTTGTAAATAAACAATAAAAAACCCGATGTTTGAGTCATTAACTTGTCTAGATCCAATAAGATCAAATAATGTAATAATTTGATTTAAACCATTGACAACAATAGCAGATGAACTATAAAAAAAATAGTTGATAACAATTAATTAAAACAAATGAGTCACCATTATCATACCTAAAATAAGAAGAAAGAAAATAACATTGGAGACTCGTCGTCATTCAACCATGGACAATGCCCACTACCAGAAGACCTTTGCTGGGACGATCTAAACCCCACTACAAAAGAGTGCATGACAACATTAAAGAAACTGTATGGGTCACTAGAGCAACATCGTAAAAAGAAAAAAAAAAGAAGTGATCATTTGCCTATATTCAACCAATCAATTATATTTAACTCAAGAATTAAGTTTATCTATGAAAATAAACTTAATAAAAAAAAAGTAAAAAGGCACAAAAGAACCCAATCAAATAAAAAAACAAAGGATACCGAAAGTTGGAAAAAATAGAGCCCAATTTTTAATTAAATAAAGATCAAAGGATAAAACCGAAAAAACATTAGCTTTAAAAATTATTAAATAAAACAAATAAATCTTGAGCGAACCCTCTAAAGTTTGGTTAATTTTCAAAACTTACAACCTATAAAATCCTAGATCAAAAAGCTAAAATCCAAATAAATTAAAAGTTGAAGGATGAATTCGAGTAAAAAAAATAATTTTAAAAACTTTACAAAGAAAAAAAACAATCAAAAGAATAAGAATGAAATCTAATAAGAAAAAAACAATGGAGAGAAAAATCAAAAAAGAAATTAAATAAAAAGACTAAATCTAATAAAGCAAGAACTTGTTATAAATAGCAAATAAAATTTTAATTTAATAAATTATATAAAATAAAGAAAAGAATAACCAAAGGAACTTGGCCTAAATAAAAAAGAAAAAGAACTTTAATGGTTAATCTGAAAAATTATAGGGTAAGCACAAAGATCAAGAAAAAAAAAGGTAAGAATGGAGAAGAAAAAAGGATTGGTTATCGGTGACAAATCAACAAATTTATTTATGCATGCACCATTTTTTCATAGAAAATACATCGAGATGTATTGAAAACAACCCTAAAAAGATAATTTTAGCATTTTAAATCAGTTGCACGCATTGTCCTAAGACGTCAGAGTTGGCACGCTAACGCTTGCACATGCTTCAATATATTTTTTTAATTTCTTTTTATTTATTAAAATACTTAAATGACTCATCCAAACTCATTAATTATAAAAAACTAGCAACAAAATAACACAAATGCCCTTTAACTTAAAGGTTAAATTATTTGACATCAAGGACGCAATGCCTCCCCCATTGTCAGTTATTTTTTTTATTCTAATGGTAGATATATTATTTTATTATTCATATTTCTATGAAAATACAAAAATAATCCTTAGTAGAAGCTAAGAAAATTATTTTTTTTAAGGGTAGTGATGTAAATTAACTATATAATTAAAACATAAAATATCTCATATCCCTAATTAATTTTAGAACACTAAAATTGTCCTAATGCAAAGATTGTTTCACCTTAAATATTTTGCTAAAAGTTTTTTTTTTAAAAGGCCAAGGAGGAGAAAATACTATTTTCATTCATAGTTTTCTCCTTTTCTTTTAGGTTCCCCCCCCCCCCCCCCACCAAACACTCCCTACATTCGTATATACCTGATCATTCCTCCTCCGTTTCAATTTTTATCACCACCCTCTGTATTTCACATTCTCTTCAAAATAACATACCCAAAACTCCCTCCCCCCCCTCTCTCGATCGATCACACCGAGTCCTATCACTTCCCCTCGCTAATACATGTATATACACTCTCCTCTCGTGATTTACGCTCTGTGATCAAAAACCCTAACTCAGCGAGTCCAATCCCCCCCCCTCCCCCACTCGAGTCGTCGACGCTGCGTCAAAAGTAAATTACAGCTTAATTAATTAAAGCTTATTGCAGGTAAATGACGATCGTTTTCGTAATTACTTCCGTGTCTCCATTGATTTCACACTTTCAGTATTTTCAAGCGTACTCGAATCAAATAACTGCTTTAAGTTTTGAATCATAATAGTTTAATAAGCAATTTGTGTATTAGGGTTACTTTAATTCAGCCTTTTGTTTATTTTCTGGTTAACAACTTTAGGGTTTTATACTGTTTTATTGTCTGTGTGTTGATTTTTGTGAGATGAGATGCATAAGGGCTGTCAGATTGACTTGTGTTGCTGCTGAGTTCTGATTGTTAGGAAAGGGGAATTTTTAAGACAACTAATGTTGTCTGTTTAGGGTGTCGGTGTGTCGCTCTAGTTGCAGGGATGATGATCTTTTGGATTAAGAATTATCAAGGGTCTGTTTAGACTGGTTAGAGAATGCATTCTTATAAAAGAAGAAATCGTACTGGAAGTAAGGGGGTAAGAATTCCAGAAATGAGAGGAACGGTGTGACTGAGTTTCAGAGCAACTGAGCTAATTAAAATTCTTATTGACATGAGGCTATTCTAGATTTGTTGAAATGAGTAATGTAGTTTCCAGTGTTGGGTGCTCCTAGTTTTACTAAGTTATGCATTGGCACTTGGTTACATGTTATACTAATTTAAAGGTGCGTGTTTAAGACTGAGATAATAACCCATATTGCTAAGATCACTAAATGAACAGGATAACACAAATGAATATAGCCTTTTGAAATTGTCACATCTTGTTGGTGGTGGGTAGTATCATGTCAGTTATGCAAGTTTAGCACCAGTAACTGCATGGCACCTGTGTTACTAAACAAGGTGTTTGGTTCAAACTTGTCAGGGCTGGGTAAAATTATATCTCTATGTTTTACTCCGTCTATGGCCATATTGCTTCCACATGTTTGGAAATTTTTGGCGTACCCTTTTCCCCTTAAAATCTGTTTGTTACTGCATCTATATGTGCTTTCAAGGTATCTATACTTATCTTTGGCGCCACACTGTAGTGCATTGATTTGAGCTGACTTTAAACCTGTTTGTGTTTGTCAGAGGAAGGTGCTGCTGTTGAGATGAATTTGCAACAGGCTATGCAGCCCAAATCTTCTGCTAATGGTTTTGGTCGTCGGAGAACTGAAAGAGATTGGGGGACAAGGTTTGAAAATAAGGTGCAATCTGGAAAAGCACACACCAATAGACCGAGTAATGCAGGTGGGCTTCCATGGCCTGAAGCTCTTGTCACTCTAGATTATATATTCCAATTCTAACAATGTTGATATAGGTGCAACTGGAAAAGTTGGAGTTTGCGAGAGTCCTTTGCGTGATCGGCTGGTATATTTAACAACCTGTCTTATCGGCCATCCCGTGGAGGTCCAGCTGAAAAATGGATCCGTATATTCTGGAACATGTTACACAACAAATGCTGAAAATGAATTTGGTAAGTTTTGTCGATTTAGTTTAGTTGAAGAGATTTTACACTTGTTGTTAACTGTGTTGTAAATTGATTCTAATTATGCTCTACTCTCATGTGCAATCCTGTGTTTAGTCTATTTCCTTCTCAGCATTCCCTTGCTTTTCAATTTCAGCAATAATTTTGAAAATGGCTCGCTTGATAAAGGATGTTTCTCTCCGAGGCCCAAAGGCAGAGTGTGTCAGCAAGGCTCCATCAAAGACTTTGATTTTACCTGGAAAAGAAGTTGTACAAGTTATTGCGAAGGTTCTGCTGCATTTCCTTTCTTTTATATTCTGCATCCTCAAGTATGGTCTCTTCTTGAGTGAAGTTGATTTTCAAGTTGTTTACATGTGGTTCTGAATGGAACCCTTGAGATGATATTTATTGGATAACAAAGAACAAAAAAGGAAAAAAACTGCATTTGATTAGCTAGTTAATGTTGTAGAGGACAAGTTGGTTGTGTAAGGCTATATGGATGTTTATGTTTTTGCTCTTTGTTTAGTGGTGATTTAATCAGGCTTTATGATATATGATGCCAGGATGTCTCTGTTACCATAGATGGGATGTCCAATGAGCTCCAACAAGCAAAGCAGCAAGAAATTATGATCGACTCCTTTATATCACAGTCACGACTTGTTGAAACAGAGAGAGAGCTGGAACCTTGGGTCCCTGACGAAGACGAGCTACAATGCCCTGAATTAGAGAACATATTTGATGGCCATTGGAATAGGTTGTTATATTAAGTATTTCTTTCCCCAAATTTCTTGGTAATTGTTCTACTGTTTTTAATCTTCTCTGGTAGAGTAGAATTTCAACTGACTGATTTTTTACTTTGCTATCAGTGGCTTGTATTTTTGTGAATTAAATTTGTTTTCTCGCAGCTTTCTAATCATGTTTTTCCATCCTCTTCCATTTAAATTCATCACAATTATAGTATTAATTTGAACTGGTCAGCAAGATATCATAGAAAACCTTATTCTGGAACGATTGCTTTCAATAGATTACATCCCCTGAATGATGTCTTTGGGAAGTGTGTGGACATATTCTCTGCTGTCCCTGCTTCTTAACTATGGTTAGGTTTTTCAGGATTTGATTAACTTTATGAAAATAGAGGTATTGAAGTTCAGATACAGGTAGGCTAAGGTTAAACCTTCTGTGGTTGATACAAATATATAATTGAATTGGAACCCAGTGTCACATAGACATTGGAGTTCTGGCTTGTGCTACCAATGATAACCCCCCCCCCCCCCCACCTCACCTTTCTCCATTGATATATGCATCTTAAAATTTCTTTTTGTTTTTTTCCTTGGTGTTTGTAATTTCATAGCATCCCCATGTTATTTTTATTACTGATTTGAAACCTATTTTTGTTTATTGGCATATTAGGGGCTGGGATCAATTTGAAACAAATGAAATGTTGTTTGGAGTAAAAAGCACCTTTGACGAGGAACTTTATACAACAAAGCTGGAGAGGGGTCCTCAGACGAAAGACTTGGAAAGGGAAGCATTGAGGATAGCAAGAGAGATCGAGGGTCAGGAAACAAGAGACCTTCACTTAGCAGAGGTGAGGTTATCCTAATGTTATTTTCTGCTTCTATTTTGGTTTATTTTTTCTGTAAGTTTGTATTACTTCTTTTGTCAATTTATCCAACAGGAAAGAGGCATCCATCTTCATGAAAGTTTTGAGGTTGATGAGGAGACCCGATTCTCTTCAGTCTATAGAGGTGGAGCCATTGATGATGGTGGGCATGAAGAACTTGATGATGTAGTGTTGAGTTCTCTCAACAGTGAAACTTTTGGAGGGCCATCTGCCTCTTCCATTAAGAAGTCTGCTGATTTGACCCATGCAAAAAGCAATGTTGGGACTCGAGTGTTATCAACCTCTTCCTTGGTATTTTCTCAAATAATCACTTTCAGTTTATGTAGATATTGTTGTTTAGCATTTCTAATCAGAGCATATTTTTTACTTGCTTTATAATTCTAAAAATTATTTTTAGCATATTTTCAACATGGAGCACTATGTAATTTATTTTAAGCATCCCTTGCCTGGTAGTTAGTTTTGATTTATGTTATTTCTTTTTTAAGGAATTACTACTTATTGTCATACTTGTACTGTATTTCTATCTTTCTTTTCAGGATGAGGTACAATGTTCTCAATCAAGCACTTGTGCAGATTTGCATCATCCAGGATCTCATGATCATGCTGCAAAGCTGGCATCAGAACCTCCTACTAGTTTGTCCACTTCAGATAGTGAAAGCAGGTTGTTACTATTGTATTTAATTCAGTATTTCCTTGATGATAATTTAAGTTGCATTTCATTACACGAAAATGGTTTTTGGGAGGACAAATGAATTTGTCGTGCTGTGAAATTCTTGAATTCCATTTGTAATAGGGCCCAAGAGGATCGACATTTTGAACATGGAGAACTTGACAGCATTAAGGAGCGTGTAGAAGAGAAGATGGTGAGTCAAACTTTAATGACTAATTTTTTTTTTGCTGAGAACTTGGAAGAGAGCTTTATTAGTTGTCTTTAATTGTGATGCCTCTAATATAAACTTGTTCTTTGTTTCTATTCATCTAATTACAGCTAACTGAGGATGCTCAATTATCAAAAGGTAAGGGTGAGTCAGTAATTCTGCAATGCTTTTACTTCATTCATTCATTTAAGTTGTAGTATGAACGTCTTTTATTATGAAGTCATTGCATTAACTTGTCAAAAAATAAAGTGAGTTATGGAAATGTCATAAAGAAACAATTATTTAAAAAATTTGTTCAGTTTACTTTCTTACATTTTTCCAGCTACACTTGGCCTATTTAGTGTGGCAATTTTTGCATAGAAAAGTAGGGTACTTGTTAGAGAATAATATAAATTATATCTTGGGGTCTCATCTAATATCTTAAGCTTTTGAGTTTAAATGATTCTTTGACAATACCTACGGTAATGGCATATGGCGCATTTTGAATTTCTTCATCTTTCAACAATCATTCTATTTTTTTCTGTAGATTCTAAGTCATTGGATGACAAGAAAAATGAATCTGATAAAGGGAGGCTATCCTCTAATACCACTGCATATACCCCTTCATCCCATGTCTTTTCAAAAAATAACAAAAAGACTAGTTCCCCTGGCCAACTGTTAGACGGTGCGGCATCAGCCAAGGGAGCTGTAGAAATGCAGCCAGTAAACTCTCGTGGACGACCTGGTAGTTCCGCATCATCAAATTCTGACCGTGCAGGTGCCTTGCCAGCTTCTAGTTGTCCTGGTTTATCACCAAGCTCATCAATGGGTTCATTATCTTCTGAGAAGTCAACGTTAAATCCCCATGCCAAGGTTTGTTTGGTTCAACATTGTATATATGAATGGATATACTTTCTATTTTTCAGCAGTAGCACAAGCACATGGAACATACTCTATTTGTCATACATATGAAGGGTACGGCATATTTTAGAATATATTATCTATAGTTCTCTGACACTGGCTAATATATTTGAGTGTTCTTTGTTTCTATTTTTTTAATTTGTTTATCAGGAATTTAAACTTAATCCCAACGCCAAGAGTTTCACCCCTTCTCAAACACCTGCTAGACCCCCTTCCCCAATGTCAGATGGTTCCTTCTATTTTCAACCTAATCTTTCTGCTCCACCACATATGCATGGGATGCCTGTGGGAGTCGGAGTAAGTACTGACATGACTTTATTGCTTCTAAGATATAACTTGATTGCTTATTTGTTCTGCCTTTTGTATTTAGTTTAGGTATAAGAAGAGCTAGGTTCAGTGATGCTTTCTTGTGTCTTTTTAGTCTCCATACTGTGGTTGGAAAACTGATGGATGATTCTTTTTCTGTAGAAATGAACTAAAAAATAATAGTGAAAAATGTAAAACTGATTTATAATATCATTCTTGAATTATCTTGATTCAATGGTGTGATTCTATCTCTCAATGCTTACAAGTACTCTGGGAATGGTGATTATGTCCTTTAGATGTAAGAATATGTATTCGACAGATGGTATGGGTGGTTCTTTTTGAACTTTACATCCAATTTCAGTTATCAGAAGTGACTAACTTCCAAGATTTTGCAGCCTGGACCTTCATTCAATGGGCAACAGCCTGTCATGTTTAATCCTCAGGTTACACCATTGCAAGCTCCACAAGCATATTTTCATCCAGGTGGACCTCAGGTACCATATTTACTCGTGTTTGAGGTGATTTTGGGATTCTTCAGGGCATGTCACCTCAATGTAAAATTATTTAGATAGTTATCCAAATGTACACACACACACACACACACACATATATATATATATGACTAGTTGTATACATGTAACTGCAGTTCGGGCAGCAGATGCTTCTTGGCCACCCTAGGCAAGTCTTGTACATGCCAAGCTACCAACCTGTAAGCAATTTCTGATCTTTAATTTTAATAGGGAGGACCTGTCTTGTCTGTTTTTTTTTCCTTGCTGCATAATAATGAGTGCTCTATAAGAAAGACACTGAAGCTGGTTTCATCTGCATGAGTGGGGAGCTACCATATTTCCGAAGTTATATTGAAATAGAGAACAGCGTACATAATTTGTTTTAAAGAAAGCCTAAAATAGCTATTTTTCCATTTAACAAATAGAGAAATAGAAGCGATATTTGAAGCTTATATTTTTTTGAGAAGGACTGAATTCTGCGCATCAATTCACTAGTCATGACTTGGTATGATGTGGTTGAAGATTTAAGGAATGTTTTATTTAATTATCTTTTTCCCGTGGAGGAGGATATGTGGTGGTGAAAGATGAAGGAATGCAATGCATTAGGCATATGCAGTTGGGGTGGAGCATATTTCTATTTTCTTGAAAATGGAATGTAACTTACCTTCCCGTGCATATGAGGTCACTGGAACTGGCCAACTTATGTACATTATATTGTTTCCATACAGGAAATGCCATATAAAGGACGCGAGTTTTGAGTTATTGACTGCTGTATCAACGGTTTCGTACTCTGCACATTAAGAATGGATTTTGAAGATGTTGATTGGAACAATTACTGGGGATTTAAGTCTAGTGTCCATGAAGATTCTGCAGTTCTTGACATGCCAAGTTGGGGCGGAGGAAGTGGATTTGTTCTGGGATGTATCCTTATGACCTGTGTGCCTCATTTATACTGACTGGATTGTTATTTTTTTTGTCTTGTACTTATTTTGACTGTTTTCTTTCGATAAAGTAGTTTTGGACCAAATAAGGTGTTAAAGTTTGTGTATTGTTTATGTCCGTGTATATTTAGGCAGTTGCATTGGGCGATTAAACTTCCAACTCAATGCATTGACATCTCATGCCAACCCTAAATATCTGGAAAAAGAATAGTTTTATCTGTTCTTTGTTTTATTGGAACAATAAAGAAAACGGTTTTTTGAGCCTTTGAGGTTTGGCTCAGGTGGTTGGCTGGTAGATTTGTGTGTGTGTGTGTCGCATATCTCAAGTAAATTTGACCCGTTAAATCCCTAAAACCCAGGAGTAGTTTTCTAGCATGTTCTGTGTAGGCCGACTCTCCGAAATATGAAAGGTAGAAAATGGACTGCAAAATTCTCAGACTACTGCAGGCCTGCTAGTGTGGCTGATTGTTGTGTTCAAGTATTATTTTAGAATAAAAGAGATGACGATAACTAGGCGATGAGATGAAATAAAAAGATTAAAGATAATAACGTGTTTGGTTTTGAAGTATAAAATATAGCGATTGTTTGGTTGATGAATGAATTTATTTTATCTATGTATTATCATAATCTAATTAATTTATTTTAATTCTTAAGATTGATTTTCCATATTAATTTGATAAAATAAAAAACGAATATATATATAACCAAAAAAATAAAACAGGTGGTGAATTCATTGTTTATAAGAATAATATTTTATTTTTTTGTTTCTGTACTTAAGTTTTTTTTTAATTAATCATTTAACATTGGATTTATGTTAAACTTCATAATATATTTTAAATTTTATGAGATTGTCACAATCTTATGATCGAGATTGTTGATTTAGTAGGTTAATTCTAATTGATCAATATTTTTTTATTATTATTATTTAAATTGATTTTTTTAATGTTATCATTCTATATTTGATTGTTTGGGAATTGAACTTCATAATTTATTTTAATTTATTTTTTATGAGGTTATTTTATTCTCATAACATGAGTCAGGGATTTAGAGGGTTAACTCGGGTTAATATTTTTGTCTTTTTTTTAGAATCGATTTTTTTTTTTAATTTTATCCTTCAACATTAAATTGATTAAGAATTGAGCTTTATTATTTATTTTGATTTTTTTATAAGGTTATTCCAGTTTCATGACTCGGGTCACAGGTTTGGTAGGTTAACCTACGTTGACTAGGGTCATTTTTTTAAAAAATTTTATTAATTAATATTGGATTAATTAGAAATTGAGTTTCATAATTTATTTCTATTTATTTTCTACGAGGATTATCACAATCTCATGATTCAAGTTGTGAATTTGACAAATTAACTTGGGTTGACGTGAGTTGATCCAATATGTTTCGGTCTTAATATTAAAAAAAAAATATCGTATTGAATTTTTTTAAAATTAAAATATATTTTTACTGGTTATTTGAGTTGTTTTTGAACCTGCCAAGTTCATCAGGTTATATTAGATTCTCTACACAATTTATTTATTTTTTTAATAGAAACCAAGTTACAACGGCTTTGATATTTTTTGTGTTAAAAAATATTTAATTTTTTATACGAGCTAATAATCTAATGTTTGATATGCACGTGTATGCATGTGTGTCCGCGCGCGTTTGTGATAAAACATATTTAAAAAGGAGTACATTAAAATATATATATAAAATATCTCGGCTTGGAACCCAGGCCAATTTCTATTGGTTCAGAATCAAGTCCAGACGCCGAGGCTAAAAAAATTAATAGACAACGTGTCATTCATTTAATGAACAATGAGTCATTTGTCATTGTCTTCTCTGACACTTACTCACTGGAATTTGGACATATTGTTGATTTCGATAAGCACTTAACGACCATTTAGGAAAATAATATTTTCGGTCTTATTTTCATAAAATAAAATACGAAAACACTCCACTCAACGTCATAAATACAAATATAACATTAAAATCACTTTCAAACAACTAATCAACACACCAATTTAATTTTAGACTAACTTCAAATCCATATATCTTCTGAATTTAATAATAAAATTATCAAAAATAAGTGTTTATAAAATCCTTACGAAAGTAATCTTGTTTGGTTATTTTTTTTCTCATATTTTTTATGATTTTTTCTTTTATATTTTCTAGTTTTTCAAATCTAACCGTGAAAGTTAAATTAATGGTTGAAATATGAATGTAAGGATAAGATTGAGATTATGGAATGTTTACAGGGATATTTGTGAGAAAAAAAAATTAACATGTTATATTTATGTTTTTATCTCTTCTTTTTAGATGGATAGAAAACTAGCTAAAAATTATAAAAAATTTAACTTGATTATATTTACGTTTCTGTAGCCTTTGTCCCTTCTTTTAGAGGGATAAGAAATTGGTTAAAAATTATCAATGAAACAAAGAGAAAAATCCATTTTTGTCTCATTCTCTAAAAATAAATGTATTTTTGGTTTCTCTATCTTTTACAAACATCAACCAAACACCACCCAAGTGATTTTACTATTTCCAAGTAAACTAGTGAATAAATTATAAAAGCAAATACTAATTATTGATTGATTTAATGAGTTGGTGGAGCCATTCATAGTTAGTAAGTACTTCGTACCTCATGGCATTTCTTTATAATTTTCCTGCAAATCTATGAATTAGTTAATCAATGAAAATATGGATAATGATATTGTTAGTGTGTATGGAAAGTAAGATATGTAATTTGAGAAAAAATAAATGGTATCCATAAGGAATACCGGATTATTTGCTTCTAAATGAGAATGCTGAATTAATTGGTAACCAAGACAGGTTGACCAGATTGAATGGTATTCATAAGGAATATCTTATTATTGGCTTCCGAAAGAGAATGTCAGATTGATTAACAATCAAGATTGGTTGACTGGATTTAATGATATTCATAAGGAATACCAGATTATTGAATTCTGAATGGGTTGTCCATATTGATTGACAACCAAGATGGGTTAACTGAATTGATTAACAACCGATATGAGTTGGTTGGACTGATTAGTAATCAAGATGGATTTCTAGAGTAATTGATGGTGGTTATGAAAGAATATTGGAGTGTTGGTTTTCATGCTGGGATACCAGAATGATTAATTATATAGTAAACCTCATGAGATTGTTTGGGGAATGAGTGAGTAAATGAAATAACAGGGTTAAATAATCATAAGAATGATTTAAAATATTGCCTAAATGAGATTTCTTAATGTTATATTAATTTATAACTTGAGACTTAAATAATGACATTAAATTTTGTCACAGGTAATCTACAGGCTCAATAAGAATAGTTAATAATTGTTACCTTAGTTTAGATTTAGAAAATACGGACTACCATAATGTATGATCTAGCTTTTAAGGTTGTAATTATGGATATTCTTTTTACGTAACTAATTATTGAAATTTATAAGAACTAAAGTTGTAAATGGATATTATGCATGACATTACATTTTGTATATAGACAATATAACTAATTTGACTTGTATATCGGTAATGTAGATTTTATTATAATTAACATGTTGTTTTATAATATTATTGTCGATGTGAAGATTAATAGTCAGAAAAGTATTATGGATTGATGAGATCTAATTAAGGAATGATATATATAAGGAGATGAGATCCAGAATGAGTGGATGGAGAATAGATGGATGGATTTTGTATGAATATGTGGTTACAAAGTGTTTTTGATTTTACTTTATTGATGTCGACATTTGGGACATCTAAAATACAAAAAATAATTTGTGTTAAATTAATGTAATACTGAAAGATAGAAACTAATCAAAACTTAAGAGTAACGTCTTGGTATATCCAGTCAACTGATTGAGTTCTAAATAAACCGGTCGATTAATAAAAAAAATTACATTGTTTGAGGATTTAGCATGAAGGATTTTATACTCAAATATTGGAGATGCTACAAAAATTATTCTTCCAAAGGCATTTTTAATATAAAAAATAAGAGATCATGAGTAGAATGTTTTTTCAGTTTATTTTGATAGAGAAAAAAACTAAAGTTTGAAAAGCTAAAAAGATTTTTCCTACACACACTTCTAATTTATATATTTAATAATTATTATTTGTAAGTTTTAGCTAATCTTTAAAGGAATATGTTTCTTCCATTTACTTGCTAATATAGGATCTCATTAATGACATCAATCCTGAATATTATCTTAGGCGTTAGTGTCTATATTATTCTATAATTAACAAAACACTAAAAGAGCTTGGCAATCCAATGTTTATTTTATTGTACCGCTCACCCAATGACACTATGAATTTACATAATGTTATTTTTTTTACGGTCACAATTTTTTTTTAATTTGATCATTTCATATAAAAATGATTCAAGATTAGGCTTCATGGTTTTTTCAATGAACTTAAATTTGGGTTCTCACGGATTAAAAAAAAATCTTATCAGTGGGTTAATGCTTGATTTTGTGAAAAATAATTCATTTTTTATTTATAAAAAAGTTATAATAAAAGGACTACAATTCAAAATAAGGGGGAAATGCATCTCTTTTTGTCCTTAAAAGGGAAAAAAAGAAGAAATCATTTTTGAAAACTAAGGTGAAAAAAGATTAAAAAAAAAAGGAATTCTACATGGGTTATCGGAACCACACTAGAAAAACATCATCACCATATCACCATGTGTTGATGTGAAAGGGAGCCTTTGTCAAGATGATTTCAATGACACCAAAGAAAGATTTAATCAGAGTTCAAAAGAAGTTGCACGCGCCTCCATTACTTGGTGATTCTCCTCATGTATTTGTGCTTGTGTTACACATGCAAGACATTTTTTTCTCTTCATTCAATTTAGTTTTTGCTTATCTAAAAACTCTTTAACTCAGTTTTTAATTTCATCTCATTGAGCCTAATGAAAGCCTAATTAGAAAGAGAAGACGAGAAGGTAAAAAAAAGAGATAAAATGGCCCAATTGATTTAGTTTATTGTTGTCATGTTCATGGTCTAGGATTACGAGTTTGACACGTTAATTTAAGTTAACTTTAATGGATTAAATATATTATCATTTAAATATAAAAATATAATTTTTTTTTTAAAAATGCTAGCAAGAATGTTAATGACACCTTGAAACTGAATCCATTTCGTAACAAGACCAACATAACTAGCTGTATTTATTTTACTTGTATATTAATATTTTCATTAGAGTTAAACAAGCATATGAAATAATCTTAAGCATCAATTATAATTCAGTAGTTTGGATTTGAAATGATTTTGAAATAAATAATTTAAATTTCCTCTTAGAGAGAAATAACTAAAATAACTATTAATTGTAGAAGATTTTAACCAATCACTAACTTGGTGAAATGAATTTTAATAATTGAAATATTTTTCTCATAAATATTTTTTTAAAAAACAAATTATTTTTTTAACGAAACAAATAGAAGAAATATCATATCGTGCAAAAAAATATTTGAAATTACCTTTGGGAAAAATTCTCTGTCTAACTGACATATCAACATAGCGTTTAAAAATCTCCGACATGTCGTTCAATGCTTGTCCGCAGCAAGCATTGAGCTGTTGCTGTTCTCCTACAAAAGCAACGCCTCTTCAGTAAGTCTAAGCATTGTTTTTAAAATTACAAGTTTACTCATAAAATTATAACATGTATTTAACATATAAAATCAAATTAAAAACTTAAAAACTAGTAAAATTAGATTTAACTTGTGTAAAATTAGCTAAATTAATAAATTTGATAAACTCGATTTGATTTTACGAGTTTATTAAATTTATGATATGAACAAAGCCAGATTCAAATTTAATTTTAAAATGTTTGCTGATCAGTTTTGCAAGATTGAACATATTTTTCAAACCGTATATTGGATAGAGCTAAAATTTTACATGAAAATATTAGACACATGAAAATATATTGTGGTAAATTTTAAGGTTAAATGGAGTTCAGGAACATACTATTTTAGAGGGTCAAAGTTAATAGACGAATATTGTCAAATATATAAAACTAGACCTTTATATACTGTTTGGGACATATATGGAGCTACCACTGGAATTTTACTGCGATTAATGGTTAGCTGGAAACTAGACTGAAGCTTTCCAACCATATATCGTAGGTCCAATAAAGCATATAAACAAGAGAGAACAATATATTTTAAATTATGACTCAAATATGCCAAAAATATACGAAAATTAGAGATTCGGCCTACATGAAAAAATTTTAGCATGAGAAATTTTTTTGTTATTCTATTCTATTCTATTTATTTAATTATTTTTAATTTAATTTTTTTTTTCTAGTGTATTAGAAATTATTTAGAGGTTTATTTTATTATTGAATTTATGTTAGTTAATTACTAGTTTAGACTCATTAGCTTGCAGCCCGAAAAGAGTCTATTAGAATTTATTGTGATAAAAAGTTAGAAATAACCAAGTTGTCATCAGGTTTATTTGTACTTTTTACCATTAAGTGATTTCCTTGTATTGAAAAATTTTATTTTGAGACTTTTTATTTCTCCATATTATTAATTTATTGATTTATATTATATATCTTTCTCATTTTATTTAGATAATTAATTAATTATAATATTATTGTCTTATTTTATTATATATTAATGGAATTTATTTTTTTAACTGAAATTATTAAAATATAATTTTTAATTATAATTTTATGATTTTATATTCAATTTTGAATTGAATTTACTATCCAAATTTATATTGTATTTTTCATGCGGTATTATAAAAAAACGTTTTTAACAACTGTAGACTCTACAGTGTCTTGAAAAGCCTAAAATCACAGAGAAAGAAAGAGGGTAGAATCAATCACAATCACAAGAGAGAAGAAAAGGAAAATGGGTTGGATCGGAGACACCGTAGACTCCATTAAATCGATCCAGATTCGGCAGCTACTCACCCAGGCCGTCAGTTTAGGTCAGTTTCTTACTGATACATTATGTAATTCCTTTTTTCAGAGTTTGAATTTTGAACTCATTTGGTTCTTTAAGAGAGCGATTGTTTATGCTTTTTATCGTTATTTTTTTTATTGCCTGGTTGAATTGTGCATGAAATGTAGTGCCTGGTGGGTGAAACCGCCGTGCAGTGACGATACTGAGAAGGGCTTTAATTTCAGTTGGTTTCAAATTTGGAGCTTTAACATCATAAAGGACTGAAATTTAGGAGCTTAATGTAGTCACTGGATTCATATCGAATCGTACAATGAGCTTAATTTGTTTTTATTAGCGATGAATAAACCATAAAACACCAGATGCAAAATTGCCTGAGAATTTTCATTTTTGGACACTGTACTGTCTTTATATGTTATCAGTGAATAATGGGTTTAAGCATTTGAGGCTGACTATGATTCTGTACCAATTGGGTGCTTGCCATTTAATCATTTATTGAAAACAAACTGCGGAATTATTGCAATCTGTTAATGTAAATGCTATCTCTTGCATGGTTCAATGCAATTTTCGGTTAATTAAGCTAAATCCCATTCTACTGTAATTTGTTTATATTAGTCTGGGACAGGGGTTGTGGTTGACATGACTAAGTGTTCAAATTTCCATTTTTTTCTCAATTGAAGAACCTTTCATGCAAATTCTTAGTCCCTTTCATAAAATGAATAGCATAGAATAAAAGTAAGCAGGTAATACCTAGATTCTCTAATATTCGATCTGTTGTAGGTCCTTAATTATGTAAGCTAGATAATTCAGTTTATGACATTGAGTACTCCTGTTACATTTGTGATTTGTTTGCAACTGGTTAAGTTACCTCACCTCCACTTTGACACTTTAGATAGCATGCCTTATTGAATTTCAAATTTTCAAGCACAATCTGTTCGACATTAGAGAAGAAAACTGCAGTTCTAGAGAACTCTGTGCTGGTGTTTTGTTGTATTCCTTCTGCTAGGATATCTGGTGTTTTGAACCTTCTTCTTTTGGCTCCAGGAATGATTGTTACATCTGCACTGATAATATGGAAGGCATTGATGTGCATCACTGGCAGTGAATCTCCTGTGGTGGTTGTTCTCTCTGGAAGTATGGAACCTGGCTTCAAGAGGGTAAGCAGACTAACATGGGAATCATGGGAATTATTATTGGTATAAGATGATCTTTAATCAGTCGTGTTGTCTCATTCTTCACTCTTAATTCGTTATCTAAATACATGATAATATACACATACAGTAACAATAATAAAGGAAGAGACGTGCATTTTCCCCTATTTTGTCAAGAATGGAGGATCAGAATCATTTCTATCACCAGTTTTCACAATTATGGAAGCTGAGATTGAATTCTTCCTCAGCCTTGATGTTTTCTCAGCCAAATGACCTTGTCTCTTGGAGGCTCTGAAGAAGTCAAAAGTTACCATGTTGATTTTTGTGAACAGTTACCTGTATATATGTAGGGGTTTTTATGACAAAATGTTTACCCATCTTCATGCATTCCCCTTGTTTTTTTTACCTTCTCTTTTGAAGTTCTTTGATTGCGAGCACCTTTTTACAATTTAGTGGTGGTGGCCAATTTGTTTTTGGGAATGCTTTGTCTTAGCATAATACTCTTGGTATATCCTTGACAAGAATTACACACTTTTTCATAGGATTTTCATTTTAATTAGAAAGAATGGAGAAATTGAATTGAATTTACATTTTTTAACCATTCACAAATAATGTGGACTAAAAATATTTATTAACATTGCTCCTCTATGCTTGAATTTCTCTCTTGTTATTGACCTTGATAAAAATTGATTCCCCATTTCTTGTACATAGATATTGTAACTATTTGCATTATATGACCAATGCTTCAGGTTAAGCATAAACAGTGGCAACACGAAACCACATTGTGTAAATGATTGATTTGGATGCAATGGAAGACTTACAGGACACCATTTGCTTGTTATTGATGTATTTAATTACTCTGCTCCTTCTGAATATTTCCAATGAAGTCTAACATCAATCTTCAATTAGCTAGTTGATTTAGTAAATTCATTTTTGAATATTTCAGGAGATTGTTGTAGTAATGCTTCATCTAAATATTTGCAGTATGAAGTTCTTCTTAGTGCTTTAACTGTTCTCCTTGGTTTCAGTGATGATAATACTGTTTCTTTGCACTTGAACTCCTTTAATCTATAGTATTTGATCAGACTGCTTGATTAATTATATTCACTTTTTGCAGGGTGACATTTTGTTCTTGCACATGAGTAAAGATCCTATTCGCACAGGAGAAATTGTTGTTTTTAATGTTGATGTAAGTTTCAGATTTTATATATATATATATATTGTTTGCATAATATTCTTGGTTGTATTCTCAGTCTGCTTTTATGTAGATTGATGAGGCTTCCTTCTGTTTTCCAGCATCTGCTTTCTTTTCAATTGCTTTGAAATGAGTTTTTGGTTTTGTGACACTATAACTCTATTATACAATCAATTTTGACTATAAAAATATTTGGTTTTGCAATATTGAGTACTACAGTCGTATAACTTGTATGCTTGATTATACTGATGGCTGAAGTATTTAGGTTTGGATTTTATGGAAACTGAGGTCCAATGTTCTTGTCCTAAGTGATATGCTTGCGCATATGAGCATGGATATCAGAGGAACACATTTGGTTTTAGGGGCCTTCTGTTTGTGAAGATTTTTCATGTGCTTTTATTTATGGCTATTAAGTCTGGTTTGAGATAACTTAACTCAGTTTTACCCTTCTCTATTATTTCAAGCTTAGTTCTAATATTCCTATGACATTAAAACATAGTTTCCTTTATCAATAAATAGAAGCTTGCAATCTTATGATGGGAGATAATGGGAAAGGACCGTCAATTGATTGAACAATTGCATATATCAGATTATAAGAAGTTCTACCATGTTGATTTTACCTTTATATTGGTTGAAAGATGGAGTTTAATAATTTATTTTAATTGTAAATCAGTTATACGTGAAACAAAATTTTGTTTTTCATGGAAAACTATTATCAAGTTTTTACCATAACACTTTAAAAGGCAAATGGATGTTAAAATATAAATCTAGCATATCAATTAAAAAATGGTCTGTAATGTGATGTAGTTTTGAATTTTCAGTTGAGTGATTATTTGGGGCTATAGTTCAATACAAATTTTACAGATGTTCTTTGATGTTTTGTTTGTATACTTGTAATATTTTCTCCTTCAATATTTGCTCATGTTTTGTCATGCTTCTGCTTCTTTTCCCCATTAATATGCTCATTTTGAAAATACTTTTTCATTGATCAGGGTCGTGAAATTCCAATTGTCCATCGTGTGATTAAGGTAAAGATTTGGCTGACCTTACTGCACATTTAGTTTAATGCCATATAACTACTTTGGATAAGCTGGGTGCCACTACATGTGAAACAACAAAATTGAAGTTATGCATACTGGATGCCAATACCAGTGAGAGTATATGGGTTGTGTGTGATAGTTGGGTTGGGAGGAACATGTCCTTTGTTTGCCTATCAGTTAAACACACCTCAAGTATGTGGAAATGGATGTTGACAATGTCCTCCATTTGCCAAGAAACTACCAGGATAAATAAACTATGTTGTATAGTAGCTGATATGACCTCCTTAACCTGATCTCAAATCGAAATCTTCTTTCATGAAAATAAGGGAGAAAACTAAAAAGCCGTCTCATCATTAATTGCAAACATATTTTAGTCAATTTATCATCTTACTGCTATGTAATGACATAGTTTTAATTTTTTTACAGGTCCATGAAAGGCAAGATACTGGGGAAGTTGATGTCCTCACAAAAGGTGTTGGCTTCTTCTAGATATTATCATTGTACAACCCTTCTCAATGTTGAAAATTTGTTTATGATCTCACAAAATTATCTTTTGTTGTTCTATTGAAAATCCTGATATACTTAAATGATACTTTTTCCAGGAGATAACAATTATGGGGATGACAGGCTTTTATATGCTCAAGGGCAGCTTTGGCTTCAGCGGCACCACATCATGGGCAGAGCTGTTGGGTAAAAAGTTTTGACTGTAACTCTATCTTCTTTTCCAGGATTTGTTTCTTGTGTCATGCTTTTTAGTACTCTTTTCCCCCCCATAGTTTTAGAACTTGATAGTATCAAGTAGATTCTTCATGTTGCTTGCTTTCATTTTTGCAGGTTTTTACCTTATGTTGGTTGGGTAACCATTATAATGACTGAAAAGCCTATTATCAAGGTACTTCTTCTCTGTCAATCATTTGCCACAACTGAAATCTTGTTTCTTGACTGTCACTATGATACAAAATAAAAACCCTGTTTAATTAATGACCTTCTTTCTTTTCTTGCAGTATATTCTTATCGGCGCGTTGGGATTGCTTGTCATAACTTCAAAGGACTAATGGCTGAAACAAAATTCAAAAGCTGCAATGTAGTAGTTAGTACCCATTGTCCTGGCTTTTCCTTGAATGTATCATTTTGTTAACCATTTTATAAGTTGGACAAAAGAAAGAGTTGGTTTATTTGATACATTAAACTGGTAGATAATCATGCACCACGAGCATTGTTTTGTTAGATATTTGGTTTAACTGTTCCACGTTTACTGCTTACGCCCAAGTCCCTCGACATTTTAAGCTGAGATGCTGGAATGAAAGCCGAATTAATGAAATGAGTTGATTCTGAGTTTTTCAAGTTAATCTTTCTCTTCACAGCCGATGTTTTTTGTTTTTATACTGCGATTTTCATCAGATAAGCTTCATCGGAGCATTTTATTTTCGAAATATTCAATTGTTTAATAAAAGGGGGAGCTGAGTTTGGCTTCACCGTTTTTATTGCTAGAGTTCCTCAATAGACTACAAGTCCATTGGTAATTGAATTTAGGGAGAGAGCAACTTGTCATTTCTCCCGCCTTACCAATCGCATGGAATTGATATATTAGAGCCGCCTGTTTCAAATTTGATTTTAAGGTCTTTTCTGAAGAGAACCCTTGTTGTTCTTAAAGCTGTCAGCACCTTCATAGAACAGAACTGCAAGGGGCAAAGCCAACCTGATGAAATTGAAGCGCCTTCATGCTCTATTTTATTTATTTTTCTGGAGGACAATTTTAGTTTAATTCTTTTGTTTTTTTCTTTGGATTCCTTTTATATATATATATATATATATATATATATATATATATATATAATGATGACGACGACCATAGTTTTGAAACCCAACCCAGTAATTGACCCGATCTAATGATCGGGTCACATGGGTTGACTCGGATCAACCCAAAAAAATTAATAAAAAAAGAAAAGGTCAACCCAAAAAAATTAATAAAAAAAAAATTATTAATCACAGGTAGGGGTCAGTTGAGGAGGAGCTCATGTGAGCTTCATTGTCAAATTGACTTAATGAGGTGAAATTTATCTTCCCCTCTGATTTGAAATTTCCTCTCCTTTACCCCAAAAGATCAAATCTTTCAATTAATTGATTAGCCTTTTCAAGCTGGTGCAAGGGCATTTTGTTGCCAAAGTAGAGGCGGGTACTTCTAGTAATGAGATCCTGACATCCAAACCTTCTCTTTACCAGTAGCATGAATAAAAAGAGAGAGAAGATGTGCAGATCAACTGTTAGGAAGAAGAGTTTTGAAGAAGAGGTAGTCGATTACAAACCTTCTTCTAATGAGGTTGCGGTAAATGAGCCGAAAAGTGCTTTGCATCAATTCCAACGAAACATGTCTAGCATGCCCCTTTCAAGCTGAACATGGGAATGAGAATGGGAATGGGTAATGATGAAGAGGAAGGGAAAATGAAGATTTTAGATGAGGATTTGGAAAGGCTATTTGTTGAGTACTTGTTAAAAATACGTCGAGGCATTTGTTGGAGATTAGATCGTACAAGACTGCTTTTGCCTTTCTCTATTAAGAAGGGAGCCGGGTCTTAACCGGATTTACCTGGGTCGATCGAGTTCCGGGTTGATCCACCGGGTTAACCGGGTTTCTCCGGGCCAACTTCCAGACGAGTTTTTACTTAGATCCGGACCGGTTTTAGGCCCGAGTTCCGGATCCCGGGTTGATCCGCCAGACCAGTTCGGGTTTTAAAACTATAATGATGACGGATCGTTCAACAATTCTTTCTTTCCTTAATTTATTAAAATGAGTGTACTGATCGTTCAACAATTCCTGACATTCACTCATTTTTTACATCTTAAGCACACCTATATTCCAGTCGCATGTTTTTTTTAAATTTGATTTTTTTTTAATTTTAAATTGATTTTTTTAAATTATTTTGATAATATAAAAATATTATTTAATATATTTTTAAATAAAAATCTATTGCTACTACTCATCTCTGTATTCGTATAGTCTTCTTTGTAGTGGAACTCTTTTCCATGAATGAGTTTAGGGTCAAATTTTTGACACGAAACAAAGCCCAAATCCCCTCATAACCGTTCGCAGACACACGGGCTTACCATCATCTTCCCAAAACACTAGGCAAAAATGCAAAAATCCTAACTTCAAAACCGAACCCCCACTGTCTCCGTTAAAGAGCCAAACCTCACTCTCTCCCTCAGATCCACTCTCTCTTTCTATTCATATTTGTTTCTATAGCCCTACTCTCTCTCTCTCTCTCTCTCTCTATATATATATATATATATATATATATATATATATATATATATATATATATATATCACATGAAACAACTATATTCATATACAGCTCCTTTTTGTTTAATTTTTGTTCTGAACTATCTCAAGTTTGGTTTTTTTTTTTTTTTTTGAGTTTTCATCCCTTTTGGTTTTCTATTTGCCACACGGGTTTTGATGATTTCTTCAACTCGTTGCCTGGGATCATGGTTTTAGCATACGGGTAATCTTCTGTTTTATAAAATTCCTCTGCGAGTTTTCCATATGTCGTGGGGATGCAATTTTATTTAGATTTTTGTCAAGCTAGTCTCTTGAATGTGGGCTGGCTTTTGTGTTTGTTTGATAGAAATCCTCTTTTTTTCTGGGTTTCTTGTTGAATGGATTGTGAAGATTTTTTGACATTACTGCATAGAATCTTGAGGTTGGGACATGAGTATGTTTCAATTTGAGGAAGAAATCAAGATATGCTCTCTCTGCGGGTCACTCGCAGATTCCGCAACTTTGCTGCTGCCGTTGCATTAACTCATAGCCCTGCAGCTGTATCTAATCTCATTCAGAACCAAAACCAGAAGCCTTTGGAGGAACCTGCACTTCTTAAGCTTAAAGCTGAGAGAGACCCTGAAAAGCTATTTAATCTTTTCAAGGCCAATGCTGAGAATAAGCTTGTTGTGGAGAATCGGTTTGCATTTGAAGATACCGTTTCTCGCTTAGCTGGTGCTAACAGGTTTGATTACATTGAGCATTTACTTGAGCACCAAAAGACTCTTCCACAGGGTAGGCGCGAAGGGTATATGGTGAGGATTATAATGTTGTATGGAAAGGCTGGAATGATAGAGCATGCTATTGATACTTTCCATAATATGCATTTGCGCGGATGTAAAAGGACCGTTAAATCCTTCAATGCTGCACTCAAGGTTTTGACTGGAACCCGTGATTTAGCAACAATTGAGACCTTTGTCAACGAGGCCCCAAAGAAGTTTGATATCGAGTTTGACATATTTTCAGTTAACATTATTGTTAAGGCTTTATGTGAAAGGGGTGTTTTGGATAAATCATATTTGCTGATGGGAGAGATGGAAAAGTCAGGGGTAACGCCAGATGTCATCACATACACCACACTTATATCGGCATATTATAAGAATAACAAAGCAGAGATTGGCAATGGATTGTGGAACCTTATGGTGCTTAAGGGGTGTTTACCCAATCTTGCAACATTTAATGTTAGGATTCAGTATTTGGTCAATATAAGACGGGCATGGCATGCCAATGATGTGATGCGTTTGATGCAGAAAATTGGGATTGTGCCCGATGAGGTTTCATATAATTTGGTTCTAAAAGGCTTCTTCCAGGTTGGTAATCTTGAGATGGCCAAACTGGTGTATTTTTCCTTACGTGGCAAGGGGCATAAATTTAATGTTAAAGTTTACCAAACAATGGTTCATTATTTATGCAAGGGTGGGGAATTTGATTTGGCATATACAATGTGTAGAGACTGCATGAGAACCAACTGGTTTTTGAATGTGGATACCATTCATACACTGCTTGAAGGGCTGAAGAAGAATGGGCAGCTTAACAAGGCTAAGGTAATCTTGACTTTAGCCCAGAGGAGAGTGCCACCTTTTCCTTCAAGTTATTTGAGTTCCATGCAAGCTGTATTGTCTAGAAGTTGAATTGGGGTGATGGAAATACTCAGATAAGCCTGATTCTGTAACACTCAGCTTGACAGCAGGGACTATTCTTTTCATTATATCAAACAATACGTTCACAGAACAAAATGGACATCATATCTTCATCCTTAACATCAAACAGGGGACTTCCCCTTTCTTCAATTAATTGATTTTAGCGCCTTGATTAAGTTCCTGGCGAAATGAAAGTTCTAAACTTATAGTGGATGGTGCCATGATTCCTGTAAGTTTTCAGGCATTTTCTTCCTTTATTATTGTCTGTTTCAAATCCAATGATCTCTCTTTCTAATCTATGAGTGTTGGAGCATGTGCTTTTTGGACTTTCACTGTGTCAATAATCACTCTACTTACCGAAAATCAATGTCTCGTGCCATCTTTATTCACCTCTATCTACGTGGATTCATGACATTTTTTAAAATCATCATGCAACTTCCTCATTGTGTGGTGCATTTATTTATGAATACGACCATGTCTTCTGCCCTGACTTGTATGTTAGGCAAATTTACATCAGATGTGTTATATAAATTGGCTTTCAACTAAAATTTTGATTTGATTTTTCATTTCTAAGGTGATGCCTTTTTTGTGAAACTTTTGCAGCTTCATTTGACTAAGAGTTCGATAGCCAGCTGAGATCTTTTTTATATCTATTACTTAGATGGCAACGTTGGTAAGCATCAAATATTTTGCACATTTTTGTTTCTTGGGCTTAGCAGATGCATCAAGTTGATTTGTGGAACTTACTGCTTCATTGTTCTAAATGCCTTCTATTTCAAATTTGAACTTTTGTTAAGTACATCACTGTAAGCTGATAAATGTTAAGAGTGATGGCTGATGTTTTGATACAATTTTTTTTTCTATTTTCATTGTTATATTGGAGTATGTGATATAGGACAGCTGGAGGCTGTTTCAAGGCTGCAAACTGCGACGTGAATAGTAATTTTAGGGTTTGAGGTGATCTTTCGATGGTCAATAGCATAGGACTGACTGGGCTAGAACTAGTGGATGTTTAGTAATTAAATGGAGGTTGTTTGATGGTTGGAATATGGGAGGATTTGAATTGCTGGAAATTGTAAAAACTATTAGCCACACTAAAATGGTTTCTAGGAGTCACATTAGAGGATAGAAAACGAAGCTTCACACCTAGAGTTCTTAGGAGTCACACCTAAGAGAAGATTGAGTTTCTGGAATTTTTATTCATGAACTGATTCTTTCTGTATTGAAAGATTACATAACCTTTATATAGAGTTCTTTGGACTTATCTTCCTATATAAGAAAATATTAATAATCTTATTTAAAATAGGGAAAACGTAATAAAGCTAATTACTCTTAGGAATCAGGACTAATAAAATACTAAATAGAAAATAAAATCTAGAACTATAGAATTTCCAGTAAATCTGGAAATTTCACAAATAACCTTGTCTACGAAATTATACTAGAATACAATAATTTTGCTTCTTTTGTTGTCACACTACGAGTAATAGCTGCCGTGGGTGTTAGTGGTGTTGTAACCCATTTTTGGGTCCCCCTATAAAAATAAAAATATATAGCCGGAAGAATTAGAAAAAATAATAAGAGGTGGGAGCGCTCAGAAAAGGATAAAAAAAATTGATGAAGGAGGTTCAGAATACAAGGAGTGAAATTTTTTACAGGATATACTTGAATGATGAGAGCCCTGTTAGAAAAGAAAAATTAATTTTGAAGAGAAAAGGCCAAAATTGGATGTTTATGGACTCAATTGGATTTTATTGAAGGTTTAATTGAATTTATAGAGGTTTTGATTGCAAGGAAAATTATTTTTTAAGTCAATTTAGGCTTTAATTGGAAGAAATTAAAGTTCTGAGGTCGAATTATAATTTTTGAGAGTTGATTTGGTTAAATCAGGGGCTTAATTACATAAATATTGAAGTTTAATGGCCAATTAGGGACTTAATTGAGAAAATCCGAAACCAGGGATCAATTTGGAAAAGGTGTGTAAATAGGGGGGCTGTATTGGATTGATTCAGGGGCCTAATTGAAGAAATTGGAAGTTTATTGATCAATTAAGGGCTCAATTGCATAAATCAGAGGCCAAGGACCAAAGTAAAAATCGCGGCCAACTATGGGGGTGGAGACCGAAATTGGCAAGGATGCAATTGAATTAATTCTTAAAATTAAAATTACATTTGAGGACTTAATAGAACAAAGGATAAATTGAGGGCTGTTTTGAAAATTGGCGCGTTTTGGCGCCTTGTGGAATTTTAAATGAAACGGCGCGTTTTGTCTAAAATGACGCCGTTTCAGGTTTAAAAAAAAAGAAAAAAGAAAGAAAGAGCAGAACGGTGTCGTTTTGAACGACACTGTTCCTCTTTCTTCTTCCCCTGAACATGCAGCGGGGAAGAAGGAAAAAGAAGCTTTTGTTTAAAGTTTGTCGGGCCCTCTCTCGCCTCGAGCCCACCGACCAACCCGAGGCCCCACGCCGTTGGACCACCGATCGAAGACACCGGCCGACCACCCGCCGCGCGCTTGCCGGGGGGCCGAACCTCGACAGTAGCACCCAATGGCCGACCCGGTGTCGCAAGACCCGCTCCCATGCGCAACGAAGAAGTCCCACTCACTTGGCTCTATAAATAGCACCCAACACAACGCAAAAAGGAGGAGGAGGGAGAACGAAAAAACCCGAAAGAGAGAACGGAGAGAGGAGAGAGAAAGGGAAAAGGAAGAAGAGAGAACCGAAAGAAAGGGAAAGGAAGGGGGAAAGCAAACCAAAGAGGAAGAAGAAAGGAGAGAAAACGAAAGGAAAAGGAAACGGAGGACAAGGGAAGAGGAAGAACCTCCCTCTCCGCCACTTGGAAACAAGCGCGACCTGCGTCGTCCATGAGCCACCGGCCTCCGCCTCCGGCGGCACCGACACCGACACCGCCTCCGGCCCGGCGGCGGCCACCGCGCCACCGCCTCCTCCGCGCCAGTAAACTTTCCTTCCCCCTCATTTTACTTTTGTCACTGCGTTTCCTTCGCATGCGGAACGTTCCGCATGCGAAGGATGGGGGAAAATAATTCCCCCCCGTTGGTTTCTTGTCTTTGGGCCGGACTTGTTCCGCCCGGCTAGTTTTGTTGATGGGCCAGGGCCGATCCCCGGCCCGGAGAGAAATACCAGATTTTTGTTGGGCCGAGATCGGCCCAACACTTTTGGGGCCGAGTCCGGCCCGGTTCGTTAAATTCCAAATTTCAATTTATATATTATATATTATGTATATTATATTGTGTTTTGTATTATTTATATATAGATATATATATATATATATATATAATTTAATTAATTTCTTCAAAAATTATTTCAAAAAAATGTGATTTTATCTAATTTTATTACTGTATTTTGATCAATATCGGTTTGTATTTTTATACTGTAAAGATACAAATCCGGTATTAAAATACCCGGTTTTCGTCAAGACAAAAAAATAATAATAATAAAAAAATGTTTTGTTTTCATGCATACGGCCTAGTCTCTCCAATATATATATATATATAAATATTATAACATCATATTTTCATGCAACAAAGGAAGTTTCAAAACAATATATGTATTAGCATGCATTTTGGCTTTAATAACCAGTTTATTCAAGCCATGAGAACTAGGCCAATATTTCAAAAATTCTAAAAAAATCTTTTTGTCTTTTAGTATTTGGGATTACGAATTTATATGTAAAACGTATTCCTGATATTAAAAATATTGTTTTTTTACATAGACGTTAGAACAGTTAGGTTTTACCCGATAAGATAAGGACCTCCTTATTGATGAGGACTTTTCTTGAACCATAGACGGACCAACAACTAGGAAACACGAGACCTTGAATTTTATCAGACAAATAAACAATGCAGCTTACCTTAGGTAGGGCGTATTTGGGGTGCTAATACCTTCCCTTTACGCAACCGGTCCCGTACCCAATCTCTGAGACCAGTTAGGGTTCCTAGTGACCAAAATACTAGGTGGCGACTCCCATTCCATTTTCTACCAAGAACGTCACTGGGCAGATATGAGACCCTTTCAAAGACCAGATAGAAAACCTACCTGTTCTCACCTAATAAATAGAACTTGTCCTTAGGATATTTATCTTACGTTCATTTGCATCATGATTAATAATGTTAAATTCATCACGCCAGGTTTTTGAGCCGAAATCATGACTAAGTACCTATCTTTCCAAGAGTTTGGGCAAGAATCGAGTTGACTCAAGCAGTGAAGGAAAATGCCCAAGAATCGATGCTAGTAGGTTGCCTTGCATTACCAAGATAAATCACATGGTAAATGACTTGGGGAAGTTAGTGTCTATTATGGAATATATTGATGAGATTATTTTTGAAAGGCGATACGGGAGAATTGCACAACTAATGAGGTTACCCGTACAAAGCGGCGGCAATCAAAGCCCTACTGAATTTTTGGGATCCTAGTTATCGATGTTTTACCTTTGGGAATGTCGATATGACACCAACTTTGGAGGAATATGAAAGGATTTTAGATTTCCCTAACAACAGCCACAAGATCTACCTCAGGCGAAGATTTGAAGACACAGCTTCGGAGATAGTCGGTTTATTAGGCACTGGGAAAGATTAGCCAATGTAGAGTCGCCGATGGGGGTTTCAAATGGAAGGTCATTGAAGCTCGAATGAAGAAAAATGCTGAAGAAGGCAAGTTGGGAGACGAACGATACAGGTTGGTGGCGTTCGCTGTTTTTGGACTAGTACTGTTCCCGTCCGAAATCGGAGTCATCAGTTTAGAAGCAGCAAGTGTTTTCATAGAATACGAGCGCGACCGGATCCATCCCTCGTCAGCCATTTTGGGAGAAACCATGTTATCACTCAACCACTGTAGAACGCATGGAAAAGGAGCCATGAGATGTTGCATCCCTATGTTGTATTTATGGATTATCAGTCATATCGAAACACCTAGGGACATCTTTAACAACTTTTGGTGGTTTGACTTGAGACCGTTAAAGATTACCATAGATGAGACTTGGAAGAACTGGGATGAGAAAGCATGGATAGATAAATATGCGGCATTGCCAAAGAGCAATTTTAAATGGAAAGCACCATGGATGAACAATGCCATCTGCATAATGAGTCATGGAAGCAAGATATGGGTTCCTTTGATTGGTGTAACCGGGTACATCGATTCTGCGCCCGCCACAGTAACAAGCGGTTGGGTGGAATGCAAGACGCACCAAGAACTCGGGTTTAGCCGATTTCATCGGTTTATTCAAGCACCAACCCTTCCTCGAAGAGATAGAGCTTATCCGACAAGATTGGGAAAGACCCCTGATGGTAAAAAGGGAAGAAGTGAGCACATTTGAAACATCATTTAGCCAAAATTATGCAGTTTGGAGGAATGAAGAGCTTTCTGAAGTAAGGGGTTTCTCCATACCAAAACATCCAGAATCCGCAATAGAGCAACCAAAAAGGAAAAGGACTGATATTGAGGAAGAGTTGAGAAAGCAGCTAGAACAATGTAGAATTGATCTCAGCAAGAGCAAAGAGCAAAGAACAAGCTGTTAGAAAATCAATTAGAAGAAGAAAACATGATGAGGGTTTACTTGAACCAAAGTAGTTGGAAAAACAAGATAAGCAATTAACATCCTTAAAGGAATGGCGAGAAAGGGCCGAGGTAGGCTGAAGAAATAGCAAAAGCGGTTCAGCCGAGTTAAGGAATCGAATAACTCAATATGACGAGCTGGTTAACAAGAATAGGCTCACAGAAAGAGAGCTGGCTAAGAGATCAATAAAAGGCAAGATGAAGGTGGATAAAGAGATAATGGATTCCTTGAAGAAAGAAAGGAGCATTCTTTTAAAGAAAGTAGAAGTTGAAAAAGAGAAGAATTGGCTAGCCCATCTCGATATAGAAGAGGAAAGAAGGATCAGAGCTTAATATATGATGCAACTGGAGGAAGAAAGAAGTTCAAGAAAGGCTGCGGAGTCTGATATGAGAGATTACCAGAAGAGAGCCGAGTCTTCGAAAGGGAGGATGGTGGCTTTACAATCTGATATTGAGATACGAGAAGAAGAGTTAAGGGAAATGAGAAGCCATTACTTCGAGATAGAAGAGGAGCTGAGTAAGGCTAAGCAAGAGCGTCAAGAATGTCAAGACTACATGGACAACTTTACAGTTCAAATTAACTCCAAAATAGCCGAGCTGGATATCGAAAGGGAAGAACTACGAGAGGGTGAGGGATAAGTTGGCACGGTTAGAGGATATGGTTTGAGTATTGGAAAGAAGTAATGAAGCCTTAGGAGCCAGCAATGAAGTGATAATCGCAGATAACACCATGTTCCATGATAAGATAAGGCATATAACGAAGCAGGTCGAGCAAGCAGCCCGTTATGCGGAAAGGTTGCAACAACAAGCTACCCAAGTTGGAAATGATGCTTCAAAATATCGAGAATATATGGCGGCCATCACCTGTTTTATTGGGGACTTAGCTAATAGAGGAAATGCCTTTTAAGGATAGCAATGTATAATGCCCTGTTCTGTTATCACTGTATGAGCGACTTCTATTTATAAGAAGGCCATGACCTATCTTTCTTTCTAAATGTGTTTTGGTAAGCTATTATGATAAGAACTTAGCAAACCCTCCTTTACAGTAATCGGGTCAACTCGGAAATCTTGCCTAAAGGATTACGAAAGTCATGAATCGACTTTAAGATATACATTTGCACGAGCATCATATTTTCATCACGCATTTGTTTTTAATTCATCATATGCACGCCAGATCGTGAAACATAGGTCCCACATCCAAAGTCCACAACACGCGATCTAGATCGAGAATGGAGAACGAAGAAAGAGCTCACTTAGAGTCACATTATCGACCGAGTTGGAGTCCGTAAAAATGAAGTTTCTCGACTAACCGACTTACTCGAGCGGCTTTTAAGAGCTAAGAATGGGGAGGGAACATCGGCACAAACAGCCGAAGGAGCGCCAAGCCTCACATCCCTCAAGCATCTCAAAACCGGGGGGCAAACTCGGCCAATGAACAACATTTTGTGCCTATCACCCCTATCCAGCCAATTCACGCTCCAATCACCGTGGACTTAACAACGGAGGGAGTCCCGGATAATAGGTCTCCCAGTTTGATAGACCAAGACAAGCTATTTGCTCTAGAAGAAAGATTAAGGGAAGTTGAGGGTAATGACTGGTTTGACCCTATGCGAGCAGCCGAAGTATGGTGCCAAAAGATTTTCGAATACCAGAATTCATTAAGTATACCGGTTTGGAATGCCCAAACACTCACCTTCGATCCTACGCAACAAAATGGTGGAAGTAATCCGTGATGATAAATTGCTAATCTATTTCTTTCAAGATAGCCTAGCGGGATCCGCTTTAAGGGTACATGAGGTTAGACAGTGTCAGGATCAGGAGCTGGAGGGACTTGGTGGAGGCTTTCCTTAAGCAGTACAAGTTTAACATGGAGATCGCTCCTGATCGAGCAAGTTTAATGTCAATGGAGAAAAGGAGCCAAGAGTCAGTAAGGGCTTATGCGCAAAGGTGGAGGGATGAGGCAATGCATGTCCAACCCCCTTTGATAGAAACGAGAGATGGTGAGCTTGTTTGCTAATACCTTCAAGGCACCTTATTATGAGCACCTAATGGGTAGTTCCTCTCAACATTTCTATGATGCGGTACGCATAGCCTGAAAGGATAGAGCAAGTGATTAAAGGCTGGGCGTATAGCGGTGCCGGTGGAAAAGAAGGGTTTTATTGGAAGAAAAAGAGAAGGCGATATTAACAACTTGGAAGGCGGGTATAAGGGCAAGAAAGTAGATTCCACAATCCACAAGTACCTACCTCTCAATTCTCACACATGAACTTTAACCAACCTTTTTCCCCTAATCGAACAAATAACCGAGTCAAACAACCAAAATCACTACCAAAGACCCCATACAAGATACACTTCGAAACAACTGCCGCTACCCATGCCTTTGAAGGACATGTACGCCAAACTGTTGAGCATTGGGCACATAGCTCCTATCCCTACACTACCATTACAACCACCATTCCCAATTTGGTACAAGCCCGAGTTGACTTGTGAGTATCATGCGGGTAATCCCGGGCATGGGATTGAAACCTGTTACGCTTTTAAGAAAAGATTGTTGGAGCTTATTAAGATAGGATGGGTATCCTTTGAAGACAAGCCCAATGTTAATTCAAACCCGTTGCCTAAACATGCCTCAAGTAGTAGTGGAATAGGCATGATAGAAGTTGGAAATCAATGCAAGGTGTTGAAGGTGTCTATGGAAAAGATGTACGACATGTTAGTACGATCAGGATTTCTAGAGGCAAATGTGGAAAGCCATTCGGAGGGAAGTGGTTATTGTGAGTTCCATGGAAGAGATGGACACCATATTGAGAATTGCATCGAGTTTTGCGAAAAGATTGCAAAAATGTTAAAAATGGAGCAATTGAGAATTGAACCCATGGAGAGCAGGGGTGAGGTGAGTATGATGGAAGGTCAAGATGAGATGACAGGAGTATGGGTCCAACAAACAGCTAATGGGCCCCCAAGGCTAATCTTGGTTAAACCGTCCTACACAAAAGGGAATCACAATGCCATGCCTTATAATTATGGTTATGCCTCTAACATTCGAGCTTCTCTTCCTTTGTTCCAGACTGAGATAAGTGGTCGTTGCTTTACGCCTTAGGAGTTGAGGAAGGAAAAGGGTAAAGAAGTGGTAGATCTGGACAAAGCACTAGAAGTTAATAAGCCGGTAACGGAAGAGGAGTCGAATGAATTCTTGAAGTTGATCAAGCATAGCGAATATTGCATAGTATATCAACTAAAGAAGCATCTGGAACAAAGGAAGAGAAGCTCGAATGTTAGAGGCATAACCATAATTATAAGGCATGGCATTGTGATTCCCTTTTGTGTAGGACGGTTTAACCAAGATTAGCCTTGGGGGCCCATTAGCTGTTTGTTGGACCCATACTCCTGTCATCTCATCTTGACCTTCCATCATACTCACCTCACCCTCGCTCTCCATGGGTTCAATTCTCAATTGCTCCATTTTTAACATTTTTGCAATCTTTTCGCAAAACTCGATGCAATTCTCAATATGGTGTCCATCTCTTCCATGGAACTCACAATAACCACTTCCCTCCGAATGGCTTTCCACATTTGCCTCTAGAAATCCTGATCGTACTAACATGTCGTACATCTTTTCCATAGACACCTTCAACACCTTGCATTGATTTCCAACTTCTATCATGCCTATTCCACTACTACTTGAGGCATGTTTAGGCAACGGGTTTGAATTAACATTGGGCTTGTCTTCAAAGGATACCCATCCTATCTTAATAAGCTCCAACAATCTTTTCTTAAAAGCGTAACAGGTTTCAATCCCATGCCGGATTACCCGCATGATACTCACAAGTCAACTCGGGCTTGTACCAAATTGGGAATGGTGGTTGTAATGGTAGTGTAGGGATAGGAGCTATGTGCCCAATGCTCAACAGTTTGGCGTACATGTCCTTCAAAGGCATGGGTAGCGGCGGCAGTTGTTCTGAAGTGTATCTTGTATGGGGTCTTTGGTAGTGATTTTGGTTGTTTGACTGGTTATTTGTTCGATTAGGGGAAAAAGGTTGGTTAAAGTTCATGTGTGAGAATTGAGAGGTAGGTACTTGTGGATTGTGGAATCTACTTTCTTGCCCTTATACCCGCCTTCCAAGTTGTTAATATCGCCTTCTCTTTTTCTTCCAATAAAACCCTTCTTTTCCACTGGCACCGCTATACGCCCAGCTTTAATCACTTGCTCTATCCTTTCAGCTATGCGTACCGCATCATAGAAATGTTGAGAGGAACTACCCATTAGGTGCTCATAATAAGGTGCCTTGAAGGTATTAGCAAACAAGCTCACCATCTCTGTTTCTATCAAAGGGGGTTGGACATGCATTGCCTCATCCCTCCACCTTTGCGCATAAGCCCTTACTGACTCTTGGCTCCTTTTCTCCATTGACATTAAACTTGCTCGATCGGAGCGATCTCCATGTTAAACTTGTACTTGCTTAAGGAAAGCCTCCACCAAGTCCCTCCAGCTCCCCGATCCCGACACTCGTCTAACCTCATGTACCGCTTAAAGCGGATCCCGCTAGGCTATCTTGAAAGAAATAGATTAGCAATTTATCATCACGGATTACTTCCACCATTTTGTTGCAAGTAGGATCGAAGGTGAGTGTTTGGGCATTCCAAACCGGTATACTTAATGAATTCGGTATTCGAAAATCTTTTGGCACCATACTTCTGCTCGCATAGGGTCAAACCACTCATTACCCTCAACTTCCCTTAATCTTTCTTCTAGAGCAAATAGCTTGTCTTGGTCTATCAAACCGGGAGACCTATTATCCGGACTCCCTCCGTTGTTAAGTCCACGTGATTGGAGCGTGAATTGGCTGGATAGGGGTGATAGGCACAAAATGTTGTTCATTGGCCGAGTTTGCCCCCGGTTTTGAGATGCTTGAGGGATGTGAGCCGCCGGCGCTCCTTCAGTCTGTTGCCGATGTTCCCTCCCCATTCTTAGCTCTTAAAAGCTGCTCGAGTAAGTCGGTTAGTCGAGAAACTTCATTTTTTACGGACTCCAACTCGGTCTGATAATGTGACTCTAAGTGAGCTCTTTCTTCGTTCTCCATTCTCGATCTAGATCGCGTGTTGTGGACTTTGGATGTGGGACCTATGTTTCACGATCGCGTGCATATGATGAATTAAAAACAAATGCGTGATGAAAATATGATGCTCGTGCAAATGTATATCTTAAAGTCGATTCATGACTTTCGTAATCCTTTAGGCAAGATTTCCGAGTTGACCGACATCTAAAGGAGGGTTTGCTAAGTTCTTATCATAATAGCTTACCAAAACACATTTAGAAAGAAAGATAGGTCATGGCCTTCTTATAAATAGAAGTCGCTCATACAAAGTGATAACGAACGGGGCATTATACATTGCTATCCTTAAAAGGCATTTCCTCTATTAGCTAAGTCCCCAATAAAACAGTGATGGCCGCCATATATTCTCGATATTTTGAAGCATCATTTCCAACTTGGGTAGCTTGTTGTTGCAACCTTTCCGCATAACGGGCCGCTTGCTCGACCGCTTCGTTATATGCCTTATCTTATCATGGAACATGGTGTTATCTCGCGATTATCACTTCATTGCTTGGCTCCTAAGGCTTCATTACTTCTTTCCAATACTCAAACCATATCCTCTAACCGTGCCAACTTATCCCTCACCCTCTGTAGTTCTTCCCTTTCGATATCCAGCTCGGCTATTTTGGAGTTAATTTGAACTGTAAAGTTGTCCATGTAGTCTTGACATTCTTGACGCTCTTGCTTAGCCTTACTCAGCTCCTCTTCTATCTCGAAGTAATGGCTTCTCATTTCCCTTAACTCTTCTTCTCGTATCTCAATATCAGATTGTAAAGCCACCATCCTCCCTTTCGAAGACTCGGCTCTCTTCCGGTAATCTCTCATATCGAGACTCCATGACCTTTCTTGAACTTCTTTCTTCCTCCGCTTGCATCATATATTAAGCTCGATCCTTCTTTCCTCTTCTATATCGAGATGGGCTAGCCAATTCTTCTCTTTTTCAACTTCTACTTTCTTTAAAAGAATGCTCCTTTCTTTCTTCAAGGAATCCATTATCTCTTTATCCACCTTCATCTTGCCTTTTATTGATCTCTTAGCCAGCTCTCTTTCTGTGAGCCTATTCTTGTTAACCAGCTCGTCATATTCAGTTATTCGATTCCTTAACTCAGCCTGAACCGCTTTTGCTATTTCTTCAGCTACCTCGGCCCTTTTCTGCCATTCCTTTAAGGATGTTAATTGCTTATCTTGTTTTTCCAACTACTGGTTCAAGTAAACCCTCATCATGTTTTCTTCTTCTAATTGATTTTCTAACAGTTGTTGCTGCTCTTTGCTCTTGCTGAGATCAATTCTACATTGTTCTAGCTGCTTTCTCAACTCTTCCTCAATATCAGTCCTTTTCCTTTTTGGTTGCTCTATTGCGGATTCTGGATGTTTTGGTATGGAGAAACCCCTTACTTCAGAAAGCTCTTCATTCCTCCAAACTGCATAATTTTGGCTAAATGATGTTTCAAATGTGCTCACTTCTTCCCTTTTTACCATCAGGGGTCTTTCCCAATCTTGTCGGATAAGCTCTATCTCTTCGAGGAAGGGTTGGTGCTTGAATAAACTGATGAAATCAGCTAAACCCAGAGTTCTTGGTGCGTCTTGCATTCCACCCAACTGCCTTGTTACCAGGGCGGGCGCGTAACTGATGTACCCGGTTACACCAATCAAAGGAACCCATATCTTGCTTCCACAGCTCATTATGCAGATGGCATTGTTCATCCATGGTGCTTTCCATTTAAAATTGCTCTTTGGCAATGCCGCATATTTATCTATCCATGCTTTCTCATCCCAGTTCTTCCAAGTCTCATCTATGGTAATCTTTAACGGTCTCAAGTCAAACCACCAAAAGTTGTTAAAGATGTCCCTAGGTGTTTCGATATGACTGATAATCCATAAATACAACATAGGGATGCAACATCTCATGGCTCCTTTTCCATGCGTTCTACAGTGGTTGAGTGATAACATGGTTTCTCCCAAAATGGCTGACGAGGGATGGATCCGGTCGCGCTCGTATTCTATGAAAACACTTGCTGCTTCTAAACTGATGACTCCGATTTCGGACGGAACAAGATTAGTCCAAAAACAAATGAACGCCACCAACTCCGTATCGTTCGTCTCCCAACTTGCCTTCTTCAGCATTTTTCTTCATTCGAGCTTCAATGACCTTCCATTTGAAACCCCCATCGGCGACTCTACATTGGCTAATCTTTCCCAGGCCTAATAAACTGACTATCTCCGAAGCTGTGTCTTCAAATCTTCGCTCGAGGTAGATCTTGTGGTCATTGTTAGGGAAATCTAAAATCCTTTCATATTCCTCCAAAGTTGGTGTCATATCGACATTCCCAAAGGTAAAACATCGATAACTAGGATCCCAAAAATTCAGTAGGGCTTTGATTGCTGCTGCTTGTACGGGTAACCTCATTAGTTGTGCAATTCTCCCGTATCGCCTTTCAAAAATAATCTCATCAATATATTCCATAATAGACACTAACTTCCCCAAGTCATTTACCATGTGATTTATCTTGGTAATGCAAGGCAACCTACTAGCATCGATTCTTGGGCATTTTCCTTCACTGCTTGAGTCAACTCGATTCTTGCCCAAACTCTTGGAAAGATAGGTACTTAGTCATGATTTCGGCTCAAAACCCGGCGTGATGAATTTAACATTATTAATCATGATGCAAATGAACGTAAGATAGATATCCTAAGGACAAGTTCTATTTATTAGGTGAGAACATGTAGGTTTTCTATCTGGTCTTTGAAAGGGTCTCATATCTGCCCAGTGACGTTCTTGGTAGAAAATGGAATGGGAGTCGCCACCTAGTATTTTGGTCACTAGGAACCCTAACCGGTCTCGTAGATTGGGTAAGGGGACCGGTTGCGTAAAGGGAAGGTATTAGCACCCCAAATACGCCCTACCTAAGGTAAGCTGCATTGTTTATTTGTCTGATAAAATTCAAGGTCTCGTTGTGTTTCCTAGTTGTTGGTCCGTCTATAGTTCAAGAAAATCTCTATGTAAAAAAATAATATTTTTAATATCAAGAATACATTTTACGTATAAATTCGTAATCCCAAATACTAAAAGAAGACAAAAAGATTTTTTTAGAATTTTTGAAATATTGGCCTAGTTCTCATGGCTTGAATAAACTGGTTATTAAAGTCAAAATGCATGTTAATACATATATTGTTTTGAAACTTCATTTGTTGCATGAAAATATGATGTTATAATATTTATATATATATATTGGAGAGACTAGGCCGTATGCATGAAAACAAAACATTTTTTATTATTATTATTTTTTTATGTCTTGACGAAAACCAGGTATTTTAATACCGGATTTGTATCTTTACAATATAAAAATACAAACCGATATTGATCAAAATACAGTAATAAAATTAGATAAAATCACATATTTTTTTGAAATAATTTTTGAAGAAATTAATTAAATTTTTTATATATATATCTATATATAAATAATACAAAACACAATATAATATACATAATATATAATATATAAATTGGGTCTGGGCGGGCCCCTAACGAACCCGGGCCGGACTCGGCCCAAAATGTGTTGGCATGATCTCGACCCAACAAAAATCTGTATTTCTCTTAGGGCCGACTCTGCCCGGAGAAGGAGGCTGGGCCGGGATCGGCTGGCCCATCAACAAAACTAGCCGGGCGTAACAAGTTTGGCCCAAGACAAGAAACCAACGGGGGAATTATTTTCCCCCATCCTCCCGCATGCGAACATTCGTTCCGCATGCGTAAGGAAACGCAGTGACAAAAGTAAAATGAGGGGGAAGGAAAGTTTACCTGGCGCGGAGGAGGCGGTGGCACTGGTGGTGCTGGTGCTGCTGGAGGCGGTGCTGGTGCTGCTGAAGGCGGAGGCTGGTGGCTCACGTACGACGGCAGTGGCGCTGCTGTTTCCAGTGGCGGAGAGGGAGGTTCTTCCTCTTCCCTTGTCCTCCGTTTCTTTTTCCTTTCGTTTTCTCTCCTTTCTTCTTCCTCTTTGGTTTGCTTTCCCCCTTCCTTTCCCTTTCTTTCGGTTCTCTCTTCTTCCTTTTCCCTTTCTCTCTCCTCTCTCCGTTCTCTCTCTTTCGGGTTTTTTCGTTCTCCCTCCTCCTCCTTTTTGCTGTTGTGTTGGGTGCTATTTATAGAGCCAAGTGAGTGGGACTTCTTACTGTTGCGCATGGGAGCGGGTCTTGCGACGGCTGGTCAGCCATTGGGTGCTACTGTCGAGGTTCGGCTCCCCCGGTTTTCCTCGGGCGCGCGCGGCGGGTGGTCGGCCAGTGTCTTCGGTCGGTGGTCCAACGGCGTGGGGCCTCGGGTTGGTCGGTGGGCTCGAGGCGAGAGAGGGCCCGACAAACTTTAAACAAAAGCTTCTTTTTCCTTCTTCCCCGCTGCATGTTCGGGGGAAGAAGAAAAAGGAACAGTGTTGTTCAAAACGACACTGTTCTGCTCTTTCTTTCTTTCTTTTTTTAAACCTGAAACGGCGTCGTTTTAGACAAAACGCGCCGTTTCATTTAAAATTCCACAAGGCGCCAAAACGCGCCAATTTTCAAAACAGCCCTCAATTTATCCTTTGTTCTATTAAGTCCTCAAATTTAATTTTAATTTTAAGAATTAATTCAATTGCATCCCTGCCAATTTCGGTCTCCACCCCCATAGTTGGCCGTGATTTTTACTTTGGTCCTTGGCCTCTGATTTATGCAATTGAGCCCTCAATTGATCAATAAACTTCCAATTTCTTCAATTAGGCCCCTGAATCAATCCAATACAGCCCCCTATTTACGCGCCTTTTCCAAATTGATCCCTGGTTTCGGATTTTCTCAATTAAGTCCCTAATTGGCCATTAAACTTCAATATTTATGCAATTAAGCTCCTGATTTAACCAAATCAACTCTCAAAAATTATAATTCGACCCAGAACTTTAATTTCTTCCAATTAAAGCCTAAATTGACTTAAAAATCAATTTTCCTTGCAATCAAAACCTCTATAAATTCAATTAAACCTTCAATAAAATCCAATTGAGTCCATAAACATCCAATTTTGGCCTTTTCTCTTCAAAATTAATTTTTCTTTTCTAACAGGGCTCTCATCATTCAAGTATATCCTGTAAAAAATTTCACTCCTTGTATTTCTGAACCTCCTTCATCAATTTTTTTGATCCTTTTTTGAGCGCTCCCACCTCTTATTATTTTTTCTAATTCTTCCGGTTATATATTTTTATTTTTATAGGGGACCCAAAAATGGGTTACAACAAGTGGTTTCATCTCTTAAATAGTTGTTGCAACATGAAAAATCCAACAAATTGTAGTAACATCCTAAAAGGAGATCATTTTATAGTTTTAAAAATATGGTTACCATTTTTATTATTTGTATTGTTTTTTGGAGGTAGGTAAACTATGAAAGGTTATTTAATTTGGCGAGCCTGTTCTTGTGATCATACTGGGTTGACCCCAAAATAAAAATGCAAGTAGAATTGTAGAACATTTTTTCAATAAATCTTGTATATCTTGTCCATAAGCGATTCAATAGAGTTCTTTGTTTTTGGAAATATGCATACACAAAAAAGGCAAGGATTCTTAGGCATTGATTTCAGAAAAGGCTACCGGGGTCCCCATGTATTTTGGAAATAGCGAGAGGGCTCTCCAATACCCTTAACATTAAGTCTAGAATTCCACCAAGTATTTGCCTTGTTAGAAGTCAACACTCCAATATGACACAATATGGAAGGTAACTTCGTGAGCTTTATGATACGAATATTCTACTTTCCTTCTTTGTGAAGCCAAATTCACATGAGGTAGAAGGCAAAACACTTTGGTCAGCCCTTCCTTGTCACCCCCGCAATTCACCGCCACTTCCTGTTCCATCGTTTTCTAAACAACTAGCCGACTTCTCTGAAGTTGCACCTCTGGTGAAATAATGAAACAAGCTTCATCGTGCAAATATTACTAGTTATGGAAACAGAACAAGTCATTCTCTGGTGGTAATTGTTGCTTATAATCCCTTCTGGCGATGATATATGAAGGAAGACTACCGATGTGATAAATTCGAGTACATTAAGTATGGTCTAGGGGTAAATATTGCCCCACCAAGTGAAGATGAATTGTCCTTACCTATGGGGGTGAACGGCCTTCACGAATCATGCTATTTATCACTTTTCCTATCTTCTGACCTACATGTTGAAATGCCCTGTATAGTCAATTGCTGCATGAACACTAGGATGGACTGAATCACTTCTATTCATGTATATTTAATAACGGATAGGTAAGAACAAAAAGTAGACACATTGGAGGGTTCTAATGAAATTGATTCATGAATACATGCTTCTTGTCCCGCCGTAAGGGAAAAAAGGCATCCTTTCCTGTTCTTGAAATCCATCTTTCTGCCCAAATGGTAGGAATTCTTACCTTTTTCGTAATTGTAACTGTACAGGACAAAATTTACAAATCAAAATTGGCACAGCCTGAAAGGGAAGACAGGAGACCTGTAAAAAGGATGCTGTTGCAAAGTCATGGGGCAACGGCCACAAGATGGAATATTTTAATGGAGCTCTTTGGCAGCAGAAAATGAATTTGAATTGACACATTCTTGGTTTGTGGCTTTCTACTAGAAATTCGACCTCTCATTTGATTGATGCATTCAGTGCTCAACAGAGTAACATTTTATGGCTAGTCTCTGGTTGCAGATCTGGATATAGTGGGATTACTAGCAACAATTGGTGCTGCATTTTTGGGCATGAACAATAATGTCTTATGATTGAGATACCTGAACGCCTTCCGCTGCGTATTGTGAATTGAGTTTGGTTGTTTATAGGATTCTGTGTTTGACTAGGCAACTTTAGATGATACTTGTTAGCACTAGTATGATGTACGAAGCTCCATCCTGTTGCTCTAGTTTTGACTATATGTTTCATACCTGAAATGCTTGCCTCTAGTTAGAGATATCCCTGCATACTCCTCACAAGCTTCCAAGACATAGAAAAGCAGCTGTTGACGGAGATATATCCTGCATTCCCCTGTTGTCATCTATATAGTTGGAGTCCTTTAAAAGGAGAAATTTCAAATGGTAGTGTTTTGTCATCTTCAAATTCAACTTTTTGCTGTAGAGAAGGCCTCAGAAGGCCATATTATTCATGCCGTTTATTTAATGGTGAGTGGGGAGTGGCACAGGGTTTTTATTTTAAGATTTTGCCTTGGTGCCGCCGGTCTTTTTAAGATCGCCTTAGATTAACTTAAGTGAGTATAGGGAGGTAGGATTATAAAGTTTTTATGAACACGAGTCTCCTACAACCTTTGGTTGTCGAAAAAATGTTTCAGGTACCAGATCAGAAACATGGTTCACAACCATTTTTTAATCAAAACTAAAATCTCTCATGTAATCAGCATCATCAATCCCTCATAAATTGAATCAAAATCAAACCCATTCTTCACAACTAATTGTAGATAACCAACATTAGTTTTCTTTCTTCTCCTCTCTTCTCCAACTCCATTTCTTTCTCTTCTTCAGCTCCTTTTCCTTTACATTTGCTACAAAGTTTAATATTTCTAGACTGGTCAAGGCGACAGTAATTTTAAATGCACGAATGTCATTCCTTGATATCACACGATAACGGAGAAGAAAAACACACGGCTGGAAAATCACAATGTAAAATGCCAGTAGAAAACAGCTCCTGATAATGAATCTGAAGCCTGTTCAAAAAGCGTAATGAATCTGTAGATATCCTCTTTTTGATGGCTGTTCTTCTGCCAAATGTTTAAAAGCGTTTGTTTTGCATAAAATCAACATCGGGCAATCCACCAAGCTCTCCGAGTACAACCGGTGTCAAATCATGTACAAAAGGAAATACAAGGAAATCACAGTTTCACAGAAGCAGTCAGGCAGAGCAGACCCTCTTCCCATGGAAAAATCTTCTTTATGAGCCACCCATAAGGCTTGCAACAACTCCTTCCCATCCAAGCCCTTAGAAGTCATCTCTACATAAGCTCTCCAGCCTAGGAATAGGGTATTATGCAACCCCTCATAAGCTCGCATCGCAGCAACCATCTTATCCATGTTTCCTGAAAAAAGTGGCCACGTACGAATCACTGTTGATTGATACATAATAATCCAAAGCAGATCTAGTGTTCCCATGCATATTTAGGAGATCCTCGCCCCTGAGAAGTGCAGATTTGGTGACCACATTGGTGTGAGTGGGTTTTAAACCTTCAATTTCCACCAGGCCATCCCAGCTGCAAGATACATGTTTGTGTTTGTAGGGATGGAAAGTGCCTGCAAAACGAAGGCTGTCTCGTTAGGTGTGAGGGGACACTTCCCTCGTTTTCTCCAAACACGAGCCAACTCCCCAGTCCATGGTTTTCTGTCTCCCCTTGCAGCTTCAATGGCTTCTATGGAGGCAGGAGAAAGGCCTGAGCACTCACATTGGCTATATGCTACCATGACAGGTTCAAATCGAAGATGTAGCGAAAGAAAGGGTTTTGATATAGCTCCTAGAAGTTCTGCAGCTTTCTGTTCCAAGGTTCTTGCAAGGCGTAATGATCCATAACAAGCTTGACAAAGTGCAGCTTTTGCATACTGAGGATACCTAAACAAAATTGGAAAAGTTTACATAACAAAACTACATCCTTTTTTTTTCCATTTCTAAACATGTAAATAAAGTCTTAACGCTAATAATATATGCATGTAGCTAAACTATAAGCCGAACAGGGAATGTCATGTAATCACTACACATGAAAAATTGACATGTAATCTGATACCTGTCCCTTCTTTGACCTTTTAAAAACTGAACAAAGAAATCTGTGAGAGAGGACAAAAGGAGAAAGGAACCAGATCACTCGCTGGCAAAGCCAGAGACGAGTAAGAAAATTGCTCCCTTGAAATAATTTTGAGGTATCAAACATTGGATGAAAAAACAAATATTGGCATTTTGGAGCGACTCAGTGTACTTGCTGATTTTGGAGTCCAAAGCTAGCCTGATGATGATAACAGTGATGGAGATTGTGAACAAGGAGTTTTGCTAACTCCACCATTGAAACAACGTGGCCAATCCCTGGGAAAGGGACAAACACTAGCTCTGTTTTCTACATTCACTAAGAACTTGGCTACAAGAAACCGGATTCTCTCTTTGATTAATGTTTGGTTTGAAGGAGTTTGTGATGTGTGGAAAAGATAATGAGTTTGTGGTGTGTAGAGTTGGATGCTTATTTATATGTTTCGCCATTTTGTTAATCAAATTAGAGAATGATGAATTGACTTTCGTGGCAGTGTGGTTAGATGGTGACAGTCAAGCATGGACAGAGGAAGGAGATAAGATCTTGTCCCAAAATAACAAGACTATATATTTTACCGTGATTCGGTGTGTATCTAATTAATTTTTTTAAATATAAAAAAATATTAAAAATACAGAATTTTTTTAATTAGATTATTAAAGAATAAAAATGAGTTAATTTGAAAACTTATTGAATCAACTCTTTATCTAACTTAAGTTTTTAATTAAATTATGTGAGAGATATCTTAATTTAAATTCTAAATCCAAATACAATCTTAATAATCTATAAAAACATGATTTAACTTTTTAAAAAACTTCATAATGATAATTTTATTAAAATATTAAGACAATGACAGATTAAATCGATCATGGTCCCCTGCGGCTCAAGTCATGAACTCTATTGGGTTTAATAACTTTTTTTTATAATTTTTTTAATTTAATTATATGATAAAAATAGATGCTTACATAATTGAATACCAACCTAAAAATAGATACTTATTTGAGACAATTATCTGTATAAAAAGCAAACAAAAATTCATAATGCAGTTTATTTTCCAACCAATTTAATATTAAATGATGAAATAAAAAAAGAATAAATTAAAAACAAAAAAACATATCATATCGATGAGTAAATTCATCAAACCTGTGAATCGGATAAGTCGAGCTAGTATGCCAAACTTGTGAACTGAGTTATGGACTCCACTAGGATCATAATTTTTTTTTTCAAAACTATTTTTTATTTAACTATATGATAACAAAAATAGATGATTGTGAAATCAAACACCAACTCAATACCGATATTTTTTTTAGATCACAATAACCTCATAAAAGACGAAATAAAACAAATTATAAAACTAAATTCTCAATTAACCTGGTATCTAAGGATGAAATACAAAAAAACTAATTAGAAAAAAGTTAAACTTGCTAGACCCGCAAACCAAGTCAAGCGGTCAAACTTATGAATAGGTCTATGAATTTTATAAAGTTTAATAACATAACTTTTCTCTAAAACTATTTTTTTAAACTATATGATAAAAATAGATAATAAAAAAATCAAGTTCAATTAAAAAAACAGACACCTCACCAAACTCATACCCTACAAACCCACAAATCATGCTAACCTTATAAAAAGGTAAAATAAAAAGAAACAAATTAAGAAGTCAAATTCTCAATTATTTTAAATTTCTAATATTAAAAGATAAAATAAAAAAACAAATTTGAAAAAAAAATCATAACATAAATTCAAAAAAAAAAAAGGAAGCAAAACACCGTGGATTACTATTGTCATTCACAGTGTAATGTGTGTGGGTGAATAGTAGTTTCCTCACACTTTTTAATTTTTGTTACTCGATAAAGTTAAATAACATGTCTTTTCTCTAAAATTATTTTTTTAACTATATAAGAAAAAAATAAATTATAAAAAAATCAAGTTCAATTAAAAAAAAAATGACCCATCAAACTCATAAATCGGGACAACTTCGGTTACCTTGACAAATTAATAAACCACACCAATCTCATATAAAGACAAAATAAAAAGAAGCAAATTACGAGGCTAAATAATCAACAATCTCAATTTTAAAAGATGAAATCGACAAAACAGATTTGAAAAAAAAAGTTATAACAAAAATTCAAAAAGATAAAAAAAATAGCAAAACACTGTGAATTATTATTATAATCTATAATAGAATTGGTGTTGGGTAAATAGTAGTTTCCCTACATCCTTTAATCTTTATTACTTTATAAAGTTTATAACATGATTTTTCTTTAAATTTTTTTTAACTATATAAGAAAAAAATAAACTATAAAAAGCTAAGTTCAATTAAAAAGAAGAAAGAAAGAAAAAATTCATCAATCCCATAAATTAGGCAACCGAGGCAACTTGAGTTACATTGACAAATTCACAAACCACGTTAACCTCATATAAAAACAAATAAAAAAAAAATTGATAATTTTTTAAAAAAAATCATAAAAAAAAAGCAAAGAAAAAAAAAAAAACTCATGGGTTCAAGGAAAGAAAAAAAACCAATAAAATAAGATATCGTTACAATTCACAGTAATTTTTTAAAAAAACTGCAATATTTTTCCACGTACTTTAGTTTATGTTAATATGGTTTAAAATCACACCTGTTGAGATTGTCTTAGTTAGCTTAGCCGGTGACCTTAATGTACTAACTTTTTTACACAATTTCTTGATCGTAGACTCACTTGTAAGAAAGATAAATATAACGAGGAGAGAGATAGTTTATATGGAGATTTTCTTATTATTTTCTATGAATTATATATTTGATTTTCTCTTTTCTTCGAATGCATATCCCTTTTTTTAAAAAAGTGAGTCAATTAAAATAAATAATAGGATGTTACGCAATATATAATAAAAAACAATGAATTCATATTTTTTAATAATTAACAATTAACAAAAACAACAATAATAAGTCTTTTCTTATGACATTTGATATAAAAAACCATCCTAAAGTTTTATAATATTGGAGGAGTAACTAGCAAGATTTTATTAATTATTTTTTAAACTTAATTAGAAAAAAAGAGACAAATACAAGAAGATAAAAAATAAAACTTATGGTTCATCAAAAATAATAATAATAATTGGAAACATTCATTATTGCCAAGGAAAAAGATAAATATGATGACAAACAACTTCCGTCCAGTCAATCACTGATTTTCCGGGAAAACTCTCCGGTCTCAAATTTGTTTCCATAAGGAAAATAGCCAACCCATCATGGTTGGTGTGTTAATTAATCCAAATTCCACGTCATTGAAAATAAGTACAGGACAAAGACAGCTATTAAAGCCGTGGAGTTTTTGAGAATGGAGTGGAGGCGGTGCTCATGCTATCCAACCCGAAAAGAAAATTAAAATGGGCAAGGCTACGTGTACGTGACCCGATTGAGTAGAAACCTACTCAGCATGTGGACTCTGACGTGTCGGAATCATCCAAATCCAACAAGTGTTATCACATGACACGTGGCGTACAGAAGAGATCATCACCACCCTGTTCTTTCTTCTATAAGTAAAACCCACAGATTCTATCCGTCTGCATAATCGGAGTTGCCGTGACTATTTCAACTTCTTCGCCTCATAATCATTCGCCTTTTGTTTTTGGTTCTTGGATTTCTTTGAGAATGAAGGACCACATGGGAAACTCACTCCATCTCAAGTCTTTGAACCACATCTCACTTTTGTGTAGATCAGTTGTGGAATCCATTGATTTCTACCAGGATGTTCTTGGTTTTGTGCCAATAAGGAGGCCGGGATCTTTCAACTTTGATGGGGCATGGTACGTAAATTGCCTTACACCCCCCCCGGCCCTTGCAACCCGACACTGTAAAGATCTCAAGAAATTGACTTTATAGCAAAAAAGAAAACATCACAACTTTCTTCATAAAGGGATTTCGTTTTTTGATCTTTCATCATTCTGTTTGATTGTTCATGCAGGCTATTTGGTTTTGGAATTGGAATTCATTTATTGCAATCAGAAAACCCAGAAAAGATGCCAAAGAAAAGTGAAATTAATCCCAAGGACAATCATATCTCGTTTCAGGTAATTTATTAAGAATCAAAATGTCAATCTTGTTAAGCTACACGAGATCCTTAATTATGTTTATTTATTATGTAAATTGGCCATTTGTTTTTTCTGGTTTCCGGTGTTAACTTAGGGCGAGGCCTTGAGTGGATTCAGGTGGATAGTTAGTCAGACTTTGTCATAGGGTAGTAGTATATCTAAGCTTGTCTGCTGCTGATGGCAGATGGCTGTCAAGAATCTAAAAACTCGAGTCTTGGAATCTTTGTTGATTTATACAGAGTGATTCCACCATCTAATTAACAAGTTGTTAAAAGCTAATAGGTTCTTGTTATGTGAAAAAGAAGGAATATGCATGCTAAATGTAACGCGTCAACTTCTGTCATATACAGTGTGAGAGCATGGGAGCAGTGGAGAAGAAGCTGAAAGAACTGGGAATTCAGCATGTGCGAGCATTAGTGGAGGAAGGTGGGATTCAGGTTGAACAGTTGTTCTTTCATGACCCTGATGGATTCATGATCGAGATTTGCAACTGTGATAATCTCCCAGTGATCCCTCTGGCCGGCGAAGTCGCACGATCATGCTCTTGCTTGAACCTTCAAACGATGCAGCAGGAGAGGCCAATGCTGCAGCAGGGGAGAGCAATTTAGGTAGAGCATTATCTGCAATATGGTCGATAAAATTCTATGAATCTTGTTGGTGTATGAAGCCAGTGGTCCAGCAGGGGAGAACACAACTTGGTTGGTGCAATATGGTCAATGGAATTATATGCAGCTTCTGGGTTTCTGGCCTCTGTTAAGTGCATTTTTTATATTCCTTTTCGTTGGTTGGTTCTTGTACTGTTAATAAAAACAAAGCAAATGAGATCCTATCTGGAGATGATCATCTTGTTTCATTCTATTTATTTATTTGATGAGAAGGAATCTATTGAAAGTTTTCTATTTTGTGGAATTTTTCTTCCTTGTCCCAGTAAATAAAAATAAATAAATCAATCAATGCTTTTGGATTGGTTTAGAAGACACCAGGGCACAAGGTGAAGAGCTTGTTTGGCAGAGCTTGTTTAGTATTCTGTCGGTGGTTATTTTTTAAGATGATTTTTATTTAAAAATATATTAATTTTTAAAATTCATTTTAAATGACAGCACATTCACAAAAACAGACTAGAAATATAACTTTGTCAACATCGGCTCCTCCTGAAAGTTGGAAGCCCACTCTGCTACATGGAACCACGTAGGCCGAGTATGTGGTTTTTTTTTATATATATATAACAGTGTTTGGAAACATATTATTTTAATATATTAATATTAAAAATAACTTTAAAAAATAAAAAATTATTATTTTTATATCTTTTCGAGTAAAAAATACTTTAAATTACAACTGTTATTATATTTCCAAACAAGTATTATTTCGAGTAAACAAATACTTTGAACCGTATTTAATGTTTTTCCATATTAACCATGATTTTTGCTGCTTATCCACGAATTAAAATTTTTTTTATATGTTTTGGATCGTTTTAACGTGCTGATCTCAAAAATAATTTTTAAAAAATAAAAAACTATCATTTTGATATATTTCAGCATAAAAGATTATTTGAAAAGTAACAATAACCACACTTCCAAACACTCGAAGAGAATGTAATAGCATCACTCTTTTTATCCGGTATAAACCGACTCCATCCAAATCAATATTATTTCTAGGCCGGGCATGTCACGCTGAGTCTTACTCAATGTTATTGGACCAAGTCCATCTAGTTGTAATTAAGTCGATCTATTTATGTCGATCCAGGACACGTATCCGGTATTGGAGCGTGGTCTAACCCATCTCGTTGTATGAAATCCGAAAAAAAAAATTATGACTAAAAAATGGTCTTGAATCTATCCTATTTTGCAAGCTTTATTATGACTAAAATCAAGGCTGATCAAGGTTTCGTACCAAAATATTAGAACATGGGATAGTAAAATAAAACTATGATATATATAAGAAAATCAATTTAATTTAATAATTTAAATTAACAAAGCTAACAGCCAGAATTTCTTTTTTAAAAGCTAATCCTTATTTATACTAGATATAATCATAATTCATAAGTCTTAGCAAAGAAGAAGCTTAATGCTCAATTGAGCAATTATTTATTATTCATATACAAGCTTGCTCTCTAAAACATGCCTACATATGAGATCATTATAGAGAGGAAACAGGTTACTACAAATAAAACAACACGAGATCATCATACATAACCATTACAGTATTACGTGCTCAAGGATTCCGATGGCGAACTAGAGACCTTTCGCCACCATTTGCTCGTAATTCTCAATGGATTCAAGCCTCTGGATCGTAAGTTGTTGCCTGAATTTCTTGATGAATGCCTCAGCGCTTGCATCTACGTCTTGATTTGGTTTACTTGCTAGCTTATTGTTTGTTGCTTTATTCTCCACAGCATGAGACCTCACAGCTTCTCTATCCTGTTTGCAACTATGAAAATCTATACTTCTTGCTTCGAAAGTTGTCGAGCCCTGGTGTTGAGGAGGTATGGATCTGTTGTTCTTCATCGTGGCTTTTCTTCTGTTTTTTCCTTTCCTTCTTTCTTTTGAAAATCACTATGTTTTATTTCTGTCATATGGGTGTGTATATATATATAGGAGAAGTGTAGAAAGGGTGCAGTTGTTAAAAATAGAAAAGAAGAAAAATCCATAAGCCGATCGAAGTAAGAAACTTCTCTCCCTCGTGAGGGTAAAAAGTGCATATTCTTTTTGTGCGGTGGCTTCTTATAATGCTTTCATACTTTCTTTTGATTTTATTTTAATTGGACAAAACAAAAGTAATGATAATAAACGGATACCTTTTTTTTTAAAAAAAAAATCATAATAACCTTACTTGAGTTAATCCAAAATAACATAGTAATAAAAGATAAGCTGACCAGGATAATTTGTAAATTTTATAATCTAAATCACGAGATTGAAATATATAATTTGATAGAAAAAAAATTAAAAAAAACCACAAATTAAAACAACTTAAAAAAAAACTAATGCCTAATGATGGAATTAGAAAAGAAAATACATTATAAAAAAGAATATTGACCCGCGTTAATTTTTCAGACTCGTGACCCAGGTTACTAAATCAAAAGCAGCATACATGAAAAACAACGTGATAGACATGTAACCTGAACAATAAAAAATAAGCTGACTCAGGTTAATCTGCAAACCTTACTATCTAAATCACGAGATTGAAATAATCCGATAGAAAAAAACTAAAAAAAACCACAAATTAAAACAACTTTTTTTTTTAAAAAAAAAAACTAATGCCTAATTGTGGAATCAGAAAAGAAAATACACCATAAAAAAAAATATTGACCCGCGTTAATTTTTCAGACCCGTGACCCAGGTTATTAGACCGGAAAGCGGCATACATGAAAAACCATGAAGCCCAATCCCTAACAAATTAAACGTTGAAGGATGAAATTGAGAAAAAAAACAATTACACAAAAGGATCTACAATAAAAAAAAAATAGGAATTAAAAGAATCATGGTGAAAATCAAAATAAAAAATAAATTAGAGGGCAATTACAAATTTTTGATTGGAGGGCTGAATTGAAAAGAAAAATAACTTTAACAAAAGAATAAAAAAAAATCACAAGAATAAGAATAAAATTGAAAAAAAAATAACATACTATAAACTTGGATCGAAGAATAAAATTGAAAACCAATAAAACTTTTACAAAAAAACCGAGAAAAATATTAGAAATAAGGTTCAATTTGGAAAAAGTAATATTTATGAACAAATTGAAATTGAAGGACTAAATTGAAAATAATAAAAAATTTACAAAAGAGTCAAAAACAAAAATTAGAAATAAAAAAAATAAGGATTGAAGTTGAAATATCAACAACAAAAAGGACCAACCTGTAATTTTCAGGGGAGGGGAGAGAAAAGAAAGAACAAAAAAAAAGGTCGATCAACAACAAATCACCACACCTCCACCAACACTCATTGTACCAGGAGGAAGAGGATTCGACGATACTACATAGCAAAAGGGAATTTTATGTCACATAGAGGCATTGCATGCATCATTCAAAGTGTATTGACGTCTTCCACATATCGATAACTTTTTCAATTTAATTAATATTTAATTACTATTAAAAGACTAAAATTCCGTTAATAAACCTGATAATCACAAAAATTCCAAGTGAAAACACTAGAAGAACCTTGTACACACAATTTATTTATTTTTACTTCAAAACCCTAGTCAACCTGCCTCACTCGAGAATAGACTCAATCGATCTGCTACTTGTAACTTGAATCATGTTGGAATGCTATCATTTCATGGTAATTTCTCATCTCATCACTCACGAGTCATGATTATATATATATATATATAAATTAATTTTTCTAACATGGCCTTGTATCTTGAACGAACTTTCAATACCCTAATAAACATACGTTATGCCGTTTAGACTAAGCAAAATGAGGAGTTCCAAAAGTAGGAATTTTAACCCCATGCATGTGATAGGAATAGTGAATTTTCAAAGAAAACGTACAGCTGAAGACTAGGGCCGGGGCCGAAAGTTAGCACAAGAGACGCCTCTGTTACCGAGACTACGGACCATTACACCTTTCTTTCACTTCACGGATTCTCTTACATCCTCAAATTTTATAAAAGTACTTTGAATTGCATATTGCACTGTATTAAGATTTGAAGATGGAATATGTAATAATTCTCGAAAAGAAAATGAAGAATGATTGAATAGAAGCATGGATGGCATTGGCATCTATCATGTTGTTTTTTTTAAAAAAAAAAATTATTTTTTTAATTTAAAATTATTTTTTAATATTTTTTTATTGTTTTGATGTTAAAAATAAATTTTTAAGATAAAAAAAAATATCATTTTAGTATATTTCTAAATAAAAAATATTTTAAAAGACAAAAAAATACCTGTAAATCTAAATGGCGAACTGTTGCTTGTTAGGTACATTACATTTATGTCTATGTTTTAAAAATATTATTTTAATATATTTTTAAATAAAAAATATTTTAAAAAAATCAAATGAGCTCATTCTATCCTAAGAAGAGAAGATTCCAAATAGTAAAGAATCCATCATCAACTAAAGATATTCATATCCATGGGCTGTGCCAATTCGGAGGAAAAGAAAAGAGAGAGAAAACAATATTTTAGAAACAAAATAATATCTCAATTTTTTAGCCATCAGATACAACTCACACCAATTTAAAGCCAAAAACTCTATTTTCCCTCCTCCAAAATACAAAAAAAAAAACCATAAAAAATAATAAATCCTAAAAAAGATATTCAAAGAACTAACAATGAAACATGGGTAAATAATAGAAAAAAAAAGTGTAAAATTAAACTCTTATCAAGTCAGAAAAAGAAAATTAAAATTTCTTGTTCAAATACGATACTTATCTATTTAGAAAACTAGTTTTTTAGTTTTTTAAATTTATACTGAGTTTGAAAAATATATTTTAGAGGTTCTTCGTATAATTTTTTACAAGTTATTTAATATTTTATAAATTAAGAAAAAACATCAACAATGTATCTTTCATTTTATATACAAGCACTTTTTAGCAATGTAAATGATTAAATTATTTTTTTATTTTTTTATATTTAGTTAGTTTCATAAATGGGCTATTCCCAGAGCCTAATTAAAGCCCATCCAGCATGTTCAGATCATAAGGCTAGCCTAATGGATTTTCAGCCCAACTCGTCCCCCTCCCTCCTAAAACCCCTTCTCATGAATCTCATCTTGCTCGCAGTCGGAGTTCAACATTCATCATCATATCATATGGAGTCTCTCCACCGATGCTCTCTCCGTCTCCTCCCGATTTCACTCGCTGAAAAATGCTTTAAACCCACCACCCTCCCACCGATATTTCGTTTTACCCGAATGCTCGTTCCAAAACCCGAGTTCATGAACCCAAACCCCCACTTCACTGCCCGGAAATCTCTCTCTTCCTCTCACACAGCCAAAGCGGGCTGGCTTCTGGGTATGGGAGAAAAGAAGAAAACCAGCTTACCTGATATAGTTAAAGCGGGTGACCCGGTTCTGCACGAGCCCGCCCGGGAAGTTGACCCGAAGGAAATTGGGTCGGAGAGGATACAGAAGATAATTGATGATATGGTTAAGGTTATGAGAATGGCTCCTGGTGTTGGTCTTGCTGCTCCTCAGATTGGAATCCCCTTAAGGGCTGGTTTTTCTGTTTCCCTCTGTTTATTTTTTTTAAGAAAGTTTGGTGATTGTTAATGCTGTTTAGTTTACATGGAACTGAGGGTATACAAAATTGTGAAAATGTAGGGAATGTGGGGGTCCGTCCTTACCTGTTAAAGATTTGCTTAGTACAACTTTGAATATGCTAGATGGTGATGGTGATAGACTGAAGTAGAATTAAGTAGATTACAGCTTTGGGTTTTGTAGATTTCGAGTGATGAAAAGTTCTCAAGTGTCAGCGTTTAAGTTTTTAGTCTGCATTGACATCAAAGGAATAGGAAAAAAACATTGACAGGTGATTGAGAATCCAAGACACCATTTCCCCACTACCACGACATTTCTTGTTAGCAAACCATTTGATGTGCTATATATCCAAAGGGTTTCAGCTCTTGCAAATGCCTTGCAATCCCAACACAAGAAATCTACTCCATGTAACAAAAGTTTCACCATTTTCATTTCTGCAGATCATAGTTTTGGAAGATACAGCAGAATATATTGGTTATGCACCCAAGAATGAGACTAAAGCACAAGACAGACGCCCTTTTGATCTCTTGGTACGTTTGTTTGTTTGGTTATTGAGAACATTCCAATAAATATATAGATTTTCAGCATCCAAGAATTTTCACTTTACTTTTACAATTTATTAGCTAATTTGGGGCAGGTGATCGTGAACCCAAAGCTTAAGAAGAAGAGCAATAGGACCGCATTCTTTTTTGAGGGGTGTCTGAGGTAAGATGGAAGATCCATGATGAAATTTGGTTTCCTGCTGCGTAGTTCGTTTTTCAATTTTGACCTTTTACTTATGTTCCAAATAAAATGCTACATTATAACTAAATGTTCTACCATGGTACATATTCTTATGTGCACAAAACAAAGTAAATAATATGCACATGCACCTTTCGTTGTCTGAAGTTTATTAAAAAATTATGGAAAATATTTTCCAGAAGCTGACATTTCATCCCTTGTTAACAAGCAAAGAAATTGGTCCTACCTTCTCCGCTTCCTCAGTTCCCCTAGTGATTGTGTATATTGCTAGGAAACTCACTTAACTATCTTCATATAATCATGCATGGGGATGGCTTTTTACCCTCAATTTTCGATATTAAATGGTGGGTTTTAAGACCCTTGGAGTTTGAACCTGAAAGAACCATGGCAATTCTGTTGATACTTGTGTACACACACTCATTTTAGGCTCCTAGTTTTGTTTGTATGCTGAAATCAGATCATTCGGATATGTATCTTTGACACACTCTGATTCACACAAAGTTGAAAGCTCATTCTTTACAAAGCTATATGTTTTGTAAGTGCTTAAGTTCCTGCTTTTCTTTTCCCTTCCTTTCTGTTTCCATGCATTTATATCTTGACAAATATTACAGAAGTTGAGGCTCACTGTATAATCAGGCTGCTCGAGTTAGTTTCAAGATGTAGGACACAATATGACAGCTTAGGCACCATAAAAATTTCTAGAGAACGAGATGAATTAGCAAGATTGAAGAGATATGAGATAAGGGGTCATTGCTTGGTTCTGCCATAAAACTAGAAGTCTTAGGCTTTCAATCTTAAGGGTGCAGGTTCAGGTCCCGAGAGCAGTCACTCATGCAAAATGATGGAGCGTAGGACTGTCACCAAATTCACCTCTTATGCTTCCACTTTAATGGTGTCAAAACTAAGTTATGGAAATATGCATGAGAGGTGGGCACCTCTAGTCTTATACATGCTGAAGTTGATCTTGTACATTTAAAATTAGAAATGTTCATGAGCCTTGATATGAGAGGTCTCCCCAAGTTGATTTCTGTTTGCTAGCGTTTTGGTGAATAGATGGATCAAATTTGTTCCCCCAGTTACAATGCCACGATATTTTGCATTTTGCAAACCAGTAACAGGTAGAATAATTATCGATTAAAGGTGCACTTATTTCTCTACCACTGTTTTTTTTTCTCCTTTTCTTTTCACCAAGATACCATCCAGGTGTTATTGGTTTCCATGAGCAGATAACAAATTGTTAATTTCTTTATGGACAGCGAAAAGTTTTAAATTGATGAGCAATGTAGGTAATCTTTTTTTTCTTATGGTATTTTTGCAGTGTTGATGGGTTCAGAGCAATTGTGGAGAGATATCTTGATGTTGAGGTTGAAGGTTTGAGTCGCGATGGCCAGCCTATCAAAGTGGATGCTTCTGGTTGGCAGGCTCGTATCCTACAGCACGAGTGTGATCATTTGGAAGGAACTCTTTATGTTGACAAGATGGTCCCAAGAACATTCAGAACTGTGGAAAATTTGGACTTACCTCTTGCTGAGGGTTGCCCAGAGCCTGGTTCTCGCTAGCTGGTGCTAGAGGTTAACTTTTAGTCTAAAATCCAATTTATGGGACATGGTGAAATCAATTATCTGATGCTTCCTGATCAATTTGATTATGTAGTAATCATAGCTTTAAATTCTCTTTTTTGTCTATTGTTCTTCTGGAAGAACTGCACAGAAAAATATGATTATTCGTTCTTCCAGCATGTTCCAAATGGTTTCTGCTGTTCAACGTTGAATGTTGTTTCAGCTGAAAGTAAATGGATTTTTTTTTCTTGCTCTAAACTGTTCATGGCTGCAAATTGAGATTCTGGAGTGTCCAGATGTTGCACTACTGATAGCTTAAAAGTTGCATGATGTATTTTAGCATGTTCCCTCTTTATAGCTGTGACACAAATGCTAGCATTTGCAACACCAAAAACTCAAAGAAACCATCACATAAATAAAAAAAACTTGGGAAGAATATCATAATGAAATTTTGATTCCGTATTTTATCGTTGTATTCTATCATTCTCTTGATGACATGCAGTAATCTGTTCTGGCTTTCTTGCAGAAATCTGTAGCACACTGACTTGTTTCTAGCAAATAGGCAATGATACTGGTTAATCAACAATTTTGTTAATGCTTAGAAATCGATGCGGCGCTGGTCTAAAATCTAATCACAGGATTTTTTTTCCCCATGATTCATTACATTTATGCAGCCTGTCACATGAATTGTCAAATTAGTTCTTAGCTTGTTAGCACAACAAATAGAAAACAAAATACAGGTTGCGAAAGCTGACTTTTTCTGTGAAATTGCTAACTACTTTTCATTCTCAGGTACTTGAAGCCCCATTCTATTCTAATCCAGGGACGGAGCTAGGATTATTTGTTAGAAGGTCAAAAAATATAATATATATATTTTAAATTTATTGTATATGAGTTGTAAAAACAAAATAAAAACTGTATGATTTAGTTTTATTTAAAGAATGTATTACAAAACATATAATAATCTTTATACAGGGTAAGAGGTTTAGAGCAATATCAAAATGAGTCAAACCGATAAAGTTAATTTCATCTTCATAATGTATTCATCACTTTAATTTTTTTGGTCTTTGTACCTATTAAATACAAACATACAAAGTATATAAGAAATATTAACTAAAACGAAGCATTATTTATGTTTAATAAACTTCGAAATAAAATAAAAAATAATAAAGAATGATTCTTATATATTTATTTTAATTGTACTCGTCGTTCTTTCATAGAATAGAAATCATCGATTATCATATCAATTGTGAATCTTTCAGCAATTTCTTTTCTATATAGACAATCAAATAATTTGCAAGAAAATCATCCTCCATCAAATTGCGAAGTCATGTTTTAACAATCTTCATCACTGAGAAAGCTCCTTCAGTAGTTGTTGTCGAAACATGAAGAGTCAAGATAAGCCGAATCAAGTAGTTGTTGTCGAAACATGAAGAGTCAAGATAAGCCGAATCAACCTGTCAATGAGTGAATAAATTGTTGATTTTTCTGTTTCAACCAATCCTTGACATAAATCAGCAATCAATAACATATTCTTTAACTTTGGATGATTGGGTACATTAAGCTCATAATGTTGCAACTGAAATCTCAAATGATTTTTTTCTTAGTCAGAAAAATCTTCAGGATAGAACTTGTCAACAAGTAAGCATATATCTTCAACATTGAATAATTTATAGCTATTTCTAGGATCTAAAGTTGTGCTCAATTTAAAAAGCTCGATCGCCTACTCATTGAATCTATTATTTAGTTCTTGCAATTGCTGATCAATGATAGCTATAAATATATCAACTCGGTAATGATGCTCAACTGTTACTGATTTTGTTTTATGACGAGATCGTCCCACACTAGAAAAACAAGCATCCATACCAAGAACTTCAATGCCTTGATGCTTATAAAATGATGTCACTTCTTCTAAAAAAGTTTCCCAACCATCATATCTTAACTTTTGAATTAAAGTTTTTGTGCTAGTCACCAAATGCATAACATTTAATATGTCTTAAGATTTTTGTTGCAAGGCTTGACAAAGCACATCAGTAATTCCCATAACATTCTTCATTATATGTAAGATGAATGCAAAATCAAATGATATTAGTAACTTAAACGAAAAATCCACATCACCACGTTGAGAATAAGTAGATCCATCCAAAGCAATGTTTTCAAGAACCAAGCAAGTTGCCCATACATTTTTATCAAACTGTAAATTGATTTGAAATGCGAACTCCATCTGCTATCTCCAGGTCGTTGCAAACCACCTATTTGATTAACTCCTTTACCCGTTTTAATCTCACAAATATCAATTAAATGTTCAATTGTAACTGCTTTAAATGCCCGTAATTCATCATTATGCTTGCAAAAAGCACTAACAATGTTAATACTAAAAATCAAATTCTGAAAGAAAGTGTGAACATCAGATATTTCTCTAGCTGCAACAATAAGAGCCAATTGTAATTGATGAGCTAAACAATGTACATAATATGCATAAGGGCAATCATTAATGAATAAAGCTTGCAAACCATTCCACTCTCCACGCATATTACTAGCTCCATCATACCCTTGGCCTTTAATATTTTGAACATCAAGAATGTGATGAGATAAAACAAAGGAAATCTCTTTCTTAAGAGTTGAAGCATTTGTATCTTTGACATGAACTATATCCAAAAATTGTTCTCGTATAAATCCACTTCTATAAACAAACCTAATAACAAGGGCCATTTGCTCTCTTCTAGATTCATTTCGAGCTTCATCAACAATTAAACAAAACCTTGTATCACCAATTTCATGACGAATTGAAAATTGAACATTTCTAGAAAAGACATGCAAAATTTCTTTTTAAATTTGATGTGAGGTGTATTTAGCATTTTGTGGAGCATTACCCAAAACAAGAGCTCCTACTTGCTCATTGTAAGATGCTAAAAGTTCCATCATTTCAAGAAAATTATCTCGGTTTTTTTATTCTGGACGTTCATCATGTCCTCTAAAAGCACATGTTTGAAATGTGAGCCAACGAACATTATCTATTAAAGCTTTAATACACAATCGATTATTTAGAATTTCTTGAGTAGTTTGTCTCTTAACTACCTTCTCAATATGACATGACTAATTTTTTAAATTTTCTAAGCACCTGGTAGCAAATATGTGAGCTGAATTTGGACCTTTTCCCATATGAGTCAAAAAAGCAAACCGCTCCCCATCATTAACTTTCTTCCAACAATTGAATCCTTTAACAGTAAATGTGTATGATCCTGGCTTTCCAGATGGCTTACTTGAAAATAGATAGGAAGGGAAACAAAATGCAGTATTTTTCTCTAAATATTCAAGCCATGGATAACTTTTAAACCAATGAGATTGAAATCGACGAGGATGTTTCTCACCAGTCAGCGGATATTTAGACATCAAATGTTGATATGGGCCCAACTTAATGTATGCCCTTCGAATTTCATCTTGTTGATTAACCGGGTATTCCTAAATTTGAAGATGATTGTTTGGATCTCTAATTAAATGAGCAATATCGATTCTAGTAGGAGGTGGTTCACTAGTCAATGCAGGTTCTTCGTAACTGAAGCACATTGGGGCTACTCAACCATAACTTCAACATTACACATTGGAGTTGGTTCACTAGGCTGTGAATTATCAATATTTTTCCTCTTTTTCTCAAAAAAGAATCAATTCTTCTTATTTTGTTCATGGTTCAACCTAAAATCAAAACATATATCGTGAGAAAAAATTGGTAATTTTGGTGGCTCTGCTCAAAACAAAACATAAAAAAATCCAAGCATAATCAAAACAAACCCATAAAATATATCAAATTAATTAGAAAAAAAACATCACTATAACAAGAATTAATTTTTTTTTTTGTAAAACTAGCAGATCTGAGAAAAAAAAGAAAAAGCAAAAATAGCATAATTATAAAAAAAATCATAAAATTCTTAACAAACATCCCAAAACAAAACAAAAATAAATTTTAAATTTGGGTTATCAATAATTAATTACCTTGTTTGTTTGATGAAAGATGAATTAATTGGTGGCTTTGCCGTCTTCTTTAGCTTTTCCACTGTATTCTTATGTCTATGTTTTAACTTTTATGTTAGGATTTTGAAAAGTGACGACAATGTCTTATAACTTTATGTTCTTCTTTCCACGCAGATAGGAGTTTTAAAGTGATCCTATATTCTTTAGCAAATATATTTACTATGAGGAGGGCCCACCTATTTAAAATAAAAAACATTTCATCTTCCCACGTTTAAACACTAGGTAATAAAATAAATTGAAATGTTTTACAGGGGTCCGGGCCCTTGTTTGCCCCCTTTAATTCCGCCCTTATTCGTATCTATATTATTGATTTACAGAAAATGTATCTCATGATGAATTTTATGTACCGATAGAAGAATGACTACAAAGAACGTGTTTACAAGGTTTGAGAAAATGTAGAATACAATCATTTAACTTGTTAATTTAACTTTCATGGTGGCGGCATGGCCACTCACAAGCCTTCTATTTATTAAAGCAAAGATTCCATCTTCCCACATTTAAACACTAGTTAATAAAATAAATTGAAATGTTTTGCAGGGGTCCGGGGCCCTGCTTGCCCCCTTTAATTCCGCCCTTATTCATAGCTATATTATTGATTTACAGAAAATGCATCTCAAGATGAATTTTATGTACCGATAGAAGAATGACTACAAAGAACATGTTTACAAGGTTTGAGAAAATGTAGAATACAATCATTTAACTTGTTAATTTAACTTTCATGGTGGCGGCATGGCCACTCATAAGCCTTCTATTTATTAAAGCAAAGATTAAACATAGCTCTAGACCCAGTTATTTGGTGTAGTACTATATATATATATGGTCTACCATACAAATTTCATTAGAGTTAGGTTAGATTTATCAATCCATATATACATATAATATACTTGTACATATTGATTATTGAAATAGAATACATAACAACAATACAAGATTATAGTTCATTATAATTTCTTCAATTTCCCTTCCTTGTTCTTGTTTTATTATGGTACTAGAGCCTCCTGAATAACTTCTTGCTACCCTAATGGTGTTGACTCCATGCCAACAACTCATGACAACTGCAACAGTTAACATGCTCACCACCATCTCTCTCAAACTTACAAACAACAATTATATCTCTATAAAAGAATAGTTTAAAACTTTTTTATATATATATAGATTATGACTTATTTAAATTCATAGATGGTATCCACTCGTGTCTTGCTAAAATCATCATTACTAATAACACTATAGAAGTCAATCAGTCTATACTAGTGCATGGAACAAGATCAACTACTCATGAACAAACTGATTGCCTTCCTCTCCACTAAGGTATTGTCTCTAATCATTGGTTAGGCTAGACCCATGTCATTTGAACCATTCTAGCATCGACACTAACCATTCCTTCTATAATACCCAGTAAATCTACACTTAACCTTGATTGAAGTATGTTATAACCTTGGTAAAAACATCACAACCTACTTACAACATGGAAAGACTTATAGTGATGAATTCACAACTATTGGTAAACCTTTTGGTCCTTCAAGTTTTAATCTTTACTTGTTCAAAGGAAATTATGAAAAGTTTAAAGATCTCATAACAACTTTTACGACTCGAGCAAAATCAATATCTTTTATTTTACTACACTTTTTATTACTAAGTCATGAACTTATCAACAAAAATAGTTTTCAACACCTCTTTATTAAGCAAGACAACGATAATTGTTGCTACCTGACATCGTGACAACCATTAAAAAAAAGAAAAAAGAAAAAAGAAACAAATATCTGACATCTTATTCTTAGAGAGGAAATGTCTTGTTTAAAAAATCACCACCCAGTATTATGGTCACTGAGAACCTTAACTGATCAATATAAATTCTATGATACGAGACTAATAACGCTAAAAGAAGAATACTATCACCTCTAAAACATTCTACCTGAGGTAGGTTGCATTACTTGTTTTGTTCTAAATTGCTAAGAGTCTATTGTGTTATGCTATTGATGGTCTGCCTATAATATTCTTGACTCTAGCGTTAGTAAATATTCAACTATAAACACTTCTAACTCTGATGTTGGCAAGTATTACATGAAGAAAATATAGGATATTCATTACTTTGATGTTAGTGAATATTGGAGTTCAAAATTATTTCTAATTCTGGTGCTAATATTCTAAACTCTAGCGTTAATGAATACTAAGAGTATTTCTAATTTTGTTATTAGTGAATACAAATATTTTTTATTCTGATGCTTTTTATTGAAAATTTTGATATTTTTTCTTAAAAATTCGTGAACCGTGTTATTTTTGTTATTGTTCAAGAATATGGCTCGTTATGAGTCTGGGTAACAAACATTTTGTTTTTAAAGGTTGATGGTTTTATTATTTTAAAAATTTGAATATATCAACCCAACATGCCTTTTAATTTTGTTCAAGTCCTAATAGACTTTATAAACTTGTTATAAAGTCCAAATATACATGCAAAATATTTTTGTATATTTTTTTTGTAAGAAAATGCTAAAACAAAAAAAAAGTATAAAATATTAAAACAATGCAAAATATTTTGGCCTTTTTTTCTTCGTGGAAATGCTAAAGAAACAAGGAAAGATAAAAATATACACAAATGAAAAAACATGTATCTTTTTTTAAGAAACTTGGCCATTATGCAAAATTTTACTATGAAAGCTATATATATATATATATATATATATATATATTCTTATTTTTTTTTATGTATAAACAAAGTCTAAGCTTATAGCCTAAAAAGTGGAAGTTTAAAACGCAGCCTAAAACAAAATCAGCTTAAAACTTAGCAAACACGGCCCATGAAAAACAAAAGACCCCATTCCATATACAAATTTAACCCATATGACCCACTCAAGCTCAAAACTAATTAAGACAAAACCTAGAAATGACAAAGCCTCACACACAGATGCCCAACTTATCTTGTGAAACCTTGAAAATTTATAATTTAAATATTTGGATATGTGAACTCCCATATAAGATTGAAAGTTGTAAGATCTCGATGAGTGATGAAAATCGACATAAGAAATAATAGATAAATAATGATATATAATAGAGGGGATGACCTTCATAAAATGAGTTTTCGTTTAAAATTCATAACAACAGAGAAACTGGTAACACGTTTTTATGGATAAAATAATGAGAAAAATGATAAAATATTTTTAAGGAATAAGTGAGGTAATAAAGAATAAATTATAATAAATGATAGTGCAATGAAAATGGTTGGACTAAAGGTGCAAGCACCGATTAAAAATCAGTGACGTTACTTTGAAACAGTAATAAGCCCGATAAATAAATAAAGATGAAAATTTTAAAATGAATATATTACAAAATAATAAAATGATATCAATTGGTTCAAACCTCAGTAACATGTCAATTAGCCTTCCTGAATCACTATGGGCGGTCGGGGCCAAACTTGAAGAGGATTCAGTTCTCCTTTCTGTAGCATGGATACAAGGAACGCGTCTTGGATTCTATATAAAAGTATAGGCAATACAATTCAATAAGCTATCAGCCCAACTCTTGTATTGGTCTCGGGGAAACCATTTCACCTTATTTTTTTCACTGTTGAAGCATGTCATGCTCCCACTAAACACACTTTTATTTTTGTTCGTCACTTTATTTTTCATGGATACATAATATTCCTCTATTTACTTCTCAGATTTATAACATAACTACACCTCAAACATCATATTTATCTTATCCAGTGATTATTCTTGTTAGTCACATTTTCAATGACATCTCCTTCCCAAACAAAAGTATAAGTAACATATCAATTATCTTAAATATTATCCACCCAACTAATGAAGTATCGTTCCAACCACCCGAGTCATTCACCATCCAGATGACCTTGTCTCAATTTTGTAACCTTAGCTTGTCATTTGGTATTGTGGCTAACTAATGTATTGAATACTTTCAGGATCCATCATTTAAGTCCATTACGATTAACATGTTAATTCTTGTCATTGTTGTAGTTCCCAGTTACATTTGCATATAACCATTGTTGTCATTATTTTTTTTCCTTATCCCAATTTCATGTTACACTCGTTACAATTTAACAGCTATGATTTATCTCAACTATTTAGTGTTTCAATATAGAAATCATCATGGTTCTTATAATTTTAGACTTAACTACTTGTTCATACCATCTTATTTTCACATCATAATCCTATTTAAAGCCCGTCAAGTAACACCATGTATAATTACTCAACTCATGTGCACAAACATTCATAATATTAAGTATCAACTCCTGAATCAACGTTCATTTACATCTCTTCGTTAGTGCGTATTAGTTCCCTTCATTCCCTAAATCCATCTTTTTTCTAGTCTCCTTATTAACTATGTATTTCTATAATCACATGTACATACATTGCACACTCGTGACCTCCTCGCCTACTCTTACATGTAGTTTGCCAAATTATTTATTTATTTATTATCTAGTATGACGGTAACTCAGTGTTTTATCTTTAGCCCATAAAGTTCCATAACAGGTATTCTATTCATGTTCATGTGTTAACCATTTACTCCTTATTGTTTACAAAGATAAGCATGTTTACGATACTTAATCCATTGTTGATTTTGGGGGTAGATTCTCATAAAATAATTTAATAACCAATTTCCAAGCCTTTACCTCATACCTACGATGCCAATATTAAACTTGTATTGTCTATTTTGTTATGTACCGAGCTAGTATTTCTTTGCATGTCAAGATAAAGTGTTGTCAATTGAGGCAAGAACCTAATATGCAGGGTCTCACCACTGACTTGACATAATTATTGCTTAAGACATTAATCACAAAATAGTCCCACTTTTATCCATACGTTATATCATAAGTTTGAATTGATTTAACACTTACATCAACACTTGCTTATGCCTAAACAATAATTACATTCACTCTAGTATTAATTCATATATGGTTTCATCCTATCCATTCATATTTCGTGAAGATAGTAAACATTGTTGTTACATTATCGTTTTATTAATATTTCAATTATATTTCGTTCATGAATCCTTGACTATCATCTAACATATATCAAATAATGGTTCCATATTTATTATTTGTTATTGATCCCATAATCACGGGGTAATAACTCATTTTCCTAGTTATCGACTTCTTGACAACCAAATATCACTTTTCTTAATTACCGCACTCGTGGTAACCAAGTATATATATTTCATGTCTAGTTCATTCTATCTCAAGATACGCAATTCATCATACTTTCCATGCTTATAAAGTCTACTGAATCACAACCAGGCTCTGATATCAACTGTAACAACACCGATTTTCTACATCTTTTTCGCGATACATTGGAAATTTTCAGGTAATTTTTTTTTATACAGGTTCCACCAAAATTTTTACCAAAATTTCAACAAAGTCTCCTCTATACTAAAAGGTCCAAAGTTATTGACAAAATCATATTACACTTCTAATTTTATTTCACAACCCAATCCAATCATCTTGGATCTCAACCCAACTCATCATCATCAACACAACACATCATATCTTATCCAATAACATCATATAATGTAATTTAAGTGAAAGATTCGTTTTCAACTATAAACATGCATGGTTAAATAGACACTTAAAGTTATAAATATTAGAGTAAAGTCATATATCCAAATTTACATATTAATATTACATTTCAAGTTTTAGGAGATAAGTCTCTTAATTTGCAAATAATTACATGGTCAAAAGCAAAAGGTAACTAAACCAATACACTCCTGACGCGATCCTGATGGACCTGAAAATAGAAATTAATATGTACACATAAATATAAAAAGATAGTAACAAACAATAACAATGATAGGTAATAATCTCCATGGAATTTCTTTTGACACATAAACTTAGGTATAAACCTCTTTTACAACATACATTTTCCATCTATTACCAATATCCATCTAATATCCTATCCCATTTATCGAGAATAATTTTATCTTGAAAATCTCAACACAACTCAACAGTTTCGAACACCATCTATTTATGAATCAATTCTCACTTGATACCAAGATATTCCTCTTTTGGTATCATTAACTTATCTCATTCTTTTGGAATAACTAAGCAATATTTTTCCTCCCATTTTCTGGAATGTAATTGTCGATATTAATAAATCTCATTAGTATCATTAGTCTCTTAATATTGGGTTAGACTAATCAATTCCATTCACGTGCCTATTTTGGCTGGATCTTGATATATTGTAGAGGTAGGGAAATTGTTTAAATGTTTTGTTTTAGAATTGGTTTAAATTTGTGATTTAATGATGTCAAATGACCTTAGATAATGTTATTTATGCATGAAAACAAGTTAGAAGTTGAAAAGGATTTTTAAGGGATGAAAATCCTCGTTGTCTAAAATTTTAGCTGTAAAGGAGGGGCTATTGTGATTGTTGATTTTGAGTCTTAAAACGAAATAATTTTGGAGTTGATTTCTTTATGAAAGTTGTATTTCTATGTTTCAGCTTTTCATAAAGACAAATCACGCCCAAAATCGAGTTTTACAGCTTTAGTTATATTTAAAACACTAGATAATGTTCTGGGTTGGTTAAGCTAAATCGATCAGAATTAGATAATTTTTAATCTTTACTTGGAATTGCTGTTGAGTGATTGTTTTAATAGCAAAATTATAAGAATGAATATGAACATGAAAATGGGTAAGAGTATGAGATCCTAATAAAATTACTTATGATTGGTTTGAGAATACTAGTTGAATGAGAATTAAATGAAGTTGTGATGTTGGTTGTATTGTTGATAAAAACTGAATCTTTGATGGTACAGGGGAGGCTGTTGGGATTGGACAATTGCATGGAGTGGCAGCACGTGCACATGCTCTAGGTAGGTGCATCACACATTGTCTTTTCAATTTATGTAAACTTATTGATAAATTTTAGAATTTATTGTTTTATTGCTTCGATAAATTTTGGAATGAATATGAGTACCTTGCGTACATTAATGTATATCAACTCGTTATGATATAATTGAAGTGGATACAAGTACTTTACGTACATTGATATGTATCAAACTTGTGGTGATATTATTGGAATTAATAAGAGTATCTTGCGTATAACGGAATACCTCCATTAATTAGGATAATGTTTGAACGAATATGAGTACTATGTGTTTATTATAATGTATCAAAAGTAATTATGTTATTATTAGGATGTAAACAATTACCTTACATTGATAGGTATCGAATTAGCCATGATAACTTTGGAATAGACGAAATTATCTTACATACTTTACATTGATAGATAAGTCATTTTTTAATTTTCCATCTAAACTTTTTAAACATTTCAATTAAGCCCAAAATTTACCATGTCTTTGATAATCTTTTCAATTTCATCTTTGGAATTTTGTAATTGGACTTTTGAATTTATGTGTTCCTTATAAAATGGTCATTGGTTTCAATCTTTTTTCAATTCGGTCTTTAATTGACTCTTTAAGCTTCCAAAACTTTCAATTTCACCATTGATTAAGAAAATTAAGCCCTTTCAAAGTTTAATTGAGCCATTGGTTACTCTTGTTTTTGCAATTTTACCCCTCTTCTTTTACTTTCTTCTTAATTAAGCCTTTATCTGTCAAAATTGGATTGTCAAACTTTGCAATCTTGTCCATGTTGGTCCTCAAACCTTTAATTTGTGTAGTCTTGACCAAGTTTTCAATATGTTTTCCAATATTTCTTTAACAAGACCCCAAATTATCCATCAACCTAGCACTCTAAACAGTTGTGCATATTTGATTGATCTGAAGCATTATCTTTTCCTTTTTTTTAATTTTTTTCCTTTTTCTTCTTATTTTGAAAGAAAAATATTTTTTACATGAAAAGTGAGAAATTTTGGGGAAACCTAAAATTAGGTTATGACAACAACAATTCAAACATCACTCCATTGTTCCCCAACCAGGTCACAGTCAATACTCTGGTAATAACTTCTTTGATGATTGTTAAGGGTTTAACTATCATAGGTAAGGTCATTGACAACTTGGTTGTGATCTAACTTGTAATTCCTATTACCTTTAAATCTTAATAGCTTTGTAATCGGTCCACTTTGTAACCCTATTCACGGTGTCAATTGTGTGAAAACTAGGATTATTTAACCACCTAATACCTTTTTGAACCATTAATAAAGGTATAAGTTATACTCAATCTAGAGGTGAGAAAAACTTTGGTTTCTTGGCCTCATGAACTCAATGGTTTTAACAAATTCTAATGATGGATTTATTGGTTTTGATTTTCTTTTTAGCACTCAAACTCTGAAGCCACTCATCATGTCACTCTAGATATTACTAACCTCTCATATGTAAAGTCATATGATGATTTTTATTACCTTGAAGTGGGGGTGGTAAAGGTTTCTTAATCTTTACTATTAATGATTCCTTCAATGACATACTTACTTGTATTTTAATATTGTCATCTATCTTACATGTTCCTGATATAACAAAATATTTTCTCTCTATACATCAATTTATTATTGATAATAATGATTTTTTAATTCATGGTTATGTTTGTTTTGTTAAAGATTTTACTTTTAATATTATTCTTCTTTTCAATACTGTTAAAAATGGACACATCCTTCATGCCCCATCTTCTTCACCTAATCCTCGTGTTTTTCCTGATGTTCATATATCACCCGAACTTTGGCATCATCATCTTGGTCATCCTCACTCATGCTTATTTTTATTTATCTGCAACTATACGATCGTTATAAAATAGATTTTCACTCTTCATCGTTTGTGTTCCTAGGTTATAGTTCACTATATATTAGTTACCAAAGTATGGATATTCATTCTCATAATATATATATATATATATATATATATATATATATATATATATATATTGTTTGTCATTGTACTGTTTATGAGTCATTCTTTCCTCTCTCGTTTTGTTTTTCATTTTCACTAGTCTAATTAGTATTTCCTCCTCTCAATCTTCTTCATAGTTGACTTTTATCTCTACCAATTAGGTCACCCTACCAATATCTAAACTCTTTAATAATCTTCTTTCTCAATTTGTTTTGTCTCTAGTAGTTTAGAAACAAAAACCTTCATGTTTTAAGTCCACCTTATCTTCCTCTTAGTATCCACACCCCCCTCACCTTTCTCTCATCGTATTGCCACTCGCTTACTCATGTTCTTTTTGTTCTTATCTACCACTCTAAGTCTAAATTTTCTTGTTAATCCTGGACTCACTACCACATCATCTTTTTTTTCTTTCCACATCTCCTCTAAATGTACAAAATAAACATCATATAATCTTATGACTTAAGCCTACTTGTCCTTTTAGAGCATTGTTAGCATCTTTTCTGACTCTATCCCTAAACCATTATCTTTTACCAAGACTAAATGATATCCTAAACGACAATCAACTATGAATATTAAAATTTCTGTTTTGACTTCTAATGATACTTGGTTCTTGGTACCATAAGATTCTACTATGAATATGCTAGGTTGTGAGTGGGTATATAAGATTTAATGTAAGACATACGAAACTCTTAAGCACGACAAAACATGTTTGGTGGATAAAGGCTATCATCAACAACAAAAAAAGGGTTGATTTTCAGTAGATATTTAGTCTAGTGGTGAAGCCTTGTACTGTTCGAACAATGCTTAGTATTAGTGTTACTCATGGCTAGTCGGTACATCAACTTGATGTTCATAATGCTTTCATTAATAGGTTTATTGATGCAAAAATGTTTATAGCTTAGCCCCTGACTTTTTTGATCCTCAGTTGCCACACCATGTTTACAAACTTAGTCATTCTCTTTATTATATCTGAAAAACACCTCATGCATGGTTTGATTGGCTTAGCCAGTTACTGGTCTCCTTTGGATTTCATAGCTCTAAAGCTAATACTTATTCATTCTTCGTTTTATTAAGGCTATGGTATTTCTTTTGGTTTATGTTGATGATGTTTTACTAACTAGTGGCAATTTGGTCTTTCTAAAGCATTTTATTACACGTTTAGGTACTAAATTTACCATTATAATCTTGGCCTTTTTAATTATTTCCATGGAATCGAGGTTTCTTCCACTGTAAATGATCTTGTCTTTCAAAATTATAATACAATGATGATCTTTTAATCAAGCTAGTATGTTTGAGTGTATGCCAATTACTACTTCTATTGTCATTGGTTCTTCTTTGTCCAAATCAACTAGCATTCCTTATTCAAATCCAACACAATTTAGATGATTAGAGGTGCTCTTTAGCACCTCATGTTCGCTTGACCTAATATATGCGTTGCAGTTAACAAGGTATGTTAGTCTATGCATTCTCTCATAGATATTCAATGGTTGGTACTTCATCATTTAGATTGCACTTGACTCATTATAGTTATCTCTTACTCAATAGGTTTAGTGATTTTAATTAGGTTGGTAGTATTGATGACCAAAAGTCCACTAGTTATTATGCTATTCAACTCGGCATAACTTGATCTCTTTGAAATCTAGCAAACAACGCATTGTTACTCACTCTTATACAGATGTCAAATATAAAGATATTGTTAATTCTACTATCGAATTCAAAATGGTCAAATCTCTACTTCATGAACTTGGTATTTTCAAAACAACTCATCATTTAGTATAATGTGATAACATAGAAGCCATTATATGTCTGCTAATTCAGTGTTACATGCTTATTTGAAACATGTGAAAATTGATTTTCACTTTGTCCAAAAGAAACTCTGAGTTCAATTTATTGCTTTTGATGATTGGATTGTCAATGTGCTAAATAAATGTAACCTCTCTTATCATCTCCGTTTACGTTTCTATGATCCAAGTTAGATATAGTACCTATCCCATTCGTTGAATATAGTACATATCCCATTCAACTTGTTGAGAAGTATTGAAGTAATATATGATCAAACATAACTTTAGGCTCAACTAGATATAGTTATCTGTTGTGTTATTAGTAATATAAAGCTCATTAAAGCAAGGTTGTCAATTCCGTTCCGTTTTGTCTGGAATGGCCGAAACATTTCATACCAATTAAAAAAACAGAACAAAACGGAACAATTTTCATCTCATTTCAAATCTTGGTCCGTTCTAGATTTTTCGGCTAAATTTCGGCCGGAATGTTCCGGTTTCATTTCACATGTTTTGTTCCGGTCTTGAAAAGTCATTGAATCAAATAGAACCTTATTCAATTTAATTAATTAAACCACCCAAGTATAAAAAGCTCTTTTTCATTACTATTTTCAATAACAATGATATTAATAATAATAATGAAAATTATTATTACTATTTTTATTAATAATGATATTAATTTTTTAAAATTAGATTTATCACTAATATATATGGTTTATATTCATGTTGTTTTTTTTCATGTTTATACTTTGTAGGAATTTGAGCAAAACAAGAGATGCTTTAAATCTCATTAGCTTTGATAACATTGACCTAGCTTTATATTTAAAATATTTGTGTTCAAACATTTTACTTTCATAATATTTTGATATTTTGTTTAAGTTGAATTACTTTAAGTTAAAGATCTATTTAATCTTGACTATTTAAAAATATTTAAATTTTAAAATTATATTTGTTTGACATTGTGTTTGTATTGTATAATTTATAATTAATTTATCTTGAATTTGAATTATATTTGTTAAATTTTATTATATATATATATATAAATAGTATAACCTTGAAACGATACGCCGAAATACTCTGAAAGTGAAATAAATTTAAAAAACAACAGAATTGACAACCTTGCATTAAAGTGGCCAGTGCTTGTTGAATCAATCCCTGTGTATATGCAATACACCTGTACATATTGATTATTGGAATAGAATACACGGCAACAACACACGATTATAGTTCACGGCAAATTTTCCCCTTTCTCACGAGCTGTTTCTCTACCCTTGTTCTATTACTATGTCTTAAACTTATCACAGAGAATTGAGTCCTAAAAACATGGACCATGATTCTCTTCTGGTTTGGCTTTTTATACATCAATTTAAATTGTGCAGTTTGTTTTCAAAAAGACTGAAGGAGGTGGGATGGGACTTTCTCCTTGATGAAGCCTTCGCTGCATGAGAAGCAAGGAGAAGGGTGCACTAGACCCCGACTTGAGCCATAAGCTTGCCAACAAAAAGACCTTGTCGTTCCCCCTGTGTGTGACAGAAGTTGGACATCTTCCAAGTATAGTCCTTTACATGGTAAGTCGTCGCTGCAAGCAAATTTTATAGCTTCCTCAGTTGCTGAAGTTCCTTTGATGCGCCTAAAGGATATATTCTCCACTTTAACAGCTGAAGTCTGCATTCCACGGCATTAATAAGTCCTATAATATCTTCAATTCAAGAAATGCATTCAAATTATATACTAGCCAAAAAGAATCATGCTGCGGTAGCTATCCAACACAGCTGTCTCAGTGGCAATTAACTAGGACGCATTCCTTAAGGCTACTGACTGGGAACATGTCACTGTAACCCTTATTGTTGAATGTTTGATCATCGTGTGATAAGTGTGTGGTGCTGGCCCAATCTATATGCATTTACAGGTTCAATATGATTCATAAAAAGTGTGGCCCATTGCTTATAAATTCGGCCACAATTTCATATTCCTGGCACTAAAATCTGATAAAGGTCAGTACCATACCTGATTTGCACATGGCACGTGTGCATCACAATAATACTGATCTATTATAATTGGATTTGATACGTTTTCCATGAATATGTTCTGGAATGTGATATTTGTGGCATTACCACCACCTCCCTGGTGAAGTTCAAAGAGGTCAGGATTCGATTAATTACAAAGAATTCACTAGTTAAAACACTGTCTATCTATTCAGAGATGCATGTAGAGATTTGTGTGTGCTCAAGTGTGTGGCAGAGAGATAGAACTTTACCTGCCATGTTTTTATCCGCACCCCGTTATCAGTGTTGGAAAGGAAAGCTCCATCAACCATTACATCCCGCACCAATGATGATGAGTTTGATTTCCCCAAGCTCCCAATGCTAATGAATACAAACAAGAAAAGGTTAAGAACTTAAGACGTTCATGATACTGCAGTGCTAGAGAGTGCTGGACCTTGTTATTACCTTATACCATGGCCTGGCCCACAGGCAATGTTTCTGATTTTGATTCGTGAAGAGTTGCTGACTATAGAGATGCAATCATCTCCTAGATGCAAAATTGGAACTCGTGATAAGATTTCCACTCAAAATACGCATAAAAAATGCAAGTGTGAAGCCTCAAGCTTTGTATAATTGTTAAGAATGAGAAAATATCAGAAACAGCATACCACAAGTTCACAAGCTTCATTTCAAAGACATGGAATTGGAAAAGGGATCAAGATGTTCTGTTCCATCATATCAACAACTAAAATAAAATAGATATATTTCTTTTCTTTTCTTTGTTTTTAAAAAATTTGAGCATTATTTAAAGGAACCAAATATCAACGAATCAATATATCTATAGTCAAATCCAAGGTAAGTGACTTTTTGATACAATGGAAAGCTCTTATAGACCATTAACTGAATTTGAAGTTCACTGTATGAAACTTGTGATTGATTGAATAGGGTGTATCATAAGAATATACATATGATGCTCTATTTAAATTTGCACATAATGAAGTGATGTTTTGATGGCAAGCTCCGATCCAGGCTAACACATCAGTATAAGAAACTGCAACTGATATCGACCACCTATATCTTGTGTTCATCGATAGTTTTCTTGGGAAATTCATTAAAAAATCAGGTTTAGGCCTCCATAACCCAATAGCCTACATCTCCCAAATCAATCCTCTGCACAAACAATATCATTCTGGTCCTACATCTCACGATTTTTTTTGTGAACCTCGGGAAAAGAAAAAAAATTTCATCCCTAAAATCCCAACTTAAGAAGATGTAATCTAGCTAACCATCTTTTTCTGAGTTAGAAAAGTTTAGCTTCAAGAAAATCCAATTCGAGATTCTTTCTCCAAACTATCTTCAATTAAACATACTGTGTTATACTTTAACGGGCAGCATCTTATGGAGAAAATATAATGGATATATGGAACATTTTACTTCTGCTCTGAGCATGTAAGGTTTGGTCCTTTCTCGGTGATGGCTAACTGCCTGTCTGCTATCACAGACAACTCACCTTTTATTTCGTTTATTACCTTCACAGGCAGCAGGGTACTCCACTGCTAGGAACTGGGGTGCCAAGTCACCCCAGCAGCCCCTGGGTTGACAAGGGCCCACCTTGTCTTTTCAAAAAGTGGCCCCATGCATGGTAGCCCATGAGAATTAAAAATTCACAAGCTATTCAAGGGTAAAACTAGAACCCCAGAACCTTTTTGTATCATCATAAGCCAAGTCTTAACCGCTTGTGCTCAGCCTAACCACAGAAATATCATGTACTTGTGCATTTAACGAGCTACAAGGAACATATCCATTAACAAGCTGATATTAATAAGGAGTAGAAAAAATATTACAACAGAGAGGTCATCACACATGTTGAAAAATTATTACAGCAGAGAGGTCATCACAAATGACAATCAAAGAATGAAACAGGCATTAAATAGTGTTGCAGCAGGTATTTTTATTTCATTCTCAATCAAACCTGATTAAACTATTATCATTAGCCCAAATGAAAAGACACATGACTTCCAAGTGCAGCTATCAAAGCAACTAAAAGAATTGTTGAAATGAACTCAAATGAAATAAAAATATCTGTTCATAAATGAAGATTCCTGCATGGCATGTCATAAGCAAAATTATTAACATACTCTCTTTGTTTTGCAGTTGCAAATAACATTATCAAATTATACTTATAAAGAAATGTCTACATGCATCAAAAAGTTGCAAACTTATGAAGCAAACACAGAAGGAAGAGAAAACACATTTACGTCATGATGCTAATAATAAAACTATGTGCCAGTTTCCAGAATTACCAACCTGTTCTAACAACACTATCCTTGATCTTTACTCCATGGGATGCACTGATGTGGATTCCATCAGTATTGGGGCTAACAGCAGGTGATGTCACTATAAGATTGAAAGTCATAACCCTGAGACAATTAGTGAATGCTATGTGCATCTTTTGACCACAGACCACCTTAAGATTCTCGACTTTCAAATCCTTGCACTTGTGGAAAGTAATGGCCTGCAGCACGATTGCTATACTAGATTAGAGTGTTTAAAACGTGAAAGGAAAACATTATTCCAGCGGAAAAAATAGGATGAAAGGTACAACAGCAAGAAGTAAATTAATGGAACTAACTGCATTGCTCAAAGAATAAAGCAGCACTAACCGTTGGAGCATTTCGGCATGGCTGTTGCAAACAATTGAAGCTATAGTTAAAAAAAAATGCATAAAAAAAATATGAGAAAGATTTAGCTATAAGTCACAGAAATACATTGGTTTTGTTGATCTTGCAAGACTGAGCCCACCATAACCATCCCCTACCATTGACAGTTCCTCCCCCTTCTACTGTAAGGTGCTTTACCCCATGGAAGTAGAGCCACTTGCGATGATTTAAACCTTTCCAAGCAGCAGGGTCTTCAGGAGCAACAATCGTACCAGAGATCTATTAAATCACAATTCCAATGTAGTAACTGATTGGGGAACAATATTCACATAGAAGGAAGAAATGATGCAAATCACAACAAAACAGTTAGTTGTTATGCTTACATCAAGAGTGACCTTTGATTTACAAGGCCCTCCGAAATCAACCGGATGGACCAGAAAATTATAACCAGCTGGAATTACAATCCTTGTTCGACCCCGGAAAGAACAAGCCATCTCCCAAGCTTCTTTGAAAGCCTGTAAGCCAAGAAATAATACCACATCAAGAGAAGTTATACTTTACAATAACTTTGCACATGGTTAAAATACATAGTAAGACATAAAAAGTCCAAACAAACTCTTAAAAAGATCTGAAATTTTTGCTTGAAAAGCAGATAATTGGCTGCTTGGTATTATGCAGTCTATTGCATCTCAATAGGCAGGTTCGAAACTCTTTACCAAGACTTGGTAAAGAAAACATGATGGCTGATCGTATAGCCAGGTAATGGAGGAAAACAAAGAGGAAATAAAAAATTGTTCAGTTTTCACAACAACAATTGTTTAACCATTAAAATTGAAATGACTGACTTTCATTTGTTATCGAAAATTTGCTGAGACCATTCACGTGCACAAAGATGAGAGCATCATTTTGATTTCTTACAACATTCATTTTCTTTGCATTCCAATAGAACAGAAAGAAATATATTAACCCAAACCCCACGTTGAAATCAAAATCTACAACCTGAAGCTCATAACAAGTTCAAGTTTTCCTCGAACAGAAAATTAGCTGTGCTCAAGAAATATGATGTTCACTAGTTGCAATAGAAATTAAAGTTTTGTTGTCTAAACGAGCTCATACATTCCACCAAAAAGAAAAGAAATGGGAATCATTCAATTAGACATGGTACGCCCACACATAAAGTTACTCAAAATTGTCCAAAATATACATGATTTCTAATTTGCTCACAATCTCAAAATCGAATACTCCATACAGAGCCAAGAAGATTCTAAACAAAAATCATGCATTCTTATAAAATGGGCATCATCCAACATGTAACACCACATTGACATTGACAAAAACAACCTATCAAGTCGAATGATCAACATTCAAGTAGAGTAACCAAACCACGTCGCACAACAGAAGACACAGATCAAATAAAACATTAAAAAATAGAAACGTAGTGTGTATAATGGAAACTGTATAATGATGACATGCCTGAGTATCATTACTAAGACCATCTCCTTTTGCACCAAAATCACCGACAACGAGGACCCTTCTGGAACTGGGTCGGATTCTTGCTGGCGCGGATTGCGGGAGCTGAAGGAGAGAGTCAAATCCTTGTACACATACAAAACATGCACATATAAGCACACGTATAGTGGTAGTGCCTTTTGGACAAAAACCAAACCTCAGGTTGTTCATGTTCTGTCAGAGAGAACATGGGCATCAGAAACCTGGCGCCGACAGTTTTATGAACAGCAGATAGATCTAGTGAATCTATCTAACATTCTAAATTGAAAGCCGCTGTCACGGGCTTATTCTTTTCTTGATGCTGTGACGTCGTTTGAGGTCTTCCCGTTGTCATTCTGTTAATCAGTGCTCAATGTCTGTTCTGTGTTTTATTATTGGTTTAAACAGTTCATCTTTTTTTTAAAAAAAAATTAATATGACCTTATATCCAGATGAAATCGTCATCTCTTATGTTATTGAAATGTTTTTACTTTGGTTTTAATTCTTGTCTTCTAATGCTATATAAAAAAAAAAAAAAACTGTTATTTTTAAGTGGAATTTTAGCTCCCTAATTGGTTTATTCAAAGTTGTCAATATTGCTTCAGTAATCATTCGGGATTTTCAATTGGTATGAAAGGTTTTCATTTATTTTCATTGTTGTATGAAAATAAAATAAAATGATAATTAATTTAAGAAAGTTATATGAAAAAATTTAATAATAAAATATATTTTTTTATTTTTATTGAATATTTATGAGCAATTGTTTTTTATAAAAAAAAAAAACATTTGTACGAGATTCATATATAATTATTTAAATATAATCATATAAAAAGTTCTAATCTTATATTATTTTTTAAAATATTATTTTACTAACTTTATTTAAAGATATTTTTATTGAAAAATTGTAAAACAAATAAATTAAAAATGAACAAAAATAGGGTGAAGAGCCAGGAATCAAGCTCAGGCCCACGAACATAATTGGGTTTGGAAAGTAAAACCTGCGAGTACATCCTTTAAAAAAAATCAAATATCATTGGCTTCAAAGGCTAAGCTTGCGTGTCTTGTTAATTTTTTCGAACTCAAACAGGAATTATTTGCTTGATATTTTTTCTTGGTTGTTTATTTTTATGTTTTAAAAGTATTTTTAAAAAAATTAAAAAATTTTTTTTCTTTACTTTAAATTAATAATATTTAGTGTTTTTAAATTATTTTGATGTGTTGATATCAAAAAAAAAAATTTTAAAAAAAAAAAATTCATTTTAATGTATTTACGAATGAAAAATATTTAAAAAAACAATCGTAATCACACTCTCAAACAGGCTCGAATCATAAACAATGTACTATGTGTTCTTTGCCTATACAGAGACAGTGTGCCTTTCACCGCAACTAATTTAGCCACCAAATACGACTAGAAAATTAGGTTTTGATTAATTTTGTTCTTCAAACTCAAATTTTAACTTGTTTTTTTCTTCTTAAACATGTAAAAAGATATTTTAGAAACCTCAATAATTCTATTTTCAATCTCAAAACATCTTGAAATCAATCTCAATATTCAAAATCACACGGATAAAATCAAAACAAACTTTACAGATTTAGATATATTTTTTATATATATAATTAAATATTTAAATCACTTCCATCAAACTTTCCTTTTCATTACAAACCTAAAATCAGATTTAGATAAAAAAAAAAAAAATTCCGATGATTTTCTCTTCTCTATAAGATTTTAGGAATTGAAACGTAAGAAAAATAAGATTTTATGACTAATATGTAAGAAGCTAAAAATTACATGGACTAAAGATGAAAAAAAGAGTTACAGTGACTATTCAGCACTTTATGAACAGTCGAAATTGCACTGAGGATTGCAAAGTATAATGTGTCTGTATATGCAGTAGGGTGAACATGAAAAACCTTCATGTTTTTTTTTTTTCAAATTTATTTTTATTTTTATTTTTTATTACAAACAATTTGAAACCCTCCCTCGTATCAAATATTTTTTTTTTATGCTCACTAGGCTCATGACAGTGGCGTAAAACAGGAAAGGAAAAACACTTTAATGAAACTTTTTTCATCAAATATAACCTATCTACATCAAGAACAACTTTTTTGTTGTCGTAAATTGGCTAGCCACTAACTTTCTCTTTCCTTTCCTGTTTTCTAACGACATTCTCTCTCTTCTTCCAATATGAAGGACTAGAAAGAAAATAAAAAGAAGTTTTGTATAAAAAGTTATAAAAAATAAAGGGATAAAAAAAGAAGTGAAAGAAAAATAGATGGACTAAAAAGTATTTTTTCAGATTGGCCATGCGATTTTCTTTTTCCTTTTTAATTTGATTACTATTTTTTTAATTGTATCTTTAAACTACAAATTAAAACTATATTTTATTAAATTAGCATACAATCAAGATTAAAATGTGATAAAAACCTTTAAATCTCTAGATAATAAAAAAACAAATAAGGAACCATCAACTCACAAAACAACAAAAACCAAGACACTATAAAATGTAACCAATAAAGAAGTTTAATGATAAAAAAAAAATTAAAAAAATAGCCACTATTAAAACTCATAGTGAACTACGAGGGCACCATAGTGCTAGCAATTACAGTAAAACACCCTTCAAAGTTAGTTTATTTTGTAGTTATAATTATACCATCTCAATTTTACCAATGAGCCACGTCTATCATCTCGTTTCGAAGCACAAGAAAAACTTAAAAATTAACTATAACCCTTCAGTGTTCGATTGTAGCGCGGGCTACTCTTCACCATGCTACACTGTAAATGTATTATGAGTATTTTTAATATGGATTGCATTGTTGGTGGAAGCTAGGTTTATGGGTGAACACTCTCGGTACACACGTGGCACCTAGGCTCTACTTATAGGTTGGGCACTCCCCAGCATCCATGTTGTGCTTGAACTGTGTTGGGGTGGGGACAAATGAGGCTTGGATCATAGCTAAGGACTTAAAGGAAATAAATCTGGCGTCAGGATTCAAGATTAATAGGTTTAGCATAAGGACCTAATTTTATTGGGTCCTTCATTAAAACTCAATGTTCATGGGTTTTAGGATTCTAAATATTATTACCATTTTTAGAAATATTATTATTTTTATTATAATTAATATTATTAATAAAATAATTAATAAATTTGAAAGAAAATATTATTATTTATATTATAATATTTTATGGCATTTAAAAAAAATAAAAAGTGAGCCCGCAAAGTAATATTATTAAAAATACTCAATCATTCTAAGTATTAATATAAAAAAATATTATAATTTGCGTTGTCAATATTATTATTTTTCTTAGAATACAAAGTATTCATCTCAAAGATATTATTATTTTTGTTATAATATTATTATTTTTATAATAATTCAAAGTTTTAATATAAAAAAATATTATTATTTGTGTTCTAAATATTCTTGGAATTAAAAATAGTATTATTTGTGTTATGAATATTATTATTTGTACTATAATAAAAAATATTAATATTAAAAATATTATTTTTTGTGTTATAGATATTATTATTTTTATAATAATCAATATTATTAATAAATAATTACTTAATTAGAAAAAATTTATTCTTAATATTGAAAAACAACCAAAGATGTGATTTGAAAGGTAAAATTAAAAACTATTAATATTACTATTATCACCATTAATAAATTTTAAAAAATTATTATTACTAATTAAGAAAAATTACGTGAGGACACGTGGCGCTTGGGCGCACCCCCTACGCACACGTGGTGCTTGGGCTATGCCTAAGGTTTGGGCACTCCTCAGCGCACCCGTGTGTTGGGTTGGGGATAAGTGGCTCGTAGGTCATGGCTAATGACTCAAGGGAAATGAGTCTGGCATCAGAACCCAAGATTAATGGGTCTAGCATAAGGATCCAATTCTATTGGGTCCTTCATCAAGACTCAATGTTCATGGTTCCTACGATTCTAAATATTATTATTTATTTTAGAAATATTATTATTTCTATTATAATTTTTTATGGTATTTTTTTTATAAAAATAAAGAGTGAGTCCGCGGCGTAGTATTATTAAAAATACTCAACAATTCTAAGTATTAATATAAAAAGTATTATAATTTGCATTGTCAATATTATTATTTTTCTTGGAATATAAAGTATTTATCTCAAAGATATTATTATTTTTGTTATAATATTGCTATTCTTATAATGATTCAAAGTTTTAATATAAAAAAATATTATTATTTGTGTTCTAAATATTCTTGGAATTAAAAATAGTATTATTTGTGTTATGAATATTATTATTTTTACTATAATCAAAAGTATTAATATTAAAAATATTATTTTTTGTGTTATAAATAAATACTTTATAACACGTGGCGCTTGGGTTCCTGTCGCGGTGCTGGAACACCCCTGCTCCCACGTGGCGCCTAGACTCCTGTCTCTGTGCTGGGCACACCCCCTCGCACACGTGGTGCTTGGGCTGTCTGTTTGGATGCTGGGTACACCCCAGCGTGCACGTTGCGCTTGGGCTCACCAAGACCCAACTATCTTTGAGCCCCGCATGCTACATAACTCAAAATAGCCTTGAGTCATTGGTTGTGCAGGGCCCAAAATAAACTTGGGTCCTGCCATTATCATGACATATTTTTTTTTTAATAAATGGTAAGCCCCCGGCGTAGCGCGAGCCACCTAACTAGCAGACACTAAGCCGAGTCGATGTAAGTCCTGTTTGGAAACACGGTATAAACCGTATTCTTTTAATTTTTAAATTTTTTTTGCTTAAAATTAATTTTTTATATATATTTTTAGATCGTTTTAATGTGCTGATTTTAGAAATAATTTTAAAAAAATAAAAAAAATTATTTTAATGCATTTCTAAACAAAAAAAAATTGCTACCAAAATAATCAAAGTAGATGCCTCTATTTTTTTTTCCATTTCTTTTTTATCTTATTTATAAAAGAAAATTGGCTTGAAAAAGATGCCCGGTAGTCTGGTAGAGTGGTACCTGGAAGCAGGGTTTATTAAGCTCATGTTTGGAAGCACGCCTCAAACGAAAGTTAGCCAAAATTTATTTATTTTTGCTTAAAATTGATTTTTTTATATTTGTAAATTGTTTTATTGTACTAATATTAAAAATAAATTTTTTAAAATAAAAATAAAATATTATTTTATGTATTTGTAAACAAGAAAATACTTTAAAAAAATATTTTTACTAAACTTTTAAACACCCTAAAAAATAAATCAATGATACATGCATATGAGTCTATGACCATACCCAGGGTTAACGCGTGGAGTGAGTGACTAGATTATGAGTGATTATTTTTTGTTTGATTTGGTTTTTATATAAAAAAAAAGTAATAAAATAAATTTTTTAAAAAAATCGAAACCGGTATAAATCGACCGGTTTCAGTTCAGTTATTTAGAACAAAAACCGGTTCAACCAACCGGTTCCAGTTTGGCTCGGTTTTTTGGTTTGTCTCGGTTTTTTCCGGTTTGACCTGGTTTTTTTCCAGTTTTTTTCGGTTCGGTTCGGTTCGGTTTTTTAAGTTTCAAGCTTATAAAATCAAAACTGAACCGAACCGGTTGATTTTTAAAAATTCTAATCAGTTTTTTTACATGGTTTGATTTTTTTAATTTCTTAAATTTAATCAATATTTTAATTTTTTTCTCACCCTGGACTGGGTTACCAAGAACTCAGTGGAGAGCACATGTCCTCCATCAATAATTAAGCTTGTAAGTTGTAACACGTCCACATTGATGCATGGATATCGCTTTTCAATAAGATGACGTGGATGAACCCAGCTACAACTGTTGAAGTCAAGAAGTTGAAGTCAAACCAAGAGTTTTGTGGTGTCAATTCAAGCTATGTGGTTGTTCATATGATGATCACCGGAGGTTTATATGGTTGTTAACTTCAAAACCTGACGAATTAGTCGAGGTATGCGCAAGTTGACCCGAAAATCCACATTAAACTAAAACAAAAAAACAAAAAAGAAGTTGAAGCCAAGTGTTGTCTTTTTTTTATTGCACATTTAACACGAACAAAGATAAGGCAAAACACATAAACAATGAAAAATAATTTCGTTGTTTATTGTTTCCCATTTCCTGCTCATTCCTTTCGTACCTACTATGCTTACACGTTTAAAATTCCTCAAATTATATCCGAACAAATTAAGATGACAATTAATATGCAGTTTGTTTTTGCACTCCAGCTACTTTTCCGAATTAAATTTGATTATTTTTTTATATTTTTAAATTATTTTAATATATTAATGTTAAACACTATCTAAAACACCAACATTTACTCCCAAATTTAATGAATTGGATCATAATAATATAGAATATGGTACCCCAGCGTACCACATACAAGTTTATAAAATCTGTTTAGTATTTTAATTAATTTAAAAAATTTAAGTTAATGATATTAAAATAAGTCTACATTAATTGTAGACTCTTTTAATTTAATGTGTATTATTTAGTATTTAATATCATGTGTGTTTTTATTTTTATTTTTTTTTTTATATTTAAATATATTTTATGATTATGTTTGATAAGAAATCATCAACAACTCGTACTTGATTTATATATTATGAATGTTGATTTTCTTTTCAGTATATATGTTGTAGAATCATGATCAATCTTAAAGTGGGACATAATCAATCAAAAATTAATACAAACTAGAATAAGATAAATTATTAATTAACTATCAAATTCTTATTATTTAGACCCTTTTTTTTTTCTCTGCATGTTAATCTAGCTAGGATCAACGCATATATTTGTTTTAAAGAAGAATATCAATGTTTTATCAAATATATTTCAGTGTTATTGTAATTATTTTTTTTTTAAATATGCATCTTAGATTGATCGACCATCGATTACCAAGCCTTTATTATTTAATTTTCTTATAATTAATTATTGTTTTTTCTTATAAGGTTGCATGAAATGTATAATAGTGGTTATTTTTTATAATATTTTTTGAAAAAGAAAACAATAAGAAGTCAAAAGCGTAGAAGATAATATTTTTTTAAGGTTATAAAAAATACAAAACAACCAACCACATTAATTATCTGGGAAAAATCGAAATTGATAAAATAATAAACAACGGGAAAAAACAAAAGGTTAGGTTGTGGCCGCATCTAAGCCCACGCTCTTGGGTTGGACGCGCGCCCTAATGGCTAGAAAGAGAAAAAAAAGAAAAACAGAGATAGGCGGATGGCAATGCAATTTTCGACGCTGCTCTTCAACTTTCGACAATCATTTTGTTGCTGAAAAACATGAGGGCTACTGTTTCTTTTGCCCCCATCACTCGAGTTCTATAATATTTCTATATACTTTATTTACTTTTGTATTTTAAAAATATTTTTTAAAAAAATTAATTTTATTTTATTTTAAATTAATATTTTCAGATGAGAGAAATTTTCAAATAATTTTTTTTAAAAAAATAATTACTATCACACTAGCAAACATTAAAAATTAAAAAAACATATAGAAACTCAAACCACGTTCTAATCCACCTTGAAAACTGAACTCTCATCTCTCTTTTCCATCTCTGGCCTCCTTCTACATTTACAACCTTGTTATAATTCAAATGAAGTTTAGGGATGATTTCATGTAAGTTTAGAACTTCAAGGATCAAAGTGAGAAAAACATAATTTTTTTATATATATAAAATTTACTTAATTTTCTTAAAAACAACATCTTTTTGTGTTGATGGCTCAAACGATGTTGTTTCACTATAGCTAAAACCCTTCAAGTACAGCAAAACACCATTCCTTTACTTCTTCTTCTTTTATATATATATATATATATATATAATGGTGTTATCCTGAGCCGCGTGTAGGATAATCATAAGAGGGTCATGTTTCACCAAAAAATTTAAAATCCATTACAGTCCCTATGTTTTAGGCTCATTTTCATATTTATCCTTTAATATTTTAAATAGGCCTTCCGATTTTTTTAGTTTTTTTTTTAATTATATTCCCGGAGCCTAGTGATAATTCCAACTTGGCTCTTAATACTTTAGTCAATGCTCAACCACTGGTGTCATAATTATGTCGAGTAATTGTAAATCTTGCAACCTTATGCATAAGAAAATAAAAGCATATACACAAGCTTGGTCTATAATATTTAGTTATATATGTATCCATTAATTTACTTCAAATTAATTTCAAGTTCTATGAATCTATTTTTATTTTTTTTATGATAGAAAAGGTTATCTCTAAATTGTGTAGCCACGATATATCCTTTTGATCTCTCTCAAAAGAAGAAGAAGAAGAAGTTGTTTTTTTATTTTTATTTTTACTTTATGAACAATTAAAATTCAATAAAATATAAAAAACAGAAAATAAGTTGTGATTATCATCAAAATTTTAAAAGCCCTAAGGAGATCATATGAATTTACATAGATAATTTTAGTAAGGCTCTTCAAATTATTTTTTTCATATGTGATTCCAAAATTAATCTATTTTAATCTTGTTTAGGTGTTACATATTTGAGCATGTAACTATTTTGAGAATCACACTAAGACTCTTATTGAGCCCTAACAAAATTTGAGATAATTCTAATTTTTTTATTTTTGTTAATATTTAATGTTTGAAGTTTTTTTTTTAAAATACTTCTTGACCTATATAATTTTCAAAATTATTTTTGAAAATATATTTAATTTTTATTTGCATATTCTTAGCTCAAAATACCAAAATTGTTAAAAAACATTAAGGGGTTTTGTTTAATGATAACAATCAAATTAAATTGAGGGAAAATATTTGATTAATTTAAGAATATTGGATATTGTTATCTTTTGTTCAATTTCTTCTGCCTATAATAAGTATTATTAAAACATGAATCCTCTTCTTTTTTTTAAAAAAAAAAATTCCTTTTAAGTCTGAATTATTTTCAATATTCTTTTATTGTTCAAAAACTCATCAATTTAGTAGTCAACACCAAAATTTTGAAATACTTTACATGTTTTGTAATTTATAATATACTCAAAATTTATTTATAAGCTTTCTAGTATTATTAACATTACTATAAAAAAAAACTATCATTGATATTCTTTTCAACGTACACTCATAAATAAATATCTTAATTTATATAATATATAACTAGGATGTTTTTTTCTTTGGCGGCACTCGTTACTATATAATACTGATTGTGGAGCCAAGATGTTTTTTTCATTGATATTTTATTTTCATTCCATCTTAATTAACTGGGTTTAGTGCATATGTGGAAAGTATTATCTAAGTTTGGTAAATAAGTTTGAAAGTAAAACATTTAGAGAATTTAAGTTTTGGAAATATTGTCATTTGAGAAAAAAAAACTCCAAATAATCTATTAATATTTTCATATTAATTTGAGTTTAAAATAGGTTAGTTGTTAGGGTGATTTTGTAGCTAAAAATGGGGGTTTTGATAATGCATGGCTGAAAATTTACGAACATCTAAATGTAAGATTAAAATCAATCCGTTAAAAAATCTTTTCAATCTTAAAATTTAAATTTGAATTATTAGATGAGATTCCAAGATATAATTTATATTATTTTTTAATACACCTTCTCAAATAAAAGTTTTTTGAACTTAAAACTAGCATAAATTCATATTATCATACCATGTTAAAAACTCATTTCAATCTAAAAATTGAAGTTATTAAATAAAATTTTAAGATATGATTTACATTATTATCCTATATAATCTAAAATATAAAAATAGATTTTTACTATATCTTAAACAAAAACAATAGGAGGGACAACACATAATAGAAGCAAATAATTAAAATGGACGAAAGGTTTTGTAAAAGTAACAGGTACTTGAAAACTAATTTGTGCATATAAAACACATTATTTTTAAAATTCATATGCTATAGAATGGTATTTTTATTAAAGATAAGGTTACAGAGAAAAGCCAAATCAAAACCCCATCAAGGGCATTATAATCCGAGCGCATGTGAATACTTTGGCACAAAGAGACAGGATTGTCTGTATATGATAGTTTGTACTTATTACCTAGAGACATTGGATGCAAAGTGGGATGCTTTGAAAGTTCGAACATCACAAATTGACTCAAGGGGCATGGCCTTTTCTACTCGCCTTGCCTGGAATGGCCGACATGCAGGGTATGTTTTACACACAAGGAGCGTCGTAATGCTGTAGTGGGGTTATCGTGGTTCACATTCCGGTGAACGGAAAGTAGGTCCGACTCAGAATAAAACTTACAGGGAAGTAGGTGGATCACCTAAACCACTAGCTAGTTGCAAGGGCACTACCAATTACTACTATTAGTAGAGTAGTTAACGTACTGCAATAAACTGTTTAACAGGGCCCAACGATCTTTGGTGATCCCGATAAATCTCTGCCAAGAGGAAAAGGTATAGATTCACCTAGATTCTGCGTTTCTTTTCAATATTTGAGAGCGAGGGAAGATCCTAAAGTCTAATCTTGCCTGAAAAAAGAAAGAAATAACTCTAAATCCCATGTATCAAGAATTAAGATTAAAGATCGAAGGCAACCTCCATGAAAGAGAGAGGGTTAAATTTTGATTTTGTATAGAAAAATACAAATCCTCAAGCACCAAACCATATACACATAATTGGAAGCTCCCAAACACAAAACCATGCCTAAAACTAGCATATATATGGAGTAAAAGAACATATATAGTCGGCCACAATAAATTAAAAGAACACATGCAATCCATAGCTTGGTTTTGTTCTAAAGAAGGTCCTATATCTCACTTTATTAAGATGAACGCCGACAAGTTTTAAGAAATCTACAAGCCTAGAAAATATATGAACATACCATACGTACTATAAATAACCACACCTCATTTCGACCGGAATAGTCCATCGGGAATTACGAGAATTATCGAGATCTACCGATAACGGCTTTTTTCCGATGATTCTTCCCTGGTTTCCCGAAAGCACCACAAAACCCACATGAAAATACCTTTGGAGACGGAGGCTCTATTGCCGGAGACACCCTGCCGGTGCGGTAGCCACGTTGTCCACCGTTGGATCGACTTCTCTCAATGGTGATGTTGGGCGTCGTCGCCGATCTTGAAGATGGCCTGGCATCATTTTCTAGCTTGATTTCTGTCCTTTGATCACGCTGTTCTTCATGTTCTTGTTTTTGGTTGACTTGGTTTAGCTCTCCGGAGATATACCTATCATCCCAGATAAGCCCAGAGGAACCTTGCCTCCTGAAAGACACATCAGATCTTTGCAAACCAGCCATTAATTCTCTCTCTGGACCTTTCTTTGAATGGGCTATAAAAGAATGAATGTATACGACTTTTCTTCTCCTAATGTATATATATTTATAGAAAGGGACAAATGTAAAAGAAGAAGAAGATAAACAAGGGCCGAGTCGGTTTGGTTTCGTTAAGATAGAAGAGGACGTCACAACGAAGCAATTTGGTCAAATATATCAAGACTTATCTTTTTCTCCTCTTTTCTCTATTAAGATTCATGTAATTCCAATATATTATCTCCAAAAGTTTGATAGTAATTTCTTTTTATTAACTTGGGTATCCGGATCAGTTTGCGTGCACCTCGACTAATCTCACGGGCCCTGAAATTAACGACCATAAAAGCCTCAAGTGGTTATTATATGAGCAACCACAAGGCTCGAACCTGAGACCATAGAGGGAGCAAACTCTTTAATCTCCAAAAGTTTGATAATATATATATTTTTTTATAATCCGGGATGTCCGGGCTAACTTACGCACACCACGACTAGTTTCCGGATTCACTGAACACCCGTAAGTCTAATAGACAGGTAAGACACCATGTGGATGACAAACATATACACATAAAGAGTCGAACCTGGATACAGAGACAATAAATTCTCTACTAGACCACGACCTCAGTTGATAGCATAGGAAGAAATCCTTTTCTTTTAATATGGTAAAATAATCTTGAAAGTCTTTAGTTTTATTCGTAAGTTCGTTTCCTCTGTTATTATTTAAGAAAAGAAATTTATAGTTGTTATTTTTTTTTGTTTTTTTATGAATGCTAGCAAGATATCTTGCTTAAAACTTGATTATCGTTATCAATTTAATTATAATATATGAAAACTAATTCGAAAATAATATATTTGTTAACTATATGATATTTATTTCAAAGAAATATAATAAATTGAATTGTTGTCACAGCAAATGAATTTATTACTGTGATTTCATATATTATATGATCAATTAGTCAGGTTTAATACGCGGGCACATTCTTGATCATATATTAATTTATGTTTTCAACATAGGTGACCTTTCCTTGCTCCTCGTTCACGAGAAGCCGCCTTGTTTTAATCTATACCATCATATGTAACAATATTATGATTTTTTTTTTCAAGAGTTCTAAAGTGAAGCCAAAACTAGTAATTACAGTGGAATGAAATTGCTGGAATCAAGATTCCAAAGCTTGTTTGACAGCATATATAAAGCTCATCATAGACAAAAAAACTTTGTTTGATCGATGTTTATACCCAGAGGAGGTTGCATATTCACTTCGTTAATAAGATCTCTAGTTTTTATGTAGTAATAACTAGTTTATGTTATGAGTTGGATTAATTTTTAAAAAATAAAAATTAATATAAAATATCCATGTCGTAGAGAATTATTTGATATTTTTATTAAATTTAACCTAGTTAGTTAATCTTGAAATTTTCTGATTCGAGTACTCCTTACCTAATTTAAATTTAAAATTAAATTATATAAGAGTTGCTCTGATGTAACTTAGTCTACTTGATAGGTTCAAAGACATCCCGACCAACCTGTAAAAAACATCTGATGATGAAACCAAGAAAAAATAATGAAATTGACATAAAAATCCTCTCGACTCAACTTCTTGTCTAGCTTAGGTTTAAAACTAAATTGTATAGGAGTTGTCTAATATGACCCAGTCGATTCGGCTGATTTAAAGACAACTTAGTTGACCGATAAAAAACATCTGAGGATAAAATTAAGAAAAAATAATGAAATTAGCAAAAAAAACCTTCTCGACCAGCCTCCTTGCTCAACTCGAGTTTAGAATTAAATCGTGTGAGAGTTGTTCTAACGTGATGCAACCCACTTGGTCTATTCAAAAGCAACCTGAATGATCATAAAAAAATATTTAAGGATGAAATTGAAAAAAAATGACCAAATTAAAATTTAAAAAGAAAGAAAAGAAAAGAAAAAGATCCCAAGTTTTTTAGCATGGGAAGTAATATTCTTGAGTCATTTATTTATTAATCAATTTTTTTTTCAAGTAACCTTAAAAATGTAACTTTATTTTAATAAATTCTTATATATACCATACTAATCTTAAAGTTTGAATTCAAAAGATTAATAAAGAGAGCAAACATCTTTGACCAACTTTTTTACCACTTTTTAAAGTTCAACAAGATTTCTATTAAAAAAAAAGTCATTTTTTACATTAGTTTAACTTAATTCACCTACAATATGGTTTTTACCTAGTAATGTTATTTGGTTTCTCCCATGCTAACTAATAATATATAAATCTATTGATAAATAATTAATCGTTTTCTCTTCTATAAACAAATTTTTGTAGTGTACAATCCAGCCGATTGTATGTCAAGGAATGCTACATTTCAAGTTTTAGATAAAACATGTGGATATTTGAGAAGGAGAGAACATGTTTCGTCTACAAAAGTATTTTTTTTAAAAAAAAAAAGAAAAAAAAAGGAAAAGAATATTTACATATTATTGCCATCGAGCACCCAATAAGCCCAGAGGTCTACACCCACATGTTGTGCTAGCTGGTTAGCACTCGGCTCTCATCAAAGCCATCTCAGAAACCGATTGATTTTAGTCATCTTGCCTTTCTTTTCATCATTGATTCAGTTAATTATTATTTAAAAAACTAGTCAGCTGTATTTTCTGTTTATAAAATAGGAATTAGAAAATATTGCAAAAACTTTATTGTACTCAAAATGCCCTCAATATTTTTTAAGAACCCTAATGCTTAAAAGGGGTGATTTTGAGATTATTAAATGGTGTGTGTAATCTCTATAATACCCCAAGTGATTTGTTTTTTATTTACCATTAAAATAAAATAGCTTTGAAAACATCTTGAAGCACCTGCTTTGTCTGACTGTTCTTCGTTTTGTTTTGGTGGCTGTATCAGCGGGATGGTGATTAGGTATCTTTGAAATTCTAAATCTTGCAAAATGACAAAACTAGCCAGCCATTATTATTTAATCTCCACAAATTAATTCATAATAAAGAAGGGAAAATAATTTCATTAATTGCAGTGAGTGGAAATGATGTCAGAGTAGAAAATGTCAACTACTTGAGAATTCTGCAAGGTTGTTCTAAGAAAATTTCTCGACCAATAAATGCGAGGCTCTTAAAAGTATTCAGATTAATTTAAATCTTATTGTTTGAATAAAAAATAAAAATAATAAGCTCTATGTAGCAGGTTAATTCGGTCCCCACTCAGAAAAACCAAGTATGGAAAATTATATTGTAGCGTACGAGTGAAAATACTGTTAACCAGAAGTTTTGCTCCTCGAACTAAGAAATTTAATTCTAACTTCTTTTTTATAAATTTATTAATTATTATTAAATTGACTGGGAAAAATATTTTTTTTTAATTTTAATTACATAATAAAATGATTAAAATATAAATTATGTTATTTGTTGTAAATGTTATCTCTGGGTCTTGGACCCTATTTGTTTTTATATTTTAAAAATGCTTTTGAAAAAAATTATTTTTTATTTTTTATTTTTATATCATTTTAATGCGCTGATGTCAAAAATAATTTTTAAAAAATAAAAAAAATATTATTTTGATATATTTTTAAATGAAAAACACTTTAAAAAACAATCACAACCACACTTTTAAAACGGTATAAGAAATTATGAAAAGGATAGACACCTTTTATGTTAGTATTGATATAAATGTATGATAATATTGAACTGAATTAATGTGGAGTCGACCAATAAAAAAAAAAAAAAAGAATCTCCCATCCTCGCAACTGGATTGTCCATATATTTCCAAAACGCAATCAAGTTGAAGCGTAAATTAAAAGTTCATGCAACTAGGTCAAGTAATTATGGAGACGGCGGAGGAGACTCTCGAAGGGCGGTGGCCGGTACTGAGCATGACCCATTAATGTTGAGTCCTCCATCTGCACAATTACCGACCTCCATGCATGGTAATTCATCAGAACCAAGATAATTAAAGATAGAAGATGCATGGGCCATTTCTACCTGTGAGAATTCCATTTATAACTTACTGACTTCCCTCCCGCCTGTAACATTTCCAAGTTTTCTGTTCAAAGATGGCAACTCGTTCTGCAATTGTTTTCTGGAGGAAGTCAAGGACTTGGGATTTTTTAGCTTTTGAATGATATTTGGTCACACCTAAAGGTAAAAGGATGTGACCCACCGCCTTAACTTTTATTGATTATTAGGGTTTTGAAAGCCGGTGAGCTGCCATCATTGTAGCAAAGCTAGTTTGGAGTTTATGTGATTTTGTCGGTCCAAAACACAATCAAGCACCAATTTGTAAGTGTCGTAGCCTCATCATAACATCATCAAAGAAAGAGTTTTCATTTTACCTCGATCGACAACCAATCATGTTGATCTTCATGAATTGGCCTCGTAACATGCCATTAAAAAACTTATTAAACCCGTGATAAAACATTAAGCTAAAACCAACCTCTCATTACTGACCCATGTCCCAGCAGCTAGCTGGGTGTCTTATACTTTCCTGCAAGTCTCCAATTTACACTGCCTGCCTGTCTGTTAATTAATATAGCTAGGATGAATCAGCACATGAAATTTCAAATTTGAAAAACTAAAATTTATTGGATGATATTGAGAATTCGGGCGTTTAATTGGAGGGATCTTCTTGAGTGTGTTTTACATTGCATTTGAAAAGTATATTTAAAAAGATAAGATTTTTTTTTTATTTTAAATTAATATATTTTTAATATTTTCAAATCATTTTGATATATTGATTTTAAAAATAATTTTAAAAAAATAAAAAAAATATTATTAACATATTTTTCTGAGTGAAAAATACTTTGAAAAACAACCACAATCATATTTTCAAAGACGCTCTTGATAATGATCCAGTTTGATTCTAAAGATTTTGAATTCTCATTATCAGCAAGATTGAACAAGAGAGAAAACCAAAGAGTAAATTACAAAAACTAGCGTAGGAACAATCATATACTCTGTCCCCTTACGCTTGGGATTTTATGAGTGTAGTCATCCCTAGCTCCATATTTTCTTGTTAAGTCCATCCTTAATTATTGCTGGATTAGAATTTGGTCATTTAAGACTTCACTGATCTCTTCGCCCAAATCTTTCAGCTACGATACAGGGTATATGGTTTCGTTGCTGGTCCGACAAGTTTTTTTTTTTTTAAATGGTATATAAGATTATTAATATATTTTTAATTTATAATTAAAATTCTGATTATGAACTTTAAATTTAATATATACAAAATAATAAATAAATAAATAAATATCAAGACGATAACATCTTAAATTGATCTAGATCTACCCGACAACCGGGTCTTTTTATTTTTAATTTCTCCCTATCCCTTTTTAATCAAGTCGCTTGTTAGGTTATTGATAAGAGATGGGAGTTTGTTCTAAAAATTGATTTTTTTAAATAAATTTTCACCAAAAATACATTATTAAGATATATATAAACCATATAATAATTCTAAAACACCTCAAAATAACTAAAAAAATCAAAATCAATATATTTTTCTTCTCATGTTTAAGAGGGTGTTTGGGATAAAAAAACAGTGATATGTAGATGTTTTTTTTTAATGTACAACCCATTTAATGCACAAAAAACTATAATCAAAAGCAAGTTTTTTTTACTTTTTGTGTGGGTCTCATTAAAAAAAATAATCCAAACACACCAAGGATTAAAAAGGTAAAAAAACTATTTTTATTGAATTTTTCTTGCAAAAAAAAAATCTATTTTCACAAAGATCTTCTTTTTAGATGGTTATATTATGGCCAAACAAAACTTTACTATTTTACAATGAGTTTCTTTATCCCTTTTAATGTCAGGTTGCATGTCCAAAATAAAAACTGTATGATTTCTCATTTGGCTGGCATTATCAAGGAAAACTCAAACCTTGAGTGGCGAGTTGCAAATTATTTGTGGAAAACGGATTTATAATGAAAAGAAATATTCTGCTCAAAAGTTAACTCGCAAATCAACTGCTGTCTGGACTGATATTTGAAACTACATGGCATAATAATCACCATCATTATGTTTCTGAAAAATGGATGATACAGAATCTATCACTGCTTCACTGTGGTCTTGACTCTGGACTGGTATTTGAAAACAACATGGCATAATAAGTAGACAAACGAAATTCAACCAGAAAGAAAAAAAGTAGACAGACAAAGGGTAAAAGCAAGACCTACTTTAAGTACATGTTGAGAATCCAATTTTGCAGTAGCAGATTTTGTCAGCCAGCAAGATTGAATGCGGAAACTGGTATCCTATGACCAGAATCCAAGACGATGAGTACTGCAAAATGTGCTTTGCTGGGATTATGAAATGTATCTGTTCTATTGAATTCCTCGAAAAAGTGTCTTCTTGCAGAGGAAGCCGAAACCTTATAGGTGGCACTTGGAAGTCATATAGCTTGAATATATATACCAGTTGTGCTGGCCCTTTTCCTTCTGTTTTAGCAGAGACCTGGGGAAACATAATCACGCTAAAGATTTGTTCATTCTAAACCTTTTCCAGCCTTGTTTCGAGGATTCATGATCTGCTTTGGCAATTATTGGGATCTTCCGTTTGCAAAGGCATCATGCATGAAGTCAGAATATATCTAAAGCCGGTTTTGTTTTTTGTTGTTTTATTGCTGAATTGTTGCCAGAGAAAGTTGTCGGCTGAACTGAACAAAACAACAAAGTAACATGTTGGATTTGTTTCAATGGCCTAGATTTTATAGCTAAAGTCATTGTGCATGCCAAGCTTGTTCGCCATTCAATGCACTTAAACGAATTGATGCTGAACAGAATATCAAGGGTGGGCTCATCTTAACTTTCTAGCGGAGATTGTCTTCTTTGGAGTTCGTTTTCCGATTTTCACTTCTCTTTTCCTCCTCAGATCAACAGGGTTTGATGGAAGAGCTTTCAGGCTGACATTAGAATAGTGTTTAGCAATTTTAAAGATGAGGGGAGGCCATAGAAAACTATTTTCTTGTGAATGAACTGAACTGGTGTGAGTAGCCTGATTAAGACTTAATCAAAGAAGAACTTAGTCTCGTGTATGAAAGCTAATCCAAGAAAAGCTGTACTGTTAATATCAACAAAAAATGAATTTTACGGATGATATTCAGACACAAATATCCACTTGCCCTCGACTGTTACAAAATGAAAATAAATAAAAAATTAATTTAGAGATGGAAAAATACTATATTTAAGATATTTATTTGTATTATATAGAAATAATACTTTTAGGATATAATTAAACGCTCTAAACCTATAAAAAAATAAAAAAAATAAGACAAATAAAAAAAATATATTTGTTTTTCATATAAATATTCTCTATGTAATAACAAGTTTATTAGACTTGAAACATTATAATAAAATATTATGTTTGTTAATATTATGACTGTTAATGAAATTATTTGACTGTTGATGAAACAATTATATTTTAAATTAAACAAAATAATTGCTATTTAGTTTTATCATAACAATTACAAATATCAAAATTAATTATGAAAATTAAAAAAATAAATTAATATCACTGATATATTAAGTTATCTTGATCTCCTAACCTACAAGTTAATTCAGGTAGGTTTTTTTTGTTATTTTTTTAATTTAATATTTTTTTTTTCTCTTCAATTTTATCCTTTAACATTTGGTTGATTATGGATTTAAATTTATAATTATTTTGATTTATTTTTTATAAAATTATCATGGTCTCATAACCCGAGTTATAGATTTAACAGGTTAACTCGAGTCAATTCAATATATTGTTGACTCAATATTTGAAAAGAAATTCATTTAATATAACATCATATTAATATATTTTTTAAAAATGTTATTTAATATGTATCATATTAATTTTTTTATATTAGAAAACATGTTGCCAAATCTAAATTTGTTAAATCCTATTATCGGTTCATCAATTTTATATTCTTTTCCTGCCTTTCTTGTACTGTTATCATTTCTGAGGAGCAGGCTTATCTTTTCTCAGCATTCATTTGGCCAAGCAGTTTCTGGTCAAAATTGTCTTTTACAGGTTGAATTTTACACAATTTTGAAGTTCTGCCACAGCAAACTCTTTTCCTCTGGTTGTACATTTCACTCACAGAAACAGATACAAACATCTAATAAAAGCCTGTTCACACAATGATCATTTCTAGAGCCAGCAAGTTGGGAGATATTGGCAAACAAGATCAGTCCATCTGAGAACTCTTCCCCACTTCCACTACACCATGCCTGCAATTCGTTGATGTTATTGTTTTTTTAACAAAGAAAGGAGGATATCAGCACCAGGTGGAGGATGGAACCTGTTAAACATTTGTTTTTTTTTGGAGATTTTGCTTAAGAGAGTCGCTAGCCATCATGACAATGATAAGTGAACTTACCAGCACTCACAGAACAGAAACAATAAGCTGTATTCATTCTTTCAAAATGGATTGTTTACAAGTAATGATTCGAGGCCATGTCTTGAAGAGTCAACTAGATGAAAGAATAAACTTGGTTCTCAGACCTGATTGCTTATTTTCTGTATCTACTACTGGAACCTTTTGAACCCTCAGACACACAAGCATCTACCGATGCTAATATTTGAGTCTCAAATTTATGCCCTTTCAAGCAGGCCCTTATCTTCCTAACCACTTGTTGCTTTATCACCCTACGCTCCATCATTGACAGATGCTTACATTTGTCCATGCCCTTGAGGAATCCAACTATTGTTTCACCAGATCCCCCGGTGTTTTTCTCCAATTTTACAAGCTTCTCCACCACCTGCAACGACAACATTTGCTCTAAGCAGGATTTATTTCCTAGCTCAACAAGATCCAAAATGCAATGAACATTCACTTCTTGTGTCTTTATTGATTTGCTGTCTACTGAATGAACCATCCTATCTACGAAACCTGTTTCAAAGATATTATTCAACACAAGGATCCCACCATTGCTAAAAAGCATCTGGTGCAATGCTGTATAGGCTGAATCCTGCAACTCCACAATATTGCATTGCATCATCTTAACTAGCTCGGGGACAATATCATGGTCTAGAAATTTCTTAATGCATGGTTCTCCACCAGAGAAAGCTAGCTTCATCAGTAAGAAGGCAGATTCAGATCTAATTGAGTTATGTTCTGAGTGCCTACTTTGCAGAAGTTCTGATAGCCTGTTGACAAGGGGACTATGTAAAATCATCTCTCTGACTCTAGAATCTGCTGACTTCTCAATAATCGGTATGAGATCTTGCATTGCCTGCAATACCTGCCTTTTATTTCCATCTAACACCTTATAAACGAGATCTTCAAAAGATAGTGGCTTTGGCGAATGGGGAACTGTTCGATCTGACGGAACAAAAGTTTCCAGACGATGCCTAACTTGCCATGGCAGAAGGTTTAGATTAGATGGCTGAAGAGAAACATTTTCAGGAGTGCGAGCCACCTCATAAAATCCCTTCAGTGTGACAATGGCATGGTGCTGTAGTACTTCAGATCCATTCTCAAGCAATTTAATAAGTTTTTTTTCGATCCCAGAAGCAAACATTCTCTCAACAGCATTCGACTTTCCAGCTTTGGTCAAAGAGTTCAATACTGTAAACATGCTCTCATGCCATTTCTCAGCACTGGAGGAGAGCAAATCAGCTAGCTGGTTAAAGGGAATGCTATCGAGCACCTTGTCAACTGTCCCAGGGCTTCCAAATTCTGCTAGCTTTGCAAGGACGATTAAAATGTGGATTTGAGTTATGGGGTTCTCCTCACAATACTCTAGCGTTGTTGCCAACCTATTGATTGCACCAGTAGTCTCAAGGGAAGGAAAATAATTGCAATAATCACTCTTGCTGAATATATTTGTGATGGCTTCTGTAGTCACTGCAATCAGACTCAAAGAATCAGTGGAGATCAAGTCTGCAATCCTAGGGCCTAGTATTCTACTAAATTTTTCCCTGCTAACTTCAAGCTCAGACATGGATTTGCTAGCCATAAGAGCGTGGATGAGTGCTTCTAAGGTGGTGACCACCTGCTTTCCTTCCAAGACATTAAACAAAAACTCCATCCTTTCTTCAGCAATCTTTTTGACATTTTCTTTTCCAAAAATAAGCAGCCAAGGACAAATAAAAGCAGTTTCATCGGGTGAATATTCATTTAGTAGTATCTCAGTAGAGTCATCTGCCTTGCTAGCAAGATACAAAGAAACCATGTCGTGAACTAGGTACAAGGGATCCATATCAGTTTTAATCAGTAAGGAGCCTTCAACAAGCTTGCAGACAATGAGAGGGAACAAGCTCTCGTCCCCAAGGACTGACCAAACAGCCTCCAGACAAGCTTCTGGTACGGGTTCTGCCCATGAAAGCGAAGCTAGAGCTATGAAGAGCCTTTTAGAATCTCTAGGCATGGCTTCTAGACTGAACTCAAATGACCCAAAAATAGTTAACGTGCTCTCAGCTTCCTTTTCATTTACATATGAGACAGGGCCAGGTGCACATGTGGCAAATGTCGATAAGTTTGTGATCGCCTTTTCCCACTTCTCAGCTCTTACTTCTTTCCTAAGGGCTTTACCCATAACAGCAACTGTCAGAGGGTGGTGGCCACAACGTTCAAGCAAGGTCTCTGCTATGCCCTACCAAATAAATAAGAAAAAAAAAGAAAAACCCAACAATTTATTAATGGAATCAGCAATGTGAAAGCATTTTGCACGTCTAGATAATTTCTATATGAAGCCCGCATATAAGTGCACAATAGTATGATGGTAATACGGTATGATAAATCTGCTGATGGATCACAAGATTTCAGTTGTAAAATTAAATTTACACGAGGATGCAATAGATATACATATCTATGTTAAAAGTCTTCTGACAGAAATCAATGAGGCTCACAACGCGGTTAGCGGCTCTCAAAATGATAATTATATATGTTTGCAGGTAAAGAACTTGAAAATTTGCACAGCTTTAATGTTGTCTCACATGCACATGCAGACACAATATTTAATCAGAAACAAGTATAAGGAATGCTGCAACCCCCAACTTCAAGTGCAACAGTACTGATGTTCTTTTTGCTTGCACTATGCAATTGTGACATTGAACCTGTGCTGGGGAAAAATATTGCACAAAGATTCAATAGGCAGGTTATTATCTTTTCTTTCAGTGGTTTATAATCATAAATGGAAATTTGGAGAGAATCTCTTGTAGACTTATCATGAAAAAACACAAAGGGATCTCTCACTATATTGCAGGAAAATAAATAGGCAATGAAGATAAAATTGAGTAGGGGGAAAACAGGAGAGAAGGAAAGAAAAATTAGAGGCTTAAGGACTTGGAAATAATAAAATAAAAGAAAATGAAATGAGGTTTATTTGACTCATACCGGTAGTTCTTCCATGCCAAGAAGACTATGGTATTGAAGAATTGCCTTGCTTATCTCCCTTGTGTCATCTTTGCTCAACTCAACTTTCTCGGCTTCTGTTATTTCACAGAGTGCTTCATTTCTTGTTGTCACTAAATACTTGCAATCGTTATCATATAGCTTTGCAAACCGCTCAACTATATCCTGCTCCCACACATCATCAAGAAGTATGACAATGCTCTTTCCATACAACGCTTCTTGGAGAATACAACAAACATATTCAAGATCTCCACTATTTTCATCTTTAATCTTCTTCCAGAATCCAATTTGTACCAGAAAGTTAGAAATTTTTCTTGCAAGCCGTCTCTGGTACTCATCCTTATTTCCATTGCAAGCATTTCTACTACACCATTGGCCAAATCCAAGTTCAACTGCTCCACCCACAAACTTTGTAGGAGGGTTCGAAGCAACTTGTCGAGCCAAACATGACTTTCCAATACCAGATAACCCAACAATTAGAATAACCCGATGAGAATCCTCTTGTTCCAATAAGTTTCTCACAAAGTGGCATTTACTAGAAAGTGGCCATCCTTGTTCGATCTTTATTTTCAATCGAACTGGGACATCTTGTGCTGTTGATTCTATCACCTTCTGAACATGTTGGGTTAACCTTTGAGATTCAAGCCACCAATTCAAGTCATCCCTAATGGTATTTATCAGTTTGCTGAGAGGATCTCCAGCCATAGAACTCCACACGACCTTGGCCAAATTCTTGATCCTACTTCTTGACACAATCCTTCTTGCCTTCGTAATGTTTGGACGCAGCCGTTCTATCAGGGCATTCAAGCTTTGGATTTGGTGATCTAACTGGGGGTTATGAAGCTTGTATACATGTTTTTGCCTGATTCCGCGTGTCAAATTCTCGAGATCATAGACAAATTCCTCTAGGCTTCGGATTCTCTTTGGAGCTTCGTCAAGATTCCTAGAAGCCTGATCTAATGCACTGACAGCCCCTACCATACTTGAGATTATTTGTGTTGCAGAAGAAATAACTTGCAAAGCTTCCATTGCTACTCAGAATGACAGAGCTTGCAAATCCCAAATGATCCAGGGAGGAAGAAATAGTAGAATTCTCTTACTTTAGGAGGAAGAAACTGGATTGTTGCAATAAATAAACCCAATAGCTACAATCCAATTTAGCCAAATAGGACAATGAGTACAAAATTCAAGATTCAGGAAATTCTCCACAGCATTCAAGAGAGCAGTTGCAAGATACTCCGATAAATCCATGTCTCATCCACGGAGGTGCGCAAATCAACTCTACAAATGTAACCAAAAGAAATAATAATAATAAAAAAAAAATCAACTCTACATAGAAATTTGATGAGAAAAATTTCCAGGCTATTAACATCAATGAAATTTCATGATGTCATGCTAGTTGATCCAGCAGATTAGCACTGAGGAAAAAACTAGCTCCGTATAAAAGTTCACAGTTCCACACAAGACGCGCTTGAAGTGAATCCAATCAAATATACAGACTCTTCTACAAACCTCCTATATTGACCCACTTAACATTCAATCATTCATTGAGAAGCATGATCTCCAACATATTGAAAACATTGAATAAACATTATTCTTAAACCCAGTTTCAATGCAGATAATCTACATCAGCTCTAAAAGTTACAAAAAAAAAAGCAAAAGACAGAGTCTTCAATAAGGTAAAACACAAGTGGAATACTGCAAAACAATATCAAACCAGTTCCTAAATCAAGAAGCCTAAGACCATGCAGGTTTGACCTTCAAGTACTGCATTTAACAGATCAACTAAAAAGCTTGGTAAGGAAGTTAGCCATACCTATTATGGTTGTGAAGAGTTTTATTTGATAGTACTGTGAGAACAGTTTCTTACTTCTCCGGCGTAGGCATGTCCATTCTATAACTGTCTGTCTGTCTGTCTGGTCTCATCAACTGACAGAGGAACCTTCAAACAGATGTTCCCACTGGTCAACTAAACGTTGCTTGAAAAATGGGGTTAATTATACGTTTGGTACCTGTATTTTCCATTTCTTCTTAATGTGATCCTTTTCATGTTTTCCCATTTCAATACGGACCGTGTAATGTACACCTTGTTCCGTTAATAATATGGCCTCTCCATCAGCTAACGGCACAATAGTCATTGAACTGGGGGTTGACCCAGTTAAAGAGTTAGCTCCGGTCATGAGGGTGACCCAAAATATTTTATTTTTGTAAGTTAAACTATTTAAATTAAAAATATTTTTTTTTATCTCGTATTAGAAAACATAATTTTTTTTATATAAATATAGAGTATATATATTAATGAATTTCTAATCTTTCATTGAAAAAATAAAATAAAATTTAATATTTATATATTAAATTTTAATATGAATTTGGAATCAGCAAAGGAATTGCAGTAGACTTGTATATATAATATTGGGCCAAGTAAAAGAAAAATATTTGATTGCCTTTTTTATGCCTATAAGCAACACCTATACTTTTTAAATTTTTTATTTTCATTAATAATTTGATTTTGTCCCTCCATTAACTAAAACCACTATTTTTTATTGTTATCCATCCCTAACTAACTATTATCACATAAAAATGTTCGTAGACATGCTATAAAAAAATAACTAACATAATTAATTTTACAGTTTGTTAAAGAAAATATTGGCATGAGAGGAAAAAAGAAAAGCATTTTTTAGTCTTCTCGAGTCACTTGAGTTCTAAATTAACTCGATGAATCATATAGTTTTTTCTAGATCAATTGTAGATCTGGATTTTGTCAAATCTAAACCCGGCCAAAGCTCTAGATAAATCTACTAGGTCGAGTCTAATAACTATGAACTTAACTAGAAGATGTCGATAATAATATATAAATTCATTGTTATTCAATCAACATCAGTAAAAATAAATAAATAAAAATATAACTTGTAAAAATTAAAAATAATAAAATAAAAATACTTTTAAAAAACAATACTTTTAAAAAACAATATATATTTCTCAAAAACTAAAAATTATAAGTCGTGTTACTATGTAGATGTGAAGATATACACCTACCTATAGAGGTTGGTAATAAAATGGTTGCTCGGCATGTGCTAAGGGAAGAATATTGTATAAAAATATGGCTAGCAAGTAAACGCATCATTGAACTTTAATTTGATTTGACTTTAATGCTTTTCCCTTAAATCTGAAATCTAATATCTGCTTTGATTTAGACTCTTCAGAAAATCTAATGCTAATTCTTCCTTGAAATTAAGTAAACAAATGTTTTTTTTTATTAACTTGAGTTTTCGGACCAGCTTGCGCGTATCTCGACTAATCCCACGGGCCCTAAAATTAACGACTATGTAAGCCTCTAATGGTCATCATATTAGCAACTACAGGGCTCGAACTTGAGACCACATGAAAGCGAACCCTTGAAGTTAACAAATGTTCATTTTGATTTATCCCGAGGTGTATACACACCCTTGAAGGTTTGCAAAAGTTTTAATTAAGCCCTTTTTCCAGTCTTCCTTAAAACAGGTATAATGTAAGACTTTTTCTTCTTTTTTTTCAATCAAGTCCCTCTTGACTTGTGGGTAAGAAATACAGTGGTGTTGATGGGTATTTCTTGATTTTGATTGTTGTCTTAAAATTGTGGAATATGTGCTAGGCATTTTGATATAGCTAGGGTTTATAACTTGTTACACAACTTTGACTTTACTTTTATTTGAATCTTGACAATGGAAAGGATACACACACATATTCGTTATACGAAAACACAAATGTATTTTGTCTCTAATTATATATATATATATAAGCTAGACCATAAATTTTACCATTATTTTATTATGTTTTTGCCCATGCAACCTTTAAAAATTACATAAATAATAAAGAAAAAATCAATCCTTCAATTTTAAGACAGGACATACTGTATAAATTTGAAACAGGAAGTGGTTAGAAATTTATGTTTCTGAGTTTTTTAAGATAGTGTAAATAGGGCATCTTAAATGATATTTATTGTGCTTTTTAAATAAGCTTTCACATAAAATAAATTCAATAATAAATGAGAGTTTGATAAATTGATAGTAAATGAAAATGGTGAAATACCTTTGGATTTAGAATAAGATTTTTTTTTAATGATCTAATGATAAATGCCTTTAGATACAAAAAAAAAAGAAAAAAAAAAGAGAGAGAATCGGAAGGTCAATAATATCTTACATGCTAAATAAACTAGGTCTTTTCATGAATAAAATTTATTTTTCTCTATACAACTTTAAATACTAATGTGCTATATAAAAATTAAAAATTAAATTAGGATTTGTTGGCATTGAATAACAATTCGATATATCTATTGTTTAAATTTTCCTTTCCTGTCCTTTTTTTTTTCAAAACTTGATAATAGAGGGGTAGGGCTAGAATTAATTAACATACATGTGGCGCTATTATTGTTTATCATCTCACGTATTGGATTGGAGTTGTGATTTTTTAAAAATTTTAATTTGGTTTTTAAATTTTATTTTTTTTGCATGACTTAACTATTTTGAGCCCAAATTAACACTTAATTACGTATATTTTTTTTATGATTGAATTGAAATACAGGAACTAAAGTGAAAAAAAATAAATGAAATAGTCAGCGTTTTTAAAATTTGTCTTACAAGTTCATTTTCACCCCTATCTTTTTAGCTATTAGGGAATCATTTTTTTTAATTTTCAAAAACTCAATTTTCATACAAACGTTATTTTTTTTAATTTTTCAATCTTTTTTTTGGGAGGAGAGAGAGGGACTCGTTGAATTTCGATGAACCAAGAGAAAGTTGTCGTTGGTGATAAATCTAGTCACTAAAATGATCGATTTTTGTGTCAAATGATTCCATATAATGAGAAAAGTTCGAATTAGGTGTTTTTTTTTAACCTTGAAAGTGCCTTGAAAAACATATATGAACTCGAGAATATTTTTTGTTTCGGGTTGATTTTGGGTTTTGAGGTTTTTTTTTTTGTATTTTTTAGGCTATGGATTGGTTTAACAAGATTCGTAGAGTGTTTTGAGTCAAAATAGTTTGAAAATTTGGGAATCTAAATGACACATCATCTATTTAAAAAAAAAATCATGTTGTCCACTGCTTGGCATGGCTTGCCAGGCCCAACAGCGCCTAACATCATTTTTTTTCTTTTTTAATTAATACTTTTTATATGTCTTTTTAAATATTATAATTAATACCCTTTTTATATGATTTTTTTAGCTTATTAAGCATTTTTTAAATGACAATATTTTTTTCATTATATTGGGTGTATTTAATTTTTGAGGTGGTTAGTATTGTTCCAATCCACAATAACATGAGTTTGTGTGTATGATAGAACCTTAATCCCTTTTAGTTTTTTTTCTTTTTTAATATTTGTGGTAATTTGGTTGGTTAAAAAGGGTTTTTAAAAATAAACACATAGATAAAATTGTTAATTAGTTCTTTTCTATCATATAATTTGAATAATAATAAAAATAACAAAATATTCATAACTACTTATTTTAGCATGGATGTAACCTTATTTTTTAAAGAGCTAGCTAAAATATTTTTGAGCTATTTGAGCTAGAATTTAGCTACAAGATAAAAAGTATGGATGTGGATATTCTTAATAAGCATTCTAATGATGTCCCAAAAAAATCAAAGTAACTTAGGAACAAGGCTTATGTGTTGAATAATCACTTAATTCATTGATTCTAGTAATCTGATTTATTCTTTCTAATCAAGGTAATTAGTGGTTAGTACCTGCAAAAAGTTATCTTTGATAGATTTTGAGACTTTTGAATGTTTAAGTAAATATCTTTTAAGAGAGAAAGAGAATGCAATGATATTTTAGATAGAGATGCTCTGAAAATATTTAAAAAAGCTAAATTTAATTAAAAATAACAAATAAAAAGGTCCGAGATAACCTGGGTTGTTTTTAAAATTAGTAAAATATCCTATAGAAAAAAAAATAAAAAATAATAATGAAGTCCAATATCCAATTAAATACAAATTGAATGATGAAATTCAAAAACATGAGCTTAGAAAAAGAAAAAGAAAAAGAAAAACCAAACAAACCCTGATAAATCTCCTAAACTTGGGTTAATATCCTAAACTTGCAACTTGGGAAATCATAGGCCCAGGTTCAATTAAAAAGTTCAATTTCTAACTAATTTAATGTTGAAAGATTGAATCAGAAAAAAAAATATTAATTTAAATTCAAAGTAAAAAAAAATAACAATCAAAAGAATGAGGATTAAATATGATGGGGAAAAAAATCTCGAAGGAGGATGAAATCATAAAAAAAATATTAGTTTAAAAAATTATCTTAAATAAAACAAATAACAATCAAAAGAATGAGAACCAAAACTAATAGATTAAAAAATTAAAGGAGAATGAAATTGAAAAAAATTATATTTATAAATTATTTCAAATAAAAAAATAAAAATCAAAAGAACATGGACCATATCTAAAGGAAAAACAAATTGAAAGGGTAATTAAAAAATTTAGAGGATTAAGCATGAAAATCAAGAATAAGAAAGAAAAAAAAAAGGGTCGTTGATGCTAAGATAGAGGTCACTAAGCTACACATGTTGCCTAGAAAAGAAGGGTCTGCCAAGAGGATTCAAACCACATCAAAAGAGATTATCTTTGGTCATCGCAATCCACAACACACACACAACTTGAAATCGATGAGCAGCATATACTGGCACATACAATATACGTGTCAACCAATTTTTGTTTTTAAATTATATTTTGAATTTATTAAAGTATAAAATTATCCCTTAATCAACTTGATTTTAACTAAAAAACCATGAAAGAAAATTCAAAAAACCCCTTGAACACCAATTAAATAAATTTTACTTTAAAGAGTAATTTTATCATTGCATTGTGCTTTAAAAATATCAAAGATTAAAAAAAGCTTCTAGAAGCCAGTTAAATAAATCTTGTTTTTAATAGTCAGTTAATCATTCTGGTGCTTTAAAATTTTTAAAAGAGCGAACTAATTTTTTTTAATCTGAAAATGTTTAATGCACATTATGGAAAAAATCATATTAACCCTAATAACTAGACCATTGATTTTTTTGAAGGGTCAATTTTTCATCCAATCCATAATGTAATGATTTTACATGCATAGAGTTTCAATGATTCCTTTTAACTTTTCTTTTTTATATATAAATTATTAGACTTTTTTATTGTAGGAATATATTTTTTTATTTCAGAATTTAAATGTTCAATTTATTACAAATATTTATTTTAGTTGTTGTATAGTTAAAAAAAAATCCCAACCTTCTGAAAATCAAGTAAATTCTCCATTGATACGTGGGAACACATACAGAAGGATGATTTGGTCTTATCCACATGGAAGTGACAATATTTCAAAGTGTGAACAATTTGAAAAGCATTTGAATGAATCACGAGTTAACAACTCTTACAAATACTTTATATCATATAAATGATATTACTTTTACTTTAAATTCTAATAATATTTATTCATTTTCTTTCTTACATGTTCACACAATAAGAAGACTATAATAAAGAAAATTTCAATTAAAGTATGTTCATCCTAAGTCTTGCCTTTGCAATAATTTTGTTGTTTTTTTTTTAAAAAAAATTATACAATTTTCCCATTTAATTTCAACTAAAATTAACTAAAAAAAAACCCCACATTTATAGGCTTGTTACACCAATCATGTTTATTAATTTTACCTTTTATGTTATCTAAGATAATAATTATTCTCACAAGATAAATTTTTTTTCAAAATTTTATTGTTGTTTTTGTTCAAATATCTATTTTAATGATAAGGAATTAAATAAAAAGAGATTATAACTGGCCAATAATATTACGCGGGGAAATAACTATTTTTTATTAAAAAAATATTTTCATCCCTCAAGTTTTTAATTTAACATTTTGATTCTTGCAAGTGATTATGATTTGATCCTAAATTTTATTTTTAATTTGATCAATGAATTTAAAAAAAAAAGAGAGTTCAATTTGGTCCCTTAATTTCATGAATTGTTTTATTATTGACGCTTATAGTTTTAGTTGTTTATATTTCAATCCCAAAACTTTATTTTTCTTATGTTGCCTTGTATGTTGAAAAAATTTCAATTTATTCTTTTATGTTTTTGTAAAGGTTAAATCTCATCCCTAAAGTTTCTATTTTACATTTTTAGAATGACTTTTCCAACACCTATTACTTTGGAGGTTGATGAATTCTCCATGCATAAGTATTCACTATCAACTTCTTTATAAGTGGAGAACATTGTTTTCTCGGTGCATACATGATTGTTGCATTAGTGTCAATCCATCACTAATAGAAGTGTTTAATTAAGGCAGTGTTTGTTTACGCAGCTGTGGCTGCGTTTTAAACAAAACGCAGCTCTTGCATGTTTGGTTACAAAAAAAACAGGTTTTACTATTCATGGACCCCACCTGTTACTGCATTCCAAACACAGGGTTTCACGAAAGCGACTTCCCGCTGCTTTTGTTTCAACAGTAAACAATGGTGCGCCTAGAACCACTATTCTTGCGCAGTGTTCATGCTAATTAATTAGCATGAACAGTGTTGTGTACACTGTTCACGTGAACAGTGTAGGCTACACTGTTCACGTGAACAGTGTAGGCTACACTGTTCAAGTCGGACCGGTTCCGGTTCAAAGCTCAAAATGCATTGAACCAGGTCCGACCCAGTAAAATAAAAGATAAAAATTATTTTTTATTTTTTAATTGTGTTTTATTCAAAAAACTAGTGTTTAACATTATTCAATGACACTACATAAATTAGACAGAGATCGCTTAATGACGTAGCATTTGCAGAATTTGATTGCAATCCCAATTTTGTTCCTGATTATATTTTACCTGATGTTATTACGCGTTTAGTCCTTGTCAGATGTATTTTATATGTGATGGAATTGTAGATAGTTTAATGGAACAATAAAAAATATTTTATATAAAGTATTATTTATTTTTATGATGTAATAACAATAGTTAAATCTACAATATTTAAATTAAAAACCATCAATATTAATATATATTTTTAAAAATTATTTTATAACCTCAATTTCAAAAGCATTATTAACCAAATATACATAAATACCAAATCAACCTCAATGAAAAGTATTTTTATAAAATAATTTTTTTCAAACCACAACCACAACAGCTACCACAATATCAAACACACTAAGTTGACTTTGGAAACAAAAAAAACATGTTCATTTTCAAAATTTCATCAGCGAGGTAATTAATCTCATTGATATTGGCTTCAATAATCATTCCCTTTCTTGGATTACTATATAGAACCCTATTTTGTTCAATTATCACTATTTTATTTATGAACTGTAACATATATGAAAATAGTATCATGTGAATAATACTTTCACTAAATAAGCTCTTATGAAAGATTAGAAGGGTGACAAATAGTCCTTTAAGCAAAGCTTTCTAGACCATTTCTATTCATCGCACTGAATTTTCGTATATATAAACAATATTGTATACATTTGTATACGTGAACAAAACCAACCAAATAGCTTTGATGCTGCTCTTAAAAAGTATAAATTTATTATTCTTGAAGACCATCTTGAGATTTCAAAACTTGTTGACTACGATCCTTTTCATAATGATAACTTCAATCTTGAATTTTTTGTCCAAAGCTTTTCAAAGTATTTTTACGCTCTTGATTGAACTATACATATCATATTGTGTATTGTTTAATCTAATTAAAATGTAATTTTTTATGCATAAAATCACTATGATTCCATACGCACATAACTACCATAATAATGAAATTGAATTCATTATTTGATAATTTTAGTATTTTTTTTTCTACAAGAACTTAACCAATTTCAAAATAGGCATATAGATCAATACTTTATGTTGTCACCATTTAGAGTTCAATCCATTGGATTTTTCAAGTTTTTCACTATGCATCACAAAAGATAATAGTAGAATCCTTACTATTGAAGTAGTACTTGTCGAAATAATATTGATTGGAAAAACCAATTCTTGAGTTAAAAACATAATATAAATTATAAAAACAATAGCGAAAAATATTTATAAATAAATATTTGACTCCACAACAAGCAAGTAAATAATATAAAACTTGAAATAAAACAACTTGATAAAGAAAAATATTTAAATTATACAAGATAAATATAAATACTTTTTTTTTAATTCAAAAGATATCAAATAAAACATGCATTATCTCAAAATAATATGTATAAGCATGATCATACCAACAAGTTTAAAAAACATGTATAAACTCATAATAATCTCTTAATAAATTAATTCTAAAAGAAGTTTATACATGCATTAAAGCATACTAGAAGTTTTTTCAAGAAAGCAACATAAAAAAAAAACAAATATAGTTTTAGATCCTATTAACGCACATCATGCTAATAAAGGTTTGTTTAAACAAATTAAACAAAGAAGTAAACCACTCAAACGTGTAAAAAAAACACATGTATAAACTAAACAAATTTAACATGCAATACAAAGTCCTTAGATTATAGACCAAAATAAACATTTATTAGATTGTTTAGTTTATTATAAAAAAAAATCATACATGTTAATATATATATCATGTTAATATATATATATATATATATATATATATAACAAATATGTTATCAACAAAAAAAAATACATATATAAAGATTCTAGTATGGATATTATGCATATTAAATATAAATCAACTTATACTTGATATTAAAACAAAGTCTTAGCATTATAATTTAAATGTACTTCTAAACAAAATTTTTAAATTAAAATAGATAAACTTAATAATTTCTCAATAAAATAAGTTTAAGCTCTAGATTCAGAAGGAATATAAAAGTCTAATAAATGAGAAGAAAACTCTAAAATTTAAGATAAAAAAGAGAATGCAAAATTATATAAAAAATATTTTTTTTTGGAACTCTTCTCCCCTTTTTATAGTTTATTTTAAAATTAAAAATTAAAAAATTAATTTTTCTCTTTTTTATAGTTGACTCTGAAAATTAAAAGTTAAAAAATTAATTCCGGTATCAATCAAAATTAATTTTCATATTATCAACTTCTAATTAACCAACTATAAATCTATAATAAAACCTAAATATTATAATCTTAAAACAAATATCTTGATTAGGTTCTATTGTTTAAATAGAAAAAAAAAATCTTTTAAAATAATAAACAGCTAAAACAGACCCCCACCCGATCCAGCACAAGCTCAGGTTTAAACTCAAAACCCAATTTGTTTAAATCTTCTCCCGTGTAATATCTATAAAGTTTTTCAAACCCAATTTGTTTAAATCTTCTCCCATGTAAGAAGTCTTGAATGTTTTTCAAACTCAATTTGTGTAAACATTATGAAAGTTTTATATCTTTCCAATATAGAACAGTATGTTTAGAAGATTTTAAGTTTCATGCTAACAAAAAATCTACTGAAATCAATTTTTCATTCAATTACAATTTAATTTATTTAAATCATATTAATGTTTCATGTTAAAAAAACAAATTACAACAAAGTTTTAACAAAGTAAGAAAACTCCACTTAATTTGAACACAAATATATCCATTAATCATTTTCTTTTAAGTAAACACATGCTCTGTCATTCTTCTAACACCCAATTATCGAAGTTTGGCAGATTAACTGTAGCCTGTTTCTTAGTTGCAACACCCAACTTCATTCCAACAGAAACTAAGGTCTCAAGTGACCTGGCACTGTTTGCTAGGAGGTCTTCATCTATTTCAATTGCATCCTGCAAAAGAACCCCGAGATTAGTTGTGGGTCATACATTTGGATACCAGTCACACATTGTGCTAGCGATGCTTTGGTTAGAGTTTGAATGTGGAAAGCTGAGCTTCTTAACCAAAAGAAACTTCCAGGATATTTGGGAAACATCCTACCGCAATAGGCAAAGCACATGAAATTTGGGAGATTGTCAACGAATGACAATATTTGACATTGAAGTTCAGAAATCATGGCGTACCAGAGATATAGAGAGGAGAAAACACAGACATTTTGATTGAAATAGGCAGTATCAGAAACGCAGTTCTACATAGTACCAACCTTTTCAAAGACGCAAATCACTGTGCTTCCACCAAATGAGAAATATCCATACTGTAAATTCAGTACAAGATACCAATTAAAAAAGCCACCATCTTATATATTTAGAGACAAACAATATGTAAAACATAGTAATAGAGATTGCTCACCTCGTCTCCTTTCTTGACATGGTCACCTGCCTTCTTCGAGAAGGTGATGCTACCAACCATGGTTGCTCCTATTGCAACAAATGCCACCTGCGGCCAAAATGCCAAAAAAAAAAAAAAAAGATCTCTTAATGTTCAATAACTGCTAGTTGAAACTAAACAAGTCAGTTAATCCATCCTAGGAATGCAAAGACAGCTCTGCTTGTTTACTCTTGGACAGCTTGACATAAAGTTACGGCAGATAGAAGTTTGAAACAAGCATAACAAAAGGCATCTTCTGTATTGCAGAATGCAAAGAACACGAGATATCTGAAATTGCAAATTATAGATACTCAACCTCACCCCTAAAACCAAGCACACACACAAAGAAATGACATGAATAGATTCAATAATCTTCCAGTAAATATCATTCAGTCTGAATTGTGAAATGAATATAGAGAAAAAAAACTCATGAAGTTTACATCCATGCCTTTCAAGTTCAAACTAAAGAGCAACAAAATCAATGTTCCAGAATTTCTATGATGTCCTCAAGAAAAGAGTCATTGGATCTATGAACAGTTAGCAAAACTTGGTTTTTTTATTTCTACAAAGAACTTGTCTATATGAAAAGAGGTAAGAAGTTCAACTTTGTAAAGTCAGATGATTGTACCTTTCCAAAATGTGCAGTAGAAATAATTGATACTTCTCTCTTATTCTCAGTGAAAACATTACAGTACTTGCTGTTGACAGCGATAGGATTAACCTGGAAAACAGAATGAGATAGACATCAGAGGCAACTTAATAACATATAAAAGAAATGATCACGAAAACTAACAAAACAAGTTCTTAGGTTTTATACATACCGTATATAAACACCCAGGTATCTTTACAAATTTCTCAATGGTTCCAGAAACTGGAGAATGAAAACGGTGATAATCCTGCAGCAATTGGGAAAAAAAAATATATGAAGAAATCAGATTACACGGTTTCAGGAAGTTCAAGTGTTGTTGGAATGAGAGAAGTCAGTAGAAGAGAATAGAAGCAGAAGGGTCTAATAGTTTCCTAAATGGCAACAAATTTCTCCCTCTGCTGGTCCATTGTTCTGTCAACAATAATTTTTCTTTCCATGGATGAATTTCCAAATACCTTCTATGGTCTCCTATGTGTGTGGGTGAGCGGGAGTTTGGTTGGTTGAATAAGCAGATAAATAAACCTGCTATTGCGAAATTGTCACATTTCTCTCCTTATCCCTGGCAACATTCAAACTAGGAATAAAGTAAGGTCTCTCCTTAAACTGTCCCTTCTTATTTATATTTTCTACTTCTCTGCTTCAACGACTGAAACAATGCCACCTCCAGAGTAGTATCATTGGTCAATCAGGCACTTGAATCGCTTACTTTTCCAAAACTTAAATTGCAAATTACTAAAGGGGTGTTGTATGAAGTACCTGTGGTGCCAAACGAAATATCACCAAAGTACCATCAGCGAAAGCACTTGAATATGTTTCCTTTCCTAAAAGCCCTTGTACAGAAAATTTGCGGCCCTAAAAATTACAAAAGAGATACCAGAAATTAACTATTATTAAACAAGCAAATCCAATAATAATCAATAGTAAATACAAGGAAATATTTAAATAAAAAAATACACACATTTTCAACATGACTTCCTCTATTCACCAAAAAGAAGTTATCTATTCTACTCATACTCATTCCACTGGAACACATACTCACTGACACAAGCATGATGTTTTGATAAAGGGAGGAGGTGTGTTGAGAGTGACAGAACTGAAGCATTTAAAAGCAAGCAGTAGAAATACCTTGATCCAAAATCTTTGACCATCTTCTACCGACTTAAAAGCCATAAGACGGCAATCAGCTGCACATATGGCAACATCATCACGTTCCATGGAAGCAACTGATCTTGTGCCAGGCTTTAATTCTCTTACGAAGAACTCATTGAATGTCTGCAAGTGGAAGAAATCCAAACTGTATGTAATTATGAATCATTAAAGATACACAACGTAAGATTTGCAGTAATATTCAGAAATCTGGTGCCACAGTTTTATTTTATCTCATAAAATCAATATATGCTTACCTTAAAATGCTCCAAAGGGTACTTCACTTCAGCCAAATTTATTTGATCCTACAACACCATAGTTTATCATATACAAGAAGTGAGATAGCATTAGCATGTAGATGCCCATATTGTAAGAAAGAAGAGCCAGAAGCCAAGGTTTCATAACAGGGTTTGCTTTTGATGGTAACAAATGCTGCACTATGTGTTTTACTTGGTAGGTAAGTTTAAACACAAGAATATGAAGAAAACCAAAACATGGAGATACAACTTAATGCAAAGGACTTGTGAAATTTGAGGGAATCAAGGCTCATTCATGTTTCAGTTATGGCATTTTCATTGGTAAATTAGTCTAATTATGAAGAAGATCTCACAGCTCCAAATAACATATTGATTATTTCTACTATACTTGCACTTCTATTGCATTAAGTCATAGCAGTTTTTATCCAGAAACACAGAAAAATGCAATCATGTCAAGCAGTCAAAGCAAGTTCCAATCACTGTTTGTATGCCCTAGCAAGTAGATAAGAAGGATGCACCACAACAAAGAGTCATGCACCTGTGAAATACATTTTGCTTCTAACAGCTAGTTTCTCGTGCACTGGTGGAAGTGACAAACCACATATTATGTGATTATTGGAGGACAGATTACAAGACTAGCTTTTGTTTCAAATTATAGATACATCTCTCTGAACTCAATTGAGACACATGAGCACATCTTTATAGGATACAGTGATCCTTTTTCTCATATTAACATTTGCTAGTCTCCATTTCAGAAGACATTTGGCTTTAAATTGCCATCTTAGACTTTGCCAGACCATCATCTTTATAATCTGAGAGACTTTCGATTCCAGTATTCCTTTAACTTCAAGAAAAGAGGATTGTTCATGTGATCAACTAGCGGTCATGAAATTTTAATCCTCACAGAGAAAGGAGATTGGTGAGGATGGTGAAAAATCCCAGGGGAAGCATTGCGGAGTTAAGCGGGCATGGGTTTTGCCACCACTACTATCTTCATTGGAGCAGTTTCAATTACACAGAAAATTATAATTTGCAGCTGATTTTGTTAAAGGATTTCTGTGGTTCTGCAAGTATTAATAGATGGCATAGTTTCTGCAGCACTCCTTAGTGATCGGGTTTGCTCACAATTATACATAAGTTCTTGCTGTTTCCTTTATATGTTTTCGATATCTCCAGCTTTTTATTCTATCAATTTTTTGTCCGAGTCTATTAATTATAGGATGGGGGTCTAGTTTTGTGCTTCTTTTCTCCTTTTCCTCCCAGATGTGCTCCATAGGTTAAAATTATATGTACTGGTATAGGTATTTGAGTTTGACCACCTGACAAAGCTAATAAAGTGGTCCTCCTTTCCTAACATCAAACATACATAATTCTCATTTGATAATGAGACCACCACTTTGTTCACTTGGTTTTGGTATTAAAACTAGATAATCAAAGTACAAAATGTTCCATAATGCCTTAGTCCCTAAAGAAACCAATGCTATATTTTCTTGAGGTGAGATTTTTATTTCCTTATAACAATCAATAAGTCTTACAAGTGCAATGAACATTTTTTTTTTAATGACATCAGATGGGGAAAAAAATCACTACACAAGAAAGGAGAAACTACCTCATGGATATCTTGGCAACATAATTCTTTGTAATAAATTTTAAACAGGATATATATTCTGGGGAGACTCAAAAGTGAGCCCACAGTAATCAATGACATAATCAGCAAAGGCTAGATGAACTTCAAAAGTCATTTCATTCTTCGACTCAATAATCATGAGATGAAAACATTTAAAGGATTGTTTGTTCATCACGCAAGACGATCATACCTTGAAAAATTCAACAAACGCTGGAATGTCTCTAGCAGATTCTGTAGTGTTCATTTCCCTTCCCTGCTTCTCAGAGATGCTGAGCAGGATTTCCTTTGCTCCTGCATCCAAATTAGCCAACCAAATAGTGCAGCTATATAAGAATAAAAGCATTATCTTCATAATAATAATTCCAATAACTATTGTATGATGTTAAGATGCATAGAACCATCAGCAATGCTATCCAATTAGAATAGTGAGGTAGATGGGGAAGATCAGAAGACTGACAAGGAGGATCCGACCAAGACAAATAGTTGGACCTGAGCTTAGATGCATATGGAGGTGATTGCATGCCCTTCAAGACATTTATATATGCTTTCAAATATTTATTTTACTATTGTTGTTTCAAGAATTACTCAAGAAAGGAATGCCAGTAGAAATTCGCACTTTCCATGATCACTGACGAGGACCATGTGACTTTCTGATATCAATAGAATAAAAGGCAAGAGGGTGCATGCAAGTACACAAGAAGAGCAACCTATTTTAGCACTCAATCTCAAGATGCAGTTTTTTTTGCCATTTATGTAGAATTCAAAATTTCAACAATGAGATAATGTAGAAATGCAACTGTGCCAGATGATCATACAATGAAATCTTGCAATACTTCATAGGGAGTTTGTATGAAATCCCTCCCTCCACACACCACGAGTGAGAATTAGCTTTTTAGAGAGAGAGAGAGAAAAGAAAAGAAGGGAAAGGGAAAGGGAAGAAGTAAAAAGTATTGCCCAGGCTGGGAATATGGAGAAGATACTTGAAAAAAAAAAGGGGATAATTTTGTATACATATCAAGTATTACTGCTTAGGAAGTAATAATACGAGGGAAAAAAAACCACACATAACTTAATAGCATAGAAGAAACGAAAAGAATTATGTAATGAGGACCAAAAATGAAAAATAGAGCTGAGAAAAAACTTGATATGCAATTAGATAAACTTTCAAGAGGATGGAACTTCCACAACCATCATTTAGGGTTCATATGTTTCCTTTAACCCTCTTTCAGTTTATTATTGGTCTAGTAAGCCCACAAGAAGACAAATTCTTCAAAGAAGATTAAAAAATTATAAGCAAAGTCATCCATATAATCCATAAAAAAAGGAGACAAAATGGGTTGATCTTCATGTTTATTTTATAGTTGTCATGATCTCATCAATTTTTATATCACCACAGGCACATGTGCTAGCATGATTTTTCAACAGTGTACTGTCCACTAAAAACTTCCAACACTAACCCAACATTTCTTTACCTTTTTGAAATACGTTAAGTTTTCACAAGAAATAGAGCGTGTTTGCTGCAATGATGGTTTCCATCAAAACAGCATAAATATAGAGACCTGAATTTCCATAATGAGGATAAAAAAAAAAGAGCAGGCTTGTAAACTAGTTGGCATTTGTTTCATGGATGCTACTTTCTCCTCCAGGGAATTACACTCCTAAGAAAGAGATCCCAAAGAATTTAAAATTTTGTGTTTGCTTAACAATAGAGGATTCCTAGGAGAGTATTACTTTTTTGTTCATCTCTTCATTGGAAATCCTAGAGGCATTTCAACTAAATCACCATCTTATCCTTTATAAAAGGGGAAAAAAGAAGTAACTAAACACAATAATTCTTGAAACCTCACATTCTTGGCTAACTTTCCCCTCTGATTCCATGAACCAAACACCGTCTAGATTCTGAGATTGAAATGGAAGGGAAACTTCAATGAAAGAAAAAGGCAATGGGAGAAATTTATGTTGGAGCAGGATTGGGATGAAATTTCATAACCAATCTAAAACTTTGAACATCTATTAATCAAGCCTAAACTTCAAGTCCATCCTAGCAGACCTGAAAAATCTGAAGCCAAGATGGGCAAATTTGACAATCCATCACATGAACAAATCTATTTGTCAGATCAGAGGAGAAAGAGAGACCATAAGGTGAAGTCCTATCTCTGGCTGGTAAAATAAAAATGAACAAATCTATAAACTAGCAAATTTCTTTTCAAAATGAACTTTGTTTTTCATTTGCACAAATTAACCCGTACCTTTGTCCATAAGGTGAAGTCCTATCTTTGACTGATAAATTGCTCTCATTGACAGAACAATCTTTTTATCAATTAACTCTTCCACTAGCCTCTTTGTCTTCCTATCAAATACCTAAAGCATTAAGCTGTTAACTGAAAGTTTACGTTCATGAGATCCCAAACATAATTTAATGGCATCTAGAATACTCGAGCTGTCCAAATGCATAAAACTTAGTGCACCCATGGACAAAATAATTTAATGGGGCATCTTCAGCAGAATCATTCAAGAAAAACATAGGTATTTTGTTAATTTATGTTCAGAATGAATTTTGAGCAATTACAAAAAGAAATAGAATTTATTTAAGAATTGAGCTTTCTACCCATCCACCTGCTTAGTATTATTCAAACACAAGATTCCAAGAAGTTGTTGACAATGGATTTTCCTATGATGCCCCATGGAAAGAACATTTCTCAACTTTGTAAGAAGTAAATGATGACAACAAAACAACACTTACAATCTAGAGAAATTGTTTGGAATTAACCACGATAAATAAAAAGGGGCAACTCAGAAGAACTGGGATATACAAGTTAGATTGGTTTACAAATTTTGCAATGTGGTACTGGACTTGAAAGGGGAGCTGGTACTCAGAAGTCTTGAACAAAGTGTTGGCATCTTGAAGCTGAAAACTACTACCATACATAAATTAACTAGAAATGCAGACACAAACAAGAATGTCATATAACGCCAAATTCAAATCTCTGATGTGAACTAACCCCAAACTATAGAAGCTGGAAAGAAACATTAAGCATTCTTAAAAATGGCCTGGAGGAAAAGATACCAGAATATGTGAAGCACTTGAACCAGAGTTCAAACCAACATCATATGATGAAAAATGAGCCCATTCACTCAGTTTAAACATCCACCTGTCAAAATATAAACTTAATCACCCATCTCAACCGAGACATAAAGTAATACAACCATCAAAATAGGAGAGACCACAGAATGAGACAATTCATAAAGTTGACATTGAGGAAGTTCATACCCATAAGAAGCCTGTTTATCAGTAAGAAATCCACCTGTCATAACTTGATTTCCTGTTCCCTCGTCAAAACAAAGACTCAAATGGACCAGGGTATTTAGCTTATCAGAAACTTCAAGAATCTCACCACAAACAGGGCAGCAATTTATAAGAGGTTCACTGCAATACAGGAAATGCATTAAGAGATGTACCAGGAAAGTAACTTGCATCTTACTTGAAAGGTCAGGATCAAGAAAACTGCATATTTCTAGCATTCTCAACATATAGTATTGGGGAATAAACATTGGGATGAGAAGAGTTGTGAATAAAATGGCAAATATTTGCAAGCAAGCTGAAGTACACAGCCAAACTCAACTCCTCATTTGTCTTTTTATTTTATTGGGTGTTTTGGGGGGATTGGTTGAGAAACAGGCACAACAGATTCACAGGAGATGGTCCAAAAAAGAAGGGGAGGGAAAAAAATGATATAGCAACCTGCAGCAAGCTATACAAGAAGCATCTTTTATGCATATAGGTACCAGAATATAATACATTCATAATTCAAGCTAACTGCCATTAAATATAGAGGATGTTACTTTTCTTGTTGAATGGCAAGAAGTTCAGCCAACTCATCCATGCTTACAGCATCATCCCCATTCTTGTCAGCAGCTTTAAAAAGCTCCTCTTTCTAGTAAACAGGTAAATTAATTCTAAGTCAAGAATACTACAAAACCATGTTTAAAGTTAAGCATATACTATAGGCACTCAATGGTTAGGATAGCTTTCTGAATTAGAAAAAGAAATGGAATTAGAAAATGTAAATTGATCAGTTTTAGAATCCCAAACTTCAAATAAAAAGGTCAAGGTGTCGTTTAATAATACCCATAAAATTTAAGTTTCTGAAATTCACATCCCAAACGCAAAAACAGGTCTCCAAACTAACTTGTATGTCTAGCATGTTTGTAATTTAGAACAAAATTAAATATGAAATGCATGCAAAGAGCTAAAAAACAACATAACTGCTTATGGTCAAACCTTGTTATCTGCCACTTGATTGCCAAAAGCCTTAATTAAGTCAGAGAACTCAGAGAAAGAAAGCTTTCCATCTTCATTGTAATCCTGCGTACAGACAAAAACTCAATACTAATAGTGTTGTAAAGTAAGGGAAATACTGGTGATTTGTTAGCATGGATAGTACATGAGACATTCGCAAAGACTGATACAAGTAATGCATTTCAAACATTCAAATATGAGTTGCCTCATTCCATGGCTAAACGTCTGGTTCTATGGAAAACACAAGTACAAGTAAATCACAAGCCAGCTCAAGAAACCCAAGTGTATTTGCATAATACTCACAAAAAAAAATAGAAGCTAAACAGGGGCATGCAAATGGACACTGGAAAATCTTTCTTTCCAATCGCCTGTAAATCTTAAAACAGCCAGCTAGACTTGGCATGCACCACCACTTTAACAACTAATCATATGTCTAGCAATATGGAAAAGGAATGCAGGATTATGCAACATACCACAATGGCTAAGATGCGTCTTGCAAAATTTTTCTCTGTTTCAATTGGATCCTGTCGATAATTTCAGGTAATGTTAAAGATGATCAACGCATCCACGAGTCTCAACTACTCAATGGAAGTATAAGTTGTGTACTGCGCACCTCAACAGAACATGACAGAGAAATTCTGCCAACAACTTTACCAGTTGCTGCTGGGTCAAAAAGTTCAAACACTTCAAAGTCAGAATCTGAATCCTGCAACAAAATAGAATTCATGTCAAGGGAAAAGAAAGACTGAAAGTATATAAGAATAAAGAAAGATATAAACATTATGCAAACAGCAACTCATCAGTTAACCTAGACTAGATTTGCCAAAATGAAATGAGCATCTCCAGATACAATGATATGAATGATGTCAACAAGAAAGGAAACCATAAGGAAAATAAAAAGGATATGTTAAGATGCAACAGGTTGTGGGAAAATCATTTTTAAAATCATATAGAACATTTTGTATTCAGAGACCAGGAAACATGAGAAACATAAAAGACTTCCAAGAAATCATACCATTTTCCTACCAATGTCCAAATTTCTCTATCTTGACTTGAAGATGAATGAACCAAAAAGTGTAAGATCCTTTTTCTTTTTCTTTTATTTATTTATTTTAATGCAATAACTTGGCTCCTAGACAATATAAGTTCCAATAGACAATGCCCCCTTCCACTTATAATACAGAAACTATATATGGCAGATGTGCAATATGAATAGAATCATATAGATTATATTAATGAGGGAAAACAAATACGAAAGGCAACTTGCATCACACAGGTCTGCCAAGAAACAAATCCTAGAGCTGTTACCAACTCTGTAGTGAATATAAGGGAAAGAAACAAACGAGAGGAAACCTATGATATGAATTTTAAAGGACAGGGTCCAAGTGATAGAAGATCAGTACCACAATGCTTTGGAATCTTAGAGGAAACATCACCAAGTACAACCAGTTACCCACCAGGGCAATGTCTTCAAGAGCAACGTGTAAGAACTAGGACCCTTTATAATTTAGGTCAACAGAACTCCCAACAAACAAAGAGCTTTTCTCGCTTGTTACTTTCTTATAATCGCATGCTTGAGAATACAAGAATGATCTGCTCTCTTCTCTTCCCTAACTGGAAAAATCTTCATCACAATATCTTTCATTTTCTAACATCACTAGGATTTTAAATACAGAGAACTGTAGGGGGACAAAAAAAATCAAATGAGCAGAAATAGATAAGGGTAAAGTGTCTCCCTAAAGTAAAAGGTGCACACCCCTCCACTTGTCCAAAGGCATGCAGACTCGACCAAAAGGTCTCCTCGACCAACATGCTTTCTCTTGCAAAGTAGGATCCCAATCAAACCCACCAAGGACAAGTCTGTCTTCTAAGCACCAGACCCTTCCTTCTCCTGCCACTAGCAATGTTTCCTTAACCTGAGTAAGTGCTTCAGTTAAAACTCATTCATAAATGAAAGCAGGTCTCGACAAAAAATACTCAAAACAGATCCTTCAACTCCCTAGAATAAAAATTTTCAATCTTCTCCAAAATTTCCTTCTGCTATCAGATTCCTCAAAACACTTCAAACTTTTACCTTCACCTTGACAGGCTTGATGCTTCAGCTTTTTTTATCAAACAATTTACATGCATCTTCATCAAACAAAACCAGCACAACGCTTCATTGCAGACTTATTCCACTCACTCATTTATACAATCTAGGAAGGATGTTAGAAGCGCAGAATCTCAAAGGGCAAGGGACTCAAAGCCCATTTCTTTTAAAAGTCTAGGTTGTTACATTCCCCACCCACCCCCATCACAAGAATCTTGTGTTGATGAAGCTTGCCCCTATCAAAGAAGGTCATTGCGCGCTAGCCCCTTGTAAGCAAGCATAGATTTTTGTATTGTGGTCTCTGGTTGGTGTGCTCGGAAAAGACATCAGACATAGAGCATGAAAAGAACCTCTTCAACAAGGTTCTGAAAGGTATCCTCCCAATCATGCAGAACAAAAGTCTATCAATCCTAGAAGCTACAGCAAGCCTACCAGAAAGAGACCAGTGAATCAAGCAGCACACCATGGAACATCCCTCGGATTATGATGCAGAATGTAATGAAACCATCGGTGATAAAATCTTCCCAGCTTTTCACTTGGTATATAAACTACATTGAAATTTCCCCACACAGAACTTAGAATCTCAAGTTTATGTTAGCGAAAAAAAACTTCTATGAACTTGAGTTCCAGCCCTAAAACTAGTAGAAGAAGCTTCTCCTGTTACTTGGCTATATGTATGTATTTTAAGTTGGTGATTTAGTGAAGGACTTTGAATGTCATATCAAGTAAATGAAACATGATTTTTCTTTCAATTGCATGGTATATTTTGTTCATTTAGCTGTGTCATGCAATTATTGACTTTCGAATTCTTTGGATAGCTGATTTCTTAGAATGAAAGGAATCTCAAATGAATTTTGAGAGAAAAAATATGAAGGATACCTTTCATGAAATACATTGCAATCAAGCACTAATTGCATAATAGATGTTCTCCATACACCACCTAAACTTTCCCCTTATCTCATCACTTACAACTACTGAATTTCCTTTTGCAATGCTATTATCTAGTAACTTAGTTTAACTTAGAATTCCCTCCAACAATTTACTGAATTTTCTTTGTCTAGCACTTGGCAGGATAAAAACAGAGATGCTTTTAGCATATATGCTAATGGTTTTATAATTGCAATAAATGTAAAACTCAACAACATCACACGCCCAGAAATTACACATATTTTAGCGAGCAGTAATTCAATCCTGTTGTTTACCTGTGTGAGAAGTTCAAGTAGATCAATCTCACAATATCCAACAAGGTTGTTCTTCGATATTCTATTGGTCTGCATCATTATACAAGAAATTACATGATTATAATAGTACCATAGCAAATCAACTAAAGTAATGAAAAGGAATGCTTTGAAATGAGGGAACAATTGCAAAAAAGCAACCCACACTATGAAATGAGATTTTGAAAACAAAAATTCATAGCAGAAGCCAAAATGTGCTCAAAATTGAGCACAGGCAACCAGATTACGGTAATAGTTAAGACATTTGAAGTGTTGTACATAATTTCTGCAGAGAGAACAGGAAATGGAATTTCAAAACTTGCTAGAAATTTAAATAGACAGTGAGTCAGGTTAGAAGCCAAAATGTGCTCAAAATTGAGCACAGGCAACCAGATTACGGTAATAGTTAAGACACTTGAAGTGTTGTACATAATTTCTGCAGAGAGAACAGGAAATGGAATTTCAAAACTTGCTAGAAATTTAAATAGACAGTGAGTCAGGTTAGAGACTTCATAGTTGATAATGGATTGTGCCCAAAATTGCAAGGGACAAATATTTTGTGGTACACATTACACTCGTATCAAATGGTGCCCCGTGGATGTCCATCAAACTCTATTCATTGGCATGGAGGTAAATCTTGTCACAAAAGAGAAATGGTATAATCACATGGACACCGATCCAGTGCTGGATGGAGTCCGTTTTGTTAGTCATGACTTGTAACGTTCAACCAGGTCCTAAGAAATGAAAAGCCTTAAATCTAAGCAGGCAAGAGGAAGGGAAGGGCTTCGTATTAGAAAAATTAAAGGGCATGCAATAGATTGGTCAAGAGTAAGGTGATTGCAGACCTCAAAAACAGAAATCCTGGCAAGACGAGGCCCATTTTTCTCCAACAGAAGCTTCTTTTCCTGCATGAGAAAATCTCAGTTATACTATAGACGCCACATTATCCAAGATAGCTGATTTCTCAATTGTAGAGAAAGAAAAATATAGAGAGTAGTGACCGAGTTCCAAACAGGTTTTTCAGTCCTGCAAAACAAAGCAAAGAATGAATTAATCAATTAAAAGAAAAGGCAACAAGCTAACATGAAAGAGAGAAAGAGGGTGTTGGTAGTTAAGTTAACTGATCGGAAATATGGGTACGGAAAGTCTGCTCGCCAAAAGAAACACAAGCGAGCCACTTGTCTTTGAATTGCTGCATATCAGCGCTAATCAGAGTGAGAAGAGCAATTCCAGCAAAACCCTCAGCGGAGACGAGTTTGAGAGTGGAGGAGGAGGAGCTTCCATTTCCTCGTGAAACAGTAAGGCGACGGAATATGCGACGGATATGAGGACGTTTAATTCGAGAGGAGGGAGTCGAAGCTCCTTCGGTATTAGTAGTTTCAGGCAATTCTTTAGAGCTTCCGTGACCCATTCTTTCTTTCTTTCTGTACTTGTCGTCGCTCACTGGTCTCTAGATGTTGAAGAAAGAGAGGCGAGAAGAGATATCCTAAAAGATTAAGGACAAAAGGGAAAAGAAGAGGAAGGCAGGTACCCTGGGGGGTCCACCCCAGCAGCTCAATGTTTCTCTTAACTAGTACAATGATTAGTCCGTTGAAAATATGTAAAGCCACTTTTTAATATCTTTTTACTTTTTATTTATAGAACTAACCACAATGTTTCAAATTACAATTGTAATTATTAAAATTAAAAGAAAAAAACTACTCGGCGGTTGATGCCATAATATTTATTTTTTAGATTTGGTTATTGTTTCAAATGAGAGAGTATTGTAAAATTTGTTTGGAACGTGGTGTATTAAATTTTAAAATAAATTTATTTAAAATAATTTTTTTTATATTTTTAGATTATTTTAATATACTAATATTAAAAATTATTTTAATATATTTCTAAATTAAAAAAAACTTTAAATCGTTTTTATTATAATTTCAAATACACCCTTAATCTTTATTGATAATTTTCTTTTAAATTTTCATACACAAAATAAGGTATGATTTTTAAGGCGTTTAGAAGTGTGGCAATGATTTTTTAAAAAAATTATTTTTAATATCAGTATATTAATAATTTAAAAATATTAAAAAAATAATTTAAAATAAAAATAAATAAATTCAATGTAAATCATCTCCTTAGTCACAAGAGAGAGGAATTGTGGCATCACTGGTTTTGAACCTTAAGAATACTCATTAGAATTTCATTAAAAGGTTGTGACTAAAGTGATATGCCTTTCTAATATATGTTGTGATCTATGCTATTCTATGCAAGTTGAACGGCCGACAATGAATAAAATTGTATGATCACAACTTTCATCTTTTGGGGCTGAGTCAGGACTTTATATGTATCAGTGTATTGGTTTATTTTTGTTTTTAATTGGAATGTGTAATTGTTTTTTAAAATATTTTTTATTTGAAAATGTTAATTTGAAAATATCATAAAAAAATATTAATTTAAACCAAAAAACAATTAAAAAAATCAACTTCTTTTAAAAAAACTTTTTAAAACATGAAAATAATAATGAAATTCAACGGTAGAATAGAATATAGAATATGTGTTGCTTTGTAATTCGACTCCCACATCTCCATTTACAAAGAACATGCGTTCAATGGATTTTTGCTGGTTTCAAGTTCGATCTATCTAATTATTACTGGAGATTTATTGATTATTAATTTTAGGATTTATAAAATTAATTGAGGTATATCAAATTGGTTGGAATATTCTCATTAATAATAAAAAAAATAAAAATAAAAACATGCGTTCACCATAATTTCAACAGGAAAAGCAACAAGGTTAAAGAGATCGAGAGATTGAGGTTTTTTTGTTGCTCATCGTCAATGGCATCCTTCTCACAGACATCTATTTTCCAACTTCTGCTGCTTTACTCAATCCTGCTCAATGCTCCAGTTTGCATGAGAAAATTGCCCTTTGCTTTTCCACACTCAATAATTTCAATCCATACAGCCATGCCATAGATCACGCGACAGGCTTTTGCACAGAAACTTTGAATCTTTCAGACCATGAAGTCTTCTGGGAATAAAGCGCATATCAGAAACAAAAGACTTCATGACTGGGCAGATCACCGAGAGTTTCTATGCAGATTTCCTCGAGACCTCAGTTATATGACTCCATTCCTCCACTTGCAGGCCATGGCCCTGCGAATGGTCACGAGTGCAAGAAGCAAGCCACCATACTCAGTGGCCACAACTTCGGCTAGTCTTCGAATTTCACGATGACTGTTAAGGTAAGCTTCCTCAACCTTGTGCCAGACAACTTAGACCGAACAGTGAAGAAAAGCTTGGACTTGTTTTCTGGGAATTCCCAACATTCTTAGATCCACAAGCTCCCATGAATCATCAAACGACAAAAATAATTTCTTATTGCATTAAACGCCAAATACACATGGAGCCTTCTCATATTCATCAATAGTCTGTATCAATAAGTGGTTGAATATTGAATGATGTAGATGGGAATTGCGTTTTAAACTGTTTTTTATAAAAAAAATATTTTTTTATGTTTTTAATTATTTTAATATACAAATATAAAAAAATAATAATAATAATTTTAATATATTTTTAAATAAAAAATATTTTAAAAACCAACCATTATATCACGTGGCAACGACCCAACTACAGCCTCAAGCTAGCTAGAAGCCGACAACCCCATGGCTGAACAGTGAACTTAACTAGTGACGTTAACCCGTAGGGGAAATTGAAACTACAATGAAGCTTGGACCAACTAATTTAAAGCCCAGTGAAGCCCACTTGTGCAGGCTTCTCTAAGTCCAAACATAAACCCCGAACAAAGAAAATGAAAAATGCAGGGTTTTGGCACCAGGAGACTTGCTTTCGGCTGTGATGGGAGGTCCAGCTAGCAGCAGCAGCAGCAGCGAAGAGGAAGATGCAAATTGGAAAGCAGCTATCGAATCAATAGCTGCAACTACCACTTTTGCTAACAAGGTTCTTAGCAGTACTTCTAATGGCTCAACGTCCCGTTCAGCACCCACTACAGAAGCTTATGCAGAGAACTCCCAGGATTCTCGAAAGCTCAAGCACTACCAAATTAAGGCAACGCTCTCAGTTTTTTTTTTTTTTTATGGTTTATTTGCCCCATTGTTTGCAGTTAAAAAAAAATAAGACTACTATTTTTATTTGGGTTTCTTGCTTCTTGCTTTTCCTTTTCTTTTCTTTTTTAATTTAAATGAGCAATAGACCTTAATGGCAGGCGCAAAAGTGTTTGGATATCATCTTGGAAAGGACTCTAGAGATGGTTAGAGATCCTGTCTCAGATAATGATCTAGATGCAAACGATGTTGGGGTAAGGTTGTTTAAGCATTCTCCTGCCGGGATTGTATTTGACCATTTAGGTGAGTTCTTCTCTTCGTATGTCGTGACTTTTTTTTTCTAGCAATTAGAATTTGGGTGCTTGTTTGATGGAGAAAAATGATGTTTGGCCCCTTTTATGTATAATTATGTATCATGTAACCTATAGCTTTGGTGATGTCAGCCAGATAGGTCAGTGATTGTTTCCTAATTTCTTGAGGTAATTTATGCTGAAAATAGATGGTGGTTATGTTGAATAATCACTGGTTCTTAGTAGTCAGAGCTTGGTTTAGATAATTAGCAAAGTAGCATTGTAGTTGTGCCACAAAACTGTTTTTTCTATGCAAATTTACATGGACTCATGGGGGTAATGCCTTCTTTATGGAAGTGAATCTAAATTTGGTGGCAGCCATCATAATTGAATATTTTTTCCAAGAGCTGCCAAACTAGTAGGAGTTTAGCCTGCCATTATTGAATTTTTTTGAATGATAGGAGAGATACCATTCTCCATCAGTTCACTTTGTAATGCTTTCTGTATGTGGTCTTACCACATTGTGCATGAGGACTGAAGGCTGTGTGAATGTCACCAGATGAAATTCAAGGGCCAAGAAAGAGACCACGAATCCTACCGGGACACGGTATTGATGAAAAATCGAAGAAGGTTTGTTTCTTTCACAATATGCTCTTCCATTGATGATTCCTTGATGTACTACTCTCTTTTAGCAATTCTCACCGATGCTAAGATATCCAAATTGCTCTAACAAATATTTAGCGTTCTACAGTTTAGGCATCAAATCCAGTCCATTGCTGTTGATGGGGCGGACATAATTTCTGAAGCAAGGGATGCAGAGCAAAAATCATTAGCTCAATTAGAAGCTAAAGAAGCAAAAGCAAAAGCCAAAGCCAAAAAGGAGGAAGAAAGAGTTGTAGAATTGAAACGGATCAGGGGGGAGAGATGGCTACCTTCTATTGCCAGGGAAATGCAGGTAATGTTTCAAAGGTTGAAATACTCAGTTTCTCGCTACTGATTTGTGTTCTTTCATAGTTTTGCTTCTTCTTTTTTTCCCTGTTGGACATTCTTTTCACATTGATTGATTTCATGTTTCCTACTATTTCTATTCACATGACAGAAATGATTCGTAATCTTTATATTCTTGATAGTTATTTGATCAAATTAACCAATTTGCTGTCCGGGTCTCTTTTTGCAGTTAAATAAAACTTCTAGACAAGTAATCTAGACATATTCAAATGACGTTTGATGTGCTGTGTTCTGCCTTGTTACTTAAACATTGCAAAGGAGTATTTGTGGCAATTTCTACTAGCAGCCCGCAGCCCATTCTATGGACTGTGATTCCATCACGTATGGGCAACTGTTGAGTGTCAAACTTTATGCTGGTTATTGGTCCATCAGCATGTAATGTTTGTTTGATGTGTTTTTGAGTCTTGTCTTAGGATTGCACTGTATTGCCTGCGCTTCATGTTTGTGATTTGTATCAATGCCATCCATACTTATAGGAAGAGATTTTGATGCCAATGCAATGTGTTCATCGGACTTCTCTAATTCTGTGTAAGGAAATAACAATGAAACATGACTCAACCAAAAATGTAATCTTTCAGAGTTTTCCTTTTCAGGTTCCAAGCAAAAAGATGAAACCATAATCAAGGTTTGGGCAATCAATGAACTGGGAGTCATCAACATGAACTAATGCGATAACTATAATCTAATATCTCAAATAAACGGAACAATTCGACTTTTGGTTATTGAAGTCCCCTGTTTGAGATGATAAAATGACCTGCCATGCTAGTGGTGCTGGAGCCGTTCGGGTTCCTGTGAGAACAAGAGCACTTTGAAATGTCACTTGTTTGTATAGAGTGACTATTGTCTGGTTATTTAGAGAAGAAGAGGTTTTCAAAACCCGAAGCTCATATAACTGCTTCTTCAATTATTTAGTGAGTCCAGTTTATCAAGGAGTTTTAATTTCTACAAATAGAGATGCAATGTTTTAAAATGGAGTTTAGGATCATTACTAGGTGTGTGCCCCCGCTGCACGTATATATTATTTTTTTGTTGTAAAAAATAATGTTTATGTGTCGCAAGCCTGTTTTAAAAAAGAAGAAAAACTATATAACTCGGGTTATAGCACTGACAAGTTAAATTAGTTATTTTATTTTAATTAGATGATAAAAAAAAATATGAAACAACAATAAAAAAAATGAAAATTTAAAAATAAAATGATATGATGACTTGAAAAATAAACTTTTTTTCTAGAGAGGAAAATAATATAGTTTAATTTATAGTCAATTAAATGTGAAAAGATAAAATTGAGTAAAAGTGAAAAAAAAATAGCTTGAGTCAACTCGAGTTAGCATGATAGACACATAAGGGTTGAGCTTTAATTTGCCAAACTTACATCCCAAGTCATGAAATTAAAATAACCTGATAGGAAAAAAAAAACAAAGAAAACTACAAAGCTAATTATTTTAAATAAAAATTAATGTCAAATAATGAAATCAGAAAAGAAAATGAGGTCAAACCTCGTTAACTTTCAAACTTGTGACATAGTCATTAGATTGAATAAAAAAACCTCAAAACTCAATCTCAAACAAATTAAATGTTGAAGGATGAAATAAAAAAAATTAATTACATAAAAGAATACAAAATAGCAAATAAAAAATAATGATAAAAATAAAAAATAATTAAAGGGCACCTATAATTTTTTTATTGGAAGATGAAATTGAAAAGAAAATAACTTTAACAAAAGGACAAATATGTCTGATTTGACAAACAACAAATAAAGAGGATAATTATACACTTTAATTGTGAGGAGAGAGAAAAAACACAAATAATCGATAATCGACGACAATCCAACCATTATTTATTTACACGAGCCACACCATCTAGAAAAGAGCACAGTTGCGCATCTAGTGAGACGGTAAATGACTAAATTTAACCATCAAGAAGCGTCACACGCGCCTCCATAATAGTGAGGGAGCCACCCTTTTGTTGGGGAACAAAAAATACAAAAGAAACATTCCGTAAAAAGATAAAAAAAATTAAAAATAAAACTACCATTACAATTCATAATAAAAAAATCTCTCAAATATACACCATTTATCTTTTTATAATTAGTTGGTAAAACATCATGCATGCTCTGGAACAAGACAAGTTTATCACCATCTAAGCTTATTGGACAACCCAGCACCAAGTAGACAGCTTTTAAGAGTAATTAGCAGTCTTGAAATGACAAAACCCTTAAAAAAATGTTAAGCTACACAAATTTTTCACTTAATGTAAAGCCTAACTAACATCCAGACAAGACAAATCTACTATCTGGGTTGCAAAATTTCTCTATAAGACATGATGTACTTCAAATACTTTATGCTACACAAACATGTTCAACAAAAGTGTTTGCACTCTCTAAATAAGTAGAGAACAACATTTAGTTGCTATCTTGATTTTACTATTAAAAACATCTATTTTATTAGCATATAAATAAGGAATTATTGTCCAATCATTCCACCGAAAGTGTCATGGTTTTGGCACCATGATGATGTGATGTACATCACTTATAATATTATTATTATTATTAATTATTATCATTATTTTTATTATTATTATTAATATCATCCATTATTATAATTATTATCATTATTATTATTATTATTATGAAAAATTATCATCATCATCATCACTATTATTATTATTAATATTATTATTTTTTTATTATAATTAATATTATAGTAATAATAATTACTAGTATCATTATATTATTTTTATTACTATTATTATCATTAATATAATAATAATAATAATTATTATTATTATCATCACTACCACCACTACGAGTATTAATATAACCATAATTATTATCCTTACCATTATTATTATTATTATTAACACAATTATTATAAATCTTACTATTATCATCATAATTATTAATATTATCACTACTATCACCACTATTATTTAGTAGTATTATTATCACTGTTATTAGCATCTTCACTATTATTAGTATTATTTTTGTTGTTGTTATTGAAACAAATAAAACCATTAACTTGATTTAAAGAATAAAAGTAAAAATCATAAAAAATTTGATAAAAAAAACTAAGAAAGAAATTAATAAATAAAAAAAAGAACTAAATTGAAAATATTATATATGAAAAATTAGAATTGAATAATTAAATTGAAAAAAAAAATTAACAAAAAGAAAAACACAAATCAAAAAATCAAAACTAAAATGACATGACTGAATCTAAAAGACCTATGAAAATAAAGACCATAGCTCGGGTAGGAGATAGAAATCAAGAGGAAAAAATTGAAAAGCTCGCCAGCATAAACCATTCAATGTATGCTTACACTTGTCATCTAAGAAAAAAGAGAACACGATGAAAACTCAAATGGGACGATGGCAGCATATTTTCCTTCACCGGGAGGCACCGCACGTGCTGCCTCCCAAGAATTGTAGCCTTTTCAAATAAAATATTACCCTTGTTCAAACTGAAATTTTTTTTTTTTTTAAAAAAAGGATTTTGCCTTCCGTTTTTTGTCATAATACCTGAGCTTGCGATCGAACTAAATACGAAGCTATTTCATCTAGAGGTGAGTATTTCCAGTTTAGTCCGGTTTTGAGTCAAAATAAATAACCAAATTAAAATTATATTTTTTCAAATTTTTGAACTGAACCGAACCGAAAACCGGTTCAAACCGACCAGTTTCGGTTCGGTTCGGTTTGGTTTTTTTCCCTTCCAAACCGGTCAGTTCGGTTCGCTAGCTTGAAAATCTATGAAATGATGTCGTTTCTGTACAAGCCAAAATACACAACTTTCTCCCTGAAAAGTATGAAATCTAGGGATTGATTCTAGCTTCAAGACGAAGCAGAAGAAGTAGCTGCCACCGCTTCGTGAGCTTCCTCTTTTTCTTCTGAGCTTGCTTGAAACCTAACTCGAGAGTAGAAAGAACTTGAATAGAGCATGACAGAACAGAACCAGTAGCTTTGAGCTTTCGATGACCGGGAGAAGGAAAATGAAATAAGGATGTGGTGAAGCCCACTGCCCCGTTCTGAAGTTTTCCTCTATGTCGGTGCAGCGAGACAGGGAGATCATATCGAAAAAACTGATTTTCCTCTCCTCCCCAGTTGAAGTATCAGATGGAAGCCTGGTTAGATCGAATAAAAAGAGTGGATTATTAAACTCACTGTCCGTCCTCCCTTTCCTTTCAGTAGTTGTTTGTGTGTGTGCCTCAGTGCCTGTATGGGGAAGGGGAGGGCTGCTGGTTAAGAATCTTGGGGCTGCTGGTTAAGAATCTTAAGATTAGAGAAGGAAAGACGCAGAGAGCAAGACAGATGGAGGGGCGGCTGGTTATGTGTTTAGGGAAGGCTCCTTTAGGTTTAGGGTTAGAAAAAGCTATCTATTTATAGTTTTTTTTTTTTAAGTATTGGCTTGGTTGAACCGGTTCGGTTCGGTTCAATCAGTTTCAGACTTTCAAAACCGGAACCGAACCGGATTTTTTTTGTGATTTTTTAATCGGTTAATTCGGTTTTTTTTTTCGGTTCGGTTTTTTTAATTATTTTTTTTCCGGTTTTCTCGATTTAATCGGTTTATCGGTTTTTTTCTCACCCCTAATTTCATCCAGTCAAGACCTGAAAGATGAGAATCCCACCATGCCGAAATGCGACAAAGCAATTTACATCAAAGAAAAATGATACGATCCATCAGAAAAACTTTAAAGCTATCCATAAACCGGCAGTTGTTGTTAAGGGTATTTTGACATAGAAGAAAAAACTTAAAGACTACCTTCGTCCATGAGAAACCACCACTTTTTTATACAACCAAGAGTCCAAAAAGCTGACATTTTGTCATTAGTTCCACAGAGCCCTGTGTTCAATTGCTTCTCTCGAGCAATGTCAAAATTTCAATAATGTGTAATGAACCGCTGAGGATGATTTAGCACAAAATGTATTGTTTACATGCAATTACCACTCAAATAATGTAGGGAAGGCGGTGAACAAGGATGAACCAACTCATCTACTGAAGCATCTTTATCCCAGGAAATGATGGGAGAATTGCAATCAATGCATCACCATATCCAACAGGTTCTGTCAAGTTAAGCAGATTGAATGAGTACAGCCTTTTCTTTTTCTTTTTCTGTTTATATGTGAGTATAAAATACAAATGATGAAAGAAACTTGACAAAAACTCAGTATGAAAGGAGAACTTACCACCATCCTCTCGCAGTATTCTGATGACTTCCCCAGATATATCAGTCTGAAAAAAAAAAGAGAGAACAAAATAAAGGACAATGAGGAAAAAAAACAGCCTGGTCAGGTGAACTACCTGGAAACAGTCATGGCTTAGGTTCCCTACAGAACTCGCCTGAGGTCAAAAGTCACTTGAATTGAGGTTCAATCTCAAGCAATGTGACCTGGTCACAGTTCACAAGAACTGGCCAGGTTATTTTGTGAACTGGCAATCATCACTGAGAATAATATATAGTATACAATCTAAAGCACCAAACTGAGTTTAAAAGTTTGGAGGGTGAGCCCACTGCCACTTTTATTGATATATTGTTAATACTGGCATTATATAACAACTCTGTAGCACTTGAGATGAATTTCGTATGTTCTATTTGAAAAATATATACATTTAATTATATGATTGGTCATATTTCCACAACGCAAAAAGAACCCGTGTATTTAAGATGAACACAATTTTTTACATAAAAAAATGATGAACTTCAAAGCCTCCTGGAACTTTGGCATTATAATTTAGATTACAGTGCCTGTCCAAAATTAAAAAATCATAATAACTTTCATATTTTGTTCTTTTTCTCGACAATGTAATTTAGTATTTTCAAATTAAAATCGATAAGAGAGATTGATACTGATGCAAGTAGTATAAAAATTAACATAGCAAGAAAAATAAGCATTGGGAAGCAGGGGATGCGCCCTTTGCCTTTCACATTCAGCCTGCACTAGCAAATGAAATATTCAAATCTATTTAAGAACCAAACCTCAATTGGGAGTTCACCACCAAGCTGTTCGATGAAGCATAGCACTTGACCCTCCTTTACTATTTGCTTCTGTTTCAGCAGAGGAAAATTATTAGCATTCATTGCACACTGCAAGTAGAAAGGTTATAGAAAAGGAATGGGCGGTGTAGAGTTGACTTTGAAAGCACACCAACAGAAAGATACTGACCCATAACCAAGGCAAGAGATTTTAAACCCTAAAACACCACTCCCGTAGACACCCTAAAACAGAAAAGTGTTTTACATTTTCCAGAGAGTTACTGTTGCATGTAGTTAAACTCTTGCTGCTAAAAAAAAAGAGAAAAAAAAAAGAACCTCTCTCTCTAATATTCAGTTGCCGACAAGGAGATAAGGAAACGACATGAGAAGTATAATAAAAAAAGAAAACCCTGACATTCAGAATTAAAACAAAGGGTAATGTTGAAAAATTTTGATTAGCACAAATAACACTTTTAGTATGAGTTGTTTTTCTTTTTCATTTTTTTTTCCTGAAACTTTGCAAAGGCACAAAAAGAGTTAATGACCAATACAATTCTAAAACCTGTATGTCTAATGTGAGTTACGAAAACCAAATTTGAAATGAAGCTAGTTTATTTCTGCTCAAATTTCAATCCTATGTTCATCAACTCCAAAGAAACAAGACAATTAAACTTTTAATGCTAAAGGATTACCAGTCATTTCTAGGAACAATTTACAAGAGAACTAAAATCAATAAATAATGAGCAATTTATTCAATGCCTGTTTAAAAAATCAAATCTATCTGTTTCCATGTTTTAGCCCAAGGATAATTACATTGCAAGCAGATAATATGCTTATTCTAAATGCTATGAAAAAACAGATAGAAAAAAGGGAATTTTCTTTATGATTCCAAGCCAACCATGTACACAGATATAAATGCAGTCAGCCATTTGACTGTTCTCTATCCTAAATTGTACATAATACAGTATTTACAACAAGACCTCATGAACAGGTACCTCTTTACACGATGGGGGTGCACGCTTTCCCTTTATGGTTCGAGATCTCCGGAAAAACCCCACCTGCACCATTTATGACTTAAGTTCCTTTGCTTAAAGAAAGTTTTGAAGCATTACAATTTAGGTTCTCACCCTTGGAGACTGCAGTATCATTAAGCCTTCATCAGCAGCTCTATCAAGAAATGATATAATCCCCCCTGAAGAAGGCTCTTGTTTGGAGATAGCTAAAGATGTAGAAACGGACCCATTGAGATCAGATGCATCAGTAGTTGTTTTCACAGTGCCAGCAAGAGAAGCAGGAGGAGCAGGCAGGGGTTGATGTGTTTCTTTATTTTTTTCAGTTAAATCCCTCCTCACATATAGCCGAAACCCACCAAGCTAGCAATCAGTGGGGAAAGAGGAAAAAGAGGTGGAAGGAACACTGTCAGATTTTAAAATAGATATGAAGTCTTTATCCTCTTTAGCTAGAGAATAAGGCAAAAGAAATCCAAATTACTGTCAAGTGGTGAAAAATGGTTATAGAACAGTTCATAATTTACTTACTTTCAATTCTAACTCTGCTACCGAGGTTGTATTGCATATTTCAGTGACCAGGGATTCGATCTGCAGATGAAATTTAACAGATATGTGTTTCAATTGAAAAAGAAACTTCCAACTTGGCATATTGATCCTCAGCTCAGATGCCTTGGGCATATTGACCCACATCCCAGACACTTCCTCAAACACTCCAAGCAAATAAACACATTGTCTAAATCCAGTCTATCATCAGACAAAATAGGAAGCGCCATCTGCAAATTGCAGATCAGACACCAAAATACCCTCCAAAGCCATTAGCAAACCTTTTATCAAACCCCACTCCACCGCTCTATAGATTATCCAACTATGAAAATTTACCACCGAGTCAATCAAAAAGAAACAAAGAATCATCTTGAAAGACACCTTCAGAACCATAAAATCAAGTAACCTTCTTTCAAACAAAAGCTTAGGTCCGGTTGTGGTATGTGCATTTAAAATTCAAATGGTCATGAAGAAAGCTGACAAGAAGTTAATGCGTTAACATACAGCTGACAAAACTGATGAAATAAAACCAGTAAGAAAAAGTCATTAATCCTGACAAAGCAATGTCTTCAACACTTAAACTGGATTTGAAGAGACCAGCTTGCTTCTAACTTTGCCTTGTTTAACAAATTAAGAAGTTGAGACACAAATAAAGCAACTTTTGAGTGGCTTGCTTGCCTCATCCACAGGCTCGATAGTAAACCACTAAAAATGGGGAAAAGGCATAGAAGAACTTGTTCGATTGCATAACACTAATCCACAATGCCTGAATTCCACCTTGACAGCATTAGGCAACATGAATTTTTTTTCCTTCCATTCTTTGTATGAATAAACAGAAGTAAGATATTAGGTTGCAAATTGCAGCAATTATCTGGCATGCATTTGATTATACAAAATCTCTTCGCAAAAGTTAAAATAACAATGAACCATCTATCTGGTGCATCCACGTGTGCTATTTCTAAGCACTTGATAAAAAGGGGAAGAAAAAAAAAACTTCGGAAAAGTCTACATGAAAAGAAAATTATATAAAACAACCTTATAAACTGACAAGGCAAGTGATGTATGGTGTTATCTTTTGCCATACAAGTATGATATGACATCATTACATTAAACAGTGTATCTATCAGTAAGATTTTACAGTACACATTATTTTTATTTATTTATTGCAATTTTTGTGTTTTTCATCAATGCCATTTGAAGCACAAATTTGCTCTACCACATCCAATTCAAAAAGAACAGGAATGATTAACCATGCAAGCATAGGCTCAAAACAAACACATTGAAAGAAATACAAACAATCTATTGTAGCTGAGTATGAGTGTATGACTTACAAACTTATGAATATCTGTTATAAACAATAACTATTCAACTTAACAGGAGAAAAAGATACATTAGCTAGATTTCATGCAACACCAAGACGAGGTACTCACCTCAGATGAATTTGGAATAAGTTGGCTTGTCAAACCTGATGATTTGGTCTCTTTAGTAGGCACTACAAAAATAAAAAATAATAAATAATAAAAAAAAAAACCTGGAATATAATGAGCGGCTGAAAAATATAAAATTTTCAATCAATCATCAAATAAATAAAAGAGATTTCTAACTATTTTCAATTGTTATACTTTCAATTGCTCAAGAAATCAGGATTTCTATAGACTGGAAAGAAAAACTCAACAATACTAAAATAACATGCTCAAGAGGATGTACCAGGGCATTCCAAATTTTATTAAACTTACTCTAGGGAATAAAGGCAAGTTATATCATTTCTGAAGAATAAAATATATAATCCTATGCTCTGGCTCGGAAGATCAAGTGTAGCTTGAAAATTTTTATGGAAGACATTTCACAAACCACTTTATAAATTATGGATGAAAACTGTTTTCTAAGAAATTGAGCAAACTTTGCACAAATACTGTGGAAAATTATGGATGACATGAAAAAAAATTGTTCTTGCATGTTCTTTTTCCTCCAAAAATATTTTTTTCTGATCGTTGTTTGTAAATAAAGCTGCATGATAAGGTTAGGAAAAGGAGGATCTGTCAGACAGTATTCCACAAGCCATCCATCTACCAGTTGGTGAAGTTCTTTTGAGTAACATAGGGTTTGAATTCAAAGAGAGAAGAGAACAATTAGATATCAACCAACTTTTAGATTTAACTTAACTTTAAAATGAAAAAAAAAGGGGGGGGGGGATTTTCAATGGAACTTTTATCACTAAAACTTGGGAGCCTATTAACCTAAACAAGAGTGTGTCTTTGACAGATATAGCAATAAAAACACTCACACTCAGTTTCCGAAGCTGAACCACGACACCTGAATGCTTCTCTTGATTTATGTGAGATAGCCACACCTGCATGTTGCAGTCGTCCCCTACCCTTCCACGCTATTAAACCACTTTGTTTCTGTAGATTAACAACTGTTGCTCTACCAAAATCCAACTTTGAGAGCTTCATATTTGAAGCTCCTAAGCTACCTGTACAAATCAAAAGTGACAAAAGAAGGTCAAAATATTTTTCCAGCACACTTCAGAAGAATAACATCAAAAGAACAAAAATCATGTCACCATCGTAAGTATGAATTCTATGCTAGGCCCACAATCATTTAATTCTTACCCATCCTTTAATGAGGCAACAAATGAGATAAAAATTTACTTTCATTCTTGTTTGACAAGATGGCACACAAACATATACGATCCATTGTAGAGTCAATATAAGAAAAAAAATTGTTTACAGAATCAGATACAGCGCATTTTCCATGTTATTTATCCGTCCCTTGGGATACCAAGCCCGAAGCTTTAAAGATGTTCAACAATGTGTTTCTCCCATTTGCGGCATGCTTGAAATTTGGCACTAGAAAGAGCGGGAGTGCACTTAAATCAATGCCAATTAAGTGATAAAGTAGCAATAACTCTATCTACAAGTTAAATCACCGTCTGCAATATGAAATAATCAAAATAACATTCAAATGTACCAATATTTGTTAAAATGAAATTAATATTTCGAGTTGGATTCCTACACAAGAAAGATTCACACAAATCATCAAACTTTTCGAGGTTTCGTTCTGATTTTATCATGAAAGAACTTGAAAAGAAGAAAAAGGTTCAAACTTGCATTAATCCCAACACCTCACAATAAAAATGGTATAGCCCATGAGAATATCAAAGTATAGAGGGATAACAACTCATAACAACAAGCATTGAATCCCTTTAAAACAAAAACTAAACCGCCCCATAACGAAAAGCAATCTCAGCAAAACACACATTACAATAACTTCAAACGTATTCATATTTAAAAAAGAAAAAAAAAAAGAAAAAAATCATAATTTTCTATGTAGATATAGGAAGAGATGGGGAGGAGGGACTTACAAGAAGCCATTGAAAGACGAAAGGTTTGAAGAAAGGGGAGGAGAGTAAAGTAATGGTAGTGAATGAAGAGTCCAAAACTGAGCAAAACCCAGTTCCAATCTATTCTTAAATATTTTCGGAAAGAAACACAGATTGTGTGTGATGTGTGATGCAGGCAGTCGTCTTCTGCTGCTGTGTCTCTTTGTGCGTGTGTCTACAGGTTACTAGTCCTGCGGCTACTGAGCCACCAAAAAAACGGAGAGACTCGTCGTTTACGTTCCATAAATTTTATGACAGGTGGAAATGAAACTGCGAGTGAACAAGACAGCTGTAAAATATTATTGGATGAACTGTGCCTCCATTTTTCTTTTTTCTTTCTTTCTTTTTTCTCTTTCTGAAAAATCAGCCATTTTTTTCACATTAATTATTACAAAAATCTAAAATAACTCAGTGTTTCACTGTACAAATTATACAGTGAAACCACTACTTTGCTCCTGATTGGCAAAATCAGTTGATATTAGTTTGGAAGTAGAGAAGTATTTTCCATGAGATTTGTTAGTCATTAAAAAAAAAAAAGGTTAAATTATCTTTTTGTATTTTTATTGTGTAATGTAATTAATTTATTATCTTTAATAGAAAAAATAATAAACTCGGGTGAAGGGGCTTTTAAGTCTTTGAGTTAATTTTAAAATAGTTCAATTATTTCATTGTCTTTAAAATTTTAAAAGCTCTGCCTTGGCTCTTGGCTTTAGAGGTTCTTTCATCTTTTATATTTAGTTATTTAGTAATTATTGGGTGTTATTAGAGATAACAAAGTAATTTTATAAATAAAAAAACCAAAAAAAGAAGAAGCCAGAAGCACATGAGCATGCCCACTAGTTTTGGACGGCGCATGTGGGTGTTGTCCGATAGCTGAAACTAGAGGTGATTATTTTTTGTTTGGTTCGGTTTTTATCAAAAAAATAATTAAACCGGTTTTTTCTAAAAAAACCAAAATCGAATAGGAACCGGTTCAAATCGACCGGTTTCGGTTCGGTTCGGTTATTTTAGAAAAAAACCAGTTCAAACCGGTTTGGCTCGGGTTTTTTCCGGTTCGGTTCGGTTTCAAACGTATAAAATCGAAACCAAACCAGTCGACTTTTTCAAAATTCTAATCGATTTTTTTTCACGGTTCGGTTTTTTTGATTTTTTTAGTTTAATCAGTTTTTTTAGTTTTTTTGCTCACCCCTAGCTAAAACCTTGCTTCCAAGGTAACGATCGAAGCATCTTTATGTCCCCTCCACATAGAAGTGGTGCATGTGGAATAATGGTGGTTGGTTTGGTGCGTGTGGTCTTTTTTTTCCCTCACTCCTACTTGATTTTTGTTAGTTCAAAGAAACTCAAATCAGCCCCCAAAGCTAGTTATCCTTAAGAATTAATCCATATTCTCTTTAATACAATTTTTCATATTTAGAATAATTTATGAAATCAAGGGTTGTTTTCAATTTATCCCCAATAGATTTTTTTTATTTGTCAGATTTTATTCTTGTTTTTTTTATTTGTTTTATTTTAGATGGTTTGTGCAATTGTTTTTTTTTAAAAAAAAATTCATCATTCTTGAGTTTTTTTCCTATCAAATCTAATCCCTTTTTTTATTATTGTTTTTTTTTACCTTGCAAGATTTTTAGATTGATTTTTTTTTATTTCATCCTTCAATATTTAATTGGTTGAGTGTTTAGTTTATTGGATAAGTCCGAATCTAGAACTTAACGAGTTGCGGGTTTAAGAAATTAACTCTGGGCTATTAAGTTTTGTTTTTTTTCTTTTTTAAAGTTTTTTTTCCATCCTCTAGCATTTTGTTATTTCTTATTCAATTTCTAAGATATTTTTTAGTTGTTTTGAAAATAACAAGGGTTACCTCGTTGTTTTTTTTTGTCTTTGTTAAACTTAGTTGTTTTAAAGGATTTTTTTTTAAGTTAAATTAAATTAATCAATTCCATCCTTCAACATTTAAATTTTTAGGGGTTGTGTTTTTGGATTGAGCTTAAGTCGAAAATTTAATGGATTGTAGGTTTGATATTTTAACTTAGGTTTACAAGGTTCACTCAGGCTTGCTTATTTTTTATTTTTTTTTAAGCTCTTTTTCTTGTGATTTCATCCACCAATATTCTTTTTATTTGTTGTCTATGAGATTTATCTTTCTTTTTAAAATAACAAAGGTTGCCTCATGTTTTTTTTTTTGTCTTTGTTAAATTTTGCTTTTTTAAAAGAAAATTTATTTTTTAGTTAAATTAATTTATTGATTTCACCTCCGAAATTTAAATTTGAAAGTTGTTGAACTTCGTATTTTAGCTCAAGTCTTTAATTTAATGGGTTACGAGTTTGAGAGATTAATTCAGGTTTACATGGTTCAGTCGAGCTTACTTGGTTTGTTTCTTTTGTTTTTAAGTTCATTTTTGTTTTTAATTTTATCTACCAATATTTTGTTATTTTTCTTTCACTTTCTATAGGATCTTTCTGTGGTTTTGAAAGTAACAAAAGTTAACTCATATTCTTTTTTCAACCTTTACAATTTTATTTTTTAATTTAATTAAATGAATTGTGTGAGAGTAAGCATGAGATGCTTGATTCACAGTGTTTTTGTTTTTGTTTGCTTTCCGAGTCACTGTTGTGATAACATATGCGACCTTTTTCAATTACTAAGTTGTTAGATTTTTCTTACTCCTTTGACAATGTTAATATTGCATGAACATTATTTTTTATGTTGGCAAAAAAATAACCACCTCACAGCGTAATGTGGACCATTTATCTAGTAAAAAACTAAAAGAGCTTAGACTACCCAAATTTTTATGGATTTAAACAATATAATGATGATTTTGTTATTCTTAAGAAAAATATTAGCCTAGGTAATGCAGTAATACAGTCCTTTCATATGGTCCATTAATTATTATTAAAGTCTAAATTACTCTTAAAAACAAAATTTAATTTGCTAGTATTCATGGGTTTTTTTTTTTTTACTTTTCACTTTTCCAAAACACAATAAAACAACCAAATTACCCTTTAAAACAAAATCCCTTTAACTTGTGTCTAAGGGTTTTTTGTTTTTTTTATTATAAACAAATTAACGAAGAGACAATTTGATATTTTAAATATAAAATATTATTTTATAAAAACTAGTTCCTCACGCCCTAGTGTGTGGGGGTGTGTCCATGCTTTTTGGGTAGTGGCGTGAGGAGGGGTTCGGCTGCCAAACAGTGGCCAACAAATCTCTGGTTTGATGTTGACTGCATTTTTTTCTTTTATTCTCTATTTTCTCCTCGATTTTCACACATTTCCCTCACAATTTTCAAAATAGCCCTTCAATTTTTATTTTTCAGATTTGTCTCATGTTTTTTTGATTACTATTTGTTTTGGTCAAAATAATTTATTAAATTATAATCTTTTTTCAATTTCATCCTCCTTATATTTTTTTCACCTATCAAATTTGATCCTCATTTTTTTTATTACTATTTGGTTTATTTGAGATAATTTTTAAAATTATTTTTTTTATGATTTCATTCTCCTTTATTTTTTTACCTATTAGATTTGATCTTCATTCTTTTGATTTTTTTTTTTACTTTGGAAAGTTTTTAAATTAATATTTTTTTTCTGATTTCATTATTCAACATTAAATTGGTTGGAAATTGAGTTTTTTAACTGAATCCAGTTCTAGAATTTCACAGGTTATGAGTTTGAAAAATTAACCTAGATGTAAAAATTTTGCATGGGTTTGCTTAGGTTTTTTTAATCTTATGTTTTTTTTTTAATTTCACCATTATATATTTATTTAATTAGAAATTAAGCTCTGTTTTTTTTTATATATAATTTTTTTATTAATTTAAAAAATAACCTAAATTATCACAAGTCTTTTTATTTATGATTTTTTATTAAATTTATCTTCTTAAAAGAGATTTAGCTGATAAGGTGAAGGACATGGGTTCGAGCTCTGTGTCGTTTGCTTTTTTTAATTCAAAACAATAATAAATTTCTTTAAGAACGAAGCGGGCTTTCAAATTTGTGTCTGGGTGGTTAAGAGGAAGTGATAAATTTTTCTAGAGTTTGCTTGCCGAGGTTCGAATCTAGCTGTCGATCTTTCTTCTTGTTTTTTTTTAAAACTTAATCCTATTTTTTTTTAATCATATAATTAAGTAAAAAATAATTAAAAAAATAAAATTATTAAACTTAGTTAAGTTTATAAATCTGAGTTACAAGTTTGAAGATTTAAGTCGTGAAACCTGGGTCAATCCAATAAATTATCGTTTCAATATTTTTTCTAAAATAAGTTGTGAGCTTGATTTTTATTTAAACATTTGATTTATTTGGAATTGATATTTATAATATGTTTCGATTTGTTTTTTTATAAGATTAATTTGTATTGATTTTTTTTTATAAGGTTATTATAATCTTATAACTTGCGTCACGAATTAGATAAATTAATCTAGATCAATTTAATATATTATCGTCTTAATATTTAAAAAAAAACATTTTGATTTTTTTAAAAAATCCAATTATACTTTTAATAGGTGTTCAGATTGACTTTGGATATATGTGCTTGTGCTTCCCTTTTCTTTTGATTATTTGGGTTTTTTTAGTTTTTTAATTTTTTTTATATTAAAAAAAATTATTTCAACCAACAGCGGGGAATAACCTAGTTTGTATCTGTATTGTTTTATATTTCTGTTTTTGCTAAAGAAAGAATTTTAAGATATTATTTGTAATTACAAATTTCAACAATGTTTAGAAATTAAAGAAATGGAATTTAAACAGTCGTGTATTATTATAATATTATCTTGAATCACGAAATATAAATATTGGTTGCTGTGTAGTTTTTTTTTATGAATGGTATATAGTGTAATTATAGATAACATTGTGGTTATTTTCTTTTTGTCCCTTGGTGAAATTTTCGTAAATCAAAATTCATGTATCTAATGACAATAATGACCGAAACTGATGGCTAATTATTTCAACCAAACCAAATGATAAATTTTCTTTTTTTATTTTTAAAAATAATTATAGTTGATAATCAATGATTAGATTTGGTTTTTATATATATATATCCTGTGATATTATTAGTCCAATAATTGTTTTTAGCAAAAATAAATAAATTATACAGGCTTTTCCAATATTTATTTTTAAAGAAAATCCTAACCATAAATCTAAAAACTTGTGCATGTATTTAATTAAATAATTAAAGAATTTTCTGTGCAAATAAATAAAAAGAAAAAATCATTAATAATAACCAAAGATTAAATTAAAAAAAATCAAAAGATAGATATTGATCAAAACATTTGATCTCGTAACATAAACCATGGACCCAATTGTATTCAACGGTTTTATTTATCAAGATTAAATTTTTATTTAATTAAATGATAATATAAATAAATACATATGTCAAATCAATTAAATTAAATTATATATATTATGCAATATTACACATATTATAAAAAAAAATTATTATCATTTTATGTAAAAACTAAGTAAAACTTATACGATACTAAATTAGAAAGCCAAAAGATAGATATAGATATAGATATTTGATATTAAAAAATATATCATAGATACGATTGTATTTAATAACTTTATTTTTTTAACTAATAATTTTTTATCTAATAAAATGACAAACAAAAGGCATGCAGAGGAAAGCAATTGTATAAGTTTAAAAAGATTTTTTTAAGTAGGTTACACAAAAAGAATACCTCGTAATTTCTGAAAAAATATTGAAATGTTAACTAAGTAAAAATTAAATCATATTCTATTAAAAACACAACATAAATATTTATTAAACTTTGAAAAAGAAACAACCAATAAAAAGCCAACATTGAACAATAGATTTTGAAGAGAACAAAAGGAGAGAAAAATAGCAATAAAAAAAAGAGAGGCTTGGGTACATGAGTTTGGCTTGACTAGCCTAACATGATTGAATTTAGAACAATTTTTTATGCGTGGGCTTTTTAGCCTACGACAAGACCCATGTCCTAATTTTTTTTTAATAGATGAACAAATACTAAGCAATGCACAGCATGTTGGTCTAGCTTTAGGCAACTTAAGGGTTTTTGAAAATTCAAGCCATGGGTTTTCTTAATTAAAAAATTTTATTTTAACCCAATTTGACCCAAAACATTTAAAAAACCACCTTACACTCATTGACAAATCCATTTATGACTTCCAATATATATAAAAAAACCACACACAAACCTGAAAATGAACTCAAAATAAAATAAAAAACTTCCTAAGTTTAGATTAATCATTTCAAGCAAAAGCAATGAAAAGAACAAAGAACACTTAGATGGATCGAGTTTGTCGACACTAAAATATTTTTTTTTAATTACTAGAATTCAATCACTTTTATATCTCCCATCTCAAAATAAAAACTAAAAAATAAAAAAATAATAAAATTTTATACCACAATTAAAATTTTAAAATATTGAGGGATAATAAAGTTATCACTTAAAAGATAAAAGGATCAAAGTCAGCGTTTCACCTAAATTTTAAAACTACCACCCATTATATCTATTTTTTTTAATATATATTTTGATTATTTTGTTTTAATTCTATTTTCTTTTAACAAGTTTACTTAAATTAGTTATCAATTTGGTCCTATAAAAAAAATATTGAGATGAAAAAAAGAGAGTATTTTAGTAATACACAATGCCTTGTGCTTGGTATGAATAATGACGTGATGAACAATGTTTTCACAAGTCTTTTAAAGTCTTTTAAAGGCCTCGTGACTTTTAAATGCAAAATCTTTTTTTATGGAGAATGCCTTACAAAAACTAATGGATTGACAAATGAAATCAAACAATTTCTTCCATAACTAACGGTTCAAAAATTTGAATTCATGAACGAAATATGTACAAAAAAATAAATAAAAAAAATCCCCATCCAATGCTTCAGATTCATGGATGTAGAAAGAAAAAGGCTACAATCACTTATAGTTAAACAAAAATTCCAATAAACAATGTATGCATTTGGAGACAATGGAGGGTTGACGAAAACAGGAAAATCCGAATTTAATTTGAAAGTCTCCCTTCTGGGGCTGCAGAATTTGATTCAAAAAGTACTCCAAATGGCCTTTCAATTACCTTATGTAGACCATAGATTAAGGGATTGTTTGTCTATACGATTGGGCCTGTTTTTGACCCATCTAAATTCAACTGCAGGGGACCTTAATTTCGGACCCTAAAAGCAAAGTTTGCGAGAGAGAATATGGCACCTACGACTATTTCTACTTTACACATCCTTCATGCTTGTTTTGACTAACTTATTTATTATTTGTTTTTCTTAAAAATAATTGTTGATCTTTGCAATTTCATGCTTCAAAGTTACAATACCATTGTTTTTTCTTTATATATTTCAATTTTGTATTATCTCGTGTGACTTTTGATGAAATCTAGAATTCAAAATATTTAAAAATAAGATTAATATGATTAATAATAAATTAATCTTTTAATTCAAGTAATTTTATTTATTCTCTTTCGTCAATATATCTGGCGGCTTGATATGAAAAATCTAGATGATAAAGCCTAGTAAATCAAGGTTGTTAATAGTTATGATAGTAGCAAGTAACAGCTGTGTTATTTGTAAAAAATATCATTTGATAGATATGGAAATTCTTCGATAATAAAGTTGATATTTTTATATATATAAAAAATACAATGATAATTTAGAGAAATATAAGCTGAAAATATATATTTAAAAATATTAAAAATAAAAATATCATGAATTTAAAATTGGTTAAGATAATTGGACGGGTATATGTTAAGAACTAGTGCTTTCTTTCTTTCATATTGTATTGTATCTTACTTTGGTTTCCGTTTCAAGAGCTCCCTAACTAAGCTTGCAAATCATATTTTGGACCGTTTCATGAAACCAGCCAGCTTCAATTCATACATACATACATACATACATATATACATACATACAGGGGGGGAGATCAGCAACGTTAATGTCAAATCATTCCAGATAATAGAAAATAATATATGTAGGAGAATCATCTTCTTTTAAGAAAACCATGCACAATACAATAAAGAAAGTAGTCTCTAAAACAAAAGGGAAATTGGCAGTAGATTTTTCCTCTTCTTTTTGCTCCCTTGGTTACAATAATGAATATAATAGATCAAAAGCCCACAAAGACAACGATATACTTCCTACAGGAAGCCTGACAAAATGCCAAGGGTTATATATAGCTCAAAGCAGTAAACATGGTTCTTAAACCATGTCTCGCCTCAAGACCCTAGCTAGCTAATACAAAAAGAAATCAAGAAGAAAATGAAAAGTAGTGATATATATTTTTTAATCATGTTGTCTTTGTTCTTGGCTGGTGCATGCAGTCCCTGCAGCAAGTAAAAAAGCATACCATATATTAACTGTAAGAAAGCAGAGTAAACACACTTAATCTAATCTTGAAATTAAGCTAACCATGGATGTATTTCGTACCAGGAAATGGGGAAATTGTATCTAGTATGAAGTTCTGTTGCTAAGATCTCTTGGGGCATTGCACTTGAAGCACTCCATTCTGCTAGCAAAGTTATGTTCGTTGCATCCCCACCTGTCCCATGAATTGCATCCAAATATAAAACATTAACCATCCAGATTCGTTCTGCATAAAGCTTGATGTCTGATTCATAATGTCTTTCTTTAACAAGGTTGAATTAGCCGCAGATGTTTCTTAATTTGCTTCTTCTTAATTAAGGCAAGATTTACCGTTAATTAATTTATGATCATGTGCAGGGAGGTATGAGAAAAGATAATGCTATACGTACCTAGTGCAAATCCAGTCTCCGGATTTCCATCCAGATCGATTGCCACCTCCAGTGCTCCCACCAAACCCTCTAGTTCGAGCAAAATCAGAATCGAAGCCCCCGGCGGAGTCCATTTCCTTGTACACTCCACATTTGAAGCAACTAGAACGGCTAGCAAAGTTGTGGGCCCCGCAGTTTCCGGCAGTGCAGTACCAATCACCGGGACGAACATCCGACCCGGTGAATCCAAGTGATGAGCCACCCCGCCCACCGAAACCCCCAAAATCACCTGCGGACCTGGGGTCCCCACAACGTTGGCAAGAGTCACGCCTCTGGAAATTGAGGTGTTGGCATGACCTGCAGTTCCAGTCTCCTGGCCTGTTCATAGTTGCTGCATTAAGATAAGATTAAGGCGAGAAATGTTTAGTGGAAAGTTGGCAATAATAAGCTGTTACTGATTACTATTAGAGCTTTCTAGCTATATTAAAAAAATAAAATTGCATTAAGAGTACAAGGTTCAGCTGCTATCTAGCTAGAAGATTAAATAAGGAAATTAGGGTGAGAGTTACAAACCTTATGAATTGATTAGAGAAGACTAAGTATACTGACTGAGAGAAGAATGGCAAAAGGGGTTTCAAAAACCTCTGAGAAGCTATGCTAGCTAGAAGATGAAAGGGAAATGGTGATGAGAAAATGTGTGATATGGTGGTGATTATATACATGCTTAGACCACAGACAAAAAAACGGGGGGAACAAATAGATGGGTGTGTTAGTAGTGTTACGTACTTTTTCGTGTTGCAAAAACTTTGATAAATGGAAAAAAACAAAAACCTAAAGTTGGAAAAAGAGATAAAGGGAAAATTCCAGCCACGATTCCAAAGACTGGATTGGTTTTTTCTCCTCCTGCTGTAAGTTTGAACATGTACTTTGTCCGACTAGATATTGCTTTCTTTTAGGGTTTCTGACGTGAAATTTGAGAAGTACATGCACAAATAGACAAACTCATCATGGTTTAACTATAATCCTTCTCCTTTCAAAAGTTACATATAAATTATCAACACATAATTTGTTGCTAGCTCGTACGCCATTAATTCTGATCTCCTTGATTTTTTTTCCCATTCCCATCTGGTTTATATCCATTCACTTTTCATCAAGAGGTAATTAATGTAGCCCGCCCCCTTTGATCTTAAGAATATTTTCATTGACTATCGATCAATAAACATTGGGTTAAATTTTTAAACATTAGCCCTCCATACTACTGTAGTACATATACAGATAAATGAACCAGAAAATAATAAAATAAGATCATCTTCTTGTTCAATTGAGGAAGATTGATTAACTTTAGTTGTCAAAGTTGAAGACAAACAAACCAATATGATTATTGCTGTGAGATGCATGCATGCCTAGGAGTACTGTCATGATTGCTTGTATGCTTTTTTCCAATAAATCCCTCAGGAGACAGTCGCATGTATGTCTAGTGGGGAATTTGCATATCGAATCATGAAATTCCATGCACACATCACTAGCTAGATTTGTCACCAGTCAAACTGAACTAAGTTGAACGGAGTTGAGCTTTGGATGGTCACATTCAGTCCATGTAAGTTTAGAAATTCTGGATCCCACATAAAGCAAACAGAAGTTATTGTCAGCCTATAAGCACAACAGCCCTAATCCAAAAATCCAGTTAATCAAGTGAACCACGAACCCTAGAAAGGTCCCTTTGACCACGGCATCCGGGACCCTCAACTCACTAGCATGTTTTCAAAGTGTGTATTCCCAATTGAATTGGCTAGTATGGAGATATTCTCGAACGACCAAAAATTAAACCAAAAATGAATCAAGAACGCACAGTTTCTTCTTAAGGAATCCTAATTAATGAATGAGCATACCTTGGTAGACATGTAATAAGTACTCTTGGTATTATAAACTTGAGGAGGCCCACTTCTTATCTCAAATATTCCCATGGTGAGTCATGTCTCTATCAACATCACTTTGAGAATCAACAAATTTTTTGGGGGGTGAATGCCTTGGTAAATTGTTGTTGCTTTACGAATTTGAATATTCCCTTTTTCATGCTTTAGTTTTCCTTTGAATTTGAATTAGTGCTCTATATATATAACTAGAAGGCAGCTATATATGATTAATTTCCCACTATTTTCTATTGCTATAACTCCCTCTCCCTCTGATCTCTGATCTCTGTCGCTCTTTTCTTTTTTCTTTTTAGTAAATATTATCATCTCATTAGTTAATTCGGACCTAATTAACCATATATACAAGCTGTAAACATACATGTAAAAAACTCCATTAGCGTAAAAAAACAATTGAGAAAAAGAGAAAGCAACTGGTGAGTTTCAATAAAGATAGTTGAAGGCTGTAAATGATGGAATAATACAAGTTATCGAGGAGAGATTTCATTTTGACCACCTTTTGCTTTTGTTTTGTTTTTTTTTTTTTCTTTTTCCTTTTCTGCGGCTGCTATTCCACTCCCTTTAATCTCTTTATTACCATCTCAAAAACAACATACATGGGAGTACTCGTATCAAAATGCTTAGGCTATCTGTCCTCCATTCTCTTGGAGAATGGTAAAGGGAGAAGAGGGGCAAACTGTAAAGAAGAGCCAACAAGAGCAATGGGAAGTGGTGCTGATTCGATTCTCTCTTCCTTGGGAATCACACCCATGCATGACCACGACCAACTCTTTCCTTTCCTTGATAATAATATTCTGCTTTTTCTTTCCCTGTCACTCCCAGCGTGGCTAAGCTCTCCTTCCTTTCTTTCTCTTTCTTTTGTGTCGTTACGTGCGCGTGTGTTTTGGTAGGACAAAAAAGAAAAGAAGAATGTACCACTTCTACTTCAATTAGTTTTACAGGATTTTAATTTAGTTAATCTTTGCTCAATTTATTTCCTTAGGAAGATATTTGCTTTTCTTTCTTTATTATATAAGTAGGGATGCACTCATTTATATAACCAAAAAATTCAACTCCCGTTACCAGAAAATTATCAAAAGCAACAAAAATAGTGATAAAAGGTTTTTCATCGATCATTTTTAAATAGTGATGAAAAATATTTAATGGCAAATTCTAACAAAATTATGGATTAAAAGTTTTATGTCGATAATTAATGATGGAATTTTCATTAGAATAAAAATAATTAAAAAATAAAAAAATATGTCAGTGATTCCATCAATAAAATGAAACGTCATTATTTTTCTACTTAATTACTGAGGGAAGTATTCTATAGCCAGTGTCCGTTGAAAATTCTATTGGCAAATATAAAAATGTTATAACCTGTAGTAGCCCCATCCCTCTTTCTTCTTCTTCCTTTTTCACTATAAAAAACAACATCCCCTCCCCCTATTTTGCTACAAATCTAAGCCCCATCCTCACAAATTTCACCCCTCAAACAATTAGTAGTGTTAACATCACTGTCTTGGTTGATTTCTTTTCTAAATATTCCCTACACCAAGTACGCAGGCCTACCAATTTATATTTTAGGGTAATTTATTGATATTTTTATATAGTATTTGTAGTTTGCTTGTATATTTATGTATTTTACATCCTTTTCATCTATAATTTTGTTATATTCAAGTATGATTTGTATGTTAGGGTTTGTTTGGAATTTGAGAAAATTTAAATTTGCTTTAATTTGATGAAATTGACTTTGATTTTGTGATTTAGGTATGTTATATTAGAATAAATGATGGGTTATTTAATAGAATTAATCACATTTTATCAATTTTATTGTTAAGTTTAAAATTTTAGAAAAATTAATTTTTTATGGATTTGATAACAATTAAATGGTATGAGTTTAGATTGAATAAGTTTGAATTGAATAAATGATAGATTATTAGTCGGGGTACCTATTACTTGTTGTTAATTTGATTTATTTAGTTCACATTTTAACGCAACTTTGAATTTTTGTACAAATAATAATTGGTTCTAAGTAATGGATGATCGTTCTTGGATGTATTGAGATTCACCACAAAGGTTGTTTATGGAAGATTATTGTAAAAATGTTGGGTTTTATTAATTTTACACTTTCAAATCTAAAAAATATTAGTGGAGGCAGAATTAGATGTCTATATGTGAAGTATAAAACTAAAAAGTTCCATCAATTAGATGTTTTGATAATGCTTCTTTTAAGAAAAGGGTTTGTAGAGAAATACTTGTGTTGGTTTGCATACGGAGAACCCTATATTCCTTATAAGACCATGTTAGAAAGGATTGTTGGCTCAACATCAACTTTTAGAAATATACATGAAGTTGTAGATGATAATTGTAGTTGTTATAGGAGTATAGTGATAGATACATTGAAAATGAATTATGGTTATTCAGGTGAAAGTTCACATGTAGATGAAGAATCAAATATAGATGCAGTTAGGTGTTTTGAACTTTTTAAAGATTTTAATGAATCATTATGGGATGGGTGCACAAACTATAGTAATTTGTCAGCCATTACAATAGTTTTTACCGTCAAGTCAGAATATGGGTTGAGTAAGACCCAATATGATAACGTCATTGAATGAGCGAAAAACATTTTACCTAAATGGAATAAGTTAAAAAAAATTTCTATGTTGCAAAATCGATGATGAAACCACTTGGCTTATGATTAAAAAAAAATGATATATGCCCAAACTTTTGCATATTGTATGACGGTGAAGATGCATATTTATTCGAGTATAAAACCTGCAGGCATGTTTGGTATAAACCCAATACTAGTAGAGGAAATACACCTATCACATATTAAGATACTTTCTAATTATTTCAAGGTTGCAAAGGTTATTTATGTCTTCGAGGACAATTAAACATATGACATGACATCATACACATGATAAGATGGATGAAGTCATGGGCCACCGTTCTAATGATGAAGCTTAGAAGTAGTTTAATAGGGTACTTTCTTAGTTTTTAATGGAACCACAAAACATGCATCGTAGTTTGTGTACCTATGAGTTTAATCTATTTGAGTCATTTTCTGCACTCTATTCTTGTTGGTCAATCATATTAATAGTTTAAAATTTCCTCTAGGATATTGATGTTAGAATTCATGTTCTTATCTATGATTATACATGGTCCTTGTAGTTCAAGTAGAAATGTTGATGTTTGCCTTCAACCATTGATTGATGAGTTGAATTACTTATGGTCGTTTAGGACTTTGATGTGTAATATCTCAAAGAAATAAAATTTTCAAATGAAGACAACTTTGATGTGGACTATAAATAATTTTTCTATACATCGAATGATTTCTAGATGAAGCACATATGAAAAATTAGCATGTCTATACTATATAGAAAACAATATGCCTTCACCTTAATGAATGGTGGTAAAGATCTTTTTTTTTTCCATTGCAAGTCGTTGCCAAGTCATCATCAATACATAAATACCATAAAGGAATTTTTAGAAGGTAAAGCTGAAAGGGATATTGCACCGTTTGTACTGTCGAGTGAAAAATTATATGATGTAGTCTCGTAGTTTGAAGATATTATATTTGGTTTCAATTTGGTACAAAAAAGTTTTTTGGTTTTGGTGTGACCCATAATTAGGTAAAACAGAGAATTTTTTGAGAGCTTTTGTAAACCCCGGGAAAAAATAAAGGTTGCTTAAATTACAAACTAACCATATGAGAAATAAAAGTGAAGAAATTCATGCATATGGTTAAATAAAAACAAGAATTCAGAAATTTTTGAATATAAATTTCCGGGTGAAATAATTCAAGGTATTATAAATAAACCCGGTAATGTTGAAGGTTGGATTTAATTGAAGAAAAAAAAATACACTTAAAGGAAATGGAGCCTAAGTGCAAGTAAGAGAAATTATAGAGTATAAATACTCTTCCCCTCACCAAAAATCTGCAGCAACCACAAGGAAAGAAAAGAGGGAGTTTTGTATCAATTCTTGCAAAATCAAGAGAGAAAGACCAAAATTTCAAGAACCCATCCAAGATTAAGGGTTTATAGATGGAATGAACACTTTTGGGCAAGCGATTAACAAGAAAATTGAATAAGAAAAGAAGAAGGAGGGCCGGCTATCATTAGAAAAGAAAGGAGGGAGTTGAAAATCTTCAACTGGTTGAAGATCAAAACCTTAATTCATACCGGGTAAGGTTGTCTAAATATGATCTTATAATTCATTTCAAATTTGATAATGAATTGATACCTTGATGTTGAATTATAGATTATGGTTTTTAGACTTGAATTGAGAAAAAAGTAATTATTGTTAAAATTAAGTTAACTCATGTGTGGTATGTGATTGGGGACGTGAAACCATGATAATTTACCCAGAAAATATAGTTTGTAAAAGTTATGTGTGAAGGGAAGGGGTGACGAGTTTGGACAGGCTCGTCTCCTAACTTTCGGTAAGATTTTAGATAGGAGGATGAGGGAATTAGGACCAGGTTTCTTCGTAGAAATTGTAGTTTTGAATATTAGCTAACTAAAAAAATTTGTCTTGCTCAATTTAGAGCTATAGAACTCCAGTTATGGGTTATCATCCGAGACTGGGTCATGATAGACCCTATAGGGCAGTAGGTTTGATTTGTTGATGAGTAATTTTGACTGTCTTAGAGGTATAACTGGGTTCTCCTTCCTTCAAGGGACTTGTAGCCCCATGTGTTAGCTTTCCAACGCGACCAACCTCGCTTGAAATAGAGTCCTAGAACTCCAGATATAGTTAAAAATCAAAGCAGAGGTCAGAATACGACCTCTGAAGACAGTAACACTTGAAAATAGTAACAGTTCGATGTCTAGACAGTAACGGTTCAAGACAATAATAGTTCAATGCCTAGATTGAAAACAGTAACAGTTCGATGTCTAGACAGTAACGGTTCAAGACAATAATAGTTCAATGCCTAGATAGTAATGGTTCAAGACAGTAATAGTTCAATGCCTAGATAGTAACAGTTCAAGACAGTAACCGTTCAATGTCAAGATAATAACGGTTGCAAAGTAACAGTCCAAGGTCTAGACAATAACAGTTGGACGATAGCGAGGTTTAAACAGTAATAGTTCAAATATAAAGAAAGGAATGATAACTATGGTTGAATAAAGAATGACAACATTAATGGGTGTAATGAGAAAAACATAAAATATAAAGAAAAAAATGATTGAAAGAAAGAAAAAGCTATTAGTGGTTGATATGATTATTATAAAACATATCCTTGAATAAGGAAAATTTATGAGATGAGCTTGTGATTGCAGGAGGGACCACCAGTGTGGTGCAACAACAGCAGCAGCAGAGGAGCACGAGTAGAGCTTCCACTGCAGGTAGGTGATCCGCACCTATACTTTCTAGTTAAATTCCATGATTTAATATGTTATTGATGTGATATGTGGATTACCAAATGTTAGATATTATGGGAAAGGAGGAAATTTTGCGTAATGATGTCGATATTTTGAACAGTATTCAAGGTGAAAGGATGTTGTGTGAATTGCCAAGTGATGAAATTATCGTTGACAAAGGAAATATGAGAAGGGTGATATGGGGTGTGGACTAGCATACATTTAGTGTATGTTAGGATCCTGGGTAAGGGGATCGCCATGTATTGACTAGCATATATTTAATGTATGTTAGGATCACGAGTAAGGGGATCACCTTGCATCAACTGCTACGGGGTGGTGATGATACTAGTAAAATTGGTATCGGTAATGTGTTAAGTAGAAATAATCATGGCTGATCTTATAAAATCTTGAATGGAGGTTGATAATGGAAAAGGAAACAATTTTTAGTAGTTGAAGGAGAAAGAGTTTCCAATGAAAACCAGAAAGGAGAAATGAATAAAATATGAATGCATGTTTTCCTTTTTAAATGGTTGGATATTTGTATTGCTCTATTATTGTAATATTCATGTTTCAATAATATGTATTTTATTTCAGGACCATCGCATGCACGACAGAAGTAGATCCTAACTTATGTTCACTCTTTATAATCTAGGTTCTATGGAGTATACCCTTGTATTTTGTAATATTACAACTTTTATATAACTTAATTTGTATAATTTATGTTTAAACTTGAATAGATGAATTCAATTCTGTAGTTTGTATAACCACGTTCCATGTATGCATGTTTATATATTTTATCCATCCATAATGATAATTGTTGTTCAATGTCTATCATAAATATTGTGGTTGACATGAATGATGATGTTTGTGGGATTGAGACCCAGGATGATTGGGTTGAATTGAGTTAGGAGATGCAGGATATTAGAAGTGTAAACAGGTCGTATGTCGATAACTTGGGACCTCCCGATATAGGGGAGACTCTGCCAAAATTTTAGTGAAATTTCGATAAATTTTAATATGAACACTATGCGTGTGTGTGTGTGTATAATTTTAATCACTCTGTTTATCAGTTAATATGAGATCGTTGCTTTATCCCGGATATGAGGATGTTATATTTTGAGATCGTTGTTTTATCCCGGATATGGGGATGTTACATTTTAAGATCGTTGTTTATCCCAGATATAAGGATGTTACAACTTTCTTATTAAAAGACTAATCTCATTTGCCATAATTTGGATATCATGCATATTAAAAAGAATATGTTTAAAAACATTTTTAACATGGTCATAAACGTAAAAGGAAAAATAAATGACAATATAAAAGCTAAATTGGATATAACTTTGTTTTATGACAGTTAGAATATGGAACTGTTTAATGATGGGGTACATGTTACAAAGCCTAAAACCACCTATATCTTAGAGAAAAAAAGAGAGAGCATAATTTCTTATATATTAATGACTTAAAATGATTTCTTGATGAATATGCCTCAAATATATCTAGATTGGTGAATTTAAATGAATGAAAATTATGTGGAATGAAAAGTCATGACTTTTATGTGTTTATGCAAACACTTATTCCAATTGCTTATAGGGAATATGCCTCAAATGTTTGCTCGAATAAGTTAAGTTCCCAACATATTAAGTAGCTTGAAATGAACATCATTAAGACAATCTACAAACTTGAAATGATCTTCCCTCCCTTATTTTTTAACTCAATGAAGCATCTACCTATACATTTAGCATATGAAGTAAGAATTAGAGGGCATATATAGTACAAATAGATGTATCCATTTGAGAGGTTAGGGATTACATGTATCCTAAGTGTCTAATGTGTTCTTATAACATTCAGTCATTCAATCTATATTTACTTTCATATAGATATTTGTTCAACTTTAAGAAAAAGGTTAAAAATATGGTGTATATTGAGGTTTTGATATGCAAGACTTATTTAGTTAAAGAGATTTCAATATTTATTTCATATTATTTTGAGCCTTATATGAGAACATGAATAAACCATGTTCTAAGACAAGATGGTGGTGGTGAAGTGCGTTCCAAAGAGGAATTTATCAATATTTTTTCATTTTGAACCATCATTGTCGAAGAATACAGTTTCGAGAAGATATTGACAAACATTGAATTTAGACAAGTATATAATCACGTTCTATTTAACTAATGAACTGAGACCTTTTGTTTAGTAAGTTAATAGCATGATTTTATAGTTTCAAGTCATTTTCTCATGTATTCTCATTTAGTCTAAATTCTCAGTAACTTTCTTATAGGCAACATTATCAATTTTTGTTATTCCAAAATCCATAACTTACTGAAGCTTAAGTTTTCCAATTAAAAGATGAACAATTAGCCATGTGATTTAAAACACAAGTGTGTAATAATTTATAAATCTAATAAGAATATATTTACTTAACTTTTTTTATTGACAGTTAATGGTTATTATCTTTAACTAGGTATACAACATAAGAGGCAATGCTAAAAGTTTGAAAGTACTATCCTTGGATCCTAAAAGAAAGGTTCAGTATTATAACGGGTATTTCATCAATCAATATTTTTTTATATTAAAGATTATGGAAGGGGTATGAATACCTATAATAATGAAGTTTATATTAATAGATCATTTTTCAATGAGTTTGAATTTGATTATTATGGAAAGTTAGAAGAGGTGATTTAATTGCAATAATATATGGCACAAAATACAATATTTTTATTCAAATACTATTGGTATGATACCGATAGAGAAAGTAAAGTAGATCTTCACAGTGGTTTGGTCAAAATTGATAAAAGAGGTAGAGTTATCAATATCAATAATGTTTTTGTATTTTCCAAACAATACCAACAAATGTATTATATATATACTCCTTCATTTAGAAAGGATCATAATACAGTCGATTGGTTATCTTTTATGAAAACCAAACTAGAAGTCTTGTTTAAGTTGTTAAAAAAGGTAATGATGAAGTAACTTGGGGAGAAGATGTATTTTAACTTGATGAGTTAGTTAATTTATATCGAGTTGCTCCATCTGCCAAGTTATAAGAAAATTCAAATTTTTATGTCACTAAGAATACTTATGTTCATATTGATGTTAACGAGTTAAATGATATATTGAGTACCAATGAACATATATAAATGGATAAAGATGAAAAGATCGAACAACTTCAATTCAACAAAGAAGATGATGATAGACATGATGATGATGATGAAAATAAAAACGAGGAGGATTCAAATTAAAAATGTTTTGAATTGATTTTAAATGTAAAATGTTATTGTGTAATTAAGATATTTGATGTCATTTTATAATGCATTATATTTTTTTTAATATTTATCAAGCATTTATTGTTGTGGTTGTGGTCTTAATAAATAAGTTATGAATGTTATTGTTGCTACTGTTTAATTAGGTTGGATAAGAATTATAATCAATATATAAGAAAATATTTTTGAACTTCACCGATAGAATCACAAACATAAATAAAAAATATAAATAATTAAATATTCATTGGTGAATTTGTTAGCGATTTAAAATAATGGTAAATTACTGATGAACTCATTGAATACATTAAATGGTCGGAGAATTACATAAATTTTGGCAAGAAATGCATGAAATTAGAATCGATTGGTGAAATTTATGCTCACAATAGACTCACTGATGGACTCTAAAATAGTCAGAGAATTATGAAGAGTTTAGGAAATAATTAATGAATTTGGACTAATTGATGGAAATACTGATGAATGAAAAATCATCGGTAAGTTTGAGGGGTTTTCAAGATTTTTTAGAAATTCTTGAAATGATCAATGGACTCACTAATGGATTAAAAAAATTATATTGGTGAGTTTATCGGTGATGTGCTGACATGGTAAATCACCGATAGACCCATTAATACAATTTTTTATCGGTAAATTTAAACCTAGATATGTCTAGACATTCCCTAATTTTTCCCTATTTCCCCTAAAATTCCTTGTTTTCCTCTCTCTCTCTCACCCACCTTTGTCTTTCTCTTTTATCAGTGGCCAACATTCTCTTTATCTCTCCACCACTTAAGGTTTGATCTTGATGGTTTCATGTTTTTTTCTTAGATTCATTGGTTTTTTTCAAGTTTGTTAATTTATTGTGCATTGTTTTTTGGAATGGAAAGAAAAACATGCAGAAAATAAATTGTGAATACTTTCCTAAAAATTATTAAATGTGTTAAATTTGATTAAGTATTTGAGGGTGAAAATTGTTGGATTATATGGTATTGGATATGTTGGATTTGGTACAGGGGTTTGGATTAAATGTGGGGTGATGAGGATTGAATTTAAAAAAGGTTGACTAAGTAAAAAGGTGAAAGGTGTGTATGTGTGTTGTAACGTAAAATATGCTTAAATTATTGTTAATATTTCAATATAAATAGATAAGAATGAAATTATAGTTTGATGTATGTTGGTATGTTGGATATGTCGGAAGGTGTTAGAATGAGGTTGAAAGCCATGATATTGAAATACAAAAGGAAAAGGTATGAAAATGAAAGGTTTAAAGGTTGTTGCTAATAAGAAAATAAATAAATTGGGATATAAAACAAGACAAGAACAATTAGCTTTATAATTGGTAAATTGATGGCTATAAAGGGAAAATAAAAAGATGCCATAATTTTATATGAATATTAATTGGGATTGTTACTTGCTATGATATTATGTTTGGTTATGTACTAATAAAGTTTTAAAATTTAATAATATTGTTTAATGTAAATTAAATGGTTTGTAGTGAATTTTAAGAAGTTTGAAAATGGATCAATATATTAGACAATTAAGTGGGTATGGTCTCGTATAGGGGAGGTGTTGCCAAACTTTATTAAAAATAGATAGACGCACTAAAACAAAAACCCATAAAATATAGATTAATTATTTAATTGAACATGCCTAATTATTATGTTATATTATTTAGATGTAGAGAAAAGGTTTAAGGTCAAAATATAGCAGTTATGCTTCTTCAAGCAGAAATGTTCCTAAGTTTGTAGTGAATTTAGGTGTTGATCATAACAAGACACGTGATGAACATGTTAATGATGCAAGCTCGTCAACTACGGGTTGTAGATCTGACATCCTATTTGCTAAAGATCCTTATTCTAGAAAAATAATAGCAGAATGAAAGCCGAATTTAAACATGTAAGGAAAATATTTTCCTCAAAGATAATATTTAATTAATTTCCAGGTTCACAAATATAGAATTTGCGTGAACGATAACATAGACAATGAAAACATCAATGAATATGCCTTTGTTTCAATTAAGCTAGCTTAATGATCATCAATAATAGATACTTGTGGTTGGAGATTGGTATGAGAAGTTTAAGGTTCGCACACATATAATCAATACTTTTAGTTAATATATATATATATATATATATATATATATATATATATATATATTAAATTTAGAAACTAATTATTTTATTCAAATGATTATAAAAAAGAAATTTGGTGGAATGCTGCAAACTTTTAGGCTTGCTAAGTGAGTCTGGAAGAATCACTGCACAACTAGGTAAGTTTGAACTTGTGAAGTTTATATTTTTTTTGTAAAATTGTAATTTTTTTTATCATTATAACTTTTTTAGTTTAATGAACTTATAGACTAAGATGTGCAGTTTCTCATATGATGCATATACCTATGCTAAGAGAAGAGTCGAGTCAAATGAATTTGAGGTGTGCAAGAATTTTAGACCTCCCCACATCACCAAAAGTAACTAGGAGAGAAATCTAAAGTTCTTGACACTAGAGGGTTTTAGGAGGCGGTCACGAAGTAGGTTTTCAAACAAAAATAATGAGACTCATGGTTTCATTAGCAAGCATATTGATGGGTTGTTTCCTAGTGATTATTTTTTTAAACGTTTAACTAATGATTTATTTTGCAGGTTACATAGTTTGAGCGCGAGCCAACTTCGATGGAATTATATATGGAAACATATATATAGAGGGAGGATAAATAGAAAATGATGTAGCAGTTCATGGATAGTTGAGCTGAGGCATTTATTGCAAGTAAACTTTGAGACATGTTGTATATTTTTTAGAGTAATGTTTTTTTGTCAACATCTTTGATTTGTTTTTTTTTTTATGTAGGAACAATATAACACCGGCTTGCATGCCAAATATAGAAAGGACCTTTCGACCCACCTAAAATACGATCTAGAGTTGTGGTTGGAGGATAGAGCAACTGGTGGACTTGATAGGAATCAAGTTTATTATATCTCTATTACTATAGCTTGAGATACGAGATCGGGTTGTAATGTTTTAACCATAGGTACCCCATAATCCAACCTGAGGAAGCCATCACCAATTGTTAAAGAGTTGTTTGAAGAACGAACTGGTGCATCGAGGGTTGAAAATGAGGTGAAGTATAAAGAAAAAGGAGGAATCAATGATAGGAGATGATGATACACTTGTCCAGTCATTATCCTCCCATGTATAGATCTCTACGATATTTTCCTTCCCCTCTACCTGCAACTTCAACTTTAGTTTTTTTAATGCATATAGACATTTGTAATTGATTTTTACAGTTAAATTAATAATATAAAATGTGTTCTTCAATTCAATTCAATTGTTTAATGTTGTTTAATACCATTTGATGTGAAATTGTTTGATATTATTTACAAAAAACAAATTACTAAAATATTGATGTAATCATTGATGAACAAAACATTATATCAGTGATTCTGTTGGTATAATAGGCATATTTTTCTCTAAAAATTACAGAGTTGTGAATAGTTTTGATATAAACCAATGAATTCATCAACGAAACATGTTTGTTGGTGATTATGTTGGTCAATTAGCTGGTGATACATGATATATTTCTAAAATTAGTTTGTCAGTGAGTTGTCATAATATTTATAGATGGATAGGATGACAAAAAATGATTGACACCAATTTTCATAACCAACACAAATGTTCTATCAACTTATTTATCGATATTTAATCACCAACCGAATTACTAATAAATCTAAAATCCCCAACAAGGCACTAGTCGATGACACATATCCATAAATGATTTTTATACTGAAAGAAATACAACTTTTGCATTAATAGAATTTTCTGTTAGTGTAAATCAATTTTCTTGTAGTGACTAAGATCAAGCATTATTTAACTTATTTTTAGCATCACTTAATAAGAATTCGGACACTTTTTTTTTTCTTTTTAGGTTGCATGTGTAAAAGGTACGATACTATAGAGGTATTAGGTAGTGTGTGTTTCCATTGTGCTAGCTTTTGTGGTTGTATTTTGAAAAAAACTAAGTTTAAGAAAAACTATAAAATGTAATGTTTTTTAACTAAGGTTTTAAGAGAGAGTTTTCAATGGGACCCATGCAAATATGTGTTGCATGTTGATCAATCAAATATTTTTAAATATTTGATTGGACCGAAAAGTAGACCACACTACACCACACTATAAAAAAAAAATTCATAACAAACTAGTCACCTGTTTGCGTCCGTTGTGGGTCGGACTTAATTTTTTTTGTCAACACAAAAAAGAATTTGCAAGTATTGGTAACGTGTTTGACACCACAAAGAAAAAAAGCAAAAAAGATGATGCACACATTAATAAATTAAGAATTATATATTCCTACATATGTTAAAAAATTCATCACCCTGACCAAAGATTAGGTTGATAAATTGAGACAAAGATGAATATCAAGATATATGACAGAGAGCTCTTTAAAATTTATTTATTTAGTTATATAAAAAAAGTTTTTTCTTTTATGAAAAGTAATTACTTCAACTATTATGTAAAAAAAAAACTCTAGTATATTCTATTAACATGTTTTTTCATGGATTCTTAATCTATTAAAAATCATAAGCAATAACAATTAACCCAAAAAAAATATAAGTAATTTGAAATAAGAACAAAAAAGGTTTCCATTTAGTTAAAATTATGCTATCTAACTAATATATTTTTTTTCTTAACTTTACTTAATCAAAATAATTGTTTTTGAAATAATAGCTTATCAGAACCATAAATACAAGTTTGAATAAAAATGAAAACAATATATTTTGATAGTTTTTATATGAATGTTTTAGAAAAGAAATGAATGATATATTGCTTGGGCATTGTAATGATGAAATTCTTGGAATCGATTTCTTAACTAATTATATAATTATAAACAAAATATATTCACGGTGAAAAATGAATAAAATTATGAGGAAAAATGTATTTTTTTCAAAATTTTCTTATTTTTTTTATAAGAAGCACAACTCATTGACCATAAAATGAAACAAATTCATTGAAAAATATTTGTAATTACTATAATGATCCAAATTTTATTTTCATGGAACGTACATGATCACAAACATAAAAACAAATTATACATAGCAGGTTAATATAGAATAATTAATGGAATTATTGCTAACATCATAATAAGGGCAAGAATCTCATTCAAAAATGAATTTTAAATTAAGTGTTATCTAATAGAATAACATCTTAAATATAATAATATTTATTTAATTACAATTAATTTTGATTACAATTTAAGAAAAAAACTCATGAAAGGCATAAAAAATGAGCCTTGCTAATATCATAAACAAAAAAAAATCATAATCCCACTCCAAAACAAATTCAAAATAATTTGAGTTATTTTAATGAAACCCAAGGAAAATTATTTTAAAAAAATAAAAGCCTAAAATAAACTGGAGGTTGGGCATCGTGGGCCTTTTATTAGGCAAAAATAAAAGGACAGACATGAGTGGGCCTATAAGCGCAAAAGAGGGTTTAAGTTGGTTGGCCCAAACTTTTTGTAAAAAAAATTGAGTGACGAATTGCCTACATTGGTAAATTATGTGTCACATATATTGGTAGATGATGTATCGTCTCTAGTTTAGACACCGGCTATCTTAAGTGGCCAAAAAGTCATGTTTTTTACTTGGACCAAAATAATCTTATTTTCAATCATATTTTAACATAAAAACACCTAATAAATCCATATGTGGGCTTAAATTAGCTGAAAATAGGTCAAAAACAAAAATCAACCCCGAATACAAAAACTTTATCAGGTAAGATGAAGCCCAAAAATCACCTTAATGTAATGAAATGAATCTACCAACACCAAGATTGATTTTTTTGGTCACTAGAATTGAGCCAATCAACAACTTTCACTATAATCTCATAATGTGACATCTCTCTTTCTCCTTTTTAACCAAGGGATAAGAGTGTAATGAAAATGAAGTTTCACTATTAGAAAATTGAAAAATAGCAATGAAAACGCCAATGAAAAATATTCAGTCGGTAATTTCTAAATGAAATAGCAACAAAAAATAAAAAAAATCAATAAAATTTTTTATCGATAACTTGACACGATAACTATGTTGATGAAGTTACCGATGAAATTTTCATTGGAAAATTTAAATGAATTAAAATCCGATAGTTCTCTTTTTCCTCCCATTTCTCCCTCCCTTTCTTTCAAAACAACAACCCCTCTCTCAATTAATTAGCAAATTTGGCCACCCCCATCACAAATGCCTATAAGCACAAAAGAGGGCTTAAGTTGGTCAGCCCAACCTTATTTTTTTAAAAAAAATAATTTGTTGCCTACATTGGTAGATGATGTGTCACCTATATTGGTAAATGACAGCCTTTGGTTTAGACACCGATCATCTCAAGTGGCCAGAAAATCAGCTTTTTGACTTATTGGACCAAAATAATTCTATTTTCAACCACATTTTGATTTAAAAACACTTAATAAGCACTCTAGAGATCTCAATAAACTCATATGTGGGCTTAAATTAGCCAAAAATAGGTCTAAAAAAAATCTAGCCCGAATCCAAAAACTTTCTAAGGCAAGATGAAGGTCGAAAATCATCTTAATGTAATGAAAGGAACCTATTGATACTAAGATTGACTTTTTGGTCACTAAAATTGGGTCAATCAACAACTTTCTTTTTAATCTTGTAATTTAACATCTCTCTCTCTCCTTTTAAATTTAAGGATGAGAGTGTTATGAAAATGAAGTTTCCCTACCATAAAATTAAAAAATAGTAATGAAAACACCGATGAAAAATATTCAGTTAGTAATTTCTGAATAAAATAGCAATGGAATATAAAAAATAAAAAAATCTATAAAATTTTTTATGGTTAACTTGATTACCTATGGAATTTCCATTTGCAAATTTAAATAAATTAAAACCCAATATTTTTCTCTTCCCTCCCATTTATTCTTCTTCATTCTCTTTGAAAACAACAACCCCACTCTCCCAATTAATTAGCAAATTTGGCCACCCCCTTCACAAATCTCGCTCTCAACGTCGAACTACATCTATTAATAGTATCAACTTTCCTCTCTTAGTTCTATTTCTTGTGTACTTTCACTACATCAAGTATGCAAACCTACCGTTTTTTTTGTAAAACATTTATATTTTAGGTTAATTTATTGAAATTTTCTTGTGGTATTTGTTAGTGGCTTTTATATTTAAGTGTTTTATAGCTTTTTCCTAGATAATTTTATTGTATTAATGCATGATTTGTATGTTATGGTTTGTTTGGGATTTTGAGAAAATTGATTTTATTTATCATTTGATAAAATTGAGTTTGATTTTGTAATTTAGGTGTGCTATAGTTGAAAAAATATATTTTAATTATATTTTTCAATTTTATTGTTAAGTTGAAAATTGAGAGAAAGTTGATTTTTATGGAATTGATAATAATTAAAATATATTAATTTAGGTTAAATAAGTTTGAATTAAATAAATAATAAATAATTAATTGAATATAGTTTAATTTTTATTAATTTTATAAGATGACTGCACAACTCACATTAAATCTTTACTATATTAAGAAGTAATTTGTGTGCCTATAATACTTTACTTTTTATGTTCTTTGTATTTCCCTATCACCAGGGGCGGAAGGGAGGGGGGCAAGCGGGGGCCCGGGCCCCCCTAAAATATTATATATATATATATATATATATATATATTATTAGGTAATTAAGTGTGGAGGAGGTTTTTTATTCTACAAAGGTGAGTTTTTCTACTGTAATTAAATGTGATTTTTCAATTTGATTTTTTTAAAATTAATTTACATAGCCCTAATATAAATCCTGTAAATATAAAATCATTACTTTGCACAATAAATTCTGCAACTCGGTCAAAAACAAAAATATAAATACAAATCATAAGTAAAATTTTTCAACGGAAATATTGAAGCAGAACCATCAATTAATTTATTTTTCATCAAACAAAACAAGGTAACTTAAATTTAAAATCTATTTTTATTTTATTTTGAGATGTTTGTTAATAATTTGATGAGGTTTTTTTATATATATATAATTCTACCATTTTTGCTTTATTTTTTTCTCAGATCTGCTAATTTTACCAATTGTTTTTTGAATTCTTGTTATAGTGTTTTTTTTTAATTAATTAGATATATTTTATTGGTTTGTTTTGATTATACTTTGATTTTTTTATGTTTTGTTTTTAGCAGAATCACCAAAATTATCAATTTTTTCTCACGATATATGTTTTGATTTTAGGTTGAATCATGAACAAAATAAGAAGAATTTGATTTTTTTTTCAAAAAAAATATTGATAACTCACAGTCTAGTGAACCAACTCCAATGTGTAATGTTAAAGTTATGGTTGGGCAACTCCAATGCGTCTCAGTTTACAAAGAACCCGCATTGATTAGTGAGAATAGTTCTTTATTATTTTTTGCATTATTTCAAAGTTTATCGAACATAAATAATGCTTCATTTTAGCTAATGTTTCTTATATACTTTGTATGTTTATATTTGATAGATATAAAGACCAACAACATTAAAGTGATGAATATATTATAAAGATGAAATTAACTTCGTTGCTTTGACTCAATTTGGTATTTCTTCGAACCTTTTATCTTATTCAAAGATCATTATATGTTTATAGTAAGTTATTTGAATAAAACTAAATTATACAGGTTTTTTTTATAACTCATGTACAATAAAGTAAAATAAATATTATATTTTATTATATTAATTATGGTCCTCCTAACAAATAATTCTAGCTCCGTCCCTGCCTATCACCATGCTGGGTAAAAAGTATGTGTTTGTTTCCGACTCATATTTCCCAACAAAAAGATTAATGGAACCAGTTTTAATTTAGTTTATAGATTCAAAATTTGTTCTTATATTTTGTGCTTCTGCAGGTCCTCTCATCTCTTATGAAGGGAAGGTTCAGGGATACATCTCTTACTCAGTGCTAGCAACTCCTTTATTTCTTGCTTTGAGTTCAACAATATTCCAATAAATGGATAAAATTCCCAATATAGTTTTGCATAAATTATGCTAAATCACACTTGCAAATGACTTGATTATGTTGACTTGGAAGTGCTTTTATTTCTAATACAAGATATTAATACCTGTTTATTTTAGCGTTTCAAAAACTCTTTTGTAAAAAAGTAAATTAAATTAAATTAAATTTTATTTTTTCCTTACTTCAGATTAATTTTTTTGGTGTTTTTAAATCGTTTTTATGTGATGATATCAAAAATAATTTTTTAAAAATAAAAAAAATATTATTTTAATGCATTTCTGAGCAAAAAACATTTTAAAAAATAACCGTTACCACCGTCCCGAACACCTCCCTCTCGAATCAAACTTATGACAGAAAAGAAAAATATGGCTTTTGGCATTGACTAACATTTTATCCTTGATTATGTGATGCAGCTCCTGGAAAATGAACAGGTCACTGTTCAACATGGAAGACATGTTCTGATTCTTTTTTCAGATAATTTGTTCCTTTCAATTTCCCTTTTGTATCTCTATAATGGATAGCTAGCAATGCTTTTCAGATACATATACCGTGGATTGGTAGCCTTAGGATGAAGGCAAGAGACACCATTGAGGTGATAGTTTCATTGCTTAAGATATTTATTGATGCTTTTTAAATACATTATATTTATATTTGTTGTATGTTTTATGTTTTTTTTTTAAGATTTGTTCATTATTTCAATAATTTTATTTTTTTTAGATTTAATGTGAGTAATTATTGACTTGAAAATACTTGTTGTTGTAGCATGCTTAGATTAGCAAGGGAATTAAAACAACTAAAAAAATAGAGTAAAAATATTAATGGAATTATTGACAGACAAGTTCATTCCATTTATATTTATATTTTTTTAGGTTTAATGTGAGTAATTATTGACTTGAAAATATTTATTATTGTTGTTGTTGCATGCTTAGATTACCGAGAAAATTAAAACAACTAAAAAAAAAGAGTAAAAATATGGATGGAATTGTCGACAAACAAGTCCATTCCATTCATATTTTCAACTGCAATTTCATTCTTTTTTCATAAAAAAGTTACAAAAATTTGGGTATTTTCAATCGAATTTACTATTAGAAGTTCCATCAAAAATTAATTTTTGATAAATTTGATTTTTTAAATTAAATAATCCATCAAAATATTATCGACAATTTCATTGATATTTGAATTGCCGATGGAACAACAATCTTTTTTTTTTTTAATTAGCGTGGAGTGTTCAGGCCAGCTTGCGCGCACCATGACTATTCCCCACGACCCACTGAACATCCTGCAAGCCCAGTGAGCAGGTAAGGCACCGCGGGGGTAACAGGCATGCACATAGAGGGTCGAACCCGGGACGGGGGTGGAACAAGTCACACGATTGACCACAACAGCTAGGCCCTCAACAATCCTTGATGAGTAACTTGCCGACATGTTTCTATCAGAAATTTTATTGGCAATTCAAACATCGACAAAAAAAGATTTTAAACACCGAAAAAATATTCCGTGGAACCAAAATGTTAACTTCGATGATTTTGGCATAATAATTTAGAAAGGGAGGCACGTCTTCAATATTTGTTAAAAAAACCTTGTATTCTTTCCTCAAGGTCAAATTAGTCCCCAAAATCTTTTTTATTTTTTCTGCAACCATTAAAACCAATTTTTTTCTTTTTTCTTTTTTTATATAAAATGATGTTGCTTTGACACCATAAAAAAACCTATAAAAAATAAATTAAAATAAATCATCAAACTCAACTGGTTATGCCGGGAAAATTAAGCATGCCAAGTCAAATTCTATATTATATTTTCCGGCTGTTTCACTAGGTCTGCTGGTCGGTGAAAGTAGTAGACATAGCATGGGAGGTAGTGCTCTTACTTAATCATCCAAGAAATTGCTTAAACTATAAAATTACACATTAGTTTCTCCATTTCTTAATTAATGTATGTCCTATTGAATACAGGTTTGAAGGCCAAAGGAGCACAGGAGTTCATAATTTTAACTGCATTTGCATCATCTATCAATTACAAATTGCAAACACGAAAACGAAGACAGCATATTTAACATCCAAAAGTCACACTTACAAAATGCATTAAAAAGCGGTTTGGTTCTGAGCTCTATGAGGAGCTTGTTCTGCTTCGGCTGCCAGGGCTGGCAACAGTCCTCGAACTAAAAGATTCTGATGAACCATGAAAGTCCCTCTGACCAGACAAAGCACTTCCTCGTAGTCCAGGAGATGGAACTTGACGGGGAGATCTGGAACTTGATGGGGAGATCTGTAACTCACTCCCTTTAGCGGTTTCCATCTCCAACATCTTGGCTTCATCAGCAAGTGTTGCTAACTGTTTCATAAAGGCAGTTTAGTGTAGATACATGTAACTTGGAATAAAAGGGATGATGTAATTAAGTGGATCAACACAAAGATGCTGTATGGCACCGAATGTTAGAAGGGAGGGAGAAAGGGATTGAAGGAATCAAAGGTGTGACATGCAAATAATTTGCAGATATATCAGAGAGAAGCAGCTACATGACAAAATACACCAGTTGGAACACAGAGATTGCAACTTGAAAACTTGGAATTTTGGCCTCCAAAGAAAAAAAGCACTAAAATCCAACACTGGTCAAACTAAAACAGAATGTCGAATCTATACAAATTCCATTATAAATGCCATCATCAGTTACTGTCCAACCAAAGCAGGATCTCTAGAAACATTACTATCTTTCAACATTGTTTGATAAAGGAGTCTGAGGCCTCAACCTGCAACCGTAGTTGCTGCCCAAGACTTTACCGCTGGACGAAAAAATAGTCCTTTGAAATTGAAAAGACTTGCTATAACAATCATAAGCCCCCCCTTTTTTTTCTCCAGGAGATAATCATAAGCCTTTCGGATTGCCAATCAAATGCATGCATTTTATTTAATTATATACCCGAATATCATTCTCTCTCAAGCGGCCCTGGAGAGCATTTATGGCAGGACTTAGACTGCAAGTTTCAAGTAAAAGAAATATCAATAGAAAATAATATAAACAAAAGTTCTACAAGGAAAAAGAGTGACAACAAAGAGTTGATTAGAAGGGAAGTTTGATTGTTCCTAACCAGTATTCAATCAATTTGCACATGGAAGCCTGATATGTTGCTGTGTGGTGAATGAAAGTCAAGGGATGTACTTTTCCATTCCTAATAAAATGCAGCACATCAGAAGAGAATAAATGGTCAAAGTAACCGTACAAACATGAAAAAGAGAAGGTAAACAATAAGTTTCTACACCATCATGATTACCTCATATTCTGCAAGATGGCTTGGTTGTATGCTCCACGCTCCTCTTCATATAACACACGTTGCAAATCACCAAATGACATTAGAGGTGAATCAAGCTTCAGCAGAGAGCATGTGGGCAAAACATGAAGAGGAATTTCTCTTCTGGAATACTCCGCACCACTATCAACATATAGAAGCAATTTTAGAATTTGCAATTGAGGATTGCCTTATGCTAACTTGCAAAATGACAGGACATTGTTAATTTGTGAATATAAAATACCACTACCAAATGATACCAGATAATAACTTCAACCATGAACAAAATGGAAAAGAGAAACCTTCTCAAACTAACACACATTATAAGAGAACTGATGCCACTTGAACAACATCAGCCGGTTGCTGTTTTTGCAACAATAACAGATAAAAACTTGAAACAATTAGAAGAAAGGGTGTAAGAGAACCAACTGACAAAGAACACACTCAAGTATACCTCATGTCCAAATTTGAGCGGTGCATAGCTTCCTGCATACTCTCTGACATGTCCATGGGGTCTATATCAGTTATCTTATCACCTGAATTGCTGCTATAGTAGTTTCCTCCAATTCTTTCTCTCCCAACATAGTTGGCATCAGCATTAGCAAAGAAATCCCCAAGACCCAAAGATCTTGCCCCACCCTAGTCAATAGTATATTCACAGATTTAGAAAAGTAACTGTGAAGTATAACAATTTTTCTTTTGATTTAAGGGGCAAGGGGGTTCAGCAATGGAGATCACCAAGTGAAAATAGTAGTAGCATTGAAAGATCAGGACCTCTGGAGCATAAATATGAAAAAGAAAAATTAATCTGTATCATATCATTCAAAGATTTAAAGCACAAAGACAAGAAAACCTTGTGTTAATGAACACTTTTTTGGCACAGAGAAAGAAATCACACAATCTATTGCAACCCAGCCAGCAACCAGATACACTTAACAAACAATAAATGCCCACTATACCAATATTTTTTTTTTATCAAATTAAGAATTTTGCAACAAAAGAATACATCAAATACAACTTTTATCTTCTTCTCTTGTTGTTTCCCCCCCCAGAACAACTGCTCTACAAAGCAGACACTTCCATTTCCATCTTTTTTCTTATAAATAACAAGCCTGTTTATGCTGTTCAAGAGATTTTCAAACTTCTAATGCTAATCAGAAAGCACCAAATTTTCATTAATAGGCAAATATAAGAGTCAGAAGCAGTTTGTCACATCTCACAATGACCCCCTTTATCTACAGCAGGCCTGACTTGCTGTTTCCTCTCTTTTCTATTTCTCTATGAATTTATATGGTGACATGCAGCAGCCCCTTGAGATGCTACAGTATATGTAATGCTCGGAAAAGAAGAGCATCTAGGCTGGATCTTAAAAAAAAAAAAAAACTGTTATAAATGGTCTTCATGCTATTGCATATGAGCCCAACCTAGCTGTATTTATACAGCATTGCAGCTTTACATGCAATTATTTAGCAACCTGGAGTAGAAAAACTAAAAATATTTGAAAAGAACTTTAATATGATGATAAACTGCATATTAGCCAGACTCCACATAAAGTGTGATCTGAGACAGCATAAAAGGGCATAGTAGCAATCTAAAAATGGAAATACCCAAGTTACAGAGCACCAGGGTCACCAGAAGAACATGTCTGGAGGTGTCCGGCAAGAGGAAATTTCCATAGTCTTGGTAGTAGAGAGAATGATGATGAAATTGTGAGAACTTGGAAAATCACAATCAGTATAATAATGCTGCCCATGTGCAATGCCTTTTATCCAATGTTTAACAGAACACTGATAGAGCATATAGGTAAAATCATGAAACATCTACATCATCCATTATTTTTGTGAACTTTTTTATTTTTTCACCAATTAACATGGCCAGACTCAATTTCAAGAAACAAAGGTCGTACCTTACTGGATCCTGCAGCTCTTGAATCAGCAGTGTCCAGTTCAGGGCCCTCCAGACTTGCAATATCTGAGGAAGATGAATCAAGCTCTATTATTGAACTTTTATTTACAGGCAATGCAGAAACAGGTCTTAACATGTTATTCTGTTTCCCATCTGAGGACTGGAAAGCAATGACTTGGATTCTTCCAACCTGAAATAATTCAGATTAAGATATGTTTCAGCCAGGCTACAAAAGTTTTCAAAAGACTACCTACGTAGCATACATCTAATGCAGACCTTATTGACATCCTCATTAAAACAAGAAAATATCAGGCCGATAAACCCAGGATCTAGAAGCTGGTACATTGCCTGGGTCCTCACATCTGCACAGGGTAAGGGACAAGAGTGAGTTAATTTCCAGTGACCATTTGTAACAAGTATAAAACATGTATCAACTAGTCAACAAAAAATTGGGAAATTGTATTATTGCAATGTTTTAGTTGATGAGAATTAAATAAAGAATAAAGTGTGCTTCATGAGAAAACAGCATGGCGTGCAGTAGAAAATTAAGAATAAAAAACATTAATAAGAACAGCCAATGTTATGTGAGAGATTTATTTGAGTAAAAAAATTACAAATTTAGGTTTGTGTAAATAATCCTCAAAACAAAAGGCTGTTCTAATAAATTAAATGACACTTTTAGATAACATAAGATTTTGTGTTTGTCCACAAAAGAGATCAAGCATGCAAAAAAATTAGAATTGATGTGTGTGTGTGTGTAAACAATATTAAATGCTCTTCATGGTTTTCATCCAACTTTGTGGACTTTGAAACATACCAACATGAGAAGGAAGTACAGTAATATGAGGGTGTGAATGATACCACCCTATCACTCTTGTTGTTCGTCCTGTTGATGCAGTCATTCTGTGCTATAAAGTTAACTATACAACATTACCAAAAATCTTCAACATCCCCATGCATATGCATCATGCAAGCTAGACTACCCCTTTCAATCATCAGCAGTAATGAAGCAAAAGCAGATCTAAATGTCAATTTGCAGTAGTGACCCTAAAGGTCATTGCTATCCAAATCTCTGTCGGAAAGTCATGACTCAAGAATGCAAATGCATGAACTACATGGCTTTAAAGAACCTCTATTAATGTCAAAATTTAAGTTTGCGACTATCATGTCAATGAAATGACAATCTGTGAAGAATCTACAGAAACCCATCCCACTGGAAAAAAAACAAGACAAATAGGAAAAATAAAAGGCATGATAATGCACAGAATTTTGTTTATGGAGTGGATTTCATTTCCTGTGACTCATCAAGTAGACCTTTTAGTAAAAAATCACTTGTGACTTATGAGGTCACAAAAAAGAACAATCAGAAATTACTTTGTAAAATATGAAAAGTCTAAATTTATAAAGCAATGAAGTCATAAATTTATAAGCAATAGTGGAAATATTATTGGAAGTTTAAGCTAGTTTAATTTATCAACAGCATGAAGTTTTCCCATTATGGAAAATATAAATTTTCAGGTAAATATTAAGTCATTCAAAACAGATAGAATTATCACACAAGAACAGTAAAGGATATCTCAGCTTGAGCTGATGCTGCAGCCAACTGTTCTGGTTTTGTCTCTACCCGGTCCTTTCTCCTATCAGATCTTGACTGAGGTGAGGCTCCCCATATTAATGCAGTAACATTGCCATCTTTCGCATACTGATATTCCAACATCAAAACCAAACAATCATACACAAAAATATAAGCAATATGATGTACATGTGCACAAACACATAAAAATGAGCAAACCCACTTTCAAATTCACCAAATATAAACATTCCCAACCCCTTCTAAGAAAAAGGACGTAGGAAAATACCAGATTCAAGTAGTTAATTATTTACAAAGAACCAAGTATAGACACAGCACACTTTCCAGATCCTTGAAATAAAAGTAGAATCCTAGTCAGTGGCATTGGGCTCTAAAGCAAATGTCAAATCACAAGACGAAAGAAAGCGCATAAGTAACAGACATGGTCGTTCCAGAATGAGTATAATGACATTAGTATAGGAAAAAGAGGTTTAAATCTCCAAAAATAAATTGCGTCAATCCCAACTTTCAGTCTATTCAACTGACCCTGAAGTGCCACAATTCCGTTTTCCATGTAACACATTCACAGAACACCTAGTAAAAATTTCAAAATGAAAGGTATTAAGTAGAGACTAATCCAAACATTTTTCAACCAAAATAAAAAAAAGGATATGATTTGAAAAAAAAGAATCCATTAAAAATTTTAAAATTAAACGAAACACAAGCAAAACACACACAAACAAGACTTTTTCAACAGCATTACAGAGAAGTTTTGGAAAAATTAGCTACAGTTTAAAAAACAGGTTTCCCACTGACAAATAAACACAACGCATTTAGTAACAATTCAAAGGGAAAAAGACGATATAGAGTCGATGATTATATTAAAGAAGGAACTTTTCTACAGTCCAGTTCAATAAAATTGCAGATAGAGAACAAAAGATTAGAATTTATCAAAAAAATAATTGTATATGCATAAAAAAAAGGACTTGACAAGTTTTTATGCAAAGAAGCAGCAATGGCTGAATTTGAGAAATGTATATAATGAGAAAAAGAGAGAATGGAAGGAAAACTAGAATTACAGCTCATGATCCATAAAAACCAACCCTTATAAATCCCATTGCCATTGAAAGAACAAAATAAAAAAGAAATACAATATACAAGACAATTGACAATCTCAAATTTTGGAAAACGGGAATCAAAACATTTGAACAGATTCCTAAAAGCCCCATCAAAGCCCAGAACTAAAAAAAAACAAATTCAATTCCATTTCCATTTAAACAAGTAGTTAAAAAAGAATAACCCAAGAACACAGCGCAACCGATAAAAAATACAAACAAAAAACACATGTAATAAATAAAGAATTGAAAAGGTATAGCTTGATTATTATGCAAACTAAAAATAAAAATAAAAACCTCAATATCACCAAGGAGGAGGCCAAGGATTTCTTCGGTCTCGGTAGACAACGCATGGGTGAGACATGTTAACCAGACTTCCTCTGTCATCTTCACGCTCGTTAAAGACATGATGCTTCTTTAAATTGTGTCTTCCTTCTTCTTCTTCTTCTTCTTTTTTTTTTTTGTCTTTTAGAGATTCCGAATAAGGTTTGTTTCTCTTACGTTCTGTCTGTCCTCCACTAGAGAGTAAAGAGAGAGTTTTCGGGTTTAGAGAGAGAGAGAGGGAGGGAGGGGTAGATTTTGTGTTTTGACAGAGGGGCCGATGATGCAATTTACCATGGTATTTTATAATTTGATAATAGATGTTTTTTTTTTTAAAACAAATATATTAAAAAATATATTTTTTTATTTTTAAAAATTATTTTCAATATTAATATATTAAAATAATTTAAAAATATAAAAAATTAATTTTAAATAAAAATTTTAATTAATGGGTCAGGTGGGCTGACTTACTTGCCAGATCAGCAGTGCTGATCCTTTTTTTTAATTAAAGTTTTTTCTAAAAAAATTTAATTGTATTTATATTAAAAAAAATTTGTTTTTATTTTATTTAGAGAGATTTTTTAAATAATAATGATTTTTTGGTTATGTGTTTAATTTTCAAAAAGATTTTTTCTGATTCATTTATGATTTTTTTAACTTTTTGTATAGATGAGTTATTTTTTAAAAAATAAAAAATATTTATTTTCAGATAATATTTCTAATATGTGTAGCCTTACATATATTTTTTTTATTCAATCAATTTAATATATTTATTTATTTTTATTATTGTTTGATTAAATAAAAATATATTTTAATAAACAAAAATTAGTCAACATATTATATATATATATATATATATTCACTAAAGATTTGTTTTGCAAAACATTCGTGATCTTCAAGCCCATCAGTCCATCTTCAAAATTGGAAGACTTTAATTTATTGGGGGGTGGGTTACATAGAATCTCATTAATAATAATAATAATAATAATAATAATTTTTTTAAAATAACATTGTCTCTTAGAATTACAACTTACAAGGGCTCTTGCCATTCCCTCCGAACCACTTTCATGGATGCATCCTTTCGTCTTTAGTTCCCTCGATTTCACAAAGCCTTCCCATGCCTACAACTCTCTGGAGATGGTCATAATTTTAGACGCAAAGGCACATACATCACCTGTTTGCTTCAATTCCCTTGATGTTCTACAACAAGACATTTATCACCAATTCACTATTTTTTTTCTCTCTCTCTAAAACGAAGCTCATCATCATATATCCCACCACTCATGTTTGTGAGCTGTAACTTCATTTTTGGAAACCTAATTGATTGTGCCCTCAACATTAATATAAAAGTCTCTCTCTCTTTCTCTCTCTCTCTCTGGGAGTATATATGATAATTGATGAAAGAAGCATTGAAAATGATTTAATTAAGGAAAGTATATGGAGGAAGTTGCTTGAACAGCACAAATGTTTTAGCTACAGGCTCTTAGTCATGGTGCTAAGAACCTCTTTGTTTGAGTAAAAACTAGCTCGTTGGCTCGATGAAACCTTAACATTGTGTTTCGAGAGTGGAAAAGTGAGACAAAGGAATTAGAGAGGAATGGAGATGACGGTGGACAGTTAGTCTCCATTGTTTGAGAGGAAGGAAGAGAATGAGGGGAGAGGAAGGAAAGTTCTCCCATGAAGCCACCAAAAATCAATCTCTCCATTTTGGAGAGAAAGTAAGGGAAATATTGAGCACAACTACTCATAATGTTAACCTTAAAAACAAATTTCTTAACCACATAAGGTTAATTAGATCCTTCTGGTTTGGTTTTCTCTTCTATGGTGACATTGATTTTGATATAAATACATTTGTAGTTTTAATTTAGATAATTAGATCCTTATGATTAATTATGTAACTGTTACTCAACAAGAGTCCTTCTACTATCTATGGTTAATCTAAATTTTGATTTATTTTAAAGCATTTGAGACATGTGTCAACTTCTTATTGATTCCAATTTTAGAAAAAATAAAAAATAAAAAACATTTTGTTAAAGTTTTTTCCCAAATTTTTATTTATTTATAGATAGAATATTTTTCGTAAGTTCTTTACTTACGTTGGAAATTCTGCTACTTTATTTAAAAAAGACAAAAAAAAATGATCATATTCCTTTTTGTTAGTTTCTCATTAATTAAGAAAAATCCAGCATTAATTGATGAATAATTAAAGTTCTTAATTATTTCTATCCTAATATTTTTTTTTTTTTGGTCTTTGAAAATCGAATGCAAAATCATATCAAAAAATATGAAAAAAATAAAAAAATCCAGCATAAATTGATGAAAAATATCAAAAAAGAATTAACATTTTTAAAATAAAGAGAAAAATTATGAAAAAAATTCAAAAAAGTAATTCCTAGAAATAAATAAATACAAATTTTGCAAAAATTCTTAACAACATTTTTTGATTTTCTAATCAGTTTTTCTCTTTTTATTTCTATAATTGAAACTAATATGAAGATCGATGATATGTGCCTCCCCTCCTTTTATAAAAAAAAGTTAACGTAAAGATCTTTGGTGCATAAAGGACAGAATATAAAGAATTAATTGCTTAAATTAAAACCATAAGGATGTTTTTTTGTCAAATGGGATCTCAATTGTAATTTAGCAGTTTTCATGCTGTTTGAAATCTAAACTTCTTGTGTGTGGAACGCAGGGGAGCACCTAACTTCCCTGGACAACTTGTTATGGCAGTGAAAGGAATATGAACTCTCATTGCAGATCCATGTCCGTGTCTGGCACTGGACTGGACCTTATAACTTCCCTATAAAAACACTTGAAGATCCATGTTTTCATGAATAGATAATTTTTTAAGAGCTACTGCTATGGGTCCAACTCCAAGCCTAGCTCCGTTGGGAGTACGAGGTTCACAAGGGGTTCATGGAGAGGAGTTTCCAACACAAGTTAACAAGCCAACCATTCCTTAATTTGGGATTAAATGAAATATCAAGTAGTACAAAATACAAATTAACGAGAGAGATATTATTCCTTTTTATTCAGTACTTCTTCTTCTTCTTCTTCTCTGAGAATTTTTATTCATGCTAATCTATTACTATCCACGAGTGCAAGAGGAGCGTGAACATATAGTTTCATGGAGACCCTGTTGTGGACTGAGTTTGAATAGGAGAAGCACAGCACTTGTTGCAGCAGGACCCTCGAGGTGGAGGTGTGCAGCAGACACAAGTTGGACATATTGTTCGGGAGGTTCCAGCGAGACCTACATGCATAAAATAAACCAAAAATAGTATGCTGGTAATGAATTCAAAAACAGAAATGAATCGGAGAGAGGACGTATATGCTTAATCAACTAGACTAATACATACCTCGATGATTCAGACGCCCGGCTTCAGCTGATGGTACTATTGGAGATAGTACCATGGCGAAGATGAAGAGGCTCACCAAAATAGACTTCAGAGAATTTCCTGCCATATCTGTGCCTTGATGTTGTTTACTAGTTGGATGAAGATATGAAGATGTTCTGATAAGATCAGGAACTGGCAAAGGATGTTTATATAGGCCTGAGGATCTTGGACCTAAACATACGTTAATGTCAAACATGGTTAACCACACAAAGGTCGGCAGAGTCGTAAATGGTTGCTACAGTGCACCTTGAAGGCATCTCAATAAATAATAATACATGTCCAGTCGTCTTTTAGTTTATAAAGATTAAATATATAATTCATGAAATTATGAGGATTAAATAATTAGTTTTGCTAAATTAGAGGTAAAAAAAGGCAGCTTGAGAATCTTTGACTTTTGGATCGATCGTTTTAACTGTCCTTAATAGGCAACTATTGGTCATCAACAGCTCATTTTTGAGTTCTACTAGCTTTCTCAGCTTAATTACCAATGGTAATTAACTGGTACCAAAAGTCAAGGGTCCATTAATATTGTTGCAATTTTTTTGCTTCGACTATATGCTTGTGCATGGTGTTTTTCCTTTCATTGGGAAAAATATTTGGCAAAATTGCACCGACAAAAAAAAAAGAATTCAAGAAATAACATGGTATGCTAGATACTGCATATCAAAAAGATTTTGAGAAATGTGACATTTTAATCAAATAGTTAAAATGGGTTGTCGCACATTCCAGGAAGGGAAAAGAAAAATAAAAAAAAAAAAAAATCTAACATGCTTACTAATAAAACTCAGTTGACAATGTCTTATGTATTATTAAAAAAATATTAACAAAATAAATTAAACAATACTAAAAAAAATCACAAAAATAACTGGAGTGAGCCATAAACTATTCAAATATGATAAGTGATTCACATTTTTTTTTACGGCGTGTGTAACTCACTTTAATTATTATTAATAATTTTTATCAGTGTTGTTGGATTTATTTTATCGAGATTTTCCTGATGATACCAATAATATTATAATTATAACTTTGGTATATCTTTGAGTTCTCATTGTTTCTTTTTAATTTTTTTTTCTCATCCTTTGAATTTATGCCACCTCATTTTAACCATGTTGACCAAACTATATTATTTTTTAAAATTATTTTTTTCCTGTTCTAATTTGCTATTTTTTAAAATGTGTAAATTTTAATTATTTTGTTTCTGCTTGTATAGCTTCTGAATGGTGATCTTTTATTATATACATTATATACCAACACATCACGTACGACATGTATAAACACATATGAAGAAATTATATATTTCTTACATTTATCTTCCTTATATTTATATGGAGAAAATATACATGCTCAAGCGATAATTATCAATATTTATAAGATAAGAAGACATAAAATGCAGAGAAAAATCACATCTAAGTTTTCTAAAATTGTTTAGAATATCTCTCTATTCCTAAAAAAAAAAAATATTTAATTCCCCTTTTATGTTTCTCTTTTCTATATGGTAAGTATCGGTAGTTACTAGTTATCATTATCAATTTAGTTGTGTGGTTATAATTTTTATTCATAATTTCATGTCTACTGTGCTTTTTATTTTTTTAGTGGCTTAATAGGGAGATTTTTTACAAGTATTTTGACTTTATCTTTGTTTTCTTTCTTTTTTATATTAAGTACTCATGTGTTAATGACTATAACAAATGCTTAATAAAATTATTGTTTTTTATAAATAAAAAATTATATAAATAAGATATTTTAAATTTGAAATATTTTTATTTATTTTTAAATGAAGTTAAGGTATTTAAAGTTCAACATTATAACTTATAAAGTAATTAATGACTATTTGAAAGTTGATATTAAACATAAATTAAAAGGAGAACGAAGTATGGTTTCAATCGATCTCTGCTGGTTAAATTTTGATTTCAACTTGAATTTTTTTTATTAGTGTTAAGTACCCTGATTACCTAAATAAAACCTAATTGACTTAGTTACTTAGTTAGATTAATATTTTAAATTGAGTTTTAAAAATATAATACAAATAAAAATATATTATTTTTGAGAAGCTTGCAAGTTTTTAGGAAGGATTTTGATTTTTTCAATATTTGAAATTTCATAAGCTCTTAATTTTCTATATTTATTTTTTCAATTCCAATATTTTTTTTTATAGAGCTTGAGCATGCACTAGCCTATGTGTTTATATATAAACCATCTTTAACCAATTATTTAAACTAACCTTACATAGGGCAACCTCTTAATATAAAGCGAAGACATCTCATTCAAATTGATGAACACGAATCAAGGAAAGATAATTTCCATGAATCAAAATTTATTACAATTGGAATGAAGAGGCATCATCTCATCACCCCCTTTTTTCTTTTTGACCCAAAGACGATTACATCTTAAATAAATCAACAAGAACAAACGTAAAATCGCCTTCTCACAAAAGAGAGGCAGCAAAAATGTCATAACAATAACTTAGGAGACCAAATTAAATACTTCTAAATCATAGCAAATCATGGTGATCAACGTAGAAACACCTCAAATCCTAGTAGATGGGTTGCTTTGATTGCTTGGGTTGATTGGGTGGTTGAGGCTGCTGGTATTGGTGGCGGGAGTGTTCTCTGTGTTCATCCCCAGAGTGTTCTTCACTGCTTCAGCTGCTCCCTGAGCAATGTTCTTCACTTGCTCCCCGGTCTGCAAACAAATTAATACATTAATCGCATTATTCTTACGTACTCTTAGACTATAAAAATAATACAACTAATATTTTCTGAACCATTCCAAATATAATCAAGGGCTCTAATCTCTTTTGGTTGTTTTTTTAAAGAAAAAAAAGGGAGTAAATTGTAACAAAAACATGCTCTTGTGCATTCGTGACTTGCTTGAATATTATTATACTAATGATGGCTGCTGTGGTGATAATAATAGCAGTATGAAAGCAGAAAACAGAACAAGGAAGTTATGCCTGATGAAGAAAGCTGGAAGCTTGGGCAGTATAGGAACTGTCTTGGGTGGATTGGTTAAGCCCTTCCTGGCACTGGTTCATAACATCATCCTTCTTCGCCTGTAAAGAAAAGTAGAATAAAAAACGTAAAAATCAAGTACATTATGGTGTGTAAAACAAGGAGATTCTAGCTCGTATATATCTAATTAATAGAGATCATGAAGCATAACAGTTTTTAGCTATCATTCTTGTAAAAAATATGCACAAAAAGAAACCAGGAAGTCACCTGAGCTTGACCGGTTAGTTCGCCGGCGTTGTAAGTGATGTCATTACCTCTGCTATCCATTCCCTTTCTTTCTTACTTCTTTTATGGATGATTTAGTAATGCAAATTGGTTGAAGAAATGAAGAGAATGGAGTGAAATTTATAGATAAAAAAAAAGGTGCACTTCCCTTGCCACGTAAAGTCCCCAAATCACATGGTCTTACAAACACGTGTCATGATATAACTGTTTGATTATGGGGCGTGGAATGTTTCAAAGGAATTTGCTCAGTCAATTGGGAGAAACCCTTGGCTTCGAGTACGGATAAAGCTCGGCTCTAGTGATTAAATTGGTATCTCTACACGACACTTAGGGGTGTTTAAATGCATTAATTATCTGACTAAATCGTGGATTTTATAAATAACAGTGAATAAAAATAATTAAGAAATGGATGTAACGGGTTTTGTGATGAGTGGGATTTTTTTAAAAATCGGTTAATTTGATTTAATTTGTATGTTTTATATTTTTTTATATTTATATTTGTTAATTTGTAAATTAAATATATATATATTTTTTATTTTTTTTAGAAATGTTTCGATTTCAAAATTTTTATTAGTGGATTTCCTATTAGATTTATTTAATATAAAAAAAACTTGTTTTTTTTTATTGACGGGAAAATTAAATGAAAATAACTAGAATTTAATGATAATATAAGGTATAGAAATTAGAACTAACACTAGGGGATGTCTTGACATCTATAATTTATACTGCAAATCCATCTCTAAATAAGAATTAATAAAAATTAACAATACAAGCACAACTCGTAAATATATATAATATCCACAAGAAATTTAATCTAATTTAATATATCCAACTCATCCAAATTTAAAACAAAATTAAATTAGTCGAGTTTAAAATTTATAAAATATATAAAAAATCAAATTAAATATAATTATAAACTCAAACCTCAACTAATTATATATATTCTAGTACACTGAAATACCATGCCAAAATTCATCATGTGTCTTGTTAGACTATTTATCTAAAAAGAAATGAGAATAAAATTTATGTTCTAATTTCTAATACATGATTTTAACTCAATATTGACTAGTCTGTCACTTGAACTAAAAATGACATGTGGTTTAGTGGGATAATAAAATTGAAAGCCTACGATGCAGCTCCACCGCGCGCTTCCCTTTTCCCACATGACAGATGACAACGAGAGCTGTCTGTAGGGATAATAACCATATCTTAAGCAAGAAATGATATCTTTGAGAATGTGACTGCGACTGTATTTTTAAAAAAATTAAAAAAAAGATTTTAATTAAAATTTAATATAATTTATATGTTTTATATCGTTTTAATATATTGATGTTAAAAATAATTTTTAAAAAATAAAAAAACATCATTGGCATGTATTTTGGCACGAAAAGTTATTTAAAAAACACCCGCAACCACACTGCCAAACACATAATCTGTCTTCAATTATTCAAATTAATAAAAATGAGCATGGACCCAATTTTTTTATTCATGGAGCTAGATGGAGGTAAGTAAAGGTGGATTAAATTGTTTTGCCTTTAGGGTATAATAATGAATACGGTATCATTTGAATTATATATATAATTTATTATATGTATTGAAAAAAATATGAATTAATTCACTTTAAAGAGATAAATGACTTATCATCCTCTTTTTTTTTTTCAATTTGTTGAAAAAATTAAAACACTCCTGTATCATTGCGTGATTATTATCTCAAATTTTTATTCTCACACTTGTCTTCTAAAAAAACATAAGGCTTTAGCATACAAGTGGATTTATAGAGAATCATATCAAAGAGATATTAATTAAGATTTTTTCCTACAAAATGTATGAATTTTCTCGGAAAATGAGTATTTAAGTGTTTTTCTTGGAATTATTTTCTTTTCACCAATAGATTTCACCAATAAATTGACAAGGTTCTTTCTAAACTTTAATTTGATTTGTTTTTAAGAGTTTTGAAAAAACACAACTAATTGCATTTCATGAAAAAGGAGAGATTCTAAAAAAATCAAAAAACCAATTAAACCGAAAAAACCGGAAAAAAATAACTGAAAAAACTAAACCGTGAAAAAAACCACTAAATCGATTAAAATTTTAAAAAAACCGACCTGTTCGATTCAGTTTTATAAGCATGAAATCGAAAAAACTAAACCGAACTCAAACAAAAAAAAACCAGAAAAAAACCAAGTCAAAATCGAGCCAAACCGAAAAAAAGATGTCAAACCGGTTTGAACCGGTTTTGTTCTAAAAAAACCGAACTGAAACCGGTCGGTTTGAACCTGGTTTTTTTTTATTTCGATTTTTTTTCTAAAAATAATTTCGATTTGGTTATTTTTTTGATAAAAACAGAACCAAACCGAAAATGATCACCCCTAAAACACAGAAGAAAAATTAATTAAAAATACTATATTTTAGTTTTGACTTGGTTTCAGATCAATATGAAAAAAGAAAAAAGAAAAAATGATATTTGCAAAGAGAAATTATTTTTGGAGGAGAGAAAATAAATTATTTGTCTTTTGTTAGATATATTAATTATATATGATGATATGATGATAGTTTGAAAATTTATGTTGATTAGAAAGCAAAATGAAAATTTTCAAAAATAAATAAATAAATATAATTTTTCTAAAATTAAATAAAAATAATTTTCGACTTCCCGGCGAAAAAAGAAAACTAATAAATTCTATACGCAAGCAAATCAAACAGCAATGGATAAAAACTTCAAAAGTGTAATCTGTTGACACGTTCGAATTGAATATGCTAAACGACCACGTACCACGTGCCACTACCTTACAGGCAGTGTCTTTTATAAAAAGCATCAAGCCGACACATAAAGCAGGATTGCTAACAAACGCGAGGCACGTAACCTACAAGTGTCAGCAAAGAAGGACACGTGTGAGTCATACAGTAACCATCGTAAGGCTATAAAGTTTCATGCAAACAAGAAGGGTTCACATTCACTGCAACTGAAGTTCGTTATACAGCTACATAAGAAAAAAAACGAGGCTAGCCAGAGAGTTATCATTCAATTCTCAAGAGCAAAATGGCATCTCATGAGCAGAGCTACAGAGCTGGTGAATCCCATGGCCGAGCTGAGGTATATATATCATATGAGTTTATTTTTCGCATAAATGGCAGCAACTTTCCTGATTGATATTTGTTGATGTATTTATTGCCTGAACAGGAGAAGACTGGTAGAGTGACTGGTAGCATTAAGGAGAAGGCCAGGGAAGTCAAGGACAAGACATATGAAACAGCCCAGCAAGCCAAAGAGAAGGCTGCACAGACGGCTCAAGAGGCCAGAGAAAAGACAGCAGAGACTACCGAGTCTGCCAAGCAGAAGGCCCAGGAAGGCAAGGAGAACTCCAAGGGGGTTATGCAGCAAACTGGGGAGAAAGTGATGAAGATGGCTGAGAGCGCTAAGGATACTGTGAAGCAGACTTTGGGGATTGGTGGCCCTGGTGAGGATGAGGATATCTATGCTAGGAAAGATGAGACGGAAGATCCTGCTGGTTACAAGCACACCACTATCTATAAGGAGACCAAATATTAGTGCTAAATGTACGAATAAGTGCATGGGATACATCCATATTTAGGTCTCCTTTGAATTATGTTCAGGTTTGGGCATGTTTTTTAAGTCCTTAATATCACCTTAGCTGGGCAAGCTGCTGGATATTGGGCTCCCTTTGGTTTTCTAAAGATCCTAAGTTTAGCAGCTTGGAACGCTTCAAGTCCAAAAATAAAACAGTCAGTGTCTTCATGAAGGGATTCGTTGTGATTTTCACTTTGTTAGATCGATGAAGTAAAATCTTGTTAATTTTCCCTCCCCTTGTTTTTTCGCTTTTGTATGATTTGGCTGATCTTGATCACATCAAGTTATCAAGCCAGGACTGACAGAAACTTTAACGATTAATCAATCATTAAGGGAAAAGAAAAGGAAGAAAAATTAAAAGCAGAAGCAGTTAACATTTGCGTGAAAAATCGAGAGCCAGAATCATTGCCTAAAACCTTGTATATAGATATGTTGGTTCTGGTTCGAAGGCGTAAATGTTTACATGAGCCTTAAAAACCTTGGTAATTTACATAGGTTTTGTCCTCTAATTAAATTTACCTTGTTATGCTGATTTTTGGACTAACTCGTTTAGTTGACACACAAGTTTTTTTTAACAGACCGGTAATCCGGGGCATTGAGCCCGTGACAATGCATACAATGAATAAAAAAAACCAATAAAATAACTAGTGTTTTTAAAGAATATAGGAAAATTTGAGACCGGTTGTTTACCTTACTAGATTTATTAAATCAGATTAATTTAATAATATAATTAAAAAAATTAACAAAATAAAAAAAATAAAAAATCCAAGATAATGCAAACTATTTTTAAAATTAGTTAAAAAAATCCTATAGATATTTGCCTTGGGCTACGCCGTGGCTAGATATTTTTGTCTAATCTTTAAAAAATGTTTTAAAAATTAGAAATGATGATATACGGGACAATATTTAAAAACAATATTGAACAATTAATTTAATTTAACTCAAAAAATATTTTTTAAAAAGAAGATCAATCTAACAAAGAACAATAAATAAAAAGAACCAGGATAACCCAAGTAATTTTTAAAATCAGTGAAGATCCTATATTAAAAAAAATAAAAATAAATTACGGAGCCTAATATCAAATCAAATCAAATGATAAATGATGAAATTAAAAAACATGAGTTTTTTTATAAAAAAAAACTCGGGTGAATCTCCTAAGTATGGGTTACGCTCTCAAGTTTGCAACTCAAGATGTTTACAGGACAGTGGGAATGGCTGAATGTCTCCTTACAATCCCAAGGAGAAGTGTATTCATTATATATTAACCTAACGATAGCTATACAGTCCTATATAATAGGAGAGATGAGGATACAATTAATGGTGTAATTATCCTACAACCTATACATTAGCAATATTACGAAGAATGAAGAGATTACAGCGTATATTATGGAGAATCATGAGATTCTCCCTTATCAGCAACCTTTTAAATCCTTTACTCGGGATGAATCAAGAAGGTCATTCTAATATTGAAGGATGAAATAAAAAAAATATTGATTTAAAAAACTTGCCAAGGCGAGAAAAAAAACAACAATAAAAAGCATAAGGAGAATCTGATATGTAAATATAATAAAGGAGGATGAAATCATTTAAAAAAAAACAATTTTAAAAACTATCCTAGATAAAATAAATAGAATTCAAAATAATGAGTACTAAATCTGAAATAAAAAGATAATGAAGGATAAAATCGAAAAATAAATTTAATTCTATAAATTAATTCAAATAAATAAAATAACAATTAAAAAAATAGGGATCAAATCTTAAAAAAAAAACAAATCAAAGGGTTAATGTAAAATGTTGCAAGGCTAAGCACGAAAATCAAGAAAGAAAAAAAAAAAGAGAAAAAAATCAATCTTAGTCTAACCAAAAGTAATCCAGAAACATGCACCACCCAAAAAGATAGTTCTTGTCGTGATGAATCGAAAAACACAAAGAAAATCTATTTTTCACTTTCATAAATCACTGCACGCGTTGGCGCATTCATGGAACGTGCTGGGAGCTTTTTTTTTTTTTTTTTAATTTTTTAATTAAATTACCAAATTACACCTTGATTCACATAATTATTGCACAAAAAAACAATGTAAAATAACTAATATGCTACTAAAGTCAAGCTTAAGAATTTTTGGCTTCCGATGACAGAATAATTACACAGTGCATAGCAAAAAAATTGTTTAAAAAACCCCTAGTCTAGAAAGTGTTTTTTTTTTGTTATTGCTTCTAAGAGCAACAAGTAATTTAATGGATATTTTTACCCTTCAAGGCCAGTTCATTGAAAGATAAAATTTATAACCCCAGAACAAACACAAGATCTACCACTAAAATAATCACACTTCCAAATTTCTCAAGCTAGAATTCTCATCTCCATCGAGGTGGAGAAATCCGATTTTAGGGAAATTTCGTGGTCCTGAATATGTGAGCAAACCAACTGCTATTTGTAGGAATTTCGATGATTTTTAATGCCCAGGGATCGATAAAACAAAAGACCAAAATCCGCCTCTGCAAATTTCAGACGGGAAGTGGTGTTTCCAGTGGCGGACGGGTGAGTAACGCGTAAGAACCTGCCATTGGGAGGGGATCAACATGCAAGTAGAACCCAGGTATTAATTATTATTTTTTTCCAATCAACGTCGACACTACGCTTGCAATGGACAGCTCTTGAGAAAGTTGACCGCTGGTGGACATGGGCTCTACCCAAAGCGACGAATCATCCTGTGCAACGAAAATATCAGTGATGCCAAGAAATTATCAAATCTAATTCCATTCAGTCTCTGATCTCTCTACTTGGGACAGCTATTTTCTTAATTTGCAAAAAGAAATCATATCTCACGAGTACATGAAACGATGTTGCAGTCTCTGTTTCTCTAAAATTTACTTGAAAAGGAGGAAATGCAACACTTTGGTGTGGTTTTCTCAAAATGTCAGCAAAAGGAAAACAATATTGATAAGAGTCAAAGCCATACAAGCAAGGCTATGGAGTACTGTTTCTCTCGCACACATCAACAGAAAAACCGACATATGCTTCTGGCCATCAAGAGATTTCCCAAACATCTTTGTGCTCCCCAGGAAGTGAACTTACAGTAGTTACCTCCAAATCTGTCAAAGGATCCCCTGGACTGAAAGAAGAGATCGTCTTCACTGAAATTGATAGCCCTTAATCCTTATCAAAGCGGCAACCAAAATTGTGCTTGAATGACACTATCAGTCACTCATGCCATCACTTCCTTCAATATCACTAAGTCCATCAAGTGCTTCCTCCTCCTTGCTACCTTCCTCGGTTTCCATGGCATCTTCAGATTCCTCTTCCTCCTCGTCACTTTCATCATTGTCCTCATAAATTACAGGAGTTATTGTTTGATTTTCATCCAATGCATCATCAACGACCTGTTTAAAGCAGAAAGAAACAAACAAATCACATTATCAATAATTACAAGCTGCAAATTCACTAACTGCATAATATCGCAAAAAAACATACCCCTGCATAGAAGATGTCTAAGCAACTTGACAATTGAAGTGCTGACTGGAAGGTTGCCACTCGGGATTCGATGAGCTGATAAACAATGACATACTTCAAATTAAAACTTTAAGAGGAATCATATAGCAATAATCCAATTTAAATTCACTAGAATATGTAATAACGCAAGTATTACCACATCGAAAAGATGTGAGATACACCACAATCTAACAATTATAACCTTAGTAGATGAAACTCAAAACAACATCAGCAAAGACTAGTCTAATCTCAGCGATTAAATTTTTAAGGAAAACCAATATTATCTGATTGTCTCAACTATATTCCAAAAGACAAACTTGATATCCAGGGAAGGGCCAAAATGATAATAAAAAAGTTCATAAAGCATGAATGGACATGAATTTTCAGATGAAAAAGACTTTTTCATTGCTATACATCACTCTTCAGAGTCTTTCCAAGGTGAGATTCTCATTTTTCACCTGATATAAGGAATTCAAAGCAAGTAAAGAAGATTCCTGGGACATTATTCCAGTTGAATGTTGAAGAAGTAAACTTCTTAGCCAAGGAAGAGCACATGCCAAGATTGAACCCCTGCAACAAAAACACATTTCGTAAGACCTCGTCGAAAGATATGTTTGGGTCGAATTCAAATAGTACTTTTGCTTCTGCCTTTAAAGAATCCAAAGATTAAAAAGTGTTAAATGAAAATCCACAAACTATGGTTATTCAGAAAAAAAAAAATTATTGCTGCAAGGTACAAATTTGAAAAAAAATCATGGACAGATAATGCAAACATGATCTGTCAGATTCACCAGACAAATCTTGATAAGACAAGTAACTGTCCACCTTGAGTGAATTATGGATTGAAGACTGTGTAAAAGCTTGAGAACATCAGATGGATTAAGCAGCGAGATTGAATTTGCAATAACCTGCAAACAGAAAATATTCTGAGTTATGTACCGGTATATTTTGTTTCTTGATAAAAAAGTACTAACTGAAAACAAATGTGAAAAGGAATGTGCTGTGCACAAGTTCATGGGAAGCATAATAGCAATTAATTTAGTACTAAAGTAAAACCTCCTTTAAGGAAAGTTCAGCATTAACAAATCTAAAGAAAAGAAAACAACCTTCTCATCTTGGGTGTATAAGCAATCTAAAAGAAGCGCACGATCATCAGCACGCAATGCTTGCTTAAGGAGAATGTTAACTGAATCAGCACTTGGTGGCTTTGCGCTAGGAGGTGATTCCTGCATCTCATGGCTGCTGGTTTTATCATCATCTTGTAAAGTTATACTAGCAAGTTTTTCACCCATGGTCGGCTCATTCACATCATGCTCAACAAGGACACCATCAGTGGCTTCACCATGATCTATATCAGAGGGGTGAATGTGTGAGCATATATAAACATTCAATATAGTAAATTATTAACACTCACAAAAGAAGAGTACCACCATAACAGGTGACATCTCAGAAAATCCAACACCACTTCACCAAACAAAAAATGGAGAATTACGCAATCAGTAGCCAGAAATTTGGGTCACACCACCACTCCTGGTAGTTCAAACTAAAATGATAAGACACTAGGAGGAGCCAAATGTAAGTGTTTGACAATAATCGGTATCATCACACATGCAAGACTGCATGCATGCGTGCATGCCTATATATATTAGGAGTGGGTTTGGTACCTGGTTTTTTGCTAAAAGTACATGCTTGATAGCGACCAGTACAGTGATGGCAGAGTGATATCAGTTACAAGGCTAATTTCAATATGGGAATCAATAAGAAACTTGAGGACCTCATCCCACTATAATCCTCTTTCTCCAAATGTTCATTGTTGATTATTTAATTTCTATTTAGTTTATGAAACTTGTTTTCTGTCAAAGCTAATTGCCCTCAAGGAAAAGTAACTATTCCTAATATTTTCTATCACTGGAAATCCTCTTTCTCCAATCAGAGCCAAAATTAAAAAAGAAAAAAGAAAAATGATCTTTCAGTAAAATGGCAGACATAAGCTGTATCATAGTAGGACTAAGGAACAAACCGTTAGCTCGAACTGTATATTATCTACTTTAATCAAGTTAATGAATACTTCAACTAAATCCAATTACATAAACAAGGGAAAAAACCCATCATCTTATCGAGTCAAAATATTTATCTTTCTAGTGCTAAACACAATGAGCCATGTATTGTGTGAGTTACGTAAATGAATTGGGACAAAACAAACAAGGAGCAGTAACTATAATTAAAAAACAACTGTAGGACGATCCATACCAGTATCAATTGTGTCTCCTGTGTCAGACGCAGCGCGTTTCTTCTTCTTTGTTTTTCTAGCTTTCGTAGAGGCAACTGGTGTTTCCGATTCTAGATTTTGGACATCTGCAACACAGTTTCCTCTTATTGTAATAATACCGGACACCAAGAATGAACGATCTTAAGCATTTCCTATCAAATGATGTTACCTAGCTGTATTGGTGGAGCATCAGCGTCATCAACCTGGAGCAGAGCAAGCTCGAGGGGTTTGCTTTTCTTCTTCTTGCGGATACTGAAGTCGGCAAGGGCTTGGCCATCTTCCAGCTGTTTTCCTGCGAAGACTAGCCGTTGTTGTTCGGGTGGAATGCCTTCCTCGTCTTTGATTTTTGCCTTTACAAAGTCGATGGTGTCTGAAGACTCCATCTCCAATGTTAGGGTCTTTCCCGTTACCGTTTTCACCAAAACCTGCATTTTCCACCCGGTTTAAATGAACTGAGAGACAACAGAAAAGGACCGAGGGTTTCTCCGGCTAGGGTTTTAAGTTCTAACCATGTCTCCATTTGAGGGGTTTTACAATACTTCGGAAAATCACACTTGGATCTTCCTTTTGTATCGGTTTGACAAATGAGCCCCTATAAAATTGATTTTATTAAATATACTCTTTATTCGTCAAATTTCCTCAATTTAATCTAATTGGAGTGAATCGTTATATCAAGAATATTATAGCCTCTACCAATAGGTTTAATTCCTGGAATTTTGATTACTTATTGGGTTGAATTTATAAAATAAGACGAATCTAAAGTAAGTCTGATGAAATATGTTTTAAAGTGGCTTGCTTGCTGAATTGACACAACAACGAGGACTACATTTGAGATGTTTTAACAATTCTCTTCATTACTTATGGGGTCAAGAATTGGGCCTGAAGCCAGGGATTCAAATACACAAATATCTGGGCTGGGCTATACCGACTACACTTTTTCCTTCGGCCGAGGGTTCTTTTGCACCTGCACCGACCATTGATCGAAGCATCTGGTGACTTGTCGCTGTGTTATAAATACAAGGAAACGTAACATCTTGTCTGTGTCTCTCCCGAATCTTCAGGTGACATGACTTTCTCCCTTAATAGAACTATATATGTCTCTTAATGTTTGCCTGATGAGAATCTGATCGCAGGTTCTTACGTATTTGATTGTTTGTTGCTTTTGATGTCATGTCTTTGTGAAATCCTCACGGGATTACAAATTTTTTTTTATCCCGGTGCTAATTGATATGGTTGCTTGTTGCTAGTAATCTGAAAGTCTTAAGATTGTTTTTCAGTAAAATCGTCTTGTTCTTTGCTTGTTTAGTTAGGATACTGACATGTAAACCCGATAAGATAAAAAACAAGGAATAATATAAAATGAAAAATAAAATACACAAAAATTTACGTGGTTTATCTAATTTGACTACATTCATGGACAAGTATAAAAGAATTTTATTAAGTAACGTGAGAGTTACAATCTCTTTCTACTAATAAAAAAACAATTAAAATCTTTTTATTATTAGGAGAAAACATATCACTTACTCTCTCACAAATACCTCACAATTTTATGAGATTACTTTCCCTTTCTTACTCCTCTTCTTATCTTTTGTGGTGCATTTTAAGGCTTTGATGCATTGTTTATTTATAAGCAAGTATCCTCGTCTTTGTCTTCCAAAAGACAAGAGCACCAATTGGTGCTGCAGGTGACACCGAATTGGTGCCTATATTGTTGACTTAGGCGACACCAATTGATACCCAGCTGACTTCACAGAACCGACTTGGGTCTTTACTGCTTTTACATCCATTTTAAGCTTTTGGGTAAAGAAATTAAATCAATCAATTGCTTGGTTTTCTTGTGTGATTGAGATTCTAGAGTGTTGGTTGCTAATTATTAATATGTTTCACTTATAGTGCAAATAATTAATGGTGTATTTCATTAATTTGCAGATGAAAGGAGATGTAATCTTAATCTTAAGATTTTTCCGAGGAAAAAGACTGTTATTTTACAATGTCTTGTGTTCTTATGTTGGACCAATTTTGGGAATATATAATTATTTCATGCTGCACCTTATAGGACATTAGTAGTGATGATCAAGCCCTTAAAATCTACAAATTTAAGAAATACCATCAATTGTCGGGAGTCATTAACACAAGCATATAAGGACTTGCTCTATGCTTTTAAAGTCATTTCTTGCTTTTGGATTCTGTGGATAAATAAATGGTTTTGGGATTTGATGACTATTTCCTTCATGTTAACTTTCTAGTTTTTACTGCTTTATAGCTTGCTTTAAACTCAAGTTGCTGAATTCATGATTTTCATATGATTATCAAGGGATCATATTCTTTCTAAGAAAAAGGTGAATTCTAAGTTTCTGAAAATGCCAAAGGATAGAAGATTCAAACGATTGTCTTCTGATCAGTCCAGATCGTCTCCTTACCCTTGCAGTTCAAACAACACTGAGCAATGTAAACCCCATTGCTCATTGGGATCAGACGAGAATGTCCAAAAATGGAAGAATGTTACGTGCCCCATCTCACTGGACCATCCACATGATAAAGCTGAAGATCCCAGGAGCTCATTGAGATCGACTGAGGATGCCAAAGAATGGGAAGAAATTTGGTGCCCCATTTGCATGGAACATCCCCACAATGCTGTTCTCTTACGATGTTCTTCTTTTGGTAAAGGCTGCCGGCCATACATGTGCAATACTAGCTATCGCCACTCAAATTGCCTCGACCAATTCCGCAAGTCTTCTGTGTCATCTCCATCCACAGAAATGTTGCAATAAATTCCTTCTGTTTCCAATAGAACAAGGGAAGAATTGCAACTGCTTGGGCAAAGTGGGCATTGTGAGAGTGAGCTGCAGCCTAAGCTTTGTTGCCCTCTATGTCGAGGAGAAATTTACGGATGGACTGTTGTGAAGCCTGCACGAGAATTCATGAATTCCAAGCTACGGAGCTGTTCTTTGGGGACTTGTGATTTTATTGGGAATTATTCAGAACTTAGAAAGCACGCGAGGTCTGACCATCCTTTTATTCAGCCATCTAAGGTGGACCCCCAACGGCAACGTGACTGGACCAACTTTGAGTATGAAAGAGATGTTGAGGACATGTTTGCTATGCTCGCCTCAACAAGAGAGGAACAAGAGGATCTTGGTAGAGATTTTGATGACTTACCTGCTATGATCAGCCCGAATAGCATAGACGAAGATGAGGAGAACGAAGACAGATATTCAGGAGATCCTGACCAGGTTGTGAATTCTTCAAACCCATATGACTATCCTGTTGTAATCATGAACATTCAATTCACGAATCAATTGTCAAGGAGCATGTTACCGTTAGACTATGATATGGAAGCTAGCAATACCAGTAGGCAGACCAGCAATTTCATACCGAACAACAGGAACATGTTGCCAGCGCAGGCTATGAAATGGGGACTAGTAATGACAATAGACGAACCAACAATTTTAGGCGGAACAACAGTTCTAGGAGTAATATTCCAGAGAGGATGCGGCATGGTCGAAACAGCTATAGACAGAATGATAGTTTTAGCAGAAATCATAATGTTAGTGGGAACAACAATTTTAGGAACAATCGCATGGAAAGAATATGGCTTAGGCGCAGACCTTCAGAGAGGATGCCCTGAGCTCTGGACAAGATATCATAGTCCGTTGGAGAGAGAGCTGTGTAGGCTGAATGAATGATAACTTTTAACGTAGCCTCATGGAGCCACAACTGTTGAGACAGCCAGCATGCAGTGAAGAATAAGTACTGGGTGTCGATATATTTCATTGTCTTTCAGATGTCTTTTGTTTTGTAGATAGGACAAATTCTATAGTTGTTTCAATTTATCCTCTCTGTTGTGAAGCATTCAGCATTTGAATGTAGATAATGAAAAAAAGGAATGCCAGCGATCATCACTTTGACAGCCGCTAGCAACACTCAAAACTATCCTTGTTTCAATTTATCCTCTCTGTTTTCAATATTCTTCGTGTTTAGACATAGATAAATATATTTTTTTCTTATCTCAAGGGTATTGCCTATTTGGTTATTTATTTACCATTGTTTTGTGCAATAAATTTAAGCACAACAATAGAAGAGGATATAAACTAAGATATAATAAAATTCTTACATGATTATTATAATTATATTTCATGACTTATATGCTCATTTATTGTTGTTGAGCCATGTTATTATCATCCTCATCGAAGAATTGCAATCCTTCATGCAATTTCAAGACAACTAACAAGCATTTAGTCTTTGAACTTCCCATCCCAAAAATCATATCTCCAAGTTAAGGAAGATAGGACTCCTTTTCTTCCTCCTCTACAAGCCAAATCTCCTTCCTCGACATCATAATACACGTTTAAATGCCAAGATGTTGCTCATACAGTATCCTTAATAAGCTAATTCTCCAGTAACTATAAAGCCATTAATCTTTCCTTCGTAATTTCTAACATCATGTGGATAGCGTACAACTACCATAAGTACTGCGACGCTATTTAATCAATTTCTAACATCATGTAGATAGTGAACACGTCCAGAAAGAATCTTCAAGGGTATTTCGCGTGCATCACCTTCTCCTTCCATTGTAAGAACATAACTAATGATTATGTGATCAACAGTAGGTACCCTTTCATTTCGAGAAATAAAGGGTTATGCTAAAATTTGTTTTTTAATAAGGCTGGTTCAGAATCCCTTGCCTTACCTTGAAGCCAGTCTTGGTTTCAAGATTTAGGGTTCTAGTTACTCCTTTCTAAATTTTCAATTTTTTTGGTTATTTGTGAGGCTTCCCACTTGTTTACCGCTTCCTTTATTTATATTTGGAGTCTCTCTCTCTTTGTTTTTATTTTTCTCAGGTTTTTGCTCCAAAGAAGCAAACTTTACTTGCAGTTTTCTTTTTCTGGGGAAAAATGAGAACCATGTTTATTTTTTAGTGCGCCATTTTTTATGCTGTTCTTCATGAACAGGGTAAATCCCAGAGATGGGGAATTAATTTTTTTTTGCACAAAGTGGCAGCTTAACTAACTGATAATCTTGAAATTCTTAAGTGATGTGTCATATTAGTTGGGCAATCACATTGCAAATTCTCAACACGTACATGAAGATAATGCCAATGGCACATGTCTTGATTCGCTTGGTTTACTTGCAGGTTCCTGCATGTTTTAACCACATTGGACTGAGATTCTCTACCACTGTTCCCAATGATTAATAAGGGTTGGAGTGGGAGTTTTTCCGGAATAAGTTTCATGGAAGTTGTTGAAAAGGTATATATGTCGGCTTAATTCTATCTTATTTATCAAGCTTAGTAGATGCTAGTTTCTTTTTCATATTCCTGTTATCTCTCAATAATCATTATCAGCTTGTTGTGCAGGATGTCAAGGACAACCCTGAATTGGTTTTGTTGCAAATCCTAAGGATTGTTTCTCTACCATTTAGAGCATGCATGAGAGAGGATTTTAGTGGTTTTCCTGAATTGGATCCTTTCACAAAGCCTATGTTACGAAACAAGATTGTTTCTCTACCTGCGTTATGCTCACCTGTCTCAAGAATTAGAACAAGAAGATCATGATTGCAGCACTGAAAGAAATAAAGGGATTACGTGAACGATTGGTCATTTCCTAGCTGAGATTTAGTCAGGTCAAGAAAGCACGGAATTAGTGATTCACAATGTGATGATCTTTGGAATGATAGAAACTCAAGTGTTAGCTCTCTTTGGCCACCGAAGATTCTTCATCTATATCTCTTCCATGTCATAGTACACATGCATGGCTTAACATGGGAGTGCAATACTTTCTTTCAACTTTCCTCAGTTAAAATTGCTTGGCAATATCTAAACATGTGCATGTCTAAATGTCCAAAAGCAGCTTATATCTAAACGTGTGCGTATCTTAACGTAGAAGTGCGATAATGTTTTCAGGTCCAAAAGCAGCCTATGTCTAAACGTCCCATGTTTACCTGCGAATTTTTGGTGATTTATTAGTCATTTTGTTATTAGCTGGATGTGCACGTGCATGTGCTTCGGATGCATTTGTCAATTAATTTGACACTACTCATTAAGAATGGTTACAGAAACTAAGATTCTAGCCTGGAAATAGGTTATTAGTTGGCCATGTCTGATTTGCTTTTTGTTGTGTTGCCTTTCTTCAATGGAGAAATAACACAAAGCAACACAACAAGAACCGTTAACTTGATTGTCTAACAACAGCATATTATACAGCAACCCTCATCAATCATTGCCATGGACCTGCATTCATCTTTCCTGTAACAAAATTGCATTAAAAACAGATCATGACAATTTGTCATGTATATGAATCAAAGTCATGTTACATTTCCCAATAAACAACAGATCAAATCCAACAAACAAGTGCTTACAATCACATGAACCTTGCATCAAAGTATCCAAACATGGCATGTTGGCGTTAGCTATGGGCGTGCCTGCTCCACTCCCTTTTCACAAGAGAATAAGTTATATTACCTTGTCAGATAATAGTGAGGAAATCCCGACCACTAATAGTGGTTCATCATTTGTTGGTGCTTGAGCATAAATACCGGAGCATGTATTCATTAGACGAACAAGTATCCGCCAAATCCTGATGTATTCTAGTAATTGCTTTCTGCAAGGATTTTAAAGTGGGAAGAAGATTTCTGGAATTTTGTTGAATTGAATTTCCATGAGCTTTGCAAAGCTCCTGTCAAAAAAATAATCACAAACAAAGAATTAGATCTGAATACAGGACGACCTCTGATGTCATAGAATTTCATAAGTTGGCAGCAAGCACCTGACACCAACGGAGTATAAATTCCAAGTGCGGACAGCTTTCCAAAAGATCAGAAAATGCTTCAATTAATCTCTGCAGATATCTGTATGGGACTGAGGAGGCAACAGCTGGTATATCCAATGGACTGACAGAAAAAATGCACTTTTTTATTAGTGAATCCTCATTCAGACGAAGGCTGAGAATTAAAGCTCTGTTTGGTTGATCTTCATCTAATGCATCTTCAACTGCCTGCACACCATTGTAGTCATCAAATAAAATCAGCAGATGAAAACACTACTATAAGTCAACGAAGAAAATTTGTTATTTCCAACTAAGCAGATACCAATCATCTGACAGCCTTATATAACATGCTTTGAATTCTCCATGGTAAGTACTTACAAGAGAGAAGAAAACTAAAGATTTACTTGTTTCACAGCAATTTACAAAAAGAACACAAGATACCTCTGGTGTAACATCTATATCTAGATCAGTGGGATCAAAGATAAAGGATTCATCAATTGAATAAACAAGAACCCCCTCTGTTGTTGCCGCTGCAAAGCTTCGCCCAGTGGGTGCAATTCTCAGGCATTTTGTTCTAATAATAGGCCTTCCACGATTGGGCATGGATCCTGGTAAATCATACCCCAACTTTCCTCGAGTTTGTTTATCAACGCCTTCTTCAGTATCAGAGTCATCATCATCAATTAAATCAAGTGGACCTGCATCTGTCATTTTCTTGGAGTTCAAGAAATCCAGCACCCCATCTAGTGAGAGATTGTGAGTTATTTGGAAGCGACGCAGCAGAACCTGCAGTTCATACATAAATCAATCCACTACTTCAAACATTAAGAGAGATCTACATTGGCAGACCAAGGAACCCATCCAAACAAATGTAAAATGGAAGAATAAGCCACTAGGTAATTAAGCTATACCATTCCTTCAAAAGTATATCCAACATCCAAATAGTTATCAATCTAATTTCTACATTCAACTAGCTTATGCATGACAAAAACAAAATGTTTGAGCTTTCCAGTGATTGATAGAAACATGTTGTGATGAAATTCATGAAATAATAAAACTAGATAATTAAACTATTTGAAACATTTACCAAATTAAAATGTGAAATGATAAGCATGAGGTTATACATAAGAATGAAGCAGACCTGATCAGCGACATCATACATACAGATGTACTTGCTACTTCCACCAGCTAATATATAACTCCCATCAGCAGAATAGCACAAGGTTGTGAAACACTTTCCTGCAGTTGAGTTTGCCGCTGATCTACGATCAGTCATGAGACGCCCTCCAGCAATATCCCTGCGGCCCTCGATTGTGTACATTAACAAGCCATCAATTGGGTCCCAGAAATGAATTTGCCCATCTAATGTGCTGCAAGCCAATTGCCTTCCATCTGGACGATAAACCACAGTAAGAACATCGTGTGTGTGAGAGAACGTTTCAACAGCTCCCTTTCCTTCAAAAACATCCCACAAGCGAACAGTTTTGTCCCATGATGATGAAGTTAAGACTGCCTACAGGCAAAATAGGTTCACTTCAGAAGCTACTCATGAATCAATAGGTAATGAAAGCTGACTATAAACCTTACAAATTTGTTCATGTGTTTGCTATTAGTTAATTTACAAGAATCCAAGATTTGTTATATGCCAAATGTAGAAGGGGGATCGAACATCAAAAGAAATTCATGTAAATAAACCACTTTGGACAAAACACAGAAACCAAGAGAAATTAACACAAAATAAGGGATGGATAACCAGAAAGTGCAGATACAGCTATCAAATACAACTCACATTTGTGGGTGAAAATATCAGCCCATGAACAGGGCCTCCATGACCACTAAGGATATCCAATAAACGGCCTGTCTTCATTGACCAAACAAATATCTATTGAAAACAAAAATTAAGCACTCTGTCAGGTAAAACAAAAAAAAAACAGCAGATTGGTCTCAATGCAGCAGCAAAAGAAATTAGTACCTCAAATGAATCTAGAGTTCCAGCACAAATTACTTCCCCACTTTGGTCTGCTGCCAAAGAGACAAACTGCCTTGAAGAAGGGGTGGTAAATGTCCTAAAATTTCTATAACGGTACAAATCCCATGCACGTACTGTTCCATCAAGAGATGCACTTAAAAGACAATGGTTGTTAGCCATAAAATGAAGAGAAGTCACGGCATTAGTGTGCTCCGAGAATGTTACAAAGCAAAAGCCCGATGAAACAGTCCACACCTGTGACAAGCAAATAAACACATTCATATGGCATATAGGTACAAAAATAAAGGAGTCAACAAAAAGACAAGCATATAGCACATTATCAAAAGCTAAACAATCAGAAATGAAAAATAGATCATCAAATTGTGAAAGTACTATGAAATAAGCATGCACAAGATCTCCTAATTATGACTGATGATTCTCAAAATTCAGAACATAGCTAAGTTCACAAGATACATGAAAAATAGTACTAATATACCATCATAGGAACTGTTTAAGACAAACATGGTCAGTATGATCACACACTTACCAAACATTACAAGCATACATTCATCACGTGCTACCTCATCATTTTAAATAAAATTTGTTACCTTTGAAAAGGCCAACACTGCAACAACTGCAACAGCAGATGGGCTATAGGACCAAAGCCATATAAACAAATTGAAATTTTAAAGGACCATGAACAGAATACATAGAACAAATACAGTGTCCAACTAATTGCATTTAACAAAGACGTGTACATGCACACAAACAAATTCACAACCTATGAATATAACATATAGACAATAAACAAAAATCATAACATTTTTGCAAATGCATCAATAACATTTTTCCAACATACTCTCCAGAATATAGATTAGCAATTGCATATCAAACAAATAAGCATAAAATTTTTGCCACCAATCACGCCCACACATGCACATAGCAATGCATTTCTTTCAGACAATCCATATATACACAGTAAGAGCACCTAAATATCCTTGAATAACCTAGCCTATTTCATCATGCAGACATTTCCATAACAAATTCGATCTAAGAACAGCATGCTAAGTAACTACAGCTTCCGAAAAACATAAAACATCTCTGTATGCTCATTTTGTACCTTTACTTTATTATCATCCGCCCCAGTAGCCAGCAATTGTGAATCTGGAGAGTAAGTCAAGCAATTCACATCAAAGTAATGCCCTTGTTGCTTCAACACATAACTCTCTGACCGCCATTCCCACACAAGCAACTGCCCCAGCTTTGCACAACCAAACACCAACCAATTCCCACTCTCATTGAACACTGCAGCAGTAATCTTCTCCCTGGAAATTGACAACAAGTGCATGCAAACAAAATCTGGCATTTGATATAACCCAAAAACACCATTAGAAAACCCCACCACCACCATATCAAGTCCCCTATGGTAAGTACATGCAGTTAACTTCGCCGGTGATTGCATAAACCCATCTTTCCTTAACAGCTCCCATTTCCTCTTATGCAAATACCCCTCTTCTCCCAGATCTTTCCCATCAAAATCCTTCCTTTTTTTTAACATTACCCAAGCTCTCACCATTCACATTCCCTTCCCCATCCCTCTTTGGCGTCCCTGGAGACGCAGGCTCTGAATTTCCCTCATCGTTTTCATCAAAATTACCATCATTATTACCACTATAACCCCAACTAAAAATGTAACAATCACGCGTAATTGTATAAACTTTATTAACCTGATCAGTATTTTTCTTATCATAACCAAAGAAACAACCAACGACATTATCTCTATGGCCTAAAAACAAAAAGGGCTTATTCAAAATCCCATCTTTCAATTTCTCAACGCAAAAGAGGCGTGCCACTAAATCCTTCGAGCCAACAAGCAAATACTTACAGTCTAAGCTCCAATCAATCGCGGTAACTGTATCCTCGCAATCTGCTATGGTCCTAACTAACTCGAAAGCGAAAAATTCCTTCTTGAACCCCGGAGACCGCCAGATTTGAACCAACTTTCCAGCCGCAACAGCAATAAACTTACCATCAGGGCTGAACTTGAGGGCATTGACTGCATTCTTGAAGTTAATGCGGTGGAGGATGACGCGGCGGGGGATGTTGATAAAGTGGCAGCGGTGGTTCTCGTCGACTGTGAGAAGGAAAGTGCCATCGGGGGAGGCGGCGATGCGGCGGATGTTGGATGAGGATTGGAGTGGAAGGGTTATGGTTTGGGATTTGAGGAGGTCGGTGATGGAGACTCGGTTACCGACTGGTGAGATAAGTTGGGTGTTTTGGGTAATCACAACGTTGCCTCCCCTGTAGGGGGCTCCGAGCAGGTTATGAAATCTGTAATTCATCTTCTGTGTTTGTTAAGTGGAGAAGAAAGCCAGCTCAGTTTCCCTTTGCTTTCTTAGGGTTTAGGGTTTAAACTCTGGGCTAGCTAAAGCTAAACAGAGCGCGTAAGCTTTTTTATTTATTTATTTGTTTGTTTTTATTGTTTTGCTTTTGCCAGAGAAGAAAATATAAACAGCGGGCCTCAAGGCCTATAATATTGTGACCCAATCTAAACTATAGTAGCCCATTGAGCCCCAAAACACTTGAGCAAGCTCTTGCTGGTCAAGTGTTTTTCAAGAAGGATTGGGAAAGTCAACGATGGATAAAAGTACAAGTACGTAATAGGATGATATTAACAATAAAGGAGTATTTAAAAAAAAATCTATCCTCTAGGTTTTTTTTCAATTAAATTCTTTTATTTATTTTTTTAATTTTAATCTTCAATATTTTATTAATTCTGAATTGTTATTCATAATTTATTTCGGCTTGATTTCTATAATGTTATTGATGTCTCAAACAAATATCTTGATATTTGGTTGATGCTTAATTTTCAAACGTCTATTTCAATTAATTTTTTTTTTAATTTTATCCTTCAATATTTTATTGATTTTGAATTTTATTTTATAATTTATTTTGATATATTTTACATGAGGTTATTACAATTTCAAATAAACATTCTAATATTTAATTGATGTTCAATTTTATGAGCGTTTATTTGTGTTATTGTACTATTAAAGGAAAAATAGTTTAAAAAAATAAAGTTGTTAAAATCAGTGGAATTCATGATCCAGATTGTGGATTTGACGGGATAAATTGCAAAGCATAGATCAATCCAATTTATTATCATCTCAATATTAAAAAAAAATAGATGTCATCTTGAAATTTTTTCAAAGTCAAACCACGCTTTTTACCTATTGTTTGGGTTACTGTTGAACCCACCGAGTCAACTAACTCACATTGAGAGAACTCTTACGTGGGTTAATTCTAAACCCATACCAGGCAAAGAATATGATCGAGAGGTTACAGGGTTAACCCACTCAGTTGAACTCTTTTTTTCCTTTTTTTTTTTTAAAGTCCATCTTTCAATTTTTTTTCTTTTGATAAATTTTTTTTGGCTTTTTTTTCAATTTCATCTTTCAACATTCAATTAATTTGGAATTTTTTTCATAATTTATTTTGATTTACTTCCTATGAGGTTATTACAGTCTCAAAAAAATATCTTGGTATTTAATTCGTGTTTAATTTTATAAGTATCTATTTTTGTTATCATATCATTAAATAAAAATAGCTTAAAAAAAGTTGTTAAACTTGGTGGAATCCATGATCCAGGTTGTGGATCTGGTGAGTTTAGTCGTGAAGCCCAGGTCGATTCCATATATTGTCATCTCAATATTAAAATAAAAAATACGTCATCTTTGATTTTCTTTTAAAGTCAAACCATGTTTTTTTACTGATTATTTGTATTCTTTTGAACTCATCAAGTCAACTAGGTCATGTCAAAACAACTCCAACACATGTTAATTTTAAACTCGAGCTAGACAAGAAGTCAGATCAAGAGGTTTAAAGGTTGACTCGCTTGATCAGGTTTAATAACAATAACAAAAAGTCTCCTGTGGCTTAAACATTTTTTTCACATTCAAAATTTTTTGATCCTACCACAGCGTAGCTAGTAAACTAGTACTATTTATTTAGTTATTTAACTAGATCATTGACCGTAGCTGCGATTCATATTAATTTTTTTAACTTAAAAAAAGTTCAAGCATTGCTAATGTGTTTTCTAATTAAAAGCAATTAATTATGAACTTAAAATATAATACATATTAGAAACCAACTTTTTTTAAATATTGATATGGTGATTTATTGGATGATGTTTTTTTTCAAATATTAGTTATTTAACTAGATCATTGACTCATAGCTACGATTCATATCAATTTTTTAACTTTAAAAAATTTCAAGCATTGCTAATGAGTTTTCTAATTAAAAAATAATTAATCATGAACTTAAAATATAATACATATTAGAAAACAACTTTTTTAAAAATATTGATATGTGACTTATTGGATGATTGTTTTTTCAAATATTGAGACAACGATGTATTAGATCATCCTCGTTTAACATGTCAAATATATGAACCACTTCATAAGATCATGATAAACTTATATAAAGCAAATAAAAATAAATTATGAATGTCAATTTCTAATGAACCCAATGTTGAAGAACAAACTTGAATTTTTTTTTAAAAAGACAAAAAACAATATGATTCAACATGAGTTAACCTTTCAAACTCAAAACTTGGACCATAAGATCGGGATAATTCCATAGAAAACAAATAAAAAATCAATTAAAAAAAACAAAAAAAAAACAACTTAAGTCAACCCGAGCTAACCTGTTAAACTTACGACTTGAGTCATGAGACTGAGAGAACTTCATATAAAGCAAATAAAAAAAATTATGAAACTCTATTTTCAATAGATCTAATGTTAAAAGTTGAAATTGATGAGAAAAAACCTAAATCCATAAGACTGAGATAACTCCACAAAAAGCAAAATTACAAAAATTACAAAACTAAATAAAAAGAAGAAAAAGAAGATTGAGTTGTTGGATGCTGAAATTGAAAAAAAAATTTAATTAAAAAATGATCCAAAAAGAATAAATCAAGTCAACTTGGGTTAACTTTCCAAACCAAAGAACCTAGATCATGAGATCAGGATAACCTCATAGAAAGCAAACAAAAAAACATTACAAAGACCAATTAAATAAATATTCAATGAAAAAATGACCAAAATATGAAGTGGGTCAACCCCAGAACAACCTGTCAACTTGTGACCTAGGTCATGAAATCGAGATATTATTCCAATAGAAAGAAAATAAAAAAAGATTATGAATCCTAATTTTTAATCAATCCAACATTGAAAGATAAAATAAAAAAATCAATTAGAAAAAACATGACCTAAAAAAATAGTCTCGATTCAATCCAAGTTAACCTGTTAAATTTGTGACCTAAGTCATGAGATTGATATAAATTCATAGAAAGCAAATAAAAAATAATTATGAAGCCCCACTTCCAACAAGTCTAATTTTGAAGGTTGAAATTAAGAGGAAAAAAAAGTTAAATGCATGAAACCAAGATATAACCCAATAAAAAAAAAAAAAAAGCACAATTCCCAAAACAACCTAATATTAAATGATAAAATTAAAAAAAAAACTACATAAAAAAAAAAGATTGGTTTGGTGAATGGTGAAATTGAAAACAAAGTCTAATAAACAAAGCAAAAAAAAAAACATATACACACAACACTATTTTAATAAATCACAACAAAAAAATAGCATAACACCAACGAAATATTCTATCGGTATAAACACACTAATTCCATCAATATAAAAATTACCAATGGATTAACTGATAGTAACAAGTCATCAGAAAGTATCTTGTTACTAATGTCATATTTGTCAGTAATTCCAAGATTATTTTTATTCTGAAGGATATAACGATGACTTACTTTCTTTGATTCTTAAAAAAGGATCGACCAATATTTGTCGCTAAATTCATTAGTGAGTTTTACCAATAGCTTTTTGACAAATACATCCGTCAACAATATATCTATCTCATTGATGGATTCACTAACAGAATCACCAAAGACATATTCTGTTGGTGATTCTGTCGAGGTATATATTGAAACAGTTAACAACTTTCTAGAATTCTCTAAGGAAAATGATGATCATTTATTCATCGGTATGTACCAAAACAATTAATGGCTCTTTGTAATTCCCTGAGGAAAATGACAATCATTTACCAATGTAATTTTTGTTGGTCTTTATACAAATTGTTATTTTAAAAGAAAAAAAATGCTATCCAACAATTTCATAATTGAATTAAACAACATCAAACAACTAATTTAAATTAAAAAAATAAATTTTATATAATGTAAAAATCAATTACAAATGTCTATACAAATTAATTACAAGATTTGGTCGCATGTGGAGGTGAAAGGGAAGGAAAATCTCATGAAGGTTCGTATGAGGGAGGATAATTACTGGAAAAGTATGCCCTCCAACATCTCTTTTTGTTCTTTATACTTTGCCTCCATTTCGACCCTCAGATCACTAACTCGTTGTTCAACCAACTCATTAATAGCTAGTAATGGTTGAATCGGGCTAGGTTGTGTTTCCATATACAACTCCATCAGAGCAGGCTTGCGTTCAAGCTGTGTTAACTGTAAAATAAATCAATACTTAAACATTATCACAAATAACAATTACCATTTAAAGAAAATACTTCAAAATAAAATAGGCTTTTACCAAGTGTTTTGCATGGTTAATGAAAGGAAATGACCCACCAATATGTTTGTTAATGGAACTATAGGTCTCTTTGTTTCTATTCGAGTACTCACTCCATGAGTGCCTCCTAAAAGTGTTCAACATGAAGAACTCTAGATATCTCTCTCAGTTACTCTTTGTGATGTGGGGAGGTCTACAATTCTCTTCCAAACATCAAAGTTATTTGACTCAACTTATCTCATAGCATAGAGAGATATCACTATTATAAATCACGCAATCTGATTAAAAAATTCATTAAACTAAAAACATTTACATAAAAATATCACTATTATATAAAAAAAATACACATCACACATTAAACCTTATCTAGTTGCGCTGTAATTTTCCTAAACTTTCTTTGTCACTTTTGAGTTTGCCTCGTACAACCAATTTTTTTTCTTGAAATCATTTTCATAAAATAATTCAAATTTTAAAAACATCTTTTATCCACTAAAAGTATTGATTATATATTAACTTTGAACTTCCCTCACCAAGCCTTAACAATAGGCTTCAATTCTAGATGATTGTTAAGTTGCCTCCATTAAAAAATAAGCACTTCCATCAACGCTTTCATCATCGATGTTATTGTTCTCGTAACTTCTATATTTGTCAATCTAAAAATGAAATAATTAACTCCAATCTATATAAACTATAGTTGTTAAACCTGGTCTAGAAGTTGACTCGGTCAAAATACTGAGTCTCGGGTCACACGAGTCTTTCTAACATTTGGCGTCGATACTTTGTAGACCAAAAAGAATGAAAGTTAGAAGAAATATCAACATATAAAATCATAATAATATAACTAAGGAATGAAATTATAATTTAAAAAGTTAGATGACGGAAATGAAAAAAAGAAAAAGAAAAAAGACACGGTCTATGAACAGGGTCTCTCCCATTTCTTCCATCATATTTGATAATGATAACGGTAATAATTATCTGATAATGATGTATTTGCTTATGGAATGGGCTTATGGATTGCTATGGAAACCCAGTCCCTAGTAATAAATAAAAAAAGGAAAAAGGAAAACAAAATTATGTTCCCGCTTGCTAGGAAGGTTCAAAAAGAAACGTCAACAAAATCCGCACCTCTGATTATGCTGTTCTTGTTATTGTCATCTTCATATTCCAAACCAAAACATTTTTGTTCGATGATGATGGTGATGTTACAAAACCTTCTTACCACTACTGTTTTAAAACAATAATATCGATTCTCCTGAACCCAATCGCATCATCCCCTTCACGTCCTCATCGCCTGCATCCTCTCCTGTGGCCCTCTAAGTATCTGTCTTTCTTCCACCTTTCCCCAAGAAAACACATTGTTTGTGCTTTCTTTCCTTTTATGAACGACCCTTTTGATTTGTATGGCAATCACTGTTTCTTGTTGTCAAGTTTTTGATCTGGGAATTTGGGGATAAACCAACTTCTCTAAGTTTTTTTTTGTTTAATTTCCTTGCAAGTTCTTAACTTTTTACGAAAATTTGCTACAAGTACTTGAGCCATTGTATTTTTTTTATATTTCAGATGGTTTAATAATGCGGTTTTTGTTATGATTGTTTTCTTGACGCTGAAATGGACTTGTCTCTGTTGCATCTAGGTTCTTTCATTTCCAATGGTTCTGTTCACTTTCCAAATTTACATGAATATTATTCCTGACAGGATTTTATTTTTCAAACGATATAATCTGTCACTTTATTTCTTTGCTTCCTTTTCTTTTATGTTTATTATTGTTTTCTTCTTCATGTCATAGTGTCATTGTTATGATTCTATAGTGAAGATTATACGTACCCGTACCCCCGTATGTTCTCCTCCCATAACTGCTTGGTTAGAGTTTTCTAATTTGGAAACAGTCTGAATTGTGTGATTTCTTCTGTTTAATTTCTCTGTTTTTCTTTTTTTCAATTGTAGGTATTTCGTTTTAATTACCTTAGTAATCACTCTCCCATAAGATCTGTTAGTGTAGATCTGCAGCAACACAATAGTTTCCTATTAAGGTTTGAGATTTATTGATGTTATAATATTTTACCGTTTTCGTTTTGTTTATGATGTCGGTGTTGCAGTGAATTTATCATTTTTTTCAATGAAAAATACACCATTGATTTCTGTTATTGAAGATTTTAATCTGTATGTTGTCAGCGAGATGCCAGGTTCAGATGTTTATAGACAAAGTGATATTCAACCGAAACCTCAGTTGATGCCTTGCTTTCAAAAGGAAGTTCAATCATACAGTTCTTCAGGATGCATTGACGAACATCTGGCTGATCCTTTCAAGGAGGACAATATTATGAACTCTTCAATGAGTAGCCTTACAAGCCACAAAGAAACCACCACTAAAGCTGATGATACTAATGCTGGCAATGGAAAGGCTACAGTGTTGATGTCAGACCAAACTGGAGAGGAACTCCCTTCTGTTTCAATGAATTTTTTTGATGCCACTGCACGAGAGAAAGAAACTGAGAGGTTCGGAGAGTTCCTGCAGTGTTTGTCTGGAAATGTTGATGATCATGTCGAGTCTGATATATTTGGGGGCACATTTTTTGGAGAACAGCACCATGAACTATTTTCACCTCAGGTGAATAAATTGATTTGGGTTCATTATGTGCATATTAATTTAACAAGAATTTCAGTATGAAATTTCAGTTGGTTTCCCGTTGTTGTACCTTCCTCGGAATATTGAGTTGCAGGCTGCAGGTGATCAACATGATAAACTTGGTGCTAGTTTTCAGATATTTCCTGAATTTTTGCAGAGAGATGAGGCGTATAAATATTCTAAAGAGAGTTTAGGATCGCTATCAAAAGAATCTGTTAAGGTAAAAACTGGTTTCCTGTTTCTTATACATCATCGTATAATACAAAACTTGTGTAGTTTATTTCATGTTCGAATTTATAGCCTTTTATAGTGCAGGAGATATTGCTGCTTTTTTCTTCTCGCTTTGTTCAACCTAGTTATATTCTTTTATGTAATGTTGACCTTTTGGATTTAAGTTCTTCATCTGTTTTATCGAAATTTAAAATTATTTGGTGTGAAGTGGAGATCTACGTACGTACTGTCAGCAAGATAATATGATTGCACTGGATACTTTTAATTTCTGTTAGGAAATCCTTTACTATTATAGTATTTGAAGCTGTGCCCTGTGATGCGTTCTTTGATACGGACAATATCATTCACGTGTCTTGTTCAAGTGCGTCAGTGTCATTGCAGGCTTCCGTCCTGCTTAGGGTTTCCCTAGATTTTCTTTAGCAGAAAAAGATTCTGAGTCCTGGTTGAGACTCAACTGAATCTTATTTGACTACAAAGGTGCAACTTATTAAATTTAAATATCAAAGATGGTGTCATATTCTTCTACTTCATAACACTTGGTTCAACGATCGTCCTTTATCCTGGGAAAAAGACAGTAGGACCTCCTAGAAAAGGCGATGCATAATTGGAGCACACACTTTGTTGCAATCAAGAGGGTTTTCAAGCTTAAGCTTCAATGACTCTTGATCAGTTATTATGCACCAATCAAGATTTTGGTGCTTTAGGTATTGTGTGTTAACAGAAAAATGTAACATGAAGAGTTTACTTAGATGCCAAGAAATTAATTTGTGCAAAATTTAATAAAACATGTAATTTAATTTGTACTCCCATTTTTATTTTTATTTTTTTATCCTTGATGAATTGTGAGTTTGAAGAGATTTGTGAAGTTTCTCTTGCATAAACAATAACTTCCCATTTAATATTTTATTTAAGGTATTGCCAAGAGTAATTCATATCCAATTTCTTCAAGAGTTAATTACGGCAGTGCAATGTTATCTTCAATACAGGAGGCTGATCAGCGCCATCGTGGCATACGTAGACATTTGCATTTTGGGGCTGCAATTTCATGCAAACATGCGGGTAATGGGACTCATGAAACAGCCAATTTATGCTTACCAGGCCGTCAGACAGACTTTGAGAGTTTGGTTCCACCTCATGTTGAAACAAGAGGAATCTCTGGCATTTGGCAGGCCAGAAGTTGTTCCCAGACTGCAACATTGTGGTCCTCTTTCTCCCCATCTGCATGTGAATCTGTTAAATCAGCTCAAAATTATGGAAACCGTGCTGTATCAGCTTGTATTCCCTCGGGCGGAGATTTGCATTTAAATAGCGTTGTCAGATCTGAGTCCGTGGGCTCAGAATTTAGTACAAGTAAGAAATTGGGAAGTAATCTACACCAACAAGAGGAGAAGTTAATGTCTGATAGGGACCATTATTTATGCAAGGAAATAGACGGTATCCCAGTCTTATCTTTTCTTGGGGAAATTTATTCTCACTTGGGATATGAACAGCAGGAGAGTCAAGCTGCTGCGGGAGCAGGTTCTTCCAGTTATCAATCTAGTAGTATTATGCAACCTCCATGTGATTCTCTGCATTTGATACCATATGAGCAGCAGGCATCTCTGTGCAAGGGGACAATGCCTTCTTCAGAATATGCTGACATAGTTGAGTTAAAGCAAATGAGCCCTGAGAGGAATAGGTGGAATACCTTAATGTTTTTTATTCAAACATTCCGACTCTCAGTTATACCCTTTCAAGTTGCTTACGTTTTGTATTTGTTGGTGATGTTAACTAGGAAGAAGGCAAAATACACCATCAAGAGTGAGGGTTGTAGACGTTGCAACTGTAAGAAATCAAGATGCTTGAAACTGTAAGTGAACAGTAGCTACGAGTGGAGAAAATTTTAGATTTTGTTTTGTTACTTGCTTTATTTTATTAAAAGAAAAAAGAGCATCGACATGCTTTTGTGGCTCACACTTGTTCGGTAATTACAAATGGTGCATTACAGGAGTGGCAGGTGATATCTTTAATGCCCTTAAAATGAAAAACAATGGAAGTTTTATGAATTTTCTAGTTCTATGAATTGCTTATGCTTTCAGAAGTTGGGGATGACTCCCACCTTTCATAATGGTCCACAGTCCCTTAATTTTCCATGTATAAAAGAAAACGAACTAGTTCATCTAAGCTTGCGAACTACCTCAGGTCTCATTGAAAAATAGAAAATCAATAATCCCTGCTATTTTCCACTGTCTCACCTACACTTTTTGTTATTGGGCAGTTATTGCGAGTGCTTTGCTGCTGGAATTTATTGTCTAGATACTTGTTCATGTGTAAATTGCATTAACAAGCCTGAATATGAGGACACAGTTCTCGATATGCGACAACAAACTGAAGCTCGTAATCCTCTTGCTTTTGCTCCAAAAGTTGTCAATAATGCCACCAACTCTCCAGCAAATATGATGGTAATCTCATTTTTCAAGTTGCTCATCTTGTTTCTTTGCCTCAATTTTTTATTTGAGGTGAAAATGATATACAGGAAGAAGGAAAATGGATGAAAACATCCTCATCCAGGCACAAGAAAGGGTGCAACTGCAAGAAGTCAAAGTGTTCTAAAAAGTATTGTGAATGTTTTCAGGTTTGTATCACATTCCTGGCTGTATTTCTGCAAAAGAGTTTCTAAAAAAGTTCTGTTCTTTCTCATTTCTAGTTTGGATGAAATTGATTTCACATAGCATTTTCGACATTGATGTTATGATTATTTTTGCCTTTGAATTAAAAAGGAAAAAGCAACCAGACTTGTTCAATTAGGATGGCATATTTAAACTGGAAATTACTTGACATATTCAATCTTTAAGCTGTTCTTATTTTGTAAACATTCTCTGTATTCTAAGGGTGGAGTTGGATGCTGTAATGGATGCCGATGTGAAGGATGTTACAATCCTTATGGAAACAAAACAGGTGACACTTTACTCTATTGATTAGCCATTTTCAGTTAGTTTGATCATATGCTGAATCCATATTCAAACATTGGCTTCGGAAAACAAAGAAAAGAACCAATCTCCTACCATCAGAAATGGAACTTGTTGAACTAATAATACTTACATTTTCTTTTCTCACGAGCAATTAGGGTATGCGACTTCAAACTTTAATGGGCTGCAAGAGTACTGTAGCGATATTAGCAAAATTGTAGCCTCGTGTCAATTTCAAGATTGATTTATTAAAACTTTCTTGGTATTCACTTTTAAAATGCACGTTGGTACTGCTTCATTTCTTGTGATAATGGCATATTTTGATACCTCTGAGCTTTTTCAAGCATACAAGTTCGGTGAGAACAATGTTGCAATTATCAAATAGTCAAATGCCTTTCCTCGAATGCTTTCTCGAGATATGTACGGTCATTTTTACATCATCCTTACCTTAATACTTTCAGACTTGTACTCGGAACTGTCTGAAAGTTTAGAGCGGGAACAACTTCTCTCATTGGCAACATCATTAAAGCCTGAAATATCTATCGGTAGTCGTGTGCCTTTGATCCCATGCATTGTACGACCACTGAAGGTTTAGGCATCTTTAAGATTTTTATATTTTGTAGACTCAAATCGATGGCAATTGTGGAGGTTGTTGAAGTTTGCTGTTTCCTGATGTAAATCCTCATTTGGATTTCGGATTTTTTTTGGAATTCGATCTAGGACAAATACTTTGGATTAAACTATGAATATTTCGATCGCCCCTTTTCTAAAGTCACTATCAAATTGATTTCTACATGATGATGAAATTGCAGAAACAAGTTACAGAAGAGCTGAAAGATGGAATAATCCATCTCGGGAGCAGCTGGATACTTTGGAGAGTCATAATGATTGCATCAAAGCTGAGAGACCTAATCAATTCTCATCAACATGGGAAGAACTTGCTGATATAGGCCATCTGACTCCACCATCACATTGTCTCTTAGGTGCAGTGGCCTCTTCAGGTTCTCTCAACATAAGGGACTGTTCAAAACAATTTCTAGGTCAATCGCAACAAGAAAGCAGCGTCCTCTCACCATCTGGCTACCTTAATTGGCACCATTCACCTAGTAGTCTTACTCCAAAATTATATGGATGTGAGGCTCTGCCTGAGCTCAGTTCTGACAGCTTTTTCTGTAACATGATGGAGGATGCTACGCCTGAGACACTCAAGAACACCTGTACCCCCAGTACAGAGGGAGTGAAATCTTGCTCACCTAATCAGAAATGGGTGTCTCCTCCAAAAATTCGTTCACATGAGTTAAGATCAAGCTCGTCACAGGGGTTGAGAAGTGGATGCAAATTCATTCTGCAGGATTTGCCTTCTTTCCCTCCTCTTACTCCATATAGTAAGTCACAGGCTGCAATCCATCAAAATGATGGCGATCATAAAGCTAGCACTGGCTACCAATGACTGGAATATGCTAAGTGTGGTATGTGACAACTTTGTTATTTGGATTTCCATTGCAACATGTCTGCAAAATATGGGTTTTTTCTTACTCAAAGCTGAAGCGAGTTGTGTACTGTCCTCCAGGATATATTCCAAATTAACTGCTCACAAGCTCAACCATTTTGGCCAAGAAATCTTGGAAGCATAATTTTCTCAATAGTGCTAAACTTTAACCCCTTTCTTCACCTTTGTTTGGTTAGATAACATTACAGCTTACCGGTTGCTACTTAAATTTACAACTTCAAGCAATTTTTAAATTCTCGTTGATCACTCTGTGATCATCTGCTTATATTACTCTTTCAGGTACTATTATGGGATTATATTTTTTTTTTTCTGAACGAGTACTCTTGTAGGTTAATAATCTCTTTTTGTGCATGTGCATATACATGAATGCAACACTTTTCTCCTTTCTCCTATTTCTATTTTTGGGATACAGTGAATCCAAGATCAAAGATCTTGTCTTCCTTCTATCCAAGTTGTGGTATGGAAACTTGAATGGATAACTGAAAACTCAAACAGTCATGCTTTCACCAGAGAGATGAAACCATGGTAGGCAAAACTCACTAGACTGAATATTAGATTAACCAATACAAAATGCTGAGCAAGCAGAAGTGATTTGACCCATCACTGCTAAATTATACAATCAAAATGAAAACATGCAAGATTTATTTTTAAGGTCAGGCAAGAAAGCAAAAGGGAATTAGGAAGGTTATATTATCTATACCATATGCTCCATAACCTATTCTATTACTACCTACTTATAAAAATCCAGTCATCCTCTTCCCGTTATTGTTTTCCCTGTTCTTTCTCCTATAAGCTCCAACCCGAAGCCGATTCTGTTCTGCAACTAAGAGCGGGAGCCCTCAAGCCCCAGCCTGGCTGTGAGCCAATTGCGAACCTCATCCATTTCTTTGGGGACCGTGTAATGACCAAGCCTGCAGCCAAATTAAGCCACTCAAAAACTGCTTCAAGTTACATTCACCAGTAAAAGTCAATTCCTGCTTTCAGAAGAAATTTTTTTACCCCTCATAAGATTTGAAAATCAGGTTTCGGAATCCTGCTGTATTCAAGCTGTGAGCAGATTTCTCTCCGTAGTTATAGGGGACTACATCATCACCTGAAAAAGGTATGTTACTGTCGCATTAATTGCATATTCAATTGGAAAGGAAAACATGTATATCCTATAGTGATAGCGATGGAAATAGTTGGTTGATCAAGGTGAAGAGTTAGGTCGATTTCAAGGCATTTTCACCGCTATGATGGGTTGAAGACAAAGCTACTAATTCCCTATATTTTTATAGACATGCTGAGTAATAACATTGTAGATTAGAGCAGATCAGTTGCACAGGGCCGTATAAAATCGTGATAGCGATGAAAAAGGCCTTAAAGGGTAAGTAAGTTCTTATGAAACTCCTGTCACCAGAGCAAAGCCAGCTATTCAATTCAGCTTCATAAACTGTCCAGATTGTTGAAGTGCCGCCACCATTTATATTATGCTAGATTGATATCTTAGTTAAAAAAATGAAGCATTTTAGAGACATCAAAAACTGGAGTGCATACTTGTTCCATGGCAAAGAAAAATGGGCAACGATGCAGCACGCCTCGCAGCCTCGTGTGACCCTTCGACTTTGCTCCTTAAGCTCCTGAATGACAAAAGGCTCTCTTAACTAGAAATATGGGAAGATTTCGCAAACAAGTACTGAGCTCTATAGATGCTCTCCTTAGATAACAGGAGGATCCACCGATCCCTCATCCATGTAATAGCTGGAGGATAAAAGGGTTTATTCGAGAAGGAAAGCTCAGCATGGTCATACCTTGAACCTGGAAGCCAGCCACTTAGTCCAACAACTGCTCTGAGGTTGATAGGATACGCATTACCGTTACCATATTGTCCCAAGGCTGCACAAGTTGCAGAATAAATGGCTGTTGCAGCACCCATACTGAAGCCTCCAATAGCAACTTTCACTGTCACAAAAGGTGTTGCAAGAATGAAGTTGCCAATATTTGAATCAGATAATATGGACAGAGGTTATGCATTACACTGATACTAGATGACTTTAGTATAACATATATGATAACTGCGACTTGGAGAACTGCACTGAGAAGTTCAACCTAGCGGACGACATATCAAAGGTGCATAATTCAGTGTTACAGTTTGGAGTAAATTGGTACAGGCTAGAAAGCATTGCTTTCATATAGTTCAGATGGACTTGAACTTCTACTTTTTGTTAAAATCAGTTGCCCTTGTAAGTAGTGTAATAAGCACACGGTACTTTATAAAATCTTACAACAGGATAAATTTGCATGCAGATTAGGTAGATGTTCACAGAAAATAAAGCCTCGAAAATACCATCAGCTGGCTCAGTAGACAGTAAATTTGCTATATGTGCTGCTGAAGCATCTAAACCCTCCCAGTCATCTGGGCTATCTTCTGAAATTTCTCCAACGTCGGACCCTGTACAAATTTCATAAGTATAATAGGTGAATGGATTCCGTCATGAAATATTTGAAGATGGAAGTGAAGTGCGTGATGGTGATTAAACTAAAAAGAAAAAACAAGGCGATCATTCTTACATGCAGTGCAAGGAAATCCACCCAGCAGTGCCACAGGACGAGTAGGAGCAGTTGGGCAAATCCATTTAATCTGCATCATGAGTTTCACTCCAAGCATAAGATATACTTATGGAGGAGTAAGACTAACAGTTCATCCACAAGGTGATAAATAAAGCGCACACAAAAAGAAATAGAAATTTATTCAGAGTGCACAAGATTAGGAAGCAAAAAAAAAAAAAAAAAAAAATGAATTCCTTACATTTGGAAGAGGGAGATTTTCCAGTAGCTGGGACCAGCTGCAACCAAACAGAGAATAAAATGAGAAACATGTTTGGTTTTAAGATATAAATTATTAATAAACATCTGCAGTATATTTTCTAAGTATGATCACAGCATTTGAGAAAAAGCAGCAGTGGAAGACATAAATGCACGAATATCTTTATCTTCGAAGTTTTCAACAGTGAAAGAACAAAGCAAATTCAACATGGGGCATGGATTTGTGTTCATTGGCCATCCCATAGGATTCAGAGATCAAAGATGATCTCTAGAAACAATCTATTGCTTAAGTGCATATGAATATCCTTCAAGAAATGTCTGCTTATCATTGTTGGGTTGCATGCCAGAATTAAGCGAAGTGGTGGTCACCTATTCATGAATATGGCATCTACAAGTTATCCAATTAAAGGCTACCCAAATTAAGCACAGTATCAAACAAGACAAAAACAGGAAAGGACGAATAATTTGATCAACATTATTTCACGGCGCTGCTGCTCTCCCCATGGAATTTATTCTAATGAGAATCTCAGTGAAGGGAGATTAACATTGAAAATATGTGACATCGTACGGAACCCTCCAATAAAGAACATGCCTCTGTGTTAACGTTTGTGAACTCCTTTATCTTATCCTTGTCCTTGATCAAACCAAAAGGTCCACCATATTCCAACACAGAATTTGTATGTAATACAAAAGGAGGAAAAGATAAAAAAGCATAAATCATTGTCGGCAAGTTATGGAATAACCAAGGCATGTTTACAATTAATCATTGAGTTCCCACTACCCCAGTTGGACTGTTTATCACATGAACTGCACAGAAAAACAGTGATCAATAGCTTGCTGATTAGTGATATGCTACCGACATGATGATGTTTGAGTCTGAAAACACTTAATTCCATGATGGACTTGAATATAAAGAATATGTTGTCTGCAACTTTTTACAAATCTAAGGAAAAAGTTTCTTCTATGCTTCTTTGGGGGAGGAGAGTTTCGGAATCTGAAACTTGGTTTTGAATGGGTAGAGAGCACTATGTCAATGCCATGAAAGAAAAAAAAAAAAAAAAGAAGGGAAAAATAACAGCTACAATTAATACCTTGAACCATTATCACCAAGACCATGTAACCAAACCATAGTGGCCTGGTGTTTTCCTTTGGGCCTCACCACATAAGTCCTCCCAAATTCAAAGTTCCTTCTAGCAGGTCTACTACCTGAATATTGAAGCGATGAAGTCACTTCTCCGTTCTCATATACCATGAGGTTGAAAGAACAGAATAAAAAGGAAAACATAAATCTTGCACATGAAACCAAGAAGATCAACATTCATTTAACATTGCATTGATGGAACAAAACTATATTCAAATTGAAATGAAAACAGGCAATCAAGATATGGAAGGAAACAAACCAGAACCCATAGAAAAGTGTTGTTGGTAGCTCATTTTTGAGGATGGGACCAAACACCTTAGTGCACCTCCTATATGTTAATAAATGACAAGAAGAGGAGCTACTGCAATGAAGAAAACCTAGAAAGACAATGTGTATTTATAGTGTGGAAAAGGAATAAGACAAGTGAATATGCATATCTTTCACTAGTAAGATTTTTATGTGTAGTGTGTACACTAGCTACAAATTAGAAACTGAAAAGGGGAGAGGCAAGGCATCCAGGAAAAGGAGAGGGCGAAAAAGACAAGGAAAGAGAAAAAAAAAAAGAAAAAAAAAGGAAGAAATCTTTTTAAGAGCAGAGAGAATCAAAGCAGAGAGGAGCACATTCATCCATTTCTGAGCCGCCCAGCTAGGAGAGAGGGAAGGCTCTGCGATTTTGCAACATAGAGAGGAATCTAATGCTTGGGGGGAGTGGCTAAAAAGAAATCCAAACAATTAACAACAACAAGAAGAAGAGCAACAATCAACAACAGCTTTCAAGAATATTACTGAAAACAAGAAAGAATAAACCCAAGTCAGCTTCACGAAATATATTTTCTCAATCATTTGTTTATGCATTTCTGATGATCGACAGATTCCCATTAACCACAAACTTAAAGAGAAGTTTCAAGTGTCCGATTTATCGATGACAGACAAACAAAGTGTGATATTCATGGAACTAGTATTGCCCAGCAACAGAAGGAAATAATGATGAGAAGTTGGATTTTCTTTATATTTACACGAATGTACTATATACAGGTGCACAGAACATAATGATATGTCTGCCTGAATATGTGTGTGAATTTTCATATTAACAACCTGCATTTTTCAAAAGAAAGAGACACATGAAAAAGCATGTCGACTTTTATCTCTCCTTCCAATCCTCTTTCTTGCTTTTCTGTTTCCCACCATGATAGTTTTTGGTAGTTCAAGTCCCACCAACAAAATTTTTGTTTGTTTATGCTAATGTTATGGGGGAAAACATGAGCACAGTTCTTTTCTTTCTTTCTTTCTTTCTCTGTTAGAGCCTGTCTTGTAAGCTATTTCCCGAGATTTCTTCAAAAAAAAATCTCAAGTGCTAATTTGTAAGCGTTCATGTGTGTGTATGTGCTAGCGCGCATGCGGTTGATGCTCTGATGGTCAAACATAATGCACCTTCCCTTTTGCAGAATGCACTATGGATTCATGGTAATGGTAAGGTTTTCAGGAGGGATTTTTGTGTGTTTTGCTAGGAAGAACTTTCTTTAACTCACTGTGAACTTTTTCCTAGTGCTGAAGTACTTTAGATTGTTATTATAAATGTCCATCCCGAGGCATACTTTTACAAAATCGCAAAGCATTCGAGGACCTACTCCAATTTCATCTCATTCCATTCTGGTTGAAAGTTCTATACACTCACACAATTCCTTTGTTAAATGATAAGATCAGGAATCTCTAAAATGGGTGTCACTTCAATCAACACCACTAGACATCACAAAGAGTTCTTCAGCTCCTTTTTTACTCCCCTAAATAAAATTCCCTTTGCACCTACCACATGTTCCATCACAAATTGAGATCCAAATGCCAGGATTGGAATATGATTTTGTCTATGTGATTGGCTACTAAGTTTGTAAGCCAGGGCCAGCTGTAGCATATATCCTAGCTAGCCTCAGCTAGATAAGTAGTCTTGACGTGCAGACCCACCATCAAGTGTTTCACACTTTGAGTAGATCACAGAGTGAAATGCCAAAGGGTCTTACCCTTTCATCATAAGATGTCACTTCGTAGGTCACCTAGAAGACGCAGCAGCCTTAACACAGGACGCAATGGTGGAAGAATTTTTCTGCTTTCTATACAGATGACATCCATTTACAGTTGTTCCCAACCCATGTTTCTTTTCTCCTTCTTAAAACCAGGAATTCTTAGCTATGAAATTCAAACTTGAGGCAACACACACAGAGTCGCACTCGCTTTATAGCTTTAGCTATGGTGATATATAATTAGTCCCAAGGAGTATTCTTTTTTAGGGTTCCATGAACATTTCAAAAGCACTTGCTCTTATTCAACTAGTTGACTAAACTCATCCTCCAAAGAATCAGGCCGACATGGCATGCCGTAATTCGTTATTGCAGTAAATGCCGCACCCATCAAAAGCTCTTAAGCTCAATGTCAACGCTCGAATAGGGCAATTTCCCTCGTTTGTGGAGGAAAAAGAAAATAAATTAGGGCAACTTTCTTGCTTGTCAACACCTAAATTCCATGCCCCAAGTTCAGTAGGGAAAGAATCAGTCTCAATTACGTAAATGGTTATTTTAATTTGTGGGTTTGCATATTAAACCGCAGACGATATATGTGCTGTTGTCAGGAGATTAGAATAGATGAATAAAGCACTCAGGTTAGCAAATTTTCATAAGGGTTAGAATATTCTGATAAATTACATGAAGGAGAAGACAGGATTCTCAGGGATATAAAACTAAGGCAACCTATTTTATATAGAAAGAAGGCTTTAGTTGTTATTCCTAAGCTGGCTTCCAAATGTATTAAAGCTAGCTCTACAAATAGGAGACAACAAGGTTCCAATCTTCAACAATGTGAATAAAGTGCAAAGGCATAATATTTTCTAGGTAAAGAAGCTGGTGATCACTTACTGACGAGACATTTGTGAACCATACCATTTTAGCTTAGGTTTCCCTATGATCTACATGTTAATTGTAGATCGATAAACTAATTAGTGAATGCAAATTAAAGTAGCAAATGTAGCGACAAAAATTTTGATGAGACATGGATTAGATAGGTTACAAAATATATTGAGGGCGTTTGTTGAAATGAAAAAAAAAGAGAGTATATTATACAAATATTAAAAGATTTGAGGTGTAAACTTTGTTTATTCAAGAAATGAACTGCCTCAGAACTTTCTCTCTTTTTTCATTCACATCATTTTTTTCATTAAGTTCTTTTACTTTAATTATAGTTTAGTTTTGTAAAATTGACGGCGCGGTGAATTATAAAATAGTGTTTGAAATCATAAAAAAAAAAAAAAACCATGCAAGATTGAAGAAATTTAAAATAATAATAATAATAATAATAATAATAATAATAATAATAATAATAATGCAACATAGAAGAAAAACACGGTTCATTGTAAGTTGCAATAGTTACCCATAATGTTTTTTTTTAATTTTTTTGTCACTTGAATTTTTTTATTCTTAATTTAATCCTTTCATATTAAGTAGACTTGAGATTGAGTTTAATGTTTTGTTTGATTAGCTTTATATGGGGCTCTCGTAATGTTAAAAATAAGTTTCAATGTTGAGTTAAAGCTTGGTTTGGCAAAATAAAATTTAATTTTATTAATTCATACCGATTAAAACTTTAGGGCCTAATTTCAAATTGAAACAAATATTCAATCTCTTTTTTTTCTAATAAATGACATCTTTATCTAAGTTTACCGACTCAATTTTTTGTTGAAATCAATAAATTTATTATTAGTTATTAGCACATATAATTTTCTATTTATTTTATTAAACGCACGTATAAACTTTTCAATTTGCAGTTAAATTTTTTTTAATGGTGTGAGCTTATACTTAGAAACCTAAAAAGGATGAGCCTATACTTAGAAAATTTATAAGTGGCTGGAGAAATCCAAAGAGAGTGAGCTTATACTTAGAAAATTTCTAAATAGCTAGGGGACCCCATAAAGGGTGGAGCTCGTACTTAGAAAATTTTCTATGTTAATGAGGACTCATGGAGGGTAAAGCATATACTTAGAAAATTTTTAAGTGGCTTAGGGAAACCTATTGAGGGTAAGGTTATACTTATAAAATATTCTAAGATGCTGAGAGGAACCCGAGAAGGGTGAGTCTATATTTAGAAAATTTCTAAGAGACTGAAATGAACTCATGAAGGGTGAAGCTTGTATTTAGAAATTTTCTAAGTGGCCGAGGGAAACTCATTGAGGGTGAGCCTATACTTAGAAATTTTTTAAGAGGCTAAGGGGAATTCGAAGAGGGTGAGCCTACTTAGAAAATTTCTATAAGGCCAAGAGGAACCCCAAGAAGAGTGAGCCTATACTTAAAAAAAATTAAGAGGTTGGGGGAAACCCGAGAAAGGTGAGTCTATACTTATAAAATTTATAAGTGGCTAAGGGAACCAAGAAGGGTGAGCCTATGCTTAGAAAAAATTATAAAAGGTTGAGGGGAATCCATGAAGGGTGGAGCCCGTACTTAAAAACTTTTTAAGTGGCTGAAGGGAACCTAAGGAGGGTGAGCTTATACTGAGAAAATTTTCTAAGAGACTGACAGGAACCCATGGAGGGTGTAGCCTATACTTGAAAATTTCTAAGCAACTAGGAAGAACCCATGAAGGTGAGCCTATACTTATAAAATTTCTAAGTGGCTGAGGGGAAACCGAGAAGGGTGAGCATGTACTTTAAAATTTTAAGTGGCTAAGGAGAACTCAAGAAAGGTGAACTTATACTTAGAAAATTTTCTAAGAGGCAGATGGGAACCCGTGAAGGGTGGAGCCTATACTTAAAAAATTTCTAAATGGTTGGAGAAATCTAAAAAGGGTGAGCCTATACTTAGAAACTTTCTAAGTGGTTGGAGGAAACTCATAGAGGGTGAGTCTATACTTAGAAAATTTCTAAGAGGTTAGAGGGAACCCATTGAGGGTGATGCTATTGCACTACGGAGACCAAGTTCATCCCTTAAATAGTGGTGCTATTAAACTAAGGAGACAAAGTTCATCCATTGAAAAATATTGTTATTTCACTAGGAAGACCAAGTTCATCCATTGAAGAGTGGTGTTATTGTATAAGGAGATCTTATACTTATCTCTTGGAGAGTGGTACTATTGCATTAGAGAGAATACATACTCATCCCTTAGAGAGTGGTTTTATTGCTCATGGAGACCTCATACTCATCCCTTAAATAGTAGTGTTATTACACTAGAGAGACCATGTACTCATCCCTTGGAGAGTGGTGAGTGAAATGAGGAAAGCTTATGGCCTAGCAAGAGAAGGGGAGGATATATACTTACAGCAGGTAATGTTACCTTTTATGTATCATCAGGGCCCTCAAATCCCGGTGACATCTTTTGGTGTGTATAAACTGTTATAAAAATTGTTTGTGGGCATAACCTTAGGGTATAGCCATGAAGCGTAGCCACGTGCGTAGTCGTAGACGTAGTCATGGGTATCATTGCAGGTGTAGCTATATATAGCCACGTGGGGTGTAGCCTAGGCATAATTGTTAGCATGTCATTGGAGTAGCTATAGACATAGCCACTAGCATAGCTACCGTTGCGTTGGGGTTTCATCAGTTATGGAAAGAGCTTTTGAGAAACAAGAATGAACTGACTTTTTGTTCAGTTCCCACAGACAAGTGTCAATGATGATATACCAAAAAATCCAAGTAGCTTAAGAGTAAAGCTTATATGTTTGATAATTGATTAATCTCTTGGTTCTAGCAATCTGATCCATTCTCCTAGCCAAAGTGATTGGTAGCTAATGCCTGGTGTCTAGAAAGTCAAAGTGGCTAGTACCTACAAAAAGTTTTTTTACTCTAAAATGCTTAGATATCTTTCTAGAAAGAAAATATGCAATGATATTTTAGAGAGATAGACTCTGAAAATATATATGCTAAAAATGTTAAGAATGAAGAGATTATGAACCTGGAGCTTGAAGGATTCATGAGGTATTTATAACTCATGAGCCATGTCTTTTCGTGGAGAGAAGAGGTTGGAGTGTCATTTTTCCTTGATAGCATTAATGAGGAATAAATATGTCTTACACAAATATTAATGCAATAGAAATATGGTAAGTCCTTGAAGATTTTTTATACACCTAGGGATATATGGAGATTAAGATTCAAAATGTAGTTGAGCTCGTGAGGGCTGAGCTCTTCTTCTATGCTGAGCTCATAGTGTCGGGCTCTTTCTTTAGGTTGAGCCTATAAGAAGTGGGCTCTTCACCTAGGCTAAGTTCATGGGTTGTCGGGCCCAAACATGTTGCTTAAGATCAATTCAGAGTTTTTTAGTTCTTCAGAGTTTTTTAGACCTAATAAATTTAGTTATATTGCTCCAGCTAGAAGATAAAAGCTGAGAATTATAAAGCATGTGCTTATATTGTTATGTAAAATTATCCCTTTGAATTAATTTAAATATATCATGGAACATTTTCTTTCGTCATAAGTACTGATCAGCGGATTTGTAATGAAAGAAACTTTATAAATTTCAAAACAAGAGAGAGTCATTTAAAAAAAATATTTTTAATATTAATATATTAAAATGATTCAAAAATATTAAAAATATATTTTCGAACTGGATTTTAGTTAGGTTGCTTTATTTGTCCGTACATGTTATTTGAATCTCCTGTTCAAGAAAAAACTTTAGGAATACACATTGTGAAGAATAAATACATCATGATCATTCTTTATTTTTTCAATGATGATTTTCATTCTTCATTACAATATTAATATTAAATCTCTTCGAAACCACCTTAAAAACTCATCTCTATATTTGTATTCAAGAAGGATTTACAAGATTAAATATTTTCTCCAACAATTTTAATCAAGGACTCACTTTTACCTTGACATGGTAGATTTAATAAATAAATAAATTCTTTCGAAATTGATTCTAAAATTCGAATTGAAAACATGAGTGAGAAAAGAAATCTCTTGCTATCATTTGGGATTATCTAGTCGTTTAATTGATAAAACTTATTTAGCATTATCCAAAGAAATCAAACACCAAATCACCCACAGACTAACCCGAATCTCTTTATCATACTTTCAAAAAAGAAACGTCAACCTTTTATCCAAATAGGAATAAATTCATTGTAGGCTACTCGAACACATTCATCACGGTTGTTTCTAAAAAGTTTGATTTTTTCTTTTAAAATTAATTTATTTTTATTTATTTTGATGTGTTAATATTAAAAAAAATAAAAAAAATTATTTTAATAATTTTTTATTAATAAACTAATGGGTTTCCATTTTCCGGTTTTCCTTGCATACAATACATTGATGCAACGATGACGTGGTCTCACGCACCGCTTTCTCTAGTGACAGACTCGCATAAATGATAAAACAGCAAGAAAGACTACAGAGGTGAGATTTGAAGGTCATGGCCCCCTCTTAAATATCAGAATCCAAGTTTTGATTGATAAAATTCATTGGCTATTCGTGATACATCATTCCGAATTTTGCAATGGCACACGCCAATAATAACATTGAATACTGTACTGGTGATGGAGCAAGAAGGGCACCATGTCACAGAACTCCAAAGATTCTATGGCTCCCTTGAAACTACATCATGAAGTTCCATGAAAAACTGGAAAGAATGTACGCCATTGATTATTTTGCAATGCATTAAAAGGGCCTAACAAAATCCCGAGATCCAGTAATTGACCTGTCTGTGTGTCTACATAACCACAAATGAGATTCCATTCCAATTGTTGCCAAAGCAACTGCCACAACAATAAAGGACCAGTCAAAAACAAACAAGACATTATGAAGCTTTTGAACTTCGAAGCTGCATTGTATACTGGGAATTGTCTCATCATCTTCTCAAATTTTATTCCAACAGCAAAATTGAAAGCTGCAATTAGTGATGATGATCATCGTCGTCACCGTGTCCATCAGGCGGTCCTCCAGGGCCCACAACTTCCAGCTGTCAAACACCAACAACATGATCAGGAAATTTCAGCACTACTCAAAGCAACTTGTTATAGAAGTGCAACCAAAGACAATTCAGTGAAAAAAAGACACTTGGTCTATTTGTATGGAATTCCATGTATCTGGACCGAAAGATAATTATTTGGTTACGCATTCTGTTACTTGAGTTACCCTAAGTCATGAATGGTATGATAGACAGCACATTGTGATCCAAAAATCAAATCCAAACAAAGTCCATAGACATCACTTTGTAATTGAACACTCAACACTGAATAAAAACTGCAAAGCCTTCGATGCTCAACCACAGGTGCATGTTCACATGCATACAAAACTAGATCTAAGGACCAGATTTATACATACATATTGACATTCAAGTTAAGCTTGGTACACTTCAGAGAAGGCCCTACTAATTGCCAAGTAATTTTAATTCAACTCTTCTACTTACCACAAAGTTCTGTGTGCACACCGGGCATTCATGAGGCTTGCCTTTCTCCAGCCAAAACCACACAACATCATGCTCATCCTCTGCAACTCAAAAACGAGAAAATTATGTGAACTTCATTTGTTCAATGTACTGCAATAAATTACCTTTGCTTTCAGTGAAGATGCACTAATCAGCCCAAACAAAAATGGAGATATAAGAGTGATAGAAGCCAACCTCCTTCACCTCCAGGGCATCCAACTATTCTCTTGTCATAGTAGGACTTGATAACAGCAGGCTTTTCCTACAAGGGAAATATATAAAGTCAAGATCATCACAGTTCTGAGCCATGAAAACAGAGGGTATAATACAGACACAAAGAGATAACAACTTGTCAGCAATGAATGGTTGACAATTCAAAAGGGCCCATATTATAGGCAGTGATCCATACATAAAATCTACATTAAAAAAGGACCTGCAAGCATTTACAATGGTAGAAAATCCGAAGGGCACCTATTTGAGGTTTGCTATTATTGAACTACCAGCAGATTCAAATGGCAGTTTAGCAGAGTTGTGCTTGCAAATAAAATCATAACAGCAAAAGACACATCCATCTGAAAGAATCTAATATAAATAAACATAATGTATACAAACAGACCTCATATGTAAAATTAGTGAAGAAAAATGTGATGCCACTTGTCTACAAATATATATGTGTGTGCGCACGCGCGCGCAGTGCAGGTTGGACCAAAATATGGCCCTAATGAGAACTGAACCAACCCAGGCTAACATGAGCCATTAGATTCTGCTTGTTAACCTTCCAAGAATGGGAATGAATGTGAATAAAGGTTCTTAAATTAAACCCACTCATTCAGTGATTAACTCTGAGTAAAACTAAAAAAAAATGGAATCAGAAAAGTCCTTCTAGATATATAACCATGGGATGGGGATTTCAGATACAAGGAATAGGAATGATCTTGAAACTTTTACCATAGCTACCCTGATCAGCACCTCCACTATCAATGCCATCATCTCTACCACCAAACCACCTACTGCCCCAAAACAACACCCCTGCCACCTTCACTGCTGCCAGCACAGCCACCACCACCAATAACAATTAATTAACTATTGTCGTAGAATCTTTTTCTCATCTCAGGTCTGTATAACAAAGTAACCGTCTTTCGTTCCCATTGGATTCATTGGTTTTTCTCGTTCTCATTCTGATTTTTTTCTTTTTCATTATTGATTACTAACCATGTTTTTAAGTACATGATGAATTCTGTTTAAATAATACTGTACAATTTAAAAAACTACTTTTAGAGCAATACAAAGGTCAAGCGACTCAGCCCTTGGCACAATCCCAGAGACCTCAACACAGGAGCCATGTTAATGATCAAGTTTAGACAGGGATCCATTTAATCTTTACTTTAACCAAAATCACAGTCAAAACCACTCATTGTGTCGACCAATTTTCACAAGAAACCTTACACAATCACAATGACATTCAACCATGTAATGAAACACAACAGCGAGAAAACAAAAACCAAGCAAACCAAAGTTTACTTCTTCCTCATGCCAAGTTTGCATCCTAATCAAGAAAATGCTGTCACCATCATGACTGTGTTTTCATTTTTTTCAAAACAACATATGGTAAGGCATGAACCATTTTTGTCACACAAACACAAAGCATTACAACCAATGAGATCACAGCTCATAGCACAAATGAACAGCGGTCAATAATAAATTATAAAAGCACACATAGAGAATGACCTGATCTATTAAAAACACAATACTAAACCAGAATCAACATTGTTGAAGTTGCAAAGTGCAAAAGCACTAACCTTTGTGCCAAAAGGGCCATCGGGATAGTCTATATCAAGAAGTTTCTTTCCCTGAATAGAAAAAACAATTGAAATCAGAATGATCTCTTACTCACTATATAATTAAACCCAAGAGATAAAGTAGACCTTGGTTGATGACTACTGGAATTAAAAAAATGCAATGCATTATCATCATAAATTATCAGGTCCAAACAAAACAAAGTTTGAACAAGTGCATGTGACACTGCACTCAGTTCCATTTACCTTCCCATTTCATGCAAATCAAAATGACAAACCAAAAATTAGAGAACACAAAAGTTCATTTCTCCTGTTTTATGAACATGATTGAAAACACAATTCCCTTTTCCTTTCCTCATTTTCCAGGAGTGGGGGGGGGGGGGGGGATCACCTCAAGCTCGGCTTCTAGCTCCTCCCGCTCATGTCCAGTGGCAATAGGCATTACATCCTCAACTCTCTTCTTCACGGCACCATCCACTACAAAACAAAGCAGTTCATAATTTATTATTTGATTTCAATTTCCGCGCATTCGCACACCATAAATGACGCAGATAATATAAATTATTCAGCGTTAAACAGCAGAATCATTTATCGGAAATCTATTTCAACTCAATCCAATAGCGGGCATAGATATTAAATTAAATTTAAAATAATTCAAAGATTTAAAATCATCTCCCTAGCATATACCTAAATAAAATAAAAAATCAAATACTACCCTCAAAAACCACAATCACAAGGGAATAGTGTTGTTGTAATTGTGTGTAGGTGAAGATCTGAGAGGTGATTATAACAGACTAGGCTACAGTCGAGAGAGAGAGAGAGAGTTAGATGACCTGAATCGGCGCTAAAATAGCGATTGAAGAGAGAAGTGGAGGGAGATGGATTGATGATTGATCGATTGAAGAGAAGGGATTGAGTGGATCGGGCGGAGGTGGTGGTGGTGACTAGGGTTCTGAGGTGTGAAGAGGCCAGTCTTCTCCACATTGTTTCTTGTGAATGTGTTCTCGTTTTGATGTGAGGTCACGCCCTGTTCGTAATACCACGTCTTCTCTTTCTGCTGCTGCTATTTATTTATTTTATTTTTTTATCAGTAAGAAAGAAAGAAAGAAAATGGAGGAACGGAATGAAATGAAATGGGGGTGGCGATGGGGTTCCCGTATGGGAACCGAGGCAGGCGTGTGTGAGCACTGTGGATTCCCTTTGCACGTGACACACTTTCCCCACGTGCGTAACTTGGTTTTTCCCTTCCTTCTTTTTTTTCTCCCACTTTTTTTTAAAAAAAATTATATATAAAAAAAAAAAAAGCTAAAACGGGTAGCGTAAACCCACAGTTCCTCAAACGTTTTATCCGAACGGCGCAGGGTCTCTTCAACTTGGCATAGCCTTGGGATTTGTTTAGTCATCATGTGAGATGTTGCTCCGCTGGCTTGGATCGGAATTTGGTTTGGCTTCATTTGGGTTTGGATTGTCGAGTGTTGCAGGCTTGGCGTAATATTTGTTCTGCTTCGCGCGCCTGGTTGAGTGGCTGGAGCATTTGCTTTCATTTTGTGGCAAGAGGGTGTCGCTTGGCTACGTTGGCTTGGGATGTGACTGTGGAATTTCAACGGGGTGGCTTGCTTTAGTCTTTGACCATGCAATATGGCTGGGTTTTCATAGCTAGGGTTGTCAAATGGCTTGCATGAAGAAAATTCTTCAAAGTTGAAGGTAACAAACAAACAATACTGCTGGCAAACCTAATAACTTAAAGGTCCAGAGAAGAAATATCCGACCCACAATTCTCACAACTATCAAGTCCGATGAAGGATACCTTGGAATGGAGTTTTCCCACCCACCAGCCTGCCCTGCATGAGAGAAAAACTATCTCTCCAGTCAACAGAAAAACAAATGCAGGGACGGGTCTGTCTATGCCTAGAATTAAAATAAAATCTAAAAAGATCATAAATTTATTTAATAGTAAAATTATTTTACTTCCATAATTTAAACCATATAACTTGTTTTTATGAGCAAAATTGTTTTTTTCATGATATTCTTTATCATTACTAAATTTCATTAAATGAAAGAGTAATAATCTTTTATTTGCAATAAATAATATTTAAAATATTCTTAAATGTTAAATTTGCTTAACTGTTTAAACAGGGGTATTTTTATTTTTCTATCTTTCTTAGTACAATGTAATTACTAAGGTGCTCTTAGAGGCAATAAATTTCATAACTTAGATCAAAGGGCTTTTTTATTTTTTATTATGGCTTTTATCATATGCGATTAGAGCATTTAGGTCTTTTGATAAATTAAATAAAAGAAAAGGAGAATAGTTGTTGGCTCGTGCAACGCATGCATCTTTTGGGCAACACCTCCCAACATCCAAAACGGGTAGTTGTTGGCTTTGATGTCGGTTCACATGGAGGCATATCCATGGGAGCAATGTGTGTAAGGCATATTCATGATTTGGATCACAAGTTTGTTATCTTAGCATAGATTAGGCTAGGGATTTTTTTTATTTTTTCAATTTCTTTTCATCTTCATCCTTGGCATTAAGGTTTAACTTAAGTCACAAATTTTTTTTGTTTTAAAATATGTTGGCAGTACTTTAACATTGTTTTTCTATATTACTAAAGAAATCAACTCAACCAGCAGTGAAACGCAAGCCACCTATCTATTGTTTAACTATCATGCCATGCCATAAACTTCATTAGATTAGAAGATGTTCCTCATTCTCTTCAATTATGTATGTCACAGCCTTCCAAATTAATTAGGTTATCAAAATTACTTCTAGGCAACTTTGATGTCAGCTTTAAGTGATTTGTTTGTTAGGTTGCTCGAAACATATATACACGGTGAAAACGGTAAATTTAAAATTTCTCGAGAGTCTCAAAAATCCTGTTAGATAATTTTAGAGTTATTTAGAATTTATACAAAAATTACCTCAAGATCAGATGTTATTTTCTGTTTTAAATAATTGCTATAATTATTAGAACAACACATAAAAGGTAATGAATGTAATAATGGCTAAAATTATTAGAACAACACATAAAAGGTAATGAATGTTTTGGTGTATTAAAAAAATCAACTCAAGAGCTCCATTAACATGATTATAATGTTGTTTTCTGCAAACTTGTTGGCTTTTACATGTTAAAAAGTGTTCATTATAAAAATCCAATCACTCCCCTATGACCTTCTATGCGGTCTCCAATAAGGCTATGAAAAGAAAACAAAATGATTATGTTCTTTGCATCCTCCGAATATCATGACCATTTGAACAAGTTAACTTAATAGATGGCAGATTGAAGCTCACGAAGGAGAGGTAGAAGGAGCTTTGAGGTTTGGTCATGAATTTTGCCCTTAAAAGGTAAGTTCGATTTTTGACTGAACTAGTTCTACCTTGATTCCAAATCCATATAGGGAAGAAGTACATTAGTAAGGTAGTGTTTGGAAACAAGTTAAAATCGTGTTTTCTAAAAAATTGAAATTATTTTTATTTAAAATTAATTATTTTTATATTTTCATATCGTTTTGATATACTAATGTCAAAAATAATTTTTAAAAATAAAAAATATTATTTTAATGTATTTCCAAGTAAAAGAACACTTTAAACCGCAACTACTACTACATTCTCAAACACCCTTTAAATCATAATAAAAAAAGTCTAATAAAACCATCATTGTATGAAAAATAATATTAATTGAATTTGCACCTTTGCAAATTCATTAAAAGTGAATGGATGCATAAAGTGCGATTGAAAAATTACAGAAAACGAGCATCCTCAGTTTTCAACAAGAAATTATGGAATATATTACAGGGACTTATATATATATATATTATAAAAAAATTATTATTTCTATATAAAAGGATCAATTATGATTCTACATCAAAATTAAACTACTATTAACTCAAAAGAAAAAAAAATACATAAAAAATTATAACATCAAAAAATAAGTTTCTAGTTAAATCAAGATTTTGCTATCTAAACCTCCTATGTGATTGGTTTCTGGAATTCTTTTAAGAAAGGGAAATGATGTCCATCAAATCTAAATTTCCTGATGTCCATCGAATCTAACCTCCTCTATTGCAATGCTAGTGCACTTGTTCTTATCTGAGATATTTGACTTCCAACCAGTAGCGGATGTAAGGGGGGCTGGCAGGGGCCCCGGCCCCTGCAAGGAAAATTTTCTCTAGCCCCTCCCTTGAAACAAAGTCCCAGAAAGAAAATCCCTCCTGTAATGTTATTTAATTTGGCCCCTCTTGATTTTTTTTTTCTTGCTCCGCCCCTGCTTCTAACCCTTCACCCGAGTGTAAGCTTTCAATCCCAAAGCAATGCACCCCAAGACTACTAATACAACATTGTAGGTATACCACCAAGACTCGGTAGCGTGCAATATGCCAAATCCTTTATATATGTTAATTATGCTTAGGAAAATTGTCGAATAACCCACCAAGAAGTGGAACCAGTTGAAGAAATGACGATACTTGCTATCTTTGCCAGGTCTGATCAAGCCACCAAACACCTGTGTTGTTGCAAAACATAACAGGGCAATGCCAATGATCTTGTGTGATGTATGTTTAATTTTATGAGACCTTTTACCAAGAACAATCTCGTCACAAATCCACCCACCCCACCAAGAATATAGGTCAGCGGTTGACAACTAACATGCATGTTGAACCATCAAAGGTCTGCAGATTTGAACTTTTTCAAGTGTTTAGCCTCGGTAGGCATAAGAATACCCCAGCTTACTATGTTCAATATTCCATTGACATTTTTCACTGTGGTTGAAGAACTTCTTGTCTTTGTAATCCTTCCAGAAAGGAAGTCCAAACTCCCCATGAATTTAATATTGGGACTAGATGGCGCAACATTATGCATCATTGGAGTGTTTTCAGACATTGGACCTGCTTGCCAAAGATGATTGATTGTACTGATGTTTCCCTAGAGCTCTAAACTTGTATAGATTATCATCTTATTGTTCTGATTAATCGCAGACAAGTCCAGGACAGGAAAGCTAAGATTTCTTTGTTCCAATCGCGTTCCATAACTTGATCACATACGGTTATGAATAAGTATTTAGGTTCAATATTTTTCTATTTTTCTTTCCATAGGATTAACACATTCTCATTTTTTTTTTTATTAAATACGATCCTTAAACATTTGATTTTTTAAAATTTTATTTCTATTTCAATTTTTTCTTCATTATTTGATTGATTGAGAATTGATCTTGATAATTTTTTTGCTTTTTTTCTATAATATTATCTCAATTTTATGCCCATGGTCGTGGGGTTCGCGTGATAACCTAGACTTAAGTCTTTTTTTCGTTGCTTTTTTCTAATTAAGTTTTTTTTTCTAGTTTTGCTCTTCGACATTGAGTTATTTGGTAATTATACTTCATAATTTTATTCATTTTGCTTTTGACATGGTTATCTTGGTATCACGAATAAGTCATGGATTTGGCAAGCTAACTCGGATGGGCTTATGCCGAGTATTTTTTACCTTTTTTGTTGTTAGTTTTTTTCATCAATTTATTTATTGTCATTGCATTTTTTATTTGTCCTATTTAAATTAGCCAAGCTTATTAAACTCAATCAAGCCAATGACTTAAGTCTCAAATTCTTTTGCTATTTTAGGAATATCACCTTGGCATCGTTTTTTACGTTGAAAAAAATTAGATTGGCTCACGGTGTAACACAAGTCACCTATCTAATGATAATTAAAAAGGAAAGGATTATATTTATATGCTTGTAAAAATTTAAATATTGCATTTATATAGAAAAATTGTCTCCACCTAGTAGATTGACCCTAAAAATTGAAGACCTAGAACTAACTCGATCGGATTGCTAATTGAATCGACCAAGAATTTGATCTTGCAAAACCCATTTAACCTAACTAGGTTTTTATATTATGTTTAGTTAGTGTTCTAGGATAGAAAAAACAAATACATAAAAAAAGATAAAAATATATTTAGTTGCAGGAACAAAGATGAAAACTTGACTTCTTTATCCAAACTATCGTCATTTTTATTTATTGAAACAACTCATGACCCAGGTGATTCTAATAGAAAATAACAATCAAGTAAAGAAGATATCCCAATCATTAATAGAAAGTGATGTGAACCTTATGATCATGTGATCATGTAACCCACATGCAAGAAAAACAAGTCTCGTAAAACCAAAGAATTAGGTTTGGAACAGAGATTACCTAAATCAAAGCATCAGCACTATTACAATGAGTGCCCACCCAACAAATGTCAATTCGCAAATAAAAAATATAAGGAAGACATCATAAGATCAGTTATACATTACGTCAAATTTGTTCTTTGTCATAACAAAGATAAAATATTGCATCACACAAAACACAAGTTTATTCAAAACATCATAACTGAAAAGCAAAAACCTTAGTGCAAACTAAATAACTCTATTTATACTAGGTATAAAAATGTTCTAATTAATTCTGAAAAAATAATAAAAGAGTTCTAAATAAAATAGGAAAAAGAATCATAAATCAACTAGGAAAATAATATAAATCTCGTAAAGTAGCTTTTGAACTTTATTATAAGGACTTCTTGATGTTTGATTAATTTGAAATTTTAATCCAATATAAAACAAGACCTTCAGAAACTTCTAGTAAAATTCTAGCTCAATTCAATTATTGTTTAAAAAATTATGTTTGTTAACATAAAACTATGCAATAAAAAAATAGCCCAAAACTGACTTTAACTCCCTAAACTAAGTTGTTAAATATCCTTTTATTATTAGGAAAAGAATCCTCTCTAAATAAAAAGTTTACAAATCAAAAGGAAAAAAAATCCATATAGAATCTTTTGAATTATATTGTGATGTCTTCTCGAACTTTAATTAACCTGAAACTTCAACCTCACGTAGAACAATATGACCGAAAATACTGTAAAATTTTAGCCGGATTAAACAGTCAAATTGAAAGTTACACTTAATAACATAAAATTATATATAAGATTAAGTTAAAATCCGAATTTAATTGTTGAACCCTTACATGTATCATTTCAGAAGGATTCAGTAAGCTTGGAAAGCGGAAATGAAGAAACAAACACGACCAGGAATCCATGTAAGATCACTTGACACATGTACAGATTGTTCATAGATGAAGTCCAGTTTGTCAACACAAAATTGCTCTCCGCTTTTCCATCACTTATTCATAACCATGTCATATCTTGTAAAATATGCTTAACTTAAATTTTATCCCATTAAAGACAAAATGTTTTCAAATTTATTTTCAATTAAATTTATTTTACATTACACGTGCTCGTCTAGCCTTGCCATTCAACCCAATCAAACTTTTTTTAGAATTATTTGATTGGAATTGAATTAAGAAAATCCATATCTCCAAATACCAAAAAAAATTAAACAACAAAAGAAAATTTAGTATATGAATATTAGTCTTATTACCAATGCTATGTTGTGGGTAGAATTCAAAATTAATTTTAAACATAATAAAAGAACATGTTGATGTTGTGGATACATTTTAAAATATCATGATTTCTTTTTTAATTCAAAGATGCAAACATGTTTTACACAACGGGTAAGATTTCAACCCAATTTTTAATGTAAAAAGAATAATCACATTATGGATATGTTTTCATGTATCATATATTTTTTTAATTAAGATGGGAAAAATTGTTTATGCTTTCTAAAATAAATTAAGAAATATATGAACTGATAAATCAAAAGAGAATTTTGAACACTAATTAAATATTAAAGTGGAAAGTGAATCTTCATAGTAGAAATAAAAGATAGATGCACATACAAATACTTTACACTAATTGTTCTTTTTATTTTAAATATTTGCATTCATTTTATCTTAACAACAAAATGTTGTTGCTAATAACAAAAAAATTTCTTTTTTATATAAAAAACTTCATACAAATACAACCAATTCATATAAAATATAAGAGGAAAAAAATTCGATGCAAATCAAATTAGTCTATTTAAAGTTTCATAGATCTAAAAAAAATACAAAAATATCAATCCCTATTTTAAAAACAAGGTTTAAAAAATAAGATAGAAGGAATAAATCAATACTTAAATATAAACAATCAATGAAAAAAGGTAAAAATTAAAAACACAAAAAAGAGACCAAATGTTAACAGGTCACGCCCACTCGTCTAGTCTTAATAAACAACCTAGGCATGCCTGGGCTTGGTAGCCCAAGCTTGTACCAAATGGAACTTAATCTACTTTTCCTGCATGTTTAGAGAAAATATCATCTTCATTGAACTTTTCTTGAGAAGAGAAATTCATTGATACAAAGATCTCTATTTTTTTATGGCCAACATACAACTTTCTCTCTTCTTTGTTGTTTTTTAATGAGTTTTTCCCTCCTTTCTCAGACTTAGGAACTGAAAAATAAACAAACTAAATTTTTGTTCTAATATGAAAATTCTAAACACTTTGAGATTGGCCACAAATTTTATGTCTTTTACATTGTGGTTCTCTTTCTTTTATTTTTGTCATTATAATACAATTTTAAAAATTTATCTAATTGAATTAGATCATAAAAGAAATAAACAAATAAAGTACGAGGATGAAATATAAAAAAGGACAATTATAAAAAAAAGTGAGAAGCAACTTCACTGTTTATATGAATAGTGATGTCACCTAAAAAAACCCTTGTTCTTTTAGTTGTTTACTAGTTAGGTGGTCTGTGCTATACCATGAGCGTAGTCAATTTTTTAACAAAAAAAAAAGGGATGCTAAGTTAATGCAAACATGTTTAAAGGAGTAGGAAAAATTGAGGACCCAGGTCATTGATTTGAATTGATTCAATAAGCTTGGTTAATTTAACAACATGATTATATATATAAAAAAAGCCAATGACAATAAAAAAAAACAATGATAATGACTAATAAAAAAATGAATGTTCACCGATATTATGAAAAGATACCTTCTAAATATTATTAAAATGTATCAATGATCTCATTTGATAAAAAAACAAAAATTAAATGGGAACGAGATAATCTCATAAAGAGAAAAAAAATCAAAAGCTCGATCATAAGCAAATCAAATGCTGAAAGACAAATTGAAAAAAAATTAATTTTAAAAAAGGACAAAAAAACTTACTTGAGTCAGCATGTTAAACTTGCGATGTAGTTTTGGGGTCGAGATAACTCGTACAAAAGAAATTGAATAAAATAATGGAGGTTAACTATCAAACAAACTAAATAAGAAAAATCAAAACAAAACAAAAATCGATTAAAAAACTATCGAAAAAAAACTTGAGTCAACCCGAGTTAACTCGACTAACACCAGGATATTAAAACATGATAACTCCATAGAAAGGAAAAGGCAAAATCACAAACTGAAGATCAAATAATCTTATACCGAAGGTTAAAGTTTTAAAAATAAAAATAAAAAAGAACTTGAAAGAAAGACCAAATTCAAATCATGCTAATCTTCGAAACACATGAATCGAGTCACGAGACTGAGTTACTCCATAGAAGACAAACCTGAAAAAATTGCAAAACAAAATTCATAATCATCTGAGATTAAAAAATAAAACAAATAGCAATCAAAACAATAAAGACCAAATTTGGTATAAAATTAAATGAAATAAAACAATGAGAGTGAAATTGAAAAATAAACTAAATCAAGAAAAAGATAAAAAAAATAGCAATAAAAAGAATCAATATAAAATCTGGTATAAAAATAAAATAAAATAAAATAATGAGGGGTGTAATTGAAAATTAAAATAAATCAAGATAAGAATAAAAAAAGCAAAAAATAACAATCAAAATAATGAGAGACAAATATAATAGATAAAAAAAATTCAAAAATGATGAAATTGAAAAAAAATACTTAATTTTATAAGTTATTTAAATTAAACAAATAATAATTAAAATAATAATGATCAAATTTGAAGGGTTGCTTTGAAAAATTACAAGGGCAAGAGTAGAAATCGAGGAAAAATGAGAAAAGAAGGAAGAAAAAAAGGTTGTCGGTGTTAAATCTAATGTATGTTGGCCACATGCATCATTCTAGGATGGAAAGGTCTACGAGATGATTCGAATGACAACCTGTAAGCCACTGTTAGACCTCTGAATGACCCCTCAAATACTACCTAAATGACACGACATCTTCCACCTATTAGCACATGTTATTTTTTAAATAATATTTTATATTTATTGAAATATTAAATCGCCTATCTTTTAACTTGGCTATAACAAAAAAAAATCAAGTTAAAAATATATAAAAAAACCTTTGCACGCTTGCTTAATAAATTTTTATTCTAATGGTAAGTTTGTCATTTCACCACACTTAAGAAAGGAAAAGAAAAATAAGCTCTTGAATGCTAGTTTTTAAGGTTAATTAAGTAATTTTATTATGTTGACAAAACACATAAAACCAATTAGTCATTATAAATCTGATAATTACGAATGAGTCATATGGAAATCAACTTATTACCCCATCAACAAGGTATTGGTTTTTGTAGAGAAAGGTAAAAATATCATTATGTTGTTTAAATCCACAAGTATTTTGTATCTTAGTCTACGATAAAAACCTGATTTTTTTTAGTTCTCTGCTAGTATAATATTATATATTTTTACATTTCAGAATATTGGATTTAAATTTTTAATTGCTCTTGATATCTAAAATAAATTAAATATATTTGAGAATTATTTATAAATTGGAATTGAACTATGAAAATCCATATTTTCAAATACAACAAAACGATATTAGTATATGAATATATTATATATTTTACATTTGAGATGGATATTCAATTTAGATTTTTAATTGCTCTAGATTCTAAAATAAATATTAGAAATTTAAACTTGATCGTTTGATATCTTAAATCTATAAAAAAATGGCTTAATCAAAATCTAATAAGAGTGAATTTAATTTATAATTCTAAAACTAAATAATTTTAAAATATGCATCCATAATATAAAATAATAAAATGTGTGGAGAAAGGAAATGCCATTTCTGGCACTACCAGCGGTAGTACTGTTTTAATGCAATATCAAATATCAAATAAAATAAAATCCATTCTTTCCAAATATACATTTCTTTGCTCCCCCACTCGCACTCGCATGAATCTTTTTTAATTAATTGATTGTGATATTATGGATATTTTACTCTTGGCTGGATTTAGAAATCTGTTCAATAAATTATGTGGTTTTTTTTTTTCGTGCACCAAACTCTTGAAAGTTTTTTTTATTTTTCTTTATTTTAAATTATTTTTTAAATATTTTTAAATTGTTTTTGATATAAAATGAATTTTATTAAAAATAATTTATTTTAATATTTTTTTAAATAAAAAAATATTTTTTAAAAATTCGCTACATAATAATAAACTGTACCAAAGTCGCCGTTGATTTGGTCTTAACTGACAAGCCACCAAGAAGTGATGCCGTACCGATGTTCTTGTTTGACCAAGCTTGGTCCAACAACAAGAATCTGTTTAAAAAAAAAACACTCATATAATTAGTTTTGGACTGCAAATTGATTATTGGCCAAACATGAGTTGGCCTTTCAGCTAAAGTCGGTGGATTGGTTATTGATAATTACCAAAGTAGCCAAAATTGGTCGAATAATAATTGATGGAAAACTGAATCCTACCGAAATACTTGCCTCATTAGCCTCGAAATCACATGAAACCTTTAGTTCAATGGCGCTGTCAAACAACTCTTTAGTTCGGCAAGAACTTAATGTACATTACGAAAAAAAAAATATTTAAAGAAACGGGCCAATTTGGAATTTTTATAACTGGAGCTCCTTTTGTGTAAACAAAAGAAGTTATATATAAAAGGAAGATTTACGTGTAGCAACCTCATTGGTTACTCAGACACCCTACATCTCCGCGCTAGATCCCACTTTCGTAGTCATCAAGTGACGCTTAATAGCCGTCTGATTATATAACTTTTAAGTTAAATAAGAATTCTGAAAACCCTAATCATTCGGCTTCACCATTCAAACACAAACACAAACACAAACAACAAACAAAATCTCAATTTCTTTTTTGTTTTGTTTTAAAAAAGAAAGAAATCCGAAAGCACAAGAAAACAAACTCTGCGAAAAAGGTTAGTAAAAAAATATAATCCGCGTTTGATTCAGTGATTTTTGGTGCTTTATACATCATTGTTTTGTTCTTATTGATTTGATATTCGGTTATTTTATATGGTTTTATTTGTTAATTGATGTTGAAGAGAAACAATTTATCGATAGTTAATTTTCAAATACACATCTTAATTTAGGGTTTTTTGGTCACTAAGCTTGAATGAATAGATGGTTTATTAATCAATTCTATCTATTCACAATCTTCTTATCACTTACACGTTTATAAGATTTTTTAGGTTTTTTTTGCAATTTTTTTGTTTACTATTATTTTCCGGTTAATTTTATTACCTCTTCTGTGATGGCTGATTTTATATGCAGAGTTATAATTTCATGGTTCTTTACTGTGTAATTTTTTTATAATATTTTTTCTCTTGTTGTAGTTGATAACGTGATTTGTATGATCTTTCTGTTTCTGTGAAATTACTGATTTGTTGAATTGAATTTTTGATACGGCAGGTTGGTAGAATCTTGTCGGTATTTTAATTTAGCTATCATGAGATTCAAGGCAGGTATGAAAGTGGAGGTATTAAGCAAAACGGAGGTTGCAACGGGTTCTTGGCTTTGTGCCGAGATAATCTCTGGGAATGGGCACACGTACAGTGTGAAGTATGGCTGGTTTCCAATGAATAATGATGCAGAGGCAGTTGTGGAGAGGGTGCCTAGGAAGGCAATTAGGCCTTGTTCGCCACCGATGGCGGGGGATGATCATTGGGTCCCTGGGGATCTTGTTGAAGTGTTCCACAATTCTGCTTGGAAGACAGCAATAGTAATGGAAGTTATGGGTGATAAAAGCTTTCTTGTTAGGTCACTTGGATTGTGTGGAGAATTCATTGTCCATAAATCTCATTTAAGAGTTCGACAGTGCTGGCAAGATGGCAGATGGATTGTCATGAGGAAGGTAATATTCAATCTGCATTTGCTTTGTTTGTTTTGCTTTCCTTTTGATTATCCAGTACAATTTTAAGAGTTTGTCTTGATAAGTGCACAAGTAAGGTTCTTGAATTGGAGACCTGAGAGCAGTTGCCTCGAGCAAAATTTGCTAGGGTCAAGACTGTGCCCTAATCATCTTTCTTAGGACCCTGTTTATATGGATTAATAGCTGGATTATTCCTTTTTTTTTTTTAATTCATTACCTCCATTGATCCTTCCATGCACCCTAAAACATGAAGTCTTCAATGCTTTGCTTGATTAGGTCCTTTTGATCACTAAAATTGTTTGATTGTGAACTGCACTTAAATTGCCAGCCAATTTTCCTCATCTGGGAAGTAATTAAATTGTTGTAGCTTTTGATCAAGTTGCTATATGACTGAATTTGATATTCTCCTTTTTTGGAGTTTAATCTGCTTAATTTACATTAATTTTGTGTTCCAAGTGTCACAAATTGATGCTATGTGTAATTATGTTAGTGAGTTCTTATTGTTTTACAATTCCTAATCATCATTTATATGCGTGGCATTTTGCAACAGGGTTTGGAGAATTATGTTGTGCCTATGGGAAAAGGACTACCGGATACAGGGATACACCTGTCTGCAGACAATGATTGCTTTCCAGTGGAGAAAAATTTTGAAGTGCGAAGGTGCCCTATGGTTTCCTCTAGAACATTGAAGAGAAGGTCAACATTTGGCAGTGATCTTGAAACATATCCAGTTACTGCTCAAAAGAAGAGACTGATTGAAAAAAATGGTAGTCATGAACAAATTTGTTCAGCTTATCCATCTCCTACTTTTGAAAAGGTAGACACGCTTTTTTATCCAAATGAAATATTGGGTGGGAATTATGTGCACTCTTCCTTTCATGTTGGAAAAGTTGAGCTCTCTAAAATGGATGTAGGTAGGAATAATGATGGTAGTCTTGTAGAATCCTCAATATCTGTTGACACTGATAGTTGTATGTCCTCCGTTGGTAGTTGTAGTGTTTTTGGCAGCTATGGTCACAATCTGCCTTGTCCAAACCTATGTGATAAAAATTTAGAGGATTTGCATAGCGATGCTGAATCATCAAATGAATCAGAATATGAGATAAAAGATTCTCCATCCTATGATGAGAAATTTGGAGTTGAAGTGCATAGGTCAAAATTACATGCCTATTGTTCTACTGTTGAGGCATTGTATAGTGCAGGGCCTTTGAGTTGGGAAGATGAAGAAAATTTGACAAGCCTACGTGATGAGCTCCACATTTCAGATGATGAACACTTGATGGTGTTAAGAAATTTGACATCTGTTAATAGTAGGATTGTTAGTAGGTGATTTTAGGATTTTGTCCATCACCAAAACATTATACTGTAACTTTTCTTTGACAATGCGTTGTAGAGTCCATGGATAAGATGTGTAGCTGCTCGACATGTATATCTTTTCTGGTTATTTTGCAATGCCTCCCTCCCCTTCCTTTTTTTTTTTGTATCCAGTTCTCTGAACCAGAACTGTCACTCAAGGAATTGTTTATATTTGATCTTTTTCAATTTTTTAGGCAACAACGAACTTGAAATTGACTAGAGTTTTATTAGAAGTAAACTAAGACTTTGTTCTTGAACAGGGTAATTTTGAGTGGGTTATTCAATTATAGAAAACATGGTACAAAAATCTGTCATTGTCTGAACATGTGTGGGAAGAAGATTTTTTTGTCTTTTGTGTTGTGAATGTATATATTCTCTACAACTTTTCTGAAAGATCATTCACATCCATGTATTTTCCAGCAGCACATGGATTTTGAGTTGACTAATATGCTGATGCTATGTTGGAACGGCTCATGGCCAATATTGAGGGGTTGCATTCCTTGTTTCTAAAAGTCTCAAGATGATGATGCATAAAGTTTACTGCCATGCTTGGTAGGCTATGGGGCAATATCTACACCTGATTCCTGACTGGCTCATGTCTGGCTGACTTGGCCATGGGTGTGAGTTTTTGATTAACTTTTTAATGCTTGATCATATCTAGCCATCTTTTTCATAATTTTGTTTTCTCCTCTCTAAATGGGTTTTTTTGATTGAAATTTTAAAATATAAGGTCAACTTTGATCAGTTAATTCTACCAAATTTCAGGTGGTCAAGGTCCAAGGGTAAGTGAAAGTCCTTTCCTCCTTAATAAATGCAGTGATCTATACGAGGTTGTTTGTGTGTTCACAGATATTTTGGATTTCAGGTGTTCTTCTGTTGAAGAAAATATCTAATACCAACAAATTGATTTTGTTAATGTGGTCATTTATGGTTGTTCGAGCGTAAGTGGCCTTGGTTGATAATCAGGTGAAACTATTATGCAGATTGTTGTGGGAGAGTGATTTTATTGGAAATTTTTCATAGTGTTGTCATTGAAATTTAATGTTTCAGGATGATTAAATCTTTTAAATGACTTAATAGTCTTTGTTTTAATGGGTGAAAGAACTCACTTACCAGAACAGAACCTTTCTGAAAGGATCGTTATTTCTTAGAAAGTCCTTCAAGTGCAAAGTTCAACACACAATATAAATGAAGCTGTTTGATGTGGCATTTCCTTGCCAATTGCCTATAATGTGGTGCGTTGGCGACATTCCTTAACTTGAAACAAATCACAGTTCAGGAATATGCATTCTGTGCTTGCTTTATAAATGAAGCGATGCTTTATTGCGTCACATTGCTCTAGAATTCCATGACTCAACAAATTATTATAAGTTGCTGTTGATTTTATGCATCCTCTGATGGAGGTTGGGGTATTAGCCAGTAGCAACATTCATAATATGTCCTGACATGCTATGTCCATGTTCATTTGTATGACGAACAAGTATTCAATGTAGATGGATGTTACCATGGTTAAGGGAAATCATGCCCGTCATTGCCTCTGGTAACTCCTTTAATATGGCATGTCTGAAAGTTGATCAGTAAAGCCATTACTTATTCAAGTTCATGTTTGTTTGCATGACAAACAAGGATTCATTGAAGATGGATGTAGCGGTGGTCAAAGGAAATCATGCCTTGCCTCCGGTGGTTCCTTTGATATGGCGTTTCTGTAAGTTGATTAATAATGCTATTACCTCTTCAACTTCCGTTTTCTGGAGTCAAGTTTCTATTTATGGTTTCCCATATTGGCGTCGTGTTGTGGCGTTAATGGGGATGCCAAAAGCAAGGTTTTGCAGCCCATGTGATGTAAACTTTGGAAGCAGCTCAATAGATATTCAAAATCTTGAGAATTATCAACTTTCAATTCTTTGTAAAATCTAAACTGCAATGCCACTCACATGGCTATAAATAACCATGTCATGATATAGATTGAATCATTGGATATGTATGTGTATATATATATATATGTATGTATGTGTCTATATATATATATGTATGTATGTATATATATATAATCTTATTTTATTTGGAAAGTTTAATGTGGATTAAAATCGCGAAATTCTCATAAATTATATAGTAAGTGCTCGAGCTTTTGCATTATCGACTGGTATAATTTGCTTGGGTGTCCCACGGGGTTTGCTTCGTGGGAAGCATGACGTGGATACCAATGTCTCATGCCGTGGCTCGCCAAGATCCCCAGTGATATAAGACAAAAGGCATTCATATAAATGGTAGGATTGTTGAAATATTTGCAGGGTAGTAGCATGGTGAATTGATAGCCTCTTTATGGGGGTTGACGTATAATCTTCGCAGACGCATCTTTAGCTTAGCAACTCGAGCAAAATATTTCAATGAATGTTTATTTATTTATATTTTTTTCTGTGAGAATGCAGTCAATGTCTGATTGCAAAATGGGATTAGCCCTGTGGAGTCTGGCAATCTTCGAGCCTATGAGCTGGATGCATCCACCACCACTGAATTAAAGCAATCATGAAATGTTATTGAAGTATTTACTAGCAGTCCTGTGATGATTTAAACTGCAAAACCGTGAATCTCAAATATGGAGAGAATTGAAAAAAAACTTTAAAATCAAAATGCAAATTTTTTTTTTTTCATTTTTAATAGGAATGTGATTTTCCTTGTTTCTTTCTATTTCTTAAAGTGAGTAATGTGCAAGTTTTAATAACTATTATTAAGGGTTATAAAACTCTCGCTTATCCATCACGGACAACACTTTAATGGTGGACATGGGAAGTCTTGAGAGGGAAAAAAAAAAAAAAGGCATGTAAAACCGGTTGATTTTTTACATGTTTTGAAAACACGGTATAAATTATATTTCTTTACATTTGAATTTTTTTGTTTAAAATAAAATTATTTTTATGATTTTAAATAGTTTTGATATTAAAAAATTAATTTTTTTTTTATTTTAATATATTTTAAATAAAAAACATCTTTAATTACCATCACAATCTCAATCACATCTTAAAATTTACGATGAGATGCATAAATAAGATGTAATGTTTCAGATTAAAAAATAAATTTATTTTTTATATAGTATAACATCAAAACAATAAAAAATATAAAATAAATATTAATTTGATTTAATTTTTTTTTTCACAGGAGAATATTGAAAGTCATGAAATTAAAAAAGAAGAAAAGACGGCAGTTCTACCAGTATCAAGCGTCAGTTGTGAGAGTCATCTTTTCCTCTTGTTCACAAGGCGTTCCAAACTCAAAGTCAGTAGATAAAAAGAAAGAAGCAAAGCCTCCAGAAGCGCAAAAAAAAAAAAACAGTCAGCTCATTAACCACCCTCCTCCTCTCTCTCTCTCTCTCTCTCTCTCTATATATATATATATATATATATATATATATATATCTTCTTCCGCTCTACTCCTAGTCTCTTTTTAACTTCAAACAAAACACCATTCCATAGCTCTCTATCTCCATCCTTTCCTCCTTGAGTTACCGAAAAATGGAATTCCAAGTGAAGCACGTGGGCGGTATAGAGAATTGCTTTGTCTCTCTTCCTTTCAACCTAATCCAAATCCTTGAATCCACTCGCCGCCCTGCTCCTCTCCCTCCACTTCTCACTCTTGAACTACGCTCTCCGTCCGCCAACCGTCACTGGACCGTCGCTTGGTCCGGTGCTACCTCCTCCTCTTCCTCCATCGAGGTACCTCAATTTACATCTGATTCATTTTTTTTTAAACTGGAGCGTTAGTTAATCTAATTACTGCAAATTTCAAGGATTAATTGCTTCTTCTTCTTTTTTTGGTTATCTGTGGAGTGAAGGTTGCGCAACAATTTGCAGAGTGCATTTCATTGCCTGATCATATTAGTGTTCAAGTCAGGGCTGTTTCTAATGTTGTCAACGCGACTTTAGTAACCATTGAACCTCATAGTGAGGATGATTGGGAAGTTTTAGAACTTAACGCTGAACAAGCCGAGGCTTCCATATTAAAGCAGGTATTTCTTGCGCTATTTCTTTTCTTCTCCTTTTCTTTTTCTCCCATTTGAGAAATCATATCTGCTTGCAGGTGAGGATTGTCAATGAAGGAATGAGATTTCCTTTGTGGTTACATGGCGGCGCTGTCATTACATTCCTCGTGGTTTCAACATCTCCCAAGAGAGCGGTGGGTAAGATGATGTCTGCAACTTTCCACTCAAATTATAGTAGCTTGATGAAATTTCAGTGATTACCAGCCTTGCTTTTTTTTTTTTTGTGAGTTGTGCTTTCTAGTTATGTGGTTTAAGGAATTGCATTTTTGTTGTTATCAATTTCTTATTTTGTATAATTTAGTTCTGGAATTAAACACTGATTTATCAATTCTTGAAATGATGCTGTGCTTTTGGATGTACATTAAAAAAAAAAACGATTTTATTGAACTCTAATAATGACTCACTTGAAGCTATTGAAGTACAAAAGTTGAGGTCTTACCACGTCCTATTACCAAACTGTGGCTTGTGATCTTGATAAATTCAACTGTAATACATTGCTTACCTAAGAATTGCTACTCGTTCCCCTTTTGTTAAGTTGTATTCTGCAGCTGCTCAATATTGTTATGGTATATTGTGAATCTATGTGGTTTGTTCGGGATTGCATTTGTATTCTGACCTCATGGTAATTTTGGTGTAGAATTTTTGTCTATTTTTATTACGTTTAAGGGGCCAATAGATTTATGAGATAAGGTGTATTGGGAGTCTAAGAAAGTGATATTTAAAAGAAAAATCTGGTTTGAACTCAATGTCAAGTTTGTTTGTGTGGGAGTATGTTTGGATATATTCTAATTTCCCATCCCCCCCCCCCCCCACCAGGATTCATAATACCTTGAAGGTACATTTGTTATGGTCTTAATTATGTATTTTCATAATAGAGTTTCGATTAATATAATGAAACAAGTGTATATAATTTACATTCACCATGTAACATATTAGCATTTTTCTTCCACTTTTATGTGTCTTCTATTCTTCCTTGTTACTGTGAAGGCAAGCTGCAGAAATTCTGCTGCTTTTGGCAAATTTATATATGGATGCATTGATTTTTCTCATGCTAAGCTGTCATATGATCCTCAATTGAGCTCAGCATCCAATGTTGGAATTCACACCTGTATTAAAGAAATCTCCTTTTATACTCTTTGCAAGTCTGTGCATAATATTCCTTTTCTTTTTTATATGCTTTGGTTTTGATATCATTGGTTGTTGCGTGGACAATTATGTTAAATTAAGGTTTGTCATGGACTACTAGTGTTAATCCTGACCTATGAGATTGTTTTCAGTTCAACTTGTTCCAGGAGCTGAAGTTGCAGTTGCTCCAAAAAGACGCAAAAAGGTTGTTAATAAACAAGATGCCACTGTGCAGTCTTCTAATAAAGAAAGTAATATGGCAAAGGCCCTGTTGCGTCTTCAAGATTTAGACAGAAGATTGTTTCACAATTGTGATGTCAAAGGTGTTGAGCTGGCCACCGCACCCACTTGTGTTGCTTATATGCATCCTGAAACTGCTCAAAAGTTTTCTTTAGATTCTCTGCAGTTGGTCACACTTGTTCCAAGATTGTCATCAAAAGATGGTGTTAAGACTCCTGATAGCGATGCATTGAGAGTGAAAAGTGCCTCTCCCAAGGAAGCTAACAATGGAACTTTAACTGACAAGAAAGAATTTCGTCAAGCAATTGTCCACCTTTTGTTTTCCGATTCAGTGGCTAAAGGACATGTAATGATAGCTCGATCCCTTCGTTTGTATTTGAGAGCAGGGCTGCACTCATGTATGTTAATTATTCTGAGCACTCATTGATCTTATCTATGTTCCTTTATACTGTTTTATTTGCTTTTATGTGAACCTTCATTATTAGCTTTAAAATGCTTCAATAAGGATTTTGTTCCTCTCTTAACAATTATGACTCCTCAATTGATTTTTTTATGCCATACTGTGCAGTTTTGAATTGAATTTAGAATATTCTTTTGTTTTCAGGGATTTATTTAAAGGGATGCATTACTGATTTGAAGGACATTGCATCACTTTCACTTTCTCCCTGTTACTTTAAGATGCCTGGACAAGCCGTTGAGAAGCCTGGTCTAGAACTGATTGACATCGATAAACTTCAGAAACCAAGAAAAACTAGCTTGGACACCTATATGGATGCTGTAGATTGGTCAATCCACGACAAAATTATTGCTTCTCTGTCACAAGACTTTCCTTCTAAACAGGAAGAAGAGACTGGTTATCTGCCTGATAATAAAAAGGGATTGAGAAGACTTCTTCAAGCATGGTATCGTGCACAGCTTGATGCTATTGCTTCAACTTCTGGGGTGGAAGTTAATTCATTAATTGTAGGTAAAGAAACTTTACTTCACTTTGAAGTGAAAGGATATGACTTTGGGATTGATAGGAAGACCAGGGAAAAGGCATCTTCTTATTCAAATGGATCTCTAAAGAACAGAAATAAGACTGGTGGAATGCAACTTGAATTCTTGTATGCACTGAGTATTCCTGAGGAATCTGTGCACGGAATAAAGGTGAATGCATACAGTCTTGCCTTCGATGAAAGAAAAAAGGATAATCTTGGAGTAGCATTGTTTGAAAGGCTGAAACTAGGTGGCCCTGTGTCCTTCTATTCTTTGAAGGAAAGTAACTCTTTTACAGGGTTTAGTTCAAATGCATCATCTTTGAGCTGGATGGGGACAACTGCTTCTGATGTGATTAACAGTAGGTACTTTCTCTCTATGCTTCTAATTGCAATGCTTGAAGTTCTCAGGGAAGCCTTTATCATGTGGAATTTTGTAGTTCATGAGCATATAGTGTAATGATCTACATTCCTTTGTTATATATGTTGTCCAGATGCTAACAGAACACATACACATGATAATGAGGAATAATGACAATCTCTACTGTCATGTTTGTTAAGACATGGAAGAATCTCAAGGTGGATGTTGAAGCCAGTTTTCTGCGCACAATACTGGATACCTTCTTTCTACATTGATATTAACTTTTCTTAGCATGTCGAACTGGGGTCAGTAATTGTCTAGTTGCACTTTCACCTTGATCTTCTTCCGTTCTTGACAGAGTGACTGTTTGAGTAAATATTTATGTGGTGAACCTTTTCTGTGGTTTTGGTGAATTGGAATTTTCTTAGAGCCCGTAATCATGTGTTCTATAATTGTTGTTTCATCTAAAAGAAAAAGAAAAAGCAGAAGAAAAGTTTGGATTGTTAGTGACTGTTTATTTTACTAGCTGGATTAGTGTATACAGTATCTAATGCTATTTAGAATTGAAGTTAGCTTTATTGCTTAAAGTTTTGTTGTGGCTTTCTCCTGTATTCTCTCTCGGTCTTTTTTTTTTTGTTTAATCACGATGCTTGATTATTTTGTGTTTGCATGTATCTTTGTATTGTGACAAAGTAGCTTGATGAAACATCTATGGATTGATTTTTCCAATATTTTTGCCATAACATGGTCATGCCAAACTGCATCGTGTGCTCGTGCTGGCACCCTATGCAGTTCTCAATTTTTGATGCGCTTAATTTTCCTACTACTGACACGCATCACATGCCCCACCAAGGTGTAAAGAATTTTCTCCTTTCCCTGTTAATAGTTTAAGTTGATTACAATTTTATCTCAATGCAGGATTGATGGTGTTGTTATATCCTCCTTATAGCACGTGGTTTAATACATACAATCTTCCTCTGCCTGGGCACATTCTAATATATGGACCTCACGTGAGTTTTATCTCTTTGATTTTAGTAAAGTTATCTATAATTTGATGTGTGATATACAAAATATGCTCATTATCACTGTCAAACCAAACATGACTGCACTGCACACAATAGTTTTATCATCCCACATTGTCCGTTTGGTTCAATTGTGTGGAGATTTTCATCTTGAAGATGAATGAACTTCCTTGTAGGTGTTAGATGCAGATTATTTGTGTCATATGTCAGGGAACATGTTTAAATCACATGGTTAATTTTTGTCACCCTATGCCTAAGGGAATCAAATGTGCAAGCTGCCGGTTTAAGATGTGTAGATACGCTCATTGTGAACTATCACTCAGATACCGAGAATCAACAATATTGTTTTCATCCATGAAAAAAAAAGACAATACCTCTATCTGCTTGAAATTGTAACAGGTATCATTTGAATGTTGTAACAGGTATTAATAACACAAATAGATGAAAGGGTGCACATTGACTTTCTCTGAAAAAGCTTTATTGTTTATGTATTCGCATGGTGTACTATGTTTGGATGGTGATTGGTGAGAAGTGTCATAATCTCTAAAACGATTATTGCCCCTATATTATTTTGGGATCAATAGTCTTTCTGGCATCTTTTGTTTTTGAGCTTCAGTTGCATTTAGAGGTTTGTATTGATGGACCAAATGACAGTGGATAGATGAAGAATTTGAGGGTAGTGAAGATGTCATGGGATGAGGTAAGGGAGAGAAAAAGACCAAAAGAAAAACAGCAGAAATAGGAAAAGAGAAATGTAATGTTAAATCTCACGTCAATAGCTAATCTTGAAAGAGGGTATGCCAAAACATATGATAAGATGTTATAAAGGCATCAATAACCTAATATAATTTCAAATCAAGTTAGATTCTGATTATACACTGGAAAACATGTCCATGCCACTAAACTGGAAATACATTAGTAAGGAGTTCCCTAATTACAATTTAAAATGCGAGATAATCAAATAAAACCAATTTTGTCTTAATAATCCTAAATCCTACTTTGCTTCTTGTCATGAGAATTTAGTTGCATCAGATCTTGTCTTTTCTAGAGAATGAAAGATGACCTTATTTTTTTTTATCTCTATTTCCTTTCTCCTTGTTCTAATGATTTATTCAAGAATGAAATTCACCAAAAAATCTAAAAAATATAAAACAATCAAAAGTGTAATCAAGTTCATAGTCCTTGACTGTTCACCAATGGAACTAAATCCTTCATTTCTAAAAAGTATCTGGATTTTGGCATGTTGATAAGTCTACATGTTCAATTGTCTATTTTTTTGTCATTGCTTTATCATACAAATCAAACATATTATTCCAAGAGTCATGTATCAGTTAAGACAAGAGATTGAAATGTGTTTGCTTTTTAGGGTTCTGGAAAAACCACTTTAGCAAGAGCTGTTGCAAAATCCCTTGAAGAGCGTGAAGACCTCTTTGCCCACATGTGAGGAATTCTTTTTTTTAACACATTTATGCAATTGTCTGTTTTTTTCTTCCTTTTAACTGGTAATCGAATCTATCAAATGTTTGTCTGTATTAATTCTTGTGAACAAATTTAATCATAACAAGGCATAAGGGTGGCACACACAAACACATTTTTTTGTATTGCTCTAATTTAGTTTTGTGCATGCAGAGTTTTTGTAAGCTGCTCTGGACTCACTTTAGATAAAGCCTCGGCCATTCGTCAAACCCTTTCTGCTTCCATATCTGAAGCATTAGATCATGCACCTTCCCTTGTCATCTTTGATGATCTGGATACCATTGTGTCAGCCTCTTCTGACTCTGAAGGATCACAACCTTCAACATCGGTTGTTGCGCTGACGAAATTTCTCTCAGATTTTATAGATGAATATGGGGTAATAAATTCGTCATGGTCTTTCCCTTCTTCCTGAATTGATAATATTGAAGCCATTGTAAATGTGTGTTCTGTTTTACTTTTGTATACAATGTGCAATTGGTCGGTTCTAATGACAGTGCCTTCATATGCATGCATAATTATGATTGATTGGAAGACATCCACACTAGTAGAGGAACATTGGTTTCAGGTGACAAATAACACAAAATGGATCTATTCTGAACATGAAGATTTAATATGGCAATGTACAGGAAAAAAGGAAGAGCACATGTGGAATTGGCCCGATTGCCTTTATAGCCTCTGTGCAGACTCTGGAGAATATTCCACAGTCATTGAGCTCTTCAGGTCTGTCACTTTTTGCACTTAGAAAGTATGCTGTGAAAGGTTTCAGGTTACTAACACTTCCCTTTCTCTTCAGTTTGTCTTTTTTATACTGGTTTTGTGTATTTGGATGTTTTCAGGAAGGTTTGACTTCCATGTGCAACTGCCTGCTCCTGCTGCCTCAGAACGCGAGGCTATATTGAAGCATGAAATCCGGAGGCGTTCCTTACTGTGTTCTGACGACATTTTGCTTGATGTGGCTTCCAAATGTGATGGATATGATGCATATGATCTGGTATTTGTTGTGATTCTGGATTTGGGATGTATCAACATTTTGTTCCTTTACTCTCTTCTTCTTCTGTTTTTTTTTTCCTTACAAATATATCATCTAAAATGATGATTTTGCAAGACAGTAAATCATTCTAAGTGGAAAAATCAACAATTCATAGGAAGGAATAACTTTTTTATTAACAAAAATTCATGAAAGAGCATGAATCAGATGCTAACATTCACAACAATTTGAAGCTCATTTACAAGTCATAAGAAAGAAGACGATGGCATAACACAATAGATATTCACGTACTTGGTTTTCCTGAAACAAGGCCTTCATCTAGCATCTTCAACTACCAAGCAATTGTGATAAGCAAAACAAAATACTCAAATCTTCTTGAATTGAATTAGCTAGATCATGAATTCTCTACTCAGAAGGCAGTTGATACTGTTCTTAAAGTTGGTTGATGTGAATTTGGGTCTCTCATTTGTTGGCTGTCTCCTGTGCAATAGCTAGATTTCAAAAATTTTATTTGTTGGAGCTTCATGTTTTTTGGCACTTTACTTAACATTTAATTTTATTATATACCCTTCCATCATTCTTGTAATGAAAATTGCATGTTATTGTAATGTGCTGGGTGGCTACTTTAAGTTTCTTCTTCATTGTCAGTTCATCACCATTCAAGCTTGTTTATGCTCACCTTCTCCATGATGAAGTGGGACACATAATTTTATCAATCTTGCACAGGGCACCTAGCTCTTATTGCATTTAAACTTCAAATTTGTTGTCTTAAGTCTGTTGTGATACTTCTAAAATTGGTTATGTTAGCAAAATTCTTGGGAGTGAAAAACTGTGTTTGAAGCTACTTTTGTTGCACATGCATGGATTGTAATATCTGATATGAAGCAGTTCAATGTATCAGGAAATATTGGTAGATAGAACTGTACATGCTGCCATTGGCCGATTTTTGCCTTCTCATTCTACTTTTGAAAAGCATGACATACCCACGTTAATCAAGGACGACTTCTCTCGGGCAATGCACGAGTTCCTTCCAGTTTCGATGCGTGACATCACTAAATCTGCCCCTGAAGGTGGCCGTTCTGGGTGGGATGATGTTGGTGGTCTTAGTGACATAAGGAATGCTATTAGAGAGGTATGATTTTTTATTTCAACATGTTTAATGATCAAAAATGATTTTATGATTATTGACTATATCATTTGCAGGTTGTGTTAACTGTTAATTTGTTGCTAACAGAAGATCAGCATTTCAATTATTTGCTTTCCCATTCATCTTAACTTCAAGTATCACGCCAGTTGTAAGAAAAAAAGTGAGGCTTTGAAAAAAAGAAAAAAGCACCTCTAGGCTCTGTGGATTAATTAAATAGAGAGGAATGCAAGAACTTCTAATGGAATTGTGCCATCATAGGAAATCTTTTTGGTTCCTCTGGAGTTAAATAGTTCTCTAGATCGATGAGACAGCTCACTGCCCAGTAGTTTCAAATACTCATTTTATTCCTCACCTTAAGGTGCATACTGCATAGGCATATGGCCTTGGTAAAGGTGTATCACTCAAAATAGAATTTATTTTCAAGCTATTATCAATTCCTTATATGCGAAAATGCAGTCTTCTATACAAGTTTGCTCACACTTCAGACCAACGAAAAACTGGAAAGTTTTTGGGAATACTATTAATTTGAGTGCCAAATGACCCACAATACTGTAATTAAAACTAGATATGTTGCCAAAATTATAGTTGTCATAAAATTGAAAGCATGATGAAGAAGTATATGAAAAATCTGAAGAAAACCTTATGTTAACTGTGAAAAGAATCATGATCCTCTCAGCCCATCCTACATAGAAGAAGTCGTGTTTAGTCTTGATTTTATGATGGGTGAAATACTGGGGTTGGAAGACCTGTGAACATAGGATCTTACCAATGAGAAGTCGTGTTTCCAACTTTTTGACCTTTCAGGGCTTTCAAATTTGGATCATAAATTTTAGATAACCTGTGTGCTTATTGTTAGATATTTTGTATTTAGAGATTGCCACATCTCAATCAGTGTGGTGCTGAAAATTGAGTTACTTAATTGAATGGATTTGAATAACAAAACACTTCTCTTCCCCATTATCCTTAATCCTTGAACTTGATACATGATGCTCATATTAATACTAACAACTAGGCCATGGAGAGGGCTGGTATAGATGATTACTGTCTATAGTATTTCAATTTATGACATATCTGTAGTTGAGAAACTCCATTCTTATATACCCCTTCGCTTTTTTGCGAAGTTGAATTTGATTGCAGTCTCTCATGCAAGTTGAAGGCAGTTTATGCAACAAAAATAGATACATTTGTGTTAATGACACTCCTTATCCTTCTAAAGGACATTTCTCTTTAGCAATTCCTTTTTATGTCAACTGTTTTGGATCATCTGATTCTACATTGAGTTTGTTGACTATGGTACTTAGGTTTGTTATACACTCCATCTGGTTTTCTGCTTTACTGTATAAGCTCCTTGCTCTGGTGATTTCTGCTTTGAATAGGCTCTTTTTGCTTCAATAATTTTTTCCCTGATAGCGCAAATGTTTTTGAAGGATTTGAAACATTGTGTAAAATATGATTTTCTGATGGAAACCTGAGTGTGTCAGTCACACACAGTTATGCCTTTGTTTCATTCATTCAATAAGTAATGGATGGTGTCTAACCTTTTCGGTACTCTTAAAGTGGTCTTTCATTAAACACTAGCCTTTGGACTATCCAATGAAACAGTAATTCATTTATTTGTTTGGTGCTTTGTCAAGTGTTTGCCCTCTAAAACTTGTTTGTGCCTTTAATTACTTTTTTTTGTGCCCTTTTCTTTTCCCATGCTTATTCTATGATAGGCTTGAAGTTGTTATTGTTAATTCTATGCAGATGATTGAATTGCCTTCGAAGTTCCCGAATATCTTTGTCCAATCTCCTTTACGCTTAAGGTCAAATGTTCTCTTATACGGTCCTCCTGGTTGTGGCAAAACTCATATTGTTGGTGCTGCTGCTGCTGCCTGTTCTCTTCGATTCATATCAGTGAAAGGACCTGAGCTGTTGAACAAATACATTGGTGCTTCTGAACAAGCTGTAAGAGAGCAATTAAACCTCCCTTCCCATTTTGAAATGAAAAATAAAATAAATAATTTCTTTTAAATTAGCCATTCTAGAACTTTTGACACTTCCATTGCATAATTTTCCTCATATCTACATACCCTAGCACAGTGCTGTAGTTTTTGTCCTTGTCAAGCCAAAATGCTAGCTCCTAAAATATTAATGGAATGGTAGTGAATTTACTTTTTATTGGGTCAATAATCTTATTTTCTTTCTTCCAAGTGAATTGAAGTTTTTGAAACTTTTTTTTTCATCTATTTTTCTTTCCATGTATTCACATACATTTCAAAGGGTTTGCCACTGCATTGATTTGGAATTCTCTTCCTTGCTTATTGGTGTTGTTCAATATAAAAGTTCCTGGAGTGTATTGGAAGGATAAGAAAATTCTTTGCTTGCTTGAAGTCCAATGCTTACACAAAAATTTATTCTTGATGCATTTTGGCACACTGCTTTGTGAAGATTGTTGCTTTGAAAAACTTTAGCTCCACACTGTGTAATGATGCTTGTAAGCCATATCCTTTTGTCAAAACAAATTCACACCACAAAATTTTGTCTTCCTGTTATATCCTTTGACACATCACTACCATTTATTCTTTGTTGAATAGTCAGTTTGCAATTGTTTGTTAGATAGGTGGTAAGCAATCAGTTATGTATTGCACTCACGTTCCATTTCCAGTATTGCTTCAACTGAAGAATACTGCATAATTTACTGATAATTTCATTATTAATATTCACTGATCATTGTTTGGCATAATTGATCAAAGAGTATGTGGTATATCATGGAGATTCATAAATATGCTTATGGAACTTGTGTGGATGCAGTATTTTATTATGTTGAAATTGATTAAAATAAGATATCAATATTACAATTGAGTGTGAACTCCTTTTCTTCTTTTAGTTGAATTCAATAATGCGCTTTGATGGTGGTCTGCATTTGATTGTGTGATTTAATGACCCAGAAGTGAACTTGAGACCATAATAGGTTCCTGTAATGGAATATGCCTGTGTTTCCTTGTAAAAATTTAATGCATATTGACTGCTGGCAATGCCCTTGCTTTCACTACAGGTTCGTGATATTTTCTCAAAAGCTGCAGCTGCAGCGCCATGTATTCTATTTTTTGATGAATTTGATTCCATTGCCCCAAAACGAGGGCATGACAATACTGGAGTAACTGATCGTGTTGTTAATCAAGTTAGTTTCTCATTTTGGTTTTTTCATCTTATATGGTTTCTTTATCAATTTTTCTCACTTGTGAATTCTTCCTTTTCCCAGTTTCTAACTGAATTAGATGGCGTTGAAGTTTTGACTGGAGTTTTTGTTTTTGCTGCAACAAGGTTTGTTTCAATCTGGTGTATATACTTATTTCTGGTTCAGGTTCCACTCCAGACATTAATTACTTGGTACTAACAAGAGAGATTTTCTGCACTTGCAATCTATTGCATATAATTTAGTGCATGGTTTTGCTTGTAGCAGTCCATGGCATTTCCAATTTCAGAAAGCAGATACCAAATGATGGATACCTTTTTTTGGCTGAATACTTGTGTTAGCTTCCTGTGCTGGTTAGAGAATGTCTTCCCATCCTTGCTGTATTTTCTTCTCTTCCTATTTTCATAAATTTTCCTTTCGTCCAAATGAGAAGGTGAAAGGAATTGGGTGCCATAAAATTACATGTTGTAAAAATTGACTCCTGCAAATGAAATAATTGAATTATTATAAGGGATATAAAGAAATTGTTCTAGATTTGTTAATTTCAATGGAGGATTGGCACTGATGATTGCCGATGCCAGATAGATGTGTTGCTAATGGATTCTTGTTCTTTTGCATAAATTTGGTTTCAAAATTGACTTTAATCATGTATTTCATTCAGCATCTCATGTCGACTGGATATCCAGTGATCTAATTTTAGCATTTTGTGGGAATTTGTTATTAAATGTTTACAGCTCCATGATTAACATTGATTCTGACAATTTTTTGTTCCTTTTGTTCCCTGGTTTGTTAATTAGATTTTAATGACTCTTTGAAGACTAACTTTCTACTATTCCTGTTTTCCCATTATCAAATGATGAAGCAGTAGACCAGATCTACTTGATGCTGCGTTGTTGAGACCTGGTCGGTTAGATCGCCTTCTTTTCTGTGATTTTCCATCTCGGAAGGAGAGGCTGGAAATCCTAGCAGTTCTTTCTAGAAAGGTGAGTAATACTGCCCATTTGTAACCTTTTTGTTTTAGATAAGAGAAAAAATGTATCAATTGCAAAAAGAATTATCGATGAAATTTGCAAATTGCCCCCTTTAATGTTAGAGAATTACTTCATTTGTGTCAAAAAGTCAATTTGCACATTGTGTTTCATTTTGGTCAGTTCACCTAATTTGGCCCAAATATGGGCCAGTTTACTGCAATTAAAAGAAAGTGCTCGTTAGGTATTGTTGACGTGAGTTTCGCTTGACAGGCTCACATATTTTTTTTATAGAATTAAATAAAACGTGAATTCGAACAAGAAAAATAGATATGAATTCTAAAGATCTCCATCTAAGGTAGAGTGTACTCTTCCATTCAAATAAAAATTTTGAGAGTTTCCAATCTGATCTTCCCAAAGCTTTCAATTACCACAACTTTCCATTCCATCAGTACATAACTATAATCCCCACAATCTTTTGCTATTGAAACTCAATGCTAAAACCCATTTTTAAATACAATCTCAACCATCTGTCATAATCTAAAATCCATTTCAACTCAAGTCTCTGTATATTCTTGCCACTACCATGACTTATCCATGATTTAACCTCCACTGCCATTACAATGCTGTCTACTCCTCTGGCAACAACCTGTGAAGTTCTTTCAAAATCAACGTTGTTTAAATCAGCATTTCATCAAACTCAAAGAGTGCAACTCGTGAGATGAGAGGATAAAGAGAAGCTAGCGGAAAGCTAAATTATACGAGTCCGCAACAAAGAGTAGACCAAAAACCAGCAACAAAATCACAGCAATGCTTGAGTACACATTAGAAAAAGCTGCTCAAATGAAAACCCAGCCATGTAAGAAACGGTGGAGTTGAAAAGTACTGTTGAAAAGGAGTGGATATGGAGCAGCTGATTGGGGTTGTGAGGAAGATGCAAATGAGATCATATGGAGGTGAGGTTTCACCACAACTTTGAAACTTGTTGGTGGATTTTTATGTTGTTTGGTTGATGCTGACAATAGCTAAAGAGGCTTCAGGACTTTGATATTCAAGATTTTATACCCAACAGCAGAGTTTGATTTGGGTCTCATAAATTGGTGCTGTTGTTGTCTTGAAGCTTGGAGAATATGGAAGTGATCTGAGAATCCAGAATTTAGACATAATGATCAAGAGAATTGGTGTAGAGTAGGAGTGGAAGAGTTAGGTTGTTGAGTTTGTTTAATTTTAATTGACTTGGTTTTGTTTAATCATTGTTCTTTGGAGTCTTAATTAACTTTGTTTTGCATAAATTAATTTCTCTCAGTTTTTTGTGTATTTCTTTTGTCTACATGATGTAATTAAGTGACCACATGATGCCTTTATTAAACTGGAGCCAACTGGGGGAATTGTCCCATAGTTTGGCCAAATTATGTGAAATTGACCAAAAATAAACATGGGGTGTACAATAACATGTGGAAATAAACACGAGGGCTAAATTGAGGTCTTTCTCTTAATCTTATTGCAATAGAAACTCTTTTGAAAGAGATTAATAGTAGATCAAATAGTATGCTGTATTTGTGGTAGCTTTTGTGTCCGTACAAGGTGAAAAAGAAATTATGTTGCTTTTTGGAAAAAAGAAGTGTAATATTTGCCGCTAAGCTTCCAGAAAGACCAACTGCTGTTTGGAAATCAACATAAAAATTGCAAAGGTTCATTTTTTATGGTCATGTTGTTTGATTTTTGGCATCAACTTAGGTGCTCTATTTTCATATATCTGTATTCTCAAACTATGCCATCTAAAAATCAATGCAGCTGCCTCTTGCCAATGATGTTGACATAGAAACAATAGCTGCTATGACAGAAGGATTTAGCGGTGCTGACCTACAAGCTCTTCTCTCCGATGCGCAGCTTGCGGCAGTTCATGAACATTTAAGCAGTGCAGACATGGGTGACCCTGGTAAAATGCCAGTCATAACTGATGATCTTTTAAAGACCACTACTTCCAAAGCAAGACCATCGATATCTGAAGCTGAGAAGCAAAGACTCTTTGGTATTTATAGCCAATTCTTGGATTCAAAGCGATCTGTTGCTTCACAGGTTCCGCTCTCTCTCTTGGAGTCCCATCTAGTGCACTCCTCATTTTCTGTTCTTTCAATTGAAGCTCAGTACTAACAAATTATTTGTCTGCAGTCAAGGGATACAAAAGGCAAAAGAGCTACTCTAGCATAAGAATCTTCTGAGGGCCAAGCAACAAAATCAGTCATGTAACTTACACTTGACAAATAAACAAGTGCTTCTATTCAACATTATGGATGGACTCTGTGCAATATTTTCCGGAAAAAAATTAAAAATCAATAGTGCAATTTGTTCCCAATTTAAGATCTAGTCAGAGAGCTTATCATCCTCATGTCTTTCTCTATATACTATATAGAATTGGATTGTTCATTCTGCGATAGTTAATAGATATGTTGATGTATGAGTACTGTAAAGTGGATATAGCATAGAGCACTTGCTTATACAGTTCCGTCCATTATTATGTACAACTGTAGACATAACCAGGGACAAAGGCACGTAGCGAAGGTTCGCTCAGCACATCCTTTTCTCAAACACGCACCTGCACTTGACTCGGATGGTAGGGAATAAGAGAACTAAGAAGTCGATTTCTTTTGTGCTTAGGAAAGCAAGAAAAGTAAGCCCATGGGAACGTGATGGAATGAAGAAACGGGGAGGCTGTCCTCGCAATTGTCGAAAGACCTCATGAGGTACAATTTCAACCATCTTTTGTTGATGATCCAGCATCCTTATGACTGACAAGGTTATAGTTGAGACTTGAGCAGTTATCTTAATGGAGGTCTTTAGAGACTTATTTTGACGATCAACAGTTTTTGTGAATAAAACATTAAGAGGACAAAGGTCGATTTCTTTTAATCATTTTCGTATGCTTCTCTAATTGGGGTTTTTTTTATCAAGGGTTCCATCGTTGTCTTTATGAACCCGCGGTCAGCCCCCCCAATTCCTTGACCTGGCAAAAGAAGAATGTTCTAGTTTTGTAGCCTGATTTTGAATGGCTCAACTCAAACAATATTCTTAGAGGTTGAAAAATATGTTAGAGATAAAAGGTAAGTTCCTAAGATGTAGTATTTTGATGTCGACTTTTAGGATAGTTTTCAAGTGTTTGATTAAAAAAAGTAAGGCAGGATGGAGTGACGGGTCATGATTAATCTTTTTGGATAGGACTGAGAAATTCTTCATCTAAAGAAAGTATACAAGCTGAAGCTGGATGTGATTAAAATTGGAGAACATAATAATAACATGGCTGTATATGTAGCTGTACTGTAATTGATCGGTCGGAAGCAATTCTAAAACATGCCTGACTGATCCACTTCATTTGACCTGATCCAAACAACTCCACCATACACAAATTCCTTTTGCCCAGCTGACGGAGGATGGATAAGGTTCCACATTTCTAACTTGAATAGACCTACTACTAGGCTGGTGTCCTGTTTTGCCACGAGCTAAATTTGTTTTTCATATAAAAAAATAATATTTAAAGATTGGAGTCAAAATGCTAATAATAAATAAAGATGACTAAATTGTAATTTTCAAAGGAGAAAAATAGAAGACTAACCTGCTATAAACTGAACCACCAACATTTACACGTGATGTTCCAGATAAAATAAGACATACACGCGCTGCTCCAGATAAAATAAGACATAATAATAAAGATGACTAGATTTAGAGCGTGTTTGACAGTGTGGTTGCGGGTGCTTTTCAAATAACTTTTTGTGCTAAAATGCATGCCAATGATGTTTTTTCATTTTTTAAAAATTATTTTTGATATCAGCACATCAAAACGATCCAAAACGTACAAATCATATTAAATTTTAACAAAAAAAAAAATTCAAATTTTTTGGGAACGCAGCCGCAGCCGCGTTCCCAAACATTGCCTTAAAATCTTGGCTTTAAAGAGATTTTTCGTCGTCTCACTATATATATTTTAATTATTTTATTATATTTAGATAAATACTAAATTGCTTTTTAGTTGATATTATAATAATTAAAATATTATTGTGAAAGTACAAAAATACTTTTTAATACAATGTTTAGTTTTTTTTTTTTCAATAATATTTTAATTATTTCACTATACAATTAAAAATATAAAATACTTATTTACTCCTGATAAATTTTGCAACTATAATTAGACCATACGATAAAACTTTAATATTTTTAAAAGTTAATATTAAATGTTTTAGGTGGAGAGAAAAAAAAAATCAATATTCTAGTGGACAGTTTATTTTTTAGTTCGGAGCTAAAGTGTTTTCCGAATGAGTTTTAGCTTCTTTTAGTATTCTTAGCGATGTGAATTTAATGAAGACATCTGCCAAAAAAAATAATACCTTTTTCCAGCTTCCACATCTTCCCATTTGTGTCCCTTCCCCTGTAATAATAAATATGATGAGTTCATCCGTTTCTGAATTTATTTTTAAAAAATTATAGTTTGAATATTATAAATTTTAAAATTAATAAAGATTTATATGATTGTTAATTTCAGACCTCAAAAAAATTATTAAAATATACATAAACTGACTAAAATACTCATGATTAAAAAAAAAAAAAAAACTCAGACGGTTACATGCACATAATAGTTACAGGTTTATTCAACAAGATGAAGAGGCTTGGAATCCAGAGTCAGTGTATATATTGACATTGGGCCTCTTTAGCTTGGAATGCCCAACGATTCAAGTTGTCAAAAAAACACTACAAAGATGTGTTGTCTAGAAAGTGAAATTTGATTTTGTCGTCGATGACCTAATTTTGTTTCTTGGGGGTGTCGCTGTTGATATCAAAATTATTTTAATCGTGCCTTCTAGTTTCATTTTCTTCAAAAAAACAAAGATCCAATCACGATAAATAAAATGATTGGTGGTGGTGACTCTTAAATTGTTTTTTTTCTTAAAAAATAATTTTTTTTAATTTTAAAAAAACTAGTCTAAGTTGATGGGCAAATTACCTCAAAAATATCATTATCATGACAAAAATAAAGAGGAAAACTCCAAATGCATTCTTAGACAAAAACAAAGGAAAAACGCAAGGTATATTCGCATAAAGTGGGTATGGAGCTTCCATTGAACTCTATCAAAGGGTAATTTTATATAATATTTTGCATTTGTTTTTCCATGGAAGATTAATTATTTATTGCTTATAGAATTCATACTTTAGCATCAATCATCTAACAAATCAATTTGTTTAAAATTTTAACTTAAGAAGCTTTATTTGTAAATTATATTTCTTAAATAGGTGTTCTTTCCCTCTCCATCTTTTTATCATCTACTCTCTTTTTTCAAAAAATAAAAAAGGAGAAGAATTACTTGAGGTTATTTAAAAGAAATCGATGCTCACCTTTTAATTAGTGTGTGTTGATGTAGTGGTGAGTCAACATCTAATTAGATTTTATTGTTAATAATGTTTTAAAATTTAATATTATAAAAAAATAAAAGTTTTTGAATGTTTGGATAGAGAATAATCATATATTTATGTTCTCGCATTAATATTATGATTCTGGTGTTAATATTATTATGTAATAGATATTTATCCTTTATTCATATGGTGGAATCAATATTTATGCTTTATTAACGTTATTAAGAGAAAATAATGTTCCAATCCCTTCATTTAAGCAACTTGACAAAGTTTAAATGTTATATATATTATTTAAATCACATAGGTAAAATGTTCATATTTTTTTACTCTCTAAATGGTTCATATTTTTATTTACAGAGCATTTATTATTCACAACTAAGAACAAATACTCTTGTTATTAGAATTTTAAATTTATTCTCTTATTTAATGCAATCATGTATTAAAATTTACTGACTTTACCATTAAAGAGTTCCTAAATCCTATTAAAATGTACTGTTTTGTAGGTGCAAAATTTTTTATTATTAATCATCAATTTCATGAACTAAAAAGAATAAAATATTGATGTAATCGTGTAATTATCCTCTATCCAAATACTTAATAATTTTTATTTCTGAGCATATTGAATTTTAAATTAAAATATCATCACAATGAAAACAAAAACGTTGATTTCTTAAAATATTTTATATATTATATAAAAATAAAAATAATAAAAAATAGCACTTAAAATCAACAATAACAATAGCAAAAATCAATATTATGCAGGAATATAAGAAATAAAACAAAAGGACAGACATCGGGCTGCTTCTTTTTGTAATATAAGTAAATGTATCTGAATATTAAAAACCAAACTTTTTCAATGATTATAATCATGGTTATGAAAGGATCAATGATAATATCATTTTTTTTTTCTTTCAATGTTAATTATTCATACGTATCGGCTTATTAATTTGTTATTTACAATAAAATATATATTTTTAATTTAGAAATAATAATACCATATTTTCTTGTAATTAGAATTACAAAAAAAAAAACATAATATTTTTGAAGTATCCTTACCTCCTAGCATTAAACCTTATTTTCACTTACTCTTTTGCCAAAGAATAAACTATATTCTTATAAGATGGATTTATCAAAATCCTAATTCTATCTCTTACAGCTAAAAAAATCTCGATTTCACCTCTATAATTCTTAAAAAGTTTTACTTGTTCCCTTCACTATAAAATATTTATAACAGACAAAAAAAATTACTTATTTTTATTTTATTTTCCTTACTTTTCTTTCATTTTTCTTATTAAATTCTCATTTATGCTATAACATCTTATGAAAACACTTAACACACACAAAAAAAACCCCTCTAAAACCAAATTTAAAATAGGCTATTTAATTGTAAAGGATGACATAAAAATAAATGAATAACATGGAGAATTTTAAACTAATAGAACTGTTTAGTTTATTGAAAAAATAAAATAATAAATTGGTCATGGGAGCAAAAAAATCTTTTCTATAGGATTTTTTTTGTCATTATTATATTTAATAAGGACACATTGATATTTTTTTATATTTTTTATACATAATAAAATAACTTAAATAACTTTAAAAACAACAAATAAAACCGGTTCCAGGAGATTTTTTTTCTTTCATGCTTTGATTGGTGTCCATGAGAATTTTTGTATTTTTTCTAATGGCTTTTTTTAGTTATAATCAATTTAAATAAAAGAAAATTCATCCTTTTAACAAATATAAATATAATTAAAAAAAATAAAAGTGGTTAACGCGTGCTTAATATTTTTTAACAAATGAGAGATATATGCGCTCTTTGGACAACACGTGCAACATCTCTTGACACTCAAACAACACCTTCAGCAACAACAATGAAAGTATCACATCATTCTCTTCCCGATAGTTAGATGCATGGGCACGCAGAAGTAATAGTTGGGCTTTGATAGACTTTTTGTTTTTTTTCTCTCTCGTTTTAGATTTTATGACAACATTTTAAAAAATCATATATGCTATGTCAATTTATATTTTTATTAATTTTGATTTTTAATCTTTTAAGTGTTATTTATTTTTCATTTAATGATTTTTTGAGTTGATTTATTATTTTAATATATTAATATTAAAAATAAAATTTAAAAGATATCACGGGGTGAAGTAAAATGATCATATCATACTATCCATGTCTTGCTTCTCAACTCCGCCACGCATCACTCCATTTTTTTTTTCCAATAACGACCTGAAAAAGTGCACCCCTTCCACGTGTTCAATCTTATCCGCTTCTCCGGATCTTAAATCCTCTACATCCCTCCTCACTCACCACAAATCATACTCGCTTTAATAATTGTACCATAAACCTCAAAACAGTGTCGTACAAGTTCATGAAGCTATACCCGTAACAATAAATGCATACACTTAACCGTACGTGATCATAGCTTACTACCTTAAAATTTTATCCTAGACCTGCTCCCCGCTCCATTTGTTGTTTCCTTTTCTCTCCCTGTCTTCAACGCAGCACTCACTCAGTCTCTCTCAAACTTTCCTATCCTCTCTACACACACTCTCTCTCTAGAAAAATCTAAAACTTCGATCAGTTTTTCTCATCATGGCCTCTGTACTCACTTTCGCTTGCTCCGTCCCAGCTCCAGTCCGAGCATCATCCGGATCTCCCAGGACACCCGACCCGTATGGCAAGAAGTCCGGTTCTTCAACCTGGTGGTCCCCGCTTTTTGGTTGGTCTTCCTCTCCTGATTACCTTAACGGCAATAGTAGTGCCGGTGGTACAGGCGATGATGTACCCGATAAGGAATCCGGGTTATCGGGTCCGGACCACGAACCAGGTCGATCCAGATCGAGGTTCGCCCTTGGATCGTTCACTGAAGAGAAAGCGAAGCAGCTTAGAAGGAAGACTTTGGAGGGCAGTACGTTCCACGATATGATGTATCACTCGGCGATCGCGTCTCGTCTGGCTTCGGATGGATCGGGTCGGCAGGAGAAGTAAACCGGACATCCGGTTGGTAAGTAAAAACCGGGAACCCCACGCTTTAATTGTGGGACCCAAAAATTTGTCGAAATGAATATTTAGAACGTCTATTTTGTAAATGATGATGAACTGGCTTTGATGGCGTGATAAACTGTCGTTGGATCTATGCCGTTAATAGTAGTTGATGAATGACATGGCAAACTCTTGATGCATTAGATGTCGTGATGAAGAATTGATGTGTGATGTGTCGGTGTGTGATCTAAGCACGTGTTATTCTCTTTTTTTGTTCCTTGTTAGAACCAAAAGATCTAGGGCTACGCGACGAGGGAGCCAAACCTAATATTCAATCGTACCTCACCCTATCAGATTCGACCTGAAGTCTTTATTTGATGGGCTATCTCTAGAAAACGAGAAGCACTGTTAGGATTTCTGTTATTGGTTTTTATTTGAAAATATATTAAAATAATATTTTTTTATTTTTTAAAATTTGTATTTGATATTGTTATATTAAAGTAATTTAAAGATATAAAAAAAATTAATTTGAAGTCAATTTTTTTTAAAAATCTTTTTAAAAAATATGGATGGAAGGATGATATAATGTAGACAGAATGATGTGGATATCATCGAAATTGAATTTGTTTTTTGCTATTTCGTCTAGCACTGACCTAAGGACGGCTACACATGCTGGTGTTGTTTAGTGGACTATAGTAGGGTTAGGATAAATTATTCGGTAGGTTTAGTGTATCCAGGGAATATCCCAATAAACACCTAAATCCAAACGTCGTCGTCGTCATCATCTAGAATCTATTTGTAAATTTTTAATTACAGTTACAAAGAAAAAGAAATCTAAAAGCCAACAAAAAAAAGTGAAGAAAACATTGTAGTTTCCTGTTGGGATGTTTTTTTTTTTAAATTATCTTTTTATATTTATTAATTAGAACTTAAACTTTATAATTTATTTTGATTAGGTTTTTTTTTTATATATTTCCATGGTGCTAAAAAAAGTTTGACATTGAGTTAATGTATAATTCAACAAAATAGATTTAATTTTTTATTGAATAAAACAAATTGAGATTGAAGGAATCAAATTTGACTCTGAAATTAAAATTACCTTTTTTATATATATAAAAAACCTATTCATGAGGCGTGAATCTTGGAATTTTAGTCCAGAATTTTTTTTTTCATTTTTCATCTCTTTTTGACATTTTAGTTTCACATTTTATTTGTTTTATATTTTGGTTCTTAGATTTTATGAGGAGAGAAGAAGAGAGAAAGTAGTCAGTATGAATTTAGTGTCAATATATTTCTCTTAACCAGAATAGTGTTATTTATATATTTTTTAATTTTTATATAGATGGGAAAGTAGATAATGGTTAAGAAAGAAATTTTTTATTTAATTTTATGTTTTTAAATCGTTTATGGATGTTTTAAATTGAGAGATTAGTTATAGAGATTCTAAGAGGATTTATTAGATATTTTTAGGTGAAAATAGATTTAAAAATGATTTTTTAGGTATTTTTTTATTTTATTTTAAAATTTGATCTCTGAGACATGACCCAAGATCAAATTTTGCCACCTCTCCAAGTATTATGTGCAAAACAATAGTTTATTAATCCAAGCCCACGTTAGGTGGCCCATTGCAGGTAGACCTTCTATGCTTCCTTAAATATTCATCATGGAATTATCCCAGCCCAAAGGAAACACCTTGCCTTTACGTCAGCAACAACTTGCCTTTACGTCAGCAAGGAGAAAAAAATATAACATTGAGGGACATGAGGTACCCTAGGGCCTAGACTTGGTAAGTGTCATTGCACTGGTAAATAAACCGTGTGAGCTCTTTTCTTCTCCTTTTATTTCTCTTATATTTTTGTTGGTATTACGATATTTTTAATGACAAAGATGTTGGAGATCTTGTTTTATTTATAAAAAAACAATGAAAAAAGGTTTCCGTTTATATATGTTCCTAGCATAGTTAAATAGAAAATAAATAGGCACGAAGAATGCACATAGAAATTACACAAGAAAACAACTTTCTCTAACATAGTTAACTCCAATAGATGATGGCCCGCGCTTCGCTGCGGGCCGAGCCAATTTCTTTGTAGCTAGAAAAAATAATGCCAAAGCGTTATCATTGTATTTTAAAGAGGGAAAACAAATCAACAACTCGACATAATAGAAAGAGAACTAAAAAAAATAACGATCGTCAAACTCTATAGATCAAACTGTAGAATGATGAAATCGAGAAATAAAATCCATGATAAAAAAGTATTAAAAAACAAAGCACCAGAAAAACCAAGCGATGTCGTCAAAACTCACGAGTAGTATCATGTCAAACCTTAAATATAAAAAAATATTGAATTGAAGTGCAAAATCAAAAAGAAAAATCAAATTTACAAAAGAATCCAAAATATATAAAAAAACAAAGAAAATCAATTTTGAACGAGCTCAATGATGATGAATGAAATTTCTAAAAATAATTAAAATTGACTGAAACGAATCCAATCCAACCTTCAAAATCTGTAACACAAATCATGAGGTTGGATCACAAAGTAAAAGGCAAAGCCAAAAAAAATAAAAAGTAAAATTCTAAACCAACTAAAATAATTAGGGATAAACATGAAAAAATAAATTAAAAAAACATGATTAAAAAAGTGTAGATTTGAAAAGAAAGATAACCAAATTTAACACACAAAAAAAAAACAAATCATAACGGATGAAATTGAAAAACAATTTCAACTAAGAAAAGGATAAGAACAACTAAAAATAGCAATCAAAAGAATAAGGATCATATTTGATATAAAAATAAAATATCAAGAGATGAAATCCAAAGACAAATTAATTCAATAAAGGATTCAAGACCAAAAATATCATAATTAAAACAATGATAACCAAATTTAATATAAAAACAAAGTGTAAAGGGATGCAATTGAAAAAATAATTAACGTAATAAATGATCCAAGACCAAATACATTGCAATTAAAAGAATGATGATCAAACCTGATATAAAAATAAAGTATCAAAAGATGAAATTAAAAAAATAAATTAACTCAATAACTGATTCAAGACCAAATACATTGCAATCAAAAGAATGAGGATCAAGTTTAACTTAACAAACAAATAGGTGGATTTTTTTGTTTTTTTACAATGGCCAGTATGTTTTTCTAGACGGAGAGAGGGAAAAGAGGGAGGAAGGGAAAAAGTCCTTGTTGGCTCCCCTCTGCACGCCACTGGCAAACACGCGTCTCATCACCATGACAGGGGTGGTGAGACGCATCGAATGTCACCTCGAACGACGATATTTGGCACACGCGTGGCGCTTGCAGCGGCCGCCGCTTTTTGAATTTAAGATTAATTTATATATATTAAAATACCAAATCACCCCAAACCCCACATCGAATTACAAAAAAAAAAAAAAAAAAACCATGGCAAAAAACCTAAAATGACCTTGTATCAATAATAGAGAGAGTTTATTTTTTAGAGATATTTAAGTAATTGATAAGCACAAAAACATAAAAAAAAACTCGAAAAGCTCATGAACCAAGGGAAATTTTTTTAGAGAGTTATTTGGTAATTATAATATATAAAAAAACATGAAATTCCTAATTCAACACTCTTCTTTAATATAATTACTGATAAACCCCATAAAAAAACTCATATACCTCTAAAGCTAACATTATCTACCAAAAACAAAATCAATTTTTCAATATGGACAGAGACAGTAAAAGAGTAACCTCTTTTAGTTATAGTTGATTAAATGCTTGGTGTTGTACTGCTAATGTATCCACAAGAAATGACAACGGTACAATAATCAATATATTCTAGAACGAAAACTATGCTCTCCAAATCAACAAGAAATTGACGAAAACTATGATATATAGAGCCAAATCCAACGGGGTGAGATGGTCTTTTCCAAGAGGTTCATACGGTCTATTCAAACGAAAACTATGTTCAGATGTAATGGTTTATCAATTTTTTTCCATAGATAAATGATATAAATACCCACAAAAAATAAACAAAAAAAATTAAAAGATGAAAAGGGCTTTTGTGTCATTTTATTTTTTAAAATAAGAAATTACTTCATTGTAAAAGAAAATAAAGGAAGGTCAAAGAGTATTTTGATATTTTCATCATGATTTTTCTGTTATAATCTATTTGAATTAGAGACAAATAAATAAAAATAATAATAAAAAGTGGATGGGGTGTGCATAGCACCTGCTAGTGAGTGAACGCTCCCCGCGCCTTTCGGACGATGCAGGAGATGTCTTACGATGACAAAAAAGTCCAATCTTCGTGTCTTCTGAAGTATCTAATGGTGGTGCAGCTGATGGGGAAGCGTACGTAGTGCAATTCGTGGCGATTCGACATTTGTGAGATTTTTTTCTCCCCCCTTTTTTCTCTCTTATTTTCTTAAAATTCATGCTTCGGGTCAACCAAAATCCAGAGTTGTCCTCCCATTTATTTTTTATTTCAATTGTGGTCTTTTTTTTTATTGGTCTTTATTTGTCTTGGATTCTTTTTTGGATTCTTTTTAAATTTCATTCATTTTCATTTGGTTTTATATCAAATATGTTGCTCTTTCTTTTGATTGTTATTTTTTAATCATTTTCTTGATTTGTTCCTTTTTATAAAAAAATTTGTTCCTCAATATTTTATTTAATTTATTTATTTTATCTAATTTTGGTTCTCATTCTTTTATTTGCTCTTTTTAATCATTTTTTTAAATTTTTTTTTCTTTCAATTTTATCCCTTAATGTTTCATTTGTTTTTTTATCCAATTCCGATCTTCATTTTTTTAATTGCTCTTTTTTTTATCATTTTCTTATTTTATTTTTAATTTTATCTCTCAATATTTAATTTTATTTTTTAATCCAATTTTGGTCCTCGGTCTTTTATTTTCCTTTTTTATATCATTTTTTTAATTTATAGGGTTATCCTAAATTGCGGGTTGGTCAATTTAACTTGGCTTGTTTTGGATTTTTTAATGTGTTTTTCATTTTTTTTTCTTTAATTTCATTCTTTGTCATTAGGTTATTGGGTGTTGAGCTTTCTGATTTTTTATGTTTTTTTTTTCTATAGAGTTATCTTTGATCGCAAGTTAGTCAAGTTAACCCAGAGTGATTCAAGTTTTTTTATTCAATATTTTATTTATTTAATTAACTTCAAATTTTTTTCTAGGTCATTATTTTTAAAAATAATTTTTTTAATCTTGATTTTATGTCGTGAGTAACAGGTTAGTAGAGCGATCTCGGGTTGACTCGGGGTTTTTCTTCAATATTTTTTTTAAATTAATATTTTTTAATTTTATCATTTAAAGTTAGACTTGAGCTTTGTTATTGTTTTTATTTTCTATTCTAGAAGATATCCCTACCTAATATCTCATAATATCATTGACTGAACTTCTTTTCTATGTTATAAAAAAAGTTGATTCGACCCAAAAAATAATCTAATATATATTATATATCGCGTCTTCAATCCCAATGCATCCATTGACTGCCTGCACATGCCCACGAACCATTAAGTTATAGTATGATTGCCGACCAAAAAAGAGCAGAACCAGATATAAAAACTATATTATAACTATAAAATGTACTAAATTAAGCTGGCTAGTAATTATATGTCAGGAAACTGAATGCATACTCATCAAGATAACGCCTCTTTCGCACATGGGTTGTATAATATAAGATCTGAATCATCCTTTATTCTAATCCACATGATTTGTCACTCACATCTGATTCTGAGATGTTTCTGCTTCTTCCACACGAGCCATAATATTAATTAAGTTAATCAGCTTTCAAATTAGTGGATTAAGGTTGTTTTTGTCGATTGATGCATCTACAGATCATGGGCACCAATCAGCTTCCCAGAAGCGACCGATGCAGACAACAAAACATTATGTAAACCACGTGCTTCTCAGACTTTTAGGAACCATTCAAATCTTGATTATTATTATAAACAACATCTTAATTATAGCGCGTGGCTTTCAATGCCTTCCCTCTTAACCTCCACCAGAAGACGACCAAATCTTAAAATTTAGCTCCCCAAGAATATTCGATTCTTATATCATTCTCCAAATATAAAAAAGATGCTGGAATTGTATTCTCTAAGCTACATTTACTATTACAGTTGAATTGATCACTATTTTTTATAATTTAATTTCTGTTCTAACTCTTATTGAGTGTGTAGAACTGTAAGAAGTGTACATTTATACCAAGTTCTTGCATCTAAGTATAGAATTATCTTGTATCTTTTTTTCTAATTAAATATATTTCTAATCAAATTATATATTGGGTTAAATTCATATTCTCAATTCAAGACCATGAAAAAAAAAACTATAATGAAATTAAAAAAATTACGTAAAAAACAATGATTTTGAAACATAAAAACATTTAAAGCCTTGTTTGAGAACGCGATTGAAACCGTGTTTTTAAGAATTAAAATTTTTTATTATTTAAAATTAATATTTTATATATATTTTCAAATCATTTTAATTTAATAATATAAAAAAAATTAAAAAAATAATTTTTTAATTTTTTAAATAAAAAATATTTTAAATCACAGTCACTATTATAAAATTACTATTACAATAGCACACTCCATGATAATTGTGACTTTGTCTTCAATGAAGTTGGCCACCAAATAGATGTAGTGGCACTCATGTAGTTTTGACCCAAACCGGTGTCTTTTTCGTGGACCAAAGCAAATAAAACCCAACGCACACGGCACACCTTCAAGCGATCTCCATGCCTAACATCTCCTCCCTCCCTCCCTCTCCCTGTAAATTAAACGCAATGTACAGAGCCACCGTGCTGTTAGTGTCACTCTGCATCACCTGGCAAGTTGCGTTGTCAGTCACCGATGGTAAGTCCTCCAAATATTTCTTCGTCTACTGACAAAGTTTCAGCTTTGATTTACTTGCTACCTGGCAAGTACATCTTTGCTAGTCACTTCCTCTTGGTTCCTTGTGTGATATAATACATGTATGTGCCAATGCTTGTTTTTTCTTCGATTCCTTCTTATCGTTGGATCTGAATTCAAGACCCTGCTTGTTTTTTTTCTAAGCTGAGAATCAGCTCCTTATTTGCTAAAAAAATGTGAAAACGAAAATGAAAAAAAAAGGAAATAACTTTCTATCAGTGAACAGACCCTTAATTTTGTAAAAAACTTAATTCACTTTTTTTTTTAATTTTGATTTTAGCTTGCATTTTCATATCAATCCCAACATGCAGGATGGCGTTTACATGCAGCATTTATATTTCATGTGCTTGAGTCAACTAATGGCCATTGATTTCAGGTTTATTGCCCAATGGAGACTTCGAGTATGGGCCAAAGCCATCGGAAATGAAAGGAACGGTAGTGACAGCCAAGAATGCAATTCCTAACTGGGAAATTTCTGGCTTCATCGAGTACATTAAATCAGGGCATAAACAAGGTGACATGTTGCTGGTAGTGCCTGTTGGAGCCTACGCAGTCAGATTAGGGAACGAAGCATCAATTAAGCAAAAAGTTAAGGTCACACAAGGCGAGTTCTACTCTCTAACCTTCAATGTGGCTCGCACTTGTGCCCAAGAGGAGAAACTAAACTTGTCTGTTTCACCAAATTCGGAGCCAAGAGATTGGGGAATCTTGCCAATGCAAACAATGTATAGTAGCAATGGATGGGATGCCTATGCATGGGCTTTCCATGCTGACGGGCCTGAGGTTGAGATCTCCATCCACAACCCTGGTGTGGAGGAGGATGCCGCCTGCGGCCCACTTGTTGATTCTGTCGCGTTAAAGCTTTTGTCCAATCCTAAGCGTGCCAGAGGTAACAAAATTATCAAGGAATTGGATTTCAACTTAATTAATATGATTTTTTCTCAATCAAATCTTAATCTGATTTGGTTTTGATTTATTTCTACTTATTATATCGCAGACAACTTGTTAAAGAATGGGAATTTTGAGGAGGGTCCTTACATGTTTCCCAACACAGACTGGGGTGTCCTAATCCCTCCCCACATTGAAGATGATCAATGTCCTCTACCTGGATGGATAGTTGACTCTCTCAAGGCAGTAAAGTACATAGATAGAGAGCACTTTACAGTCCCAGAGGGAAAAAGAGCTGTTGAACTTGTAGCAGGAAAAGAGAGTGCTATCTCGCAAACTGTGAAGACCATAATCAATAAGATCTATGTCCTCACATTCTATGTTGGTGACACCAGCAACTCATGTGTGGGATCAATGGTTGTAGAGGTTTATGCTGGCAAGGACAGAACTCAAGTTCCTTATGAATCTAATGGCAAGGGAGGGTTCAAGCGTGCCAAGTTCGTGTTCAAGGCCGTGTCAAATCACACAAGAATTACATTTCTTAGCTCATTTTACACCATGAAAAGTGACAACTCTGGTTCTCTATGCGGCCCAGTATTAGATGATGTGAAGCTGGTTAGTGTTCGAAATCCAAGGCGTCATCTGTGATAATGTGCTAATTGCATTGCTTGTGCAAACCACATTCTTTCATCTTGATCATCATATATATGTCTTTATGTACTATAGGTTTCTTGTAATGGAAACAAGAGGGGCTGCTTGAAATGAGTTTAATTATAATGTTCCTCGAAGAATGATGTATCTATGGTTTTTTCTACTATAAAAAATTATAGGAGCTTGTTCCTCGAAAAATGCCTATTATATGCGTCTTCTGCATTGTTGTGGCCTGTGGATCCACTAATTGAAAACTTCTCCGTATGAATCATAGAAAACACTACATATGCTGCCCGTGCTCCGCTGCGGCTTTCTCCTTAATTTTGCAGCGAGTTGGATTCAATTGGTTTGATTGAATTTTTATTTTTTAATTTTATTTTTTAAAATTATTTGATAATTAAATTTTATAATTTTATTGTAGAATTATCTCGATATTATAATCAAATCACATATTATGTACGGACGGCTCAAATCAAAGTTCTTTTTGACTATTTTTTCGCTGTTATGTGTTTTTACTTTATTTATTATCATTATATTTTTTTATATATTGTTAAATTAACTAAGGTTATTAAATTAACCCTATTCTTAAAATAAAAATTTGCTTTTTGAAGATCTATATATTTTTTTTTATATTAAAAAAACCCGAGTCCACTAAATAGGATGAAACATCCATCTAAGAACATGTTTGGAAACGCGGTGTAAACCGTGTTCTCAAAAAATTTTAATTTTTGTTTTGCTAAAATTTAATATGATTTGTATGTTTTGGATCGTTTTGATGTGCTGATGTTAAAAATAATTTTTAAAAAATAAAAAAAAATCATTGGCATGCATTTCGGCATAAAAAATTATTTAAAAAATAACCGCTATCACACTATCAAGCACCCAAAGCGATCTCATGAAATATACTGCAAATCTTCTCTATCGCTTTACTAATGCTATTTTGGATTTATATACATTGAAGGGACTAGAAATTAAAGGATGGGATAATTCTGACTAGACAAAACTTAATGATCTGTTCTTGGCTTCTTTCTGTAACTATTATGATGGAATTCTTCTCTCCTAACTGTAAATGTCGTCGTCGTCGTCATTTATATCTTCCGAGTACAATTCATCATCTCTCATTCTGGTTGGACAGCACCATTGGAGCAGACCTGCAACAACGACATAGAAACCTGTAAACATCAATTTCTTATGCCAAATATGTGAATAAAATTGATAGAGAGAAATTTGAAACACATTTATGTACGTACTGGAACGTGCACTTTTCAAATGCAATATAGCACCAATAGTCCTACTCTTGAGTTCTTTGTACTTTTTAAGAATAAAGAAACCAGAATACCTGAGTAGCATTCTCTTCCCTGAAGCTTACAGTTCTAACCTTCAACTCCCCTCTGCTGGTAGTTAGCTCGTCTAATATCTCAGCATCACACATTTCGACTTTGCCTTCCTCATTTCCAAGAACAGGTGCTTCTCGTTCCTGATAGAACACGTTCCTCATAGAATGTCACATGAATTTAGTATTAGCACAATAAAAACTACAAAGAATCAGCAGATAGCAAGAGAGGTCTGGAGAATAATATGCCTTGAAAGAGAAGCTGAGAGAAAGTCGCGGGGCGCCGGTAATCTCCTCATATTCGGCTGCATCTAGTTCCCGCAAATGATTTGGACGGAACAACTTAGGAAGGACGTGCTGTCTGATGCTGATGAGAATAAAGAACGGCAGGGGGAACAAGATTCCAGCTATCGGAATCCAGGTCACACCAAAACAGACCAGGAAATAGACGAATTGGAAGATGGTAAATATGGCTATGTATTTGAATGGAATTGATTCCACAAAGGAAGCATGAATCCCCTCCAGGACCCTGTCAAAAGTGAATGCCAGGCACAGTGGTAACCGGTAAAATCATAGGCAGCTAATAACAATACATGTCAGAATGATAGAAGTAACATACACTTGCAATCAGGAAGCTCTTAAAAACATTTAACATTTATGATGCATTTAAAGAGATATCTTGAAGAAAATGGGAAAATTCAAGATTCAATTTTTTTTCCCATAAAAAAACAGAATTTTCTGAAATCATGAGAAAAAATTGAACAATTTTGGTTCAATCTGGTTCTTAAGATGCAACTGAGCAAGGTTTTAGAAATTATTGCTCTAATTCTAAAATGCCATTTGGATTATTGTATTACTCGGAATGACAAATAACTTACTTATAGCGCCGGCCAGGTGCAATGAATAGAAGTAGCATTCTCTCCCAGAACTGGTTCCCAGGAAGACTGTCAATTGCCATGTAAGCAAAATATCCCCAAAGTACTGATGTAGGTATCAGCTTTATTGCAGGCATAGCACATACTGATGCTGCCACAAGTAGAGACAGAAGAAAATTGCTAACTCTTTGCTCATTAACTCGGACAGGCAAGTAGGCATCAATGTGCTTCTCAGGATCAAACGTTTCCTTTGGATCTTCTCCTTTCATGACTGCCTCTTTCAGGTCTTCCAGCTCTTTAATTACTGCATTCTGCATATCAGAAAACCATGGTGTTTGGCATTAATATGCTGCGACGATTTGGGAACTTTACCATCATCCCAGAGACAAGCTAAAATTCTTAAAACTTTAAACATATGGTTACAGCACGGAACCTGTACAGGTCATTCGGTAGAAAATGTTCGTGCGTTTGGCGTAAGAAGCATTATAATGTTGATTTTAACAGGACGGACACTTTAAGTTTGTATTGATCAAAGAACTCACAATTGGAATGCTGTCCATTTCAATGAACACAGCTTGCATATTGCCATAGATTTCAGAGTTGCTAGCTTTCTGTTTGATGCTTTCTTTGGCACTTGCCACCATCTTCCTTCGAATCAACTGCAAATGATCAACCAGATTCTATAAGCATCTAAAGGCTGCTAAGCTAATTAGCTTAAGAAGTTTTCTATTGAATATCTGCAATTTGACCTGTCTTTTGAGGACAGCAAGGCTCTTAGTATGCATAGGAGACTGTGGTAGAACACCATTAGAAGGAGGTAGCCCAATTAATCCACAAAGCAAAGTCTGAAACCAACCAATCAATAGTAGAACACAAGTTTTTGAGAAACATGATGATAAGAAAAGCCAGCTTTAACATATGTGGATGATATGTACCATAAAGCCCAGTAGCAAGATGTCATAATGGTACGCAGAAGGATTTTTAAGATTGAACTCCTTTTGTTGTGCCATCTGGGATGCAACACTGTGGTCAAAAAAGTAGAGCCCTGCTATCATCACAGCAGGAATAAATGCAGCAAAGATGTATGCTGGAGGGACACTTCCCATATCCTGTAATTGATGCAAAAAATAGATATTATCTGCAAGTGTCTTGAAGCTGACAAAACAGTCATGCACCAAACAAGTCATTAAGCAAAAGAATGATCCATTTGTAAGAAAATGCTGCATTAGAAATTCCATTCAAGGTTTGGTTACCTTGATGACAGTCCAGTGATGTAAGGATGCAGAGTCCCGTGGAAGAGGGCTAAAAAGTCTTCTGGGAACCCCAGAAGGAACTTTGCTTGGTATGCTAAATGAAAGTGCTGTCCATGCCACAACCATTAAAGGAACACCATAGTCTGCAATGAAACTTCTAAACCACCCTGGACAACATGGTGCAAAAATTTTAAAAACCTTGTGTTCAACCTATGAATATCTAACCAGAAATGCAAAGTTACTTAACGTTGCTACACAAACCTGTGCCATACCACCATGCTCTTGCCCTTCTACTTTTTAAGGCAGTGTAAAGAAGTCCAAAAGTGAATATGATACCCAACAGTCCATTAGTGTAAAGCCACTGAAATTGATACTTATCTAACTTCGGGTCCTCAGATTTGGGAATTTCAAACTCGCTGACCATGCCCTGTGATCCAAATATGGTGCAACATTTTTAATTACCATATTATCATCACACTCATCAAGTTTCTGTTCACTTACACAAACTTTTTTATTTCTTTTTTGTATTGATTTTACTTACCTTGATAGCCTCTTGGATGAATAAAACAGCAATCAGCATGCCAAAAAGTTCGCCTGCTAACCGAGTAAACCGATTGATTATAGCACAAGCATTGAATATTGCAAGAAGAAACAGCAAAACAGCTGTCCAGACACAAACCCTGCAGCAGTCACCAGAAAAAACGAATACATAAAACAAATCCAAATATAAGCAACAATTTTGAGCAAGACACAAAACGAATTTCCCATACCATCCAGCCCAAGCCAAGAAGAGTTTTTGTCCTAAATGTTCCCTTCCTTTAGCAAAGTTGTACAAATAAGTGTACATTATAACAGTTGGCTCTGCTACTCCTAAAATTAAAAGAGGTTGGCCACCAAGTATTGAGTGTATGATGCCACAAAGAGCAGTAGAAACTAATGTTTCTACTGTGCTCAAGCTTCCATCTACAAATAGTAAATTGAAAAAGTTGCATTACTTCCAAACTCCTTAAATAAAATTATGACCTGTGATTAGAACAAGAAGTGAAGCAAATAGTGCAAAGAGGGTAAGTTAATAAAAAAAAAAAACAAATATAGCCTTAAGAATCCATTTTAATGGTCTACTTTTTATTTTTTATGCACCAAGCTGCAATATATTAAATTCTGCAATTTATCAGAGGTTGTGCTTCTCAGGATTTCCATTTCTTCCTTTTCCTGATCTTTCATTTTCTAAAGTAAACAAAAGGAATCACTGCAATCTCTACAAGTCCGAATATCCACCTTTTACTGGGCTATGCTTTTCTAGAGAGGATAGCATGAAAATTGAGAGTTCAAAAGAGGCAACCTGTATCTCTACTAAGTTGCTCTCCGAAGGCAATAACAGGAAGGGCAGAAGCGAAGAAGATATATGTAGTTGGTGCTAGTATACTGTCACAAAAGATCGAAAGAAAATTTAGATAAAGTTTCAAAGACAGGATGGGAAGATTATGCTACTTGAGTAATAGATACCCGAATCCAGAAAGAATGCCAGCAACCCAATCTTGTTTATAGCAAGCTATTCTTCCTTTGACATCGTTTAGGATACCTCTAAATGGGGTTTTCATGTACTCCATGATCTCTGAATTACAATATAGTATCAGTAGTGCAATTACAATCAGATAAGAAAAGATACTGAAGACGAACCACTTAGAAAACAGAAGAAAACAGAGGTGTGGGAGAGAGCGAGAGAGAGGAAAATTTGGAGAAAACAGAGGTTTAGGAAATTATAGCAAATTAAATATTCTGCTATTCCTGTAAAAGAAACTCCTTTTCCAAACTGTTACATCAAAAGTAAAAAATGAAAGGACAAAATGGAAAACAGAGAAATTTGATTCTTTCTAAAAAAACAGAAAGGAAATCTTTGACATTCAAAGCTGAGGAAATGAAATGTAGGGAGGATTGATCGAGCAAAATCTCCCTTTCCTTACAAAGAAATGAAATCAAGAAAGGAAAAGAAATGTAGATTCGTTTCTTTTGACTGCATGTCATCATCAACCAGCCACAGATTTTGTTACCATAACAACCGAAAGTCAGCTTTTCATTTTTCTTGCACAGCCAAGAAACAGAAAAAGAAAAGTAAGCCCAAAACAAGGAAGCCAAGATTACATGAAAGCCACAACAATCAAGTCTTGAACAAGAAGGGCTGAAGCAAGCAGGAATGTGCCTGTTTGGATGAGTAAAATAGTAGAGAATTCGGAGAAAGAAATACCAGACAGAATGCTGGTTACGGAAATTCACCAGGAATCTCGGTTGAGAAAACAGAGACCAAGTGTGTTGTGTGTGAAATGGCACTTCTTCTCCAGTTGGCTGCTTGTAGTAGAGGACTTCGCCATCTCTTTATACACAGGGAGTCAATAAGCTCGGTTGTCCCTCTACTATTCAATGTTTGTCTGTATGGTCCCTCATCGTATGCTTTATCTTGATGAGACCCTTCTACGATCTTTTTGTCTTTTAAACTTCCATCCGATTCCTCCGAGATTACTTTAACGATTTATAATAAAGACGACAAGACAGCAAAAATCTTTTCATCTCAACCTTTTCTCTTGTTCTTTATCATTACATGACACCAATCCTCTATTGTCCCTTTAACACAAACAAATTCATACACATTAGAATAAATCACAAGCATACCCAATATCCAATCCTATGCTCAAATCAAATCCAAATCCAATTATTTCATAGCTTTTGGTGCAGGGCAATAATTTAGACGACGAGTTTTCTGGATGAGGGATGACGATCCTTTGACACTAGAGGAGTTGGTGGCATGCAATTATCACTGTCATGGACAAGCAAAATTAAAATAATTTCTCAAACTAGTGTTAAGAGTTTGGGATTAAAAGGTTTGTTTTTCTTATAATTTCAGGTTTGAGTCCTGTGGTTGTTAATATGATAGCCATTAGAGGCTTACATAGTCGTTAACTTCAGGACCTGTGAAATTAATCGAGGCGCGTGTAAACTGATTCGAACAGTCACGTTAATAAAAAATAATAATAATAATAATTTATCTTACTGAGAATAAAAACTAGATATCATTTTAAGTTCTTAAACAATAAAATCAACTTTAAACTAGAGCTTGCAATCAAACTAGTTTTTTAAAGCTTACCCCCCACACACACACACACGTGTAAATGCATTTTTAAGTTTACAATCTTGATTTCTAAGTACTAATTTATTTGTGTTTTTCTTTTTACGAGTTTGGATATATTATGTAAAAAGATTATGAGATTTTAATTTAAAAGGATTCCGGTCCTTTTTCAATTTTTTATTTTTTGTAATATATTTTATTTTAAGCATTAAAAAATAGCAATTCCCAAATAAACACTAATAGAGAGGAATGGAGCCAAAGGGCAAATTAATAGATGGAAAGATAGTACAGGGGCTTATTTGAGAGAATTATATGATGAGGTACCGAATTAATAAGAATTGAATAGTAGAGAGAGCATCGAGGTAATTATCCCGACACCCACGGAGACAGCGGCAAAATCTGAAACACGTCTTCAGAATAGAACTGCGCGAGAGACTCTCCAAGTGGAAGTAGGGCCACGGATTTCCTTCCTCTTTCCTGTATTCAAGTTAAAAAAACGGATGCCGCTGTGCCTTCACGGCATTGACAGGCAATTTAAATCTATGTTTTTTTAAAAAAAATAAAAAAATTCTTTAATTTTTTTAAATATTTTTAAAATACAAAATTAAACTGGGTCTAAATATAAATATAAATATATATAAAATTAATCAACCATCCATTCTATTTTGAAAGTAAGTACATATGCTCTTCGTTGTATCTAATTTTCTCATCTGAGTCCATTATAATATGATACTAGATCGGTGACAATGGAATGAGTACGGTTAGGACAAGCCATGATTTGTATATACGAGGACAAAAACATTATTAAGAATTAATGATTGTGGTTTCTGTGTAATTGACTGCTTTTATATGATCAGGGCAAACTATATCTCATCATCCCAAACAAGTTTATTCGATCAAAACGCAGGAGAACAATATTCTTGTTGTGCAGGGGTGATCACTTTTCCATATTTGAACGCTCAAACAATTCTCAGATAATTTTGGGCAAGAAATATAGATTATGGAGATCCCGAATGGATATAAGCCAGTCTGAATTACTGTAACACTCACCGACTTCTCTATTTGACAGGGAAGGTTGCCTGCCACTGTATAACCAACAAGAGAAGCGCCTTTTTAAACCTAGCGCATTTGTAGCCAAAAGGTGTCTACTGAAGGTTAGATTTGCAGCTTCAAATTGGAGAGAGATGCACGAGCTGCTTTTTAGAAACATAGATATTTTTTAGTTAATTTTATATTTTTTATATTTTATGGTTTTTAAGTTTTTTTTTACTTGAAGGGAATAATTTTTCTATTTTAGTTTTTTTATTCAGCATTACTAGAATTTTTTATTTTTTCTATATAAAATGTTATAATAGTCTTGTAGTAATGGAGAAGTGAATAAATAATAATTGAATATTTTGATTGTCTTCCATTACGATATTTTTTATATTTGAGTGTTTTGATATATAACATACTTTTTTATCCTTTATTTTTATTTATGTTTGTTGATATTAGAACTCAATAATTCTTAGTGGTTTTGATTGAAGGTTGTAAAGGATATATATTAGAGTTCAACGATTTTTTGTATTTAATTGTTTTGTGCCATTACATAATTATGGTTGAGAAAGATTGCAAAACATGACATGTCTATGCCGAACAAGATGAGGAGGTTCTTCTTGAAAAAAGAAACGTCTCAAAAGTACTAGTATGTTATTTTTGTTTAGGTCAGTTGTTATTCTTCAAAATCCTAATTTTTCTAATTTATAGTTTTGTATTATTATGTTTTTTTATTTGAAGGGAATAATTTTTCTAATTTATATTTTCTATTCAAAATTACAAGGTTTTTGTTTTTTCTATATAAAGAGTTATAATAGTATTTTGACAAATAAAAACGTGAACAAATAAAAAATAAATATTTTAGTTATCTTCCCTTATAATTATAATATATATATTTTTTTTTATCTTCGAAGGTTTTCACATGTAATAAACTCAATTTACCCTTCGCTAAACTCCTTTATCCTTCCTTTACTCTGATCTGCATCACGGAGTCTCCAAACAGTTCACCTACGGTCCAACCAATCCAACATGTGATCATGCAAGCTTGTCCCTTTCATGAGTTCCCAACGAAATTCATGGTGATATACAGCCGTCTGTGGTGCAAAACAATTGAAGCCAAATTGAACGAAAATGAAGTTTTTTTGAAGTTTCTAACAGGTTGTGATGCTGAATTGTTACAAATTAGGGTTTGAAGGAAAATATACATGGTAGCAATTAGTAAACACGTGCATATCACATAAAGTTGAAGGATGGACCAATGGTGATAATTTCTTTAGTACATTTTTTTATGGAAAAAATAGCTTAGGAATTTGTTTTCTTCTTAATTTGCTATGAGATTACGTGGGATCATAAAAAATGCGATGAACTTAAATTGATCTCAAAGAAAAATAAATAAATAAATAAATAAAAATATTGGTTATCATGATATACCATGTAGTATATAGTATATACAACGAAATTAACCCTCCCACTTTCTCAAAACAATCCATACGTTATCTTTTGAGTTCAAGTAGTTCTAATTGAAGACATGGAATAACATGCTAATAGCAAATTAAGAGAATACTAAAATGGATGGGGGTAAAAATAATGTTAACTATTGTAGCTTTAGATTCATTTGCATTGTAGATTGAAATAATGTTAAATATTAAAATAATAAAATTATGATTTTATTTTTTTCATCAAAAATATTTGGCCTGGTTGTTGGGGATAATATGGTATCTTCATACTTTTCTGCACAACGAAATATTTGTGTTACCATTAAGAGCAAAAAAATATTGAAATGATCGTTTAGAGGCTGTTTAGACTTTTTATTTTTAAAAGCACAATAAAATAACTAATTTACCTTTAATATAAAAAATTCATATAACTTCCATCCAGGAACCTTTTGTTTTTTTATTTTTTCACCCTTTTTTTATATATGATCAAGCAGGTTGAGGGGCAAACAAGTATTTTAATAGATAATAAATATTATTAAAAAAAAGTGACTGACATTATACGCATCAATGTGTGGGTTAGCTTGCGCTTTTCGAGTGGCGTGTGGCATCGTTCGATGGCTAATCGCTAGCTTTCAGGGTGGTGTTCGAATTACATCAGATTACGATGAATGAGAGAAGTTGACAAACGCTCACTTTTTGAATATGAAACTCACCGTTGTTGGTGTCAATGAGTTTTATTTTCTTAGAGGAGTTCCATTTAGGTATTCTTTTCCATTTATTTTGCCTAAAAGGTGGCTAAATGGTGATTTAATGCCTTAAATGGGTTTTTTTAAGGTTCATATAGTGTTTCTAGATGGGTTTTTAATTCCTAGGAGGTGGCTCCCCGATTTTATAGGCACCATCAGTGGCCAAAATCTGTAATAGCAAGTGACAATCGCCTAATATTTTTTTTAATAGAAAAAAAACTAGTTGGATAGACGACATGTCGTCCGCTCCTAAAAAAATTACGGCCCCAAACAGGTGGGCAGCCCTAGGTCCGCGAGCCTAGGTTTTTTTTTTCTTTAGTTCTTTCGTTTTCATTTTATTTTTTCACTTTTATTTATTTTTCATGCTGATTTTTATTCTAATTTCATGCTTCGATATTTTATTTATTTTGAGTTGGACTATGTGGTTTGTTTCACTTTGATACTTGTGAGCATAGTTTTTAAACTCGACCTGATAGTCGACCCGGTATAATGATCGGGTCATGGGTCGACTCAGTCAACACAAAAAAAATTCTAAGCATACGCTGTTGAGTGTTGAGTGTGAATCAAATTAACTCTTTAACACAAAAACCTAACCAAGCAAAAAAAATATCTTATTGACTTGTTGGCACCATTTAGCAAGGACATTGAATCTAAGCATACGCTGTTGAGTATGAACCAAGTACTTCAAAAGACTAATCTTCTTGTCAGAATCAGATTGTTGGGTGGATTTGGATTTGTCCACCAATTCTTTCAAAAAAAAAACGAATCCTCAGCAGCTCGACTCACGAGAAGTAAGAATTCCACAGTTTGTTGCCCTGACTCAGCCATTCCAGGTCTTCAAGAGTTAAGGCTTTATTTCTTCTTTTGGTTTATTGTTGGATCTGCGTATTACTATTACTGTTATGAAGGCATAATAGAAGAAGCTAGGGTTTTTGGAGACAGAAACAGAAGAATAGGTTTTGTTTTCTTTTACTTTTGTGTTCTGTGTTATTTTTTAGGTTTCAGAAGGAGAGAGAGAGATTGGGACTTACTTGGTATGGCTTGCTTGTGGCTTAAATTCCTCTGCAACTGATCTGCAAATTGATATGGCTATGAACTTTGAAAAGAGACGGGGATTAGATTTTCTATAAATTGTGATTCTGTCTTCTGATTAACTGATAGTAGAAAGCTAAAGCAAAAACGACGTCGTTTAACTTTTATATATATATAACATTCAGGTCTCAGCTGGGTTTACCCGGATCGACCGGGTTTTTCCGGGTCAATTTCCTGACCGGTTTTTTCATCAACCCGGCCCGGTTCCAGCCCCGTGTCAGCTGGGTTGCGGGTCGACCCGCTGGTCCGGGCCAGGTTTTAAAACTATGCTGGTGAGTTTATCTTAGTTTTAAATAAATACTTCAATATTTGATTGGTATTTAATTTTATATAAAAAAAAATTATTATATAATTAAATAAAAAATAGTTTAAAAAAAAAACAAAGTTAAGAAAATCACCAAACTCATGTATTATATAGTTAAATATATCAAAAAAAAGTTTAAATACATTGAAGTCAAAGGTTCAAGTTACGAGTTCAGTGGATAGGATAGACCACAAAACCTAGATAGATCAAATATTTCACCATCTTAGGAACAATTTATAGAATTGCAAGCCAATATTCTTCTATCAACCAAATGGCAAAGCTTTTCGAACAAAATCTTAAGAACATTGCAGACAATTAATCAGCAATATCAACTGTATGGGACAACCAAATAGCCTTGAGATTTTTCATTCATCGACTGCAAAATCTCCGAGCTCCAATTAAACCATCAATACCAACATCCTCTCTCTTTCTTTAACCAGTACGCTCAATGGCTTCAGTAAAATTTATCTAAACAAAAAACAGTTCAAGGCTTTTTCATCCCTCTGATGAGATTGATAATTCACTCTTTCTGGGGGCTACAGTCCACAAAGCCCGCATGTACTTGGGATTACTTGGCTCCCTGTTTGCGGCCGTGATTTTACCAGAGTTTTAATAAAAAAATTTATTATATTCTTAAATCATTTTAATATATTAATATTAAAAAATATTATTTTAATATATTTTAAATAAAAAAAAAAACTTTAAAGAACAATCTATAATCCAATTGATAAAGCTAACCCAGCCCAGATAAGCTGAAAAACTCTCAAGCTACTAGTAGGACTGGATTTTGGTTCTTCGGTCAACCTAAAATTCTTCAAGAAATGGGCTTTCTCAACTTAGCCTAAGAACTTGAAGCTAATGTAGATTAACTCAATGGAACCAATTTCTTTGTAATTAATATAATTAAACTCTGTATAGGTTAACCATGACTATTTCTATGTAATAAAAGGTAATAAAAAAAATACTTTTCATTACTAAATATAATATACCATAAAAATACCAATAATGGAAAATGAATTTATAGCACCATTTTATGTCAAAGGATCTAAAATCTATTTAAAAATCTTGATGACGTGATTATGATAGTGTTATCTACATTACAAATTTTGCTGACATGAATATAGTGGAGAGTGTGGGTTAAATAGGAGATAGTAGAAATAATAGGGGGTTGAGTTTATATTTCCAAGAGAAGCAGAGCCTTAATGCAAAAGGACCAAAAGGAAAAAGAAAAAGAAAGGGGGAAATCAACCCTATAAATCCACTCCCTATCCAGTTCAAGTCTTCTGCGATTAGCCCTCACATAGTAGTAGTTCTCTATCTTTTTTTTTTTTTTTAATTTTCATTTGATTTTTGTCTCTTTTTTAATATATCACTAAAACCCTGTTTCATAGAAAACAATTTATATAGCCTTAACAAGAGTAAATCATAGCTTTAGCCAGCAACATTCCCTGCAATATAGAGAGAAAGGAGATTAATTCTGACGTCAAACGTTGTTGTGTAGTTTAAATAGGTGAATTGGGTTTTGTATCAGTGCTTTTTTTTGTCTATAATTCTCTCTCGTTTTGGGTTCTTGGAATTCTTGATCCATTAGGGTTTTTTTGGGGTTTGTTGTTGCTGAGGGGCAAAATGGACAAGAAGAAGGTGGCTGTGCCATTAGTGTGCCATGGACATTCACGTCCTGTTGTGGATTTGTTTTACAGTCCTGTCACTCCTGATGGCTTCTTTCTCATTAGTGCTAGCAAGGGTATGCCTGCTCTCTCTTTATTTTTCTTAAGGTTTTCTATTGCTTTAAGCAGTGAATTTTATCCATTTTCATTTGGGTATCTGTTGTTAACTGTGATTTTGGATTCCATAAAGCCATTGGGTTTCCTTTGAATAGTCATTGGTCATTAAGGTTGTTACTTCATTTCTGTTACTTATGCCATTGAAATTTGAATTGTTCTTACGTTCATCTGATTTAGTTGAAAGCTTGGTCTAGGTTTTGTTGACTGCTTTAAGATGTGAATTTGATACTGATTTAATTGTATTTTAGATAGTCAATCAGTGATCTTTTTGTTATTGTAGATTGGGAATCGAGATTTCAACATTGATCATTGTTATTTCTCCTATTTACTATGGCAACAAAGAATAAAATAGTCGTTATGTTTATCCCTTGTTCCACCACTTCTTCCAAATGCAAGATAACCCCAAGGGACTGTGGATCATTTTATTGTCTCTTTGTGCTAATGTGAATGTAGTCATGAAATTACTGAACTAGGATTTGCATAATGATTGATTCGTCATTTGTTAACTGAAAATTGGGGTTGAACCTCTTTTCATTGAGACCTTGTAATTCCTCACTTCAAAATAACGTTATCCTTTGAAATTCAGATTCGAGTCCCATGTTGAGAAATGGGGAGACTGGTGATTGGATTGGAACCTTTGAAGGGCACAAAGGTGCAGTGTGGAGTTGCTGCCTGGACACTAATGCTTTGCGTGCAGCATCTGGCTCCGCTGATTTTTCTGCGTATGTTATTTAAGTTCCTTCCTTTTATGTTTTGAAATTCATGAATATATATTGACTTATGTATTCCTTTCCAAGTGACCTGTATACTTCCTTATTTAGGCAATTTTCTTTTAAGACCCCTCTCTCTTTCTCTCATGTTTGTGCACATGGTGGCAAGTGGAAAGATGCTAAATGATCAACATATCATAAATTCAATCAATTTAGAGAGGTTCTATAATATGTCTGGTATATTGTTTGCAGGAAATTGTGGGACGCATTGACAGGGGATGAATTACAGTCTTTTGAGCATAAGCATATTGTTCGAGCATGCGCATTTTCAGAGGTAGAATTGAATTTTGCTTCTATTCTATTACTTCTTTATTTTCTTGAGCCTGATTTGTTTTGTTTATTTGTAATGTTTCATTATAGAAGGTATTGTTTTGTCAATAGTACAAGAAGGGAACATTTTTATCAGTCTTTAAATGTCCAAGTTGTCATAGTCTTCACATTTAATGACAGAGTGACATGCTATTCAATGTAAGAGGAGTCAACATGCAATTGATCCATCAAAAGGAGATGCTTAAACCAAATTCCAAATGATTGTAGCAATTTAATGATGTTGTTTTCTGATATTTGTTTGAAAGTGCCTTCAAAAGTTTCAACATTGTCTCAATTGCTGTTGAAATTATTCAATTAAGCTGATTGTTTATACATTTACCAAGTTTTTATTCTCAGCGGAGTATTGAATTGGATTTCTTGCCTGACATGTTAGTTTGAGATAGATTATAAGTTTTTATCTGGTTGTGTTTCCTTTTTGTTCTTTCTTTATTTTGGTGCACCTAAGTTCTAAGACATGTTAGTTTGAGATAGATTATAAGTTGGTAGCTTTAGTTGTAGTGTCTTTCAATTAACTTGTATGTAACCTTTGATTTTTGCTGTTGGGTCTCCTTTCCTTCATTTGTATCACTTCCATTTGATTTTGCTTTCTATATCCACCGTTTGATTTTTCCTTTTTAGAAATATATTATTTGGTTCTGGATTTGTATAATCTGATTCCTTTGTATTATTTGCATTATTATGCAATCATGTAGGTGAGTTTAAACATTAATAATAATAAAAAAAAGTTCTGAGTGAAAATATGTATCTGTTTCTATGGCATTCTCCTTTGTTTCTGCTGTATGCATCCAATATCTAAGTTGTCCTTTGTGCAGGATACTCACCTTCTACTTACTGGTGGATTTGAGAAAATTCTTCGTATATTTGACTTGAATCGTCCAGATGCACCCCCAAGAGAAGTTGACAATTCACCAGGTTCAATCAGAACTGTTGCGTGGCTTCACAGTGATCAGACCATATTAAGTTCTTGTGCTGATATTGGTGGTGTGAGGTATGGACAGTAATAAATGATCAAACCTGATCCCATGTGATGTCGTATAATTATTTGCTTTCATTTGTGGCTGCACTTTGTTGTTTGATTGGTTGAACCGGGGTAATTTGTGCTGTTATATTTGAGATTCTACTTCATAATGAACTATCAACATGCGGTGTGTGTCATTAAGCTTAGTGCTTTTTAAAGATATGGGATATGTGAACACAAGCTTGTCACATCCTTACAGACAGGTACTTGTAATAGTTATCTGATTTTGGTTTTTGTTTTTGTTTTTTAACAAGAAAACCTTTATGAAAGTTACTGTTGGTTTCTTTACATTATTTGGTTCAATTTAGAGCCATGTGCACATATACTCTTAAAAAATAAGATGATAAAAAAAATAGGAGAAATTTTTGGGGTTATGTGAACTGAACTTAATTTGATGTGCTTTATTTATTTATTGGTACAGAAATCCCTCTTCTACTTTATTGTTATCATCATGGAAGGAAAAGCAGTTAATTAATAGTCTTTGTTTTCACCTTGAGTGGTTAATTGGAAAGTGTGTTCAAGAAGGGCTATATATATATATATATATATATTGGTAGCCCTTCTTGATCGATAGATGTATTATTGGTACTGAAGTCTTTCCTCGACTCATCATTGTATTGTTGTTCTCCTTCTAATTTGATTGCTGACTCTATAGGTTATGGGACATACGAAGTGGCAAAATTGTTCAAACACTTGAAACAAAGTCACCTGTAACAAGTGCTGAAGTGAGTCAGGATGGTCGTTATATAACTACTGCTGATGGATCTACGGTTAAATTTTGGGATGCAAATCAGTAAGTTGTGGTTTGGATTCTTCCTTTTGCACCTTGGTTATTTCATAGGAATTGCCTTGTAACTTTTCTCATTTTTGTTTTCCAGTTTTGGATTGGTGAAAAGCTATGACATGCCATGCAATGTGGAATCAGCTTCATTGGAACCAAAATTTGGTAATAAGTTTGTTGCTGGAGGAGAAGACATGTGGATCCATGTGTTTGATTTCCATACTGGAGAACAGATTGGTATGTGTAACTGCTCCAACTTTTTTTTTTTTGAAGAAACAAGTTCAACATCTAAACACAAAAAGTTGGTTTGAATCTCTGTGCTGTATATTCTTGTTGAATGGGAAATTTAGATTTCAGAAACGACTTCCATGAAACTTTTATGGCAAAATTGTTTGTTAATTTATGTTTTTGAGGTGCCACGTAATGCAGTTTTTCTATCAGAATATCTGTTGTTAGCTAATGCCTTGACCTGCATGTTCTTTTACCAGTCTTCAACCAGACGAGAAAATGATGGACCTGAGCTGAATATATGATTAGTAGTACTGTTGGTTGATGGCCCATATATGGCCCCGTATTCTTCAGAGAAACTTCGCTGATGTTCTAAGTTTCAGTTATAACCATCATCTTGCTCGTGCTCTCTATATGCAGGATGCAACAAGGGTCATCATGGTCCTGTTCATTGCCTACGATTCTCACCTGGAGGAGAGTCTTATGCATCAGGATCCGAAGATGGAACCATCAGAATATGGCAACTCAGCCCAGCAAGTCATGATGAGAATGATTCTCTTCCTGGGAATGGACCAACTGGGAAAGTGAAGGCTTCAGCTGATGATGTTGCTCAAAAGATCGAGGTCTTGCGTATCAGCAAAGAAGGAAAAACTGCTGAGAAGGATAAGGCAACTGATGCCTGACTTGGGCTTCATATTGTTTCACCTGTTCTTGTTTTGTCTCTACTTGGCAAGTGGACGCTACTTCTTTTGCATTTGCTCTGCCGTGGAAATAAAATGGTCATGAAAAAAAACACAGAAAAGGAAAAATCTGTTTTGTATGTTCCTCGCTGTTTCTGCCTTGTTGGAAAATGCATCTTTCGAACTTAGCCACCTTTATAGTTTTAATGATGTAGAACTTTTAAGAAAATGACGATAGTACGGTTGCTAATTACAATAGATTTTTGTTAGCTTGATTATCTAATTCGTACATGCTTATTCTGCACTGGCAATGAGGTGTTCCGCATAACTTTTGTATGGAAGTAGGATTTTCTTGAAAAAACATGAAATTGTTTTTTTTTTAATAATATTGATGTGTTGATATTAAAAATAAATAAATTTTAAAAATATTTTTTTAATATTTTTTTATTAAAAAAGTTATTTTGAATCTCAAACACTTTTTTATATATATGCCACTCCTTATCTTTATTACTAGTTAGTTAGTTGTAGGTTGGATAATATTTTTTAATGTAAAAATATAAATATATAGGTATAGATAACTTGTTTTTTTTACTTCAAGAAAAAAATGCAAATGTGAATGTGAATAAAAACAAAACTGATGCTTAAGAATCATATGTATTAATAAAAAAAAAATTAATGTAATATTAATCTCAAATTGCATTTAACTAATAGAAAAACAGAATTGTTGTTAGTATGTATGATTTTTAATTGTTTTTAATTGAAAAATATAAGTAAAAATGTATGAACAAATAAACTAAGAAAAAGTTGTTAATATCAATCAAATTCTAAAATAAAAAAAATTGATTAAATCATTCACATGAAAGTAAAATATAGATAAATATGATATTTAACCTTAACTTTTCGTACATTTTTTTTTTTGTCTTAAAGGTTACCTTTTCTTACCAAGAACAAATAATTTTTATTTTCATAAACACATCATGAAAATAAAACATAAAACATAAAAATTATAAATAAATTAGAATAATCTCTTCAAAAAATTAAATACGTACAAAATAATTTAAAAAAACCACTATTTAAAAAAAATGAAATACACAATCTAAAAAATCAGATAAAAAGGAGTATCAATTTAAATATAAATAAAAAATTTAATTTAAATGAAAAACACATAAAAATATATCAATTAAACAATAAAATAAAATTAGAAAGAAAAATAAGTTCAAACACTATCAAGCCTAGCAAGTTAGGCTTGTGCTCGCGAGCCCTTAATTTTTTTTGTTTGGAAATAGGGCGGACAACATTTCATTTGTCCCTAATTTTTCAAAAATAAAAAAATAAAAGGAGGCAACGCACCGTAGACCTTTCCAGTTTTCAACTACCGAATTGGAAAATCAAACAGAGTGTTTTTTATCCAAAAATATAATTTTTAAATTAAAAAAAAACCTAAAAAAGTCCATATGATGTAAATAAACTAATAAACCAATCAAAAAACCTTAAAAAATCACATAAAAACACAAATCCAAACTGCAAACAAAATCCTCTCTCAAGTTTGATCTATTTTTTGTTGTTTTAGAATTAAGACAATAATAACACCTAAGAGAGTTGAATAAGGTGTTTCATTAATACTAACAAATAATACAATTTTATTCAATTTAACACAATAAACATGATTAACTAACAATATAATTAAAGTGTTTAAAGTAAAAAGTATAGGGAGAGAAATTGCAAACTCATTTTAACGTGGTTTGACAAACCTATATCCACCATTCAAGTACCAAAGTGTAATTGAGTATTGTATTCTTTTAATAATCTAAGCTTAAGAGTACAATGTTCTTAACGAATCCACACCAAGCCTTTTTTCACTACTCGAAGGAAAAACGTTTCTTCAAGATTTTTATCCACTTGGAGATATACATTCTTCAAGATTTTTTTCACTTGAAAATATGTCCTTTTCAAGATTTTTCTTTGGTGATATTCCCTCACCAATATCAAGAGTTTTTATCTAACTCTTCTAAGTTTACAATTGTGGTTTTTGTTTACAACAAAAAGCTCTCTCAGTGAGTGATAATACAATTAAAGTTTGTATCTCTATAACTCATTTATGATATTTGAAGGTATTTAAGTGTTGTAAGCACGAGGATAAATACTCTAGTGCTAGAATATAAAGGTTAAAATTAGCACAACTTCAGGTATGAAAGAATTGATGATTTCTAGTTTGTTTTTCACTTGAAATAGTTTTTATATCATACATGTCTATTATCCTCTATTATTTATGCAATTAAGAGTACTATTTATAAGTTTACAAAAGAAACTGGTTGTCTATGGTCGTTGGAATGCCATTAACAATTGAAATGGTTGACTGATTCATCTAGAATTTCAAATTTTAACAGTTTAAACCTGGTGAATTCTTTGAATTGATTAATCAATCTTATATGCATGCAAAATGAAGCGTGCGAGTTCATTTCAATTGTGCTATCAAGATAAGATATAAGGATTTACCCATTGCACTAAAATGAATACTTAATTTTAGGTCTTCACTTGCTTTCGTTCTTAGACTTCATTCTATTTTGCTTATCGATATATTCTTTAAATAAACTTGTTTAAACTTATTCTCTACAAAACAATATTAGTCAATTTTCTATTTATTTGTTATTGTCAAAATATATAAAAATATAAATATGTGACCTAAAGGTCAATATGTTTTTCAATAATTGTAAGAGAAAAACACCTTAATGAAACTCCATCCATCAAATAAAATCCATTGACACCAAAACTATTGTTTTCGTGGTCAAAATCGATGTCAACTAAGATATTATTTCTCTATTATTGGAGTATGGCGATTCTCTGTATCTTCTCTCAAACCAGAGACTAAAATATTAAAAAAAAAATTATGAACTAAAAATGGAAAATAGACAAAATGAAGGGACTAGAAATTCATTATTTGGAAAGTAAAAGAACCAAAATGAACTTTTCACCCTAATTTTGAAACTACCACCAATTTCCTTTGCCTTTTTTGCTTTGGTCCTTTATATTTGAATTTTTCCCTTCGTCAACAACTTTGCCTAAATTGGCCACTAATTTAGGCCTATAAGGGTGAAATAAAAATAAAAGTGAAGGCGCAAAAAAAAGAAGAAGAATTGTAGCAATTTATAATGCAATATGTTTTGATCCACGATGCATGTTGGTATAGTGTTTTTGCCCCATGATTTTAGAATTTTCTATAATATTTATATATTTTAAAGAGGAGAGACATTTATTTGATTAATAAAATGACTTATGTGACTTGGAAGTTTCTGAACATGAAAAAGAAGATCAATTGAAATTTATCAAGTCTACACAATTGTGATGAGATATGAACTAAACATTATTATATATATCAAATAAATAAAGATGAACACTAGTTGCTGACCATCCAATTTAGAATGTTATTTATATGGTAATTAATGAATGGATTTTTTTATTACAACTAATTATTAATTAAGAAAAACTAAGGTGGCTGCGCTCATGCTTAGTAGTTGTCTTGTGTTTTAAAAAAGTCTCTCCGACCATTTCAGCTAGTTATGCATGAAAGGACTATACTGATGATTCAGCTTTGTATATAACGAGTTGCAATGTCAAGGAAGTTCATATTATTATCATTTATCAAGCCTAGCTAACAAATTTGTTCCTGAATTTTGAATATGTTAGAAATAATAAGAAACTGATCAATGATTCAGGCAGCAACAGGCAAACACAGTCGATGGTAAGTAAGTAAAGTGCTGCATGGTCCAAAAAACCTGTGTCTTCAACTTCTGATGCTACAGGGAGATGAATTATATCTAGATACAGCAATGAAGAATATAATGTTATATTATAAAACATGATTCTAAGCACTTGACAATATTGGACTCCATTAGATGCAGGATGGCAAATCTACACACCAGGTGCTCTCTCTCTTAAAATACTCTACACACGCCAGCTCCAAGAGTAGAATAAATTTGGAACTTGCATGCAATGAATCCCATCAGAAGCTCAAAGACTAGCAAAAAATTCGTTTGCGCAGATATTCTTTATGGCAATAATTAAAACATGTAATAGATGTAATTAAAAATGCATGTAACTGGAGTGTGTGTGTGTGTGTGTGTTTAACTTCAGCAGCTTTCCTTACCAACAAAATACATGCAAGTTCATATTGGAGATATTCTTTAACCTTCAAAATAGAAAGCTGATTTATCTAAATACTTGCAGTGAAGCTAAAATATATCGAAATCCCAAGGGTGGACACTTCATCGTTGAAGAGGGCCTGGCCTAAAATCATATATTCTAGGAAACACTTGGGCAAAAGCTAAATAGAGTTCTTTTAATCAGGCAAACAAAAAAAAATGGGTGGCAGAATAATAGGAAAATCTTCTGTTATTTGCACATTTTACGTACCGGTGCATGCCTATCTGTCCACCACAATTCCCAAAATCACCTGTGTATGCCAATGTATCCACCAGAATTCACAAAAACAAAAGACAAGTTCCTGCAAAAGCAATAGCATCCACAGCGAAATCAGATTATCAACTGAGCAAAGTCTCACTCATGGACTTGATGCTTCCAGATGTCACTTGTTACATTTCTTCTTCAGCTGGTTTCTGATTTCTTCTAATTCCTTCCCTTGTCGCTACAGGAATGGAACCGGTAACAAAATTAATTTCAATGAAAAACAACTGAATAGGAGGAGCAAAAGGAATTTCTAGAGCAGTAGCAAGACAAAATGACAAAATTATGGAATTTCTGGTAGCACAAACGCACAAGCAAGGCCACAAGAAGTATATGTGATTCATCACCTAAGACAACTAGGAGGAACTGGATTTTTCTTCTAAAACAAAACAAAGAAAAGAAGAAAGCCTTGCCGGGTGGTTTTAATATAGTAAAGACATAAATCATTCATATTCACTTGATATCGATCGAATTTCTCAAGCTATCACATCCATATAGATTAAAATCACATCTAAAAAGAAGGCTTATCAAAACATTCAACTCTTTTTTTTATTGCAATTGACAATGAATTGACAAGAAACCGAAAGGAAAGCCTGCTCTCACTCAATTGCTTCTACGCTACAAATAAGCAAGGCTCAAGGCTAATTTGTTAAGATAGCAAATGAATTCAAGCCTGTTCTTAAAACTCGCTTTATAAAGGAGCCGAGTTAGAGATTTCAACTCATTTAGGCTCATAAGCTAGCTTACTAGCTAAGCTAGGTTTAAATTCTTTAGTTGGAATATTTATCATGTCATGAAAATTCACAATAATAGGAAACAAAATAAGTCCATGCTTAAAGTTTTTATATTTTTTATTATAAACAATTTTTATTTCAAGGATTAGACTAATCGGGGATTCAGCCCATGCTGGATGCTAGTGCCCCAGATTTACTTTTCTCGCCCCAGACCTCAAAAGTACAGTGTCCTATAAATAAGTGAAAGTAACCTAGTAAAATTTAAGCTAGTCAAGCTTGAGCTTCATGTATTTGGCTCCTTATAGACAGGAGTCAGGCTTGAACCTTGCTAAAACTAAACAAGCAGAGTGAAGCTCGAATCTGCTCAGCTACTTTGCAACCCTAATAACTTCCATTTGTTTATAACAGCCAGCCTTTGGGTTTATAATGTCACCTGTGTGATAATATATTTTTCTTGTTTTTAGTGTTTTTTTTTTAACCTAAACTTCTTTGATCAAATAATTCCCTTTCATCTTTTTAGCATTTGAAGTTTTTTTTATCAAATTTCTCACTGCCATTGCTATTGCAAATTCTTTCCAAGTGAACATGAAGAATTAAGGATGCTTCAAAACTAAAGAAGTCCAAACTTACCTGTCAAACAAAAGATTATGTCTACATATCAACACTCTTTTCATCAATGTTTTTGGTCAATAAAGTCTTTTTATGATTCATCTAACAGCCCTGCCTCAGATTTGATGTTACAGGGACAAAAGTGTTGTTTCTGAAGCCTATGAGACAAATGGGGGGGTACCTAAAACTCTGACTAGTTTGTAATCATCCCTGATAGAGAAGTTCAGAAATACTTTAATTAGAATGGCGCAAATGTTTATAGGAAAGGAAAATATGTTATTTTTCTTCTTTTTTTTAGTGGATTGAAAAACCAAAGCATATTGACTTCTCAATAACATCCTAATATACCAAAGAAACTTCACAGGGTAATGGTCGCGACTCCTGAGAAAGGAGTAAAAAACTTAGTGAGGACTTACAGAATCCAGGTTTCGAGTAACCTGCACAGATTTGTTGACAGTTTTTACACCACTATCTTGTCGAAATCCAAAACCTACTTCATCAGAAATTTGGCATGCCTTTTCACCCAGAAGCTTTCTCTTCTTATAAGGATGGGCACATGATGCATTTGGAGGCCAGGGATCCTCGGAGAACTTCGATTTGTAGGGCTTGTTTGAAAAGTGTTGCTTGTCATCCATATTTGTACGAGTCTTGGATTCTGGACAATGAGAAATTTCACCCACTAACTTGAATTTTTTATTTAAACAAAAAAGGAAATGCATTTAAAAGCACATTGGATATCACCTTTAACCACTGGGCTGCTGCATCCAGACTTGCCATCCTTTACTGCATGACGATTCATTTTTTCCAAAACTATTGATTTTCCAGTCAATTCTTTTACTTTTGGCTCGAGAGTTCCAGGATTGCCGAGCATCTGATTTCTTCTTTTATTGAAATAAAGCTCCACTGCACGTGTTCAAAATTTATGAGAGAACAGGTTGTTGTAAATGTGCATCGATAATTCACCAAACAACGATCACTTTGTTACAAGAAATATGGGTCAGAAAGAACTTCACAGACACCTCACACCGGTCTCCAGTTTGTAGTATAGAGAAGATTCAGAATCCAACATCATATAAATTTGCTCTTGCCAACAATAAAAAGATTTAAAAGATTGGTCCGATACAATATGGAAAATTGATTTACAGATTAGAAAAGATCAATACCAGTATTGTTGAAGGGAAAAAAAAACAAGGGGTGCCACATGTTTATGAGGGGACCAAAGAAATCATTTACAAAACAAAGAGACAACAGAATCTAGTATGGCATCATCGTTAACAGATACTTCCATGTACAAGCACTGTAGTTCTAAACCAACTATCCAATAACTAAATACAAGCCTACCTCTCCCTATTGACTCTAGAAACCACCTGCTCTTCAGACATTTAGATCCAAATTATATAGATTTAACACTAAGCAAGGAATAAAAGGAATTCAAAAGATGGGACGGGATACCCCGTCATACAACCTGGCCAAATCTTTTACAAGAAATATGCATAACCAACTTATCCATCCATTAAAGACAAAGCTGTCCTGCTTGGATGCTAATTTATGAGGAAATGGAAAGCAAAATATATATGGCACAACTCTTCATTGTCAATTTGAAGAAGAACACCACTGTACATGAAATAACAGTAGCCCAACCTTTAAATCCACAGATCTGATCTGCAAAGCTCTCAGATATTCTGCATGTTCCAACATCAAAAGAACGGTAAAAAATGTAGTCAGCCATTTCCAACTGTTGTTCAGATGCTTGAGGATTTCTCTGGTCATTTGATGCACATACAACATTACATTTCCCAACAATTGATTCCTGAAAAGAGCAAAACATTGAGACAGAAATCATTTTATATAAATTTGGACATGGCGATGAGAATCATCATTTTACTGTAAACCCAATGTGGACTATAATTAGGCAAATACCATCATTTTTAATCAGCAATACAGAAGCTTGTTCATGTCATTATTAAGCATGGAATTATATGATCTCTTCCTGCTAATTAAGTTCACAATCGTGTAAAAGTCCCTTAAAGATGATTTTGCATAAAAAAGAAAATTACCATTCTATGGTTTTAGATTACACAATATTAGAGCAAAACATTATAAAAAAATTCAATTACATTGGCACAGCTAACTAACTCGGAAGAAAATACAAATTGATAGTGATTGAGAGTCTGATTTACCACAAGATTAACATTGCTAAGGCCTTTACCCTTGCCAGAAGCCAAAAATAACTCATTCCTGTTTGGCTTATAATCTCCCAAGAAATTGCGTATGTCCTTGGGACAAAAGAACCACACTGCCCTCACCATCCTTTCATGGGCTGCAGTCTCAAAGATTTGCACAAGTTTACCAATATTAGTCCCGGAGTCACCTTCACGGTAAAAGCATACACAATCGTGAAGACAGTATTTAACTCCATCATATGTAAATGACTCATAAAACTGTATCTCTTTGTTCAACCGCCCAACTCCCCTCTTAGTACCCCACTTGAATATCTGATTCTCTAATCCATATTCCTTCTTGATATGCGACATGGCGTATTTATTTCCCGCTAGCAACACTCAGCCCCTTATTTATGAAACTGCCAATGCAAAAATGGTAAAACCAAATGAATCATACTTTGTCAAGAGCAGCGATACATCTCACATGAACAGAAACCTCTACCAGGTTAAAATAACAATGAATGGGCAGAAATGAAGCGCATAACAATGTTAAGGCAACAAAAGTCGAAACTCTATAACCAGTGTATTTAAACAATAATTCCTTCGTAAGAACAACATGTTTCAATCAGGTTCTTCTTTTCATCTCGGTACTATTTCTATGATAACAAAGCAAGAAAACAGAACATGTTTTTGCAAGGACTTGCTAGCTTACTGATGCTCTAACTTTCAATTAAGCTTCTTGCAATAAAGAAATGCCTTTAGAAATACTCCTTGAACTATTTCAAAGAGAACCCTCGTGAATAGTCTCTAAGTTGAACAGCCAAGCATTTCACACTTATAGTTTTAGAAGAATTCGTATGGCCAGTAAAAGTTGGGGAACAATATAATTCCAGTTGCCGCGCCAAAAGCGAAAGAATAAGGCCCATGACCCTTAAGTAAAGGCGCCACTAGCAAGAAGTGGGCACCACACACACACACACACACACACACAGAGACAGAGAGAGGGAGCTAGATTTATCCTTTAAACCAAAAACCCTGAAATTAGGCAAAAATAACCGTATGGGCTCAAAGTTCCAAACCTAAAGGAAAATAAAACTGATCATCAGGAGAGAAAAATGGCACAGAGGAAGTATGACGGCCAGCAAGTGGAATAAACTAAAACGAGCGCACACAACCCAGAAGGACAAAAACAAAACCCAATAAATCCGCAAATAACGCCATGAGAGAGAGAACATTAAGAAAAAAAATTAGCTGAGGAAAACCAAACGTCAAAGCCGTTAACAAATTTCAAAAAAATAAAAAAAACAGAGAGAAAAGGGGTATTTCACACCAACCAAAAACAAGTTAAAAAATAAAACTCAAATAAAAAGGGAAGAGGGGGTTTCAAAACCAAAACTTATTCTACAACCATGAAAGGAGCTCGAGCAAACGAGAGAAGAAGGGGTGCCAAACGCTAATCGGTAGAAAGGAAAAGAAATGAAAGAACCAAGTTTTCAGAAACCAAAACACAGCTTTAAAATGTACCCAAACCAAAACAATGGCATTTTTTAAAAGGTATACAAAGAGAGAGAGCTAGAGAAGGCGTAAGCACTAGCTAAGACCAAAGAAAAGGCAGACAAGGTATACCATAAATATCAGAGAGAGAAACGGAGCTAGGCAAGCTTGAGATAAACATGCTTACTCTCTAAAAGAGTTGATTAAGAAAGCAATGATTTGCAGCAGGTTGGCGTGAGCAGAGCTTACAGCTATAGTAGCATGGGAAGGAAGGAAACCATCACAACAGGACCCGAGAAAGAAAGAAAAATACCTTAAAAGAACACTGGTTACAATGAAAATAAGTATAATATAGCTGTGCTAATGTGCGCTTTATGCGTATGGAAAATAGCGAAGCGGATCACTTACCGTGCGGTGGTGGTGTGTACTTCTGCTGCTGCTTACACAGTGACAAGGAAAGGATGGCTGATGGAGCGGTATTATTGTAGCAGAACCATTTCTTCGAAACGGAGAATACCACCACCACGCGTACGTGCTATCAACTTTTCTTTTTTTTTTATATATATATATATATATATATATTAAAATTATTAAAAAATATTAAAAAGTTAATCATAAACAATTTAATTTTTTTGAAATGATTTTTCTGCCATAAAAAATATTATAGAAAAAAAGCTAAATAAAATGAGAAAGCATTTTAGCTTTTCTTGTAGAACATTGTAAATTTTATAGTATTTTTTTTCACTTATGTTTTTTATTATTTTTTTTAAAATTATTTTTGTTGATTTTATTTTTTAATATTGATATGACTGAAAATTTAACTTTGTAATTTTTTTCCTTTTATTTTGTCTTTTTATGAGGTTGGTGTGATTTACGAGTTTATTGAGATAATCCAGGTTTTCCTTTATGGATGTAGTATGTTTTTTTTTTAATTGAACTTGACTATTGTATAGTTTATTTTTTTCTTATATTGTTAAAAAAATAATTTTAGGAAAAACTATGTTATTAAACTTTATGAAGTAACAAAAATTAAAGGATGTGGAGGAAATCATTGTTCACCCAACACTCATTGCACTATGGATTACAATAGTAATCCACAATGTTTTGCCCTTTTTTCTTTTTGAATTTTTATTATGATTTTTTTTCAAATCTATTTTTGTTGATTTTATCTTTTAAAATTAAGATTGTTGAAAAATTAGATTCATAATTTGTTTCTTTTTATTTTGTCTTTATATGAGGTTAGCATGGTTTACGGGTTTGCCAAGGTAACTCAAGTTGTCCCGATTTACGAGTTTAGTAGGTTGTTTTTTTTTAATTGAACTTGATTTTTTTTATAGTCTATTTTTTTTCATATAGTTAAAAAAATAGTTTTAGAAAAAAATCATGTTATTAAACTTCATAAAGTAACAAAAATTAAAGGGTGTGAGAAATCATTGTCCACCCACACATATTACACTGTGAATGACAATATTAATCCATAGTATTTTGCTTTCTTTATTTTTTCTTTATGTTTTTGAATTTTTTTATAAAAGAATTTTCAAATTTGTTTTTGTTGATTTTATCTTTCAATATTGAGATGGTTAAGAATTTAGCTTCATAATTTATTTATTTTTATTTTACCTTTCTATAAGGTTAACATGCTTTACGGGTCTGTCAGAGTAACCCGGGTTACCCTAGTTTATGAGTTTGATGGGGTGTTTTTTTTTAATTGAACTTGACATTTTTATCATCTATTTTTTTCTTATATAGTTAAAAAAAATTCAAAAAAAAATTATTTTATTAAACTTTATAAAGTTCATAGACCTATTTACATGTTTGGTTGGTTAACTTAGTTCACGGGTCTTGCAAGTTTAACTTTTTTTTAAAAAAAAGTTTCATCTTTAAATATTGAGTTAATTGTGAATTCAATTTCATAATTAGTTTCATTTCATCTTTTATAAGGTTATCATGATCTAAAAACACATCTCGATATTGAGTTGGTGTTTTATTTTGTAATCATCTATTTTTGTTATCATATAGTTAAATAAAAAATAAATTATAATCTCAATGAAGTCCACAACTCAGTTCACATATTTGGCGTACTAGCCCGGCTTATCTAATTCACAGATTTGACGAGTTTACTCACTAATATGATATGTTTTTTTTTCTGTTTTTGGTCTTTTAATTATTTTTAATTTATTTATTTTTTCATCATTTAATATTGGATTGGTTGAGAAATGAACTGCATTATTGATTTTTGTTTGCTTTATAGGGATAATTGTCTCAAATAAATGTTTAATCTGTCATTATCTCAATATTTTAAAAAAAATATCATCTTGAAGTTTTTTGAAAAGCTAAGTAATGTTTTTATCGATCATCAAGGTTACATTTGGACCTATGAAATCGATTAATTTAAGTCGAGTTAGCTCTCACACTATTTAATTAAAAACTCGAGTTAGATAAAGAGATGAGTTGGGAGGTTTTAAAATTAACCCACTTTGTCAGGTTTAATAAAACTATAAAAAAATTCTTCATGCTCTTAATTTTTTTTACATTTAAAAAAAAAATTGATCTACGCGGGCCAATTTTTCAATTTTTTATACTTTGACCCTCCTCAACCAGTCTCTGGCAATTTCCTGTGAGTTTTAGTATGTTCTCCTCAACTAATAGATATATATTTTTTTTGTTTTTCATCCGTCATTCTTTCGATTTTTTATTTATTTTATCTTTCCTTTATTTTTAATTTTTGTTTATGCGAGGCCTAAAAAGTAGGTAACAACAGTAGGATAAATATTTTGGAAGCATGTTGATCAATTTGATATTTTTAATGCAAATTCATGGTTCATACAAGTATATTTTGGCATATATATGTTAAAAATATCAAGTTTTGAACCAAAATGGCATGAGTATGCTTGTTGTTTAGCTTTGGTGGTTTTGAGCTTTGGAACTTCATTCATCTTATTAATAATTTGATGTTATTTGTTAGTTCTTTAGATTCAACTATGCTTGAAATTGATAATGTGGTTTTTGAGGACCAAAAGAAATGTGTTTAGAGGCCTAAAAGGTCATTTCTGGGGTTTGACAGTGCTAGGTATATCTGGGTATATTTTTGGGTTCTAAGAAAGTGTTCTTCGTATTTTTTTAGAAAGAACATTGCTTTAGCTCCATGATTTGAACCAATTTTAGTTCAATTCTTTGCACTAAACTATTCGGACAACTTTATTAGTAAATAATCTAGGGTTAATTTGCATCAATAACAAGTTTATGTGGGTTTTAATCTTAAGGTTTTAGTTTTGAAACGAAACTCATTTTGACATAATCGTGTTGATTCCTTGATAATCGAAGTGAATGGGTGCTAGATTAGGCCTTGCATGATTTCCAACATGTCTATATCTTTGTTTTGATTGTATCTGGTCTGATTTGGGATCCATGTTGTTAGGTTTACCTTGGATGTTCTTCATGTTCTTGAGTTATTCTTGATTTTTTTTCCAATCTGTTTTTAGTCAAAGATTTTTGTGTTTTTATGTTTTTTTTTAAATTTGATTTGTTTTAAGTTTTAGATTAGTTTTCAGGTCAAATCAATGTATTTGGTTTGGTTTATGGTCAAACCAAAGATTTCAAGTCAACCTAGTCGAGTTAAAATTGGGTTAAAAGGTAAGACCCTATTTGGCTAATAATGTTTTTGCAAAAGGTTTTTTTGGTTTAAGGGTATGTTTGACAAACCTCACCTAAGTCTATTTTGACAGTTTTGATTTTTTTAAAAATAGGTTTTTGCCAAACAAACATAGCCTTGTAGAAAAAAAAAGATTTTTGCTTGTTGCATACGACCAATCCTTACAAAAATTGCATTTTATTTATAAAAATGAGGAAAAATGTTTTTTAGCATTGTTTTTTGGAATTTTTTGTGCTTTTTTCTTGGAATTTACAATAAGTTTGTAAAATTCCTTAAGGATTTAGTCAATATTTCAGTAACCTTAAAAATTTTAATTCTTGAAAATTAATGTTCAATATTTGATATAAACGTTGGACCTGCTAATAGGCTGGTATTTAAGTACCAAGAGTTAACAAGAAAAATCTCAAAATTATTTTGGATATTCACTAATTTTAATTAGGAGTATTTTTCACCACAATATATGAGTTATGGAAAACACTTTCGTCTTTCAGGATAAATTAAACTCTTTTAGAGCACTTACATGGATTTTTCCTATAAGAATTCACCTGGGCATACGAGCCTATACTAAATTTAAAATGCCAAATTTATTCATGAGTGTAAATATTCGTTCTGAGCAATAAACAGACTATTTGTTAGGAACTTATCAACACCTTTAAACTATATCTAGACCACACAATGTAACTTACCTCAGGTAAGATGCGCTAAGGGTGCTAATACATTTCTTAACCACAACTAATCCCTTACCTTGGAATTTTAAATAAGACTAGTCCACTCATGTCTTCTGATGACCCTAAACCAAATAACTAGATGGCGACTCATTAATCTCGACGCCACAATACAGCAGGCACACGCGCGATACTTTTTCATGTTTTTGTTGCTTTTTATTTTTTTATTTGAAAAGAAAAGGATAATGTTAGGGGAAAGCCAAAATTGGGTTATGACAAATGGCATGATTCATGAAGATATGATACTAATAATTGTATCATCTTCAAAAAATAGATATAGAAAGCATAGGAAACTGTTCATATTTGCTTATTAGAAAAGACGATGAAATTGGATAATGACCTATTCTTTAAGGTAACAACAATAATGATTGCTTTTAAATCAAAATGAATTCTTAATGAATAAGATATACAACAGACTAGACTTGATCGACCACAATAGAAATTGAAGTTTATCATTGATACTTTTACAAGCAAAAAGTATATTGATTATATTAAAGCTAAATAATTGACACAAGAAAATCATGACAAACATCTTTGTAAAATTTATAAAAGCCTCATTTATCATACGATTATACCTAAAAGAGAACGGGGATAAAGTTAAAAAGATCAAGCAATGAGATTTGAAGACCTTTATGCCTAGAATGTTCACTATCAATGAATGGTATAAAAATTAGCCATAATAAAGTAATTCAAACTTGGATGAGGATAATAAATTACCAAGTGATTACTAACATCTCCTAGACCTAGAAAGAATGTGGCCATAAAATGATATATAACTTTAATAAAGTGTCTAACAATGAATGTAAAGGCTAACCATGTAAGTAAGATAAATATTAAGCAAGAAAAGAAACACGATATAATTGTCTAACATACTAGGCCAATATTTAAAGAACTAAAGTGAAGAAAACAAGCGGTACAAAAATAGTTTAGAATTGTGTCCCGTAAGCAACATGATGAGAAAGCAACCTCAATTGTCTTAAAGAAATAAAACAAGAGACATTGCTACTAGAAGAATCTCACCCCAATTAAGAAAAAAACTCTAACCCATTACAAGCATGGTGATAGCTTAATAAAGCAACATATTTAAATATAATAATACCATTCCATCAACAAAATAAAATGCACTTTTAAATCTTAAATTAACTTCAACTGATTTCTTCATAAATAAAGATCCACGACTCAAAAAAATAATAATTTTATGTACAAATAAGTATTTGATTTGAGACTTTTCTATTTGATTTGTGAGACTATTATATATCTCTATTCGAGATTAAATTTTTAATAGTAATTTTTTATATATAAAAAAGAAAGTAATATGTTGATTGAAGAACCCATCAAGTGATCAATAACAACAAATAAGTATTAATGGGACTCGAATCGATAAACAATCTCATCAATAATTTTAATTATTTGTTCTTAAGTCACAAATTAAAAAAAAAAAATTGTTATACACTAATAAGAAATTAACTAATTCACTTATTCTCATCAACATATTTAAATATTGTTGTTTCATTTTATCTATTTTGAAAAAATAAATTTAAATAACTATTTAATTTTATTGTTTAAGAAAACTGATGCCAATAATTTTAATTATTTAATTTTTATTTAATAAATATTTATTTTATTTTTAAAATTAATTGGTTCATTAATTTTTTATTTTTATAAAATAAAATATATGAAAAAGATTTATCGAAGTCCACGAGATTGAAGGGTATTTTCATATATATATATATATATATATATATATATATATATAAGGGTATGAGTAGTTGGAGAAAAATGATTGGATAAAGTTTCGTCCAATGGATGAGTATAGGCATATCATATAAGGGTAATCGGAACAATAACATTGATATTAGTCCTCTCTCTCTCTCTCTCTCTCTCTCACACACACACACACACACACACACACACACAAAACAACTTCACATTTAATTTTGTGTTGCTTTGTTCCATATATCGAAACGTGTCCTTAAATCATCAATGGCGAAGTTAAGAGCATTGAACAAGTACACAGGTCAGGAAAACCAAAACCCCGATGTCCGATTGATTTAATTAAAATTGGCCGTGGGGGCGATGGAGACCCATATATAAATCTAACATTTTTTTAGTTTTTCTAGAAATTATTTTCATAATTTTTTTTTTGTTCAGATACATTTTTAAAAACCGATTAGCGAGATTTATTTTTTAATCATAGCAAAACTTAACCTTTGTATGGAAGTGTTTTCCGATTTTAAAAAAGATGAAAAAGACACTGAAATTGGACAACATTTTACTATTCTTTTATATATAAAAAACAATAATATATTAATTGAATACTAGTATCATTAGTAAATAATAAATCACTTATATTATAAAGAACATAATATATTAGAACATATCAATATATATATATATATATATATATATATATATATATATATATATATATATATAATTGTATTAATTTGATATATTAGTGCATAGAATACTTCAATTTAAATAATATTGCCACAAAATACAATATAATATGTTATATTATTGATAATTATATATTTTAAATCATATGAATTATTTTATAAAAATAGGATACCATAGAAAAAGAAAATATTTTCGCTTTTATCTAAATATTATGCAAAGAACGAAAAATGTTTCATATAAATAAAAATAAGCTAATAGCTCAAAATATATTATTTTTCAATTTATTTTATATGATTTAATAAAATATCAAAAACTAATTTTTAATAAGATAATCATTTTTAATTCAATTCAATTTTTATCAAAAAACAATATAACCAAACCAAATTTAAAAAAAATCAACCGGTTTCAGTTTGATTTGGTTTTTTAGGACAAAAACAAGTTCAAACCAGTTTGGATCGGTTTTTTCGGTTTGGCTCGATTTTTCAATTTGGCTCAGTTTTTTCCAGTTTGGGTTCAGTTCGGTTCGGTTTTTTTGTTTTAAGCTTATAAAACCAAAATCAAACCGAACCGGCCAGTTTTTTCAAAATTTTAATCGGATTAATTGGTTTTATTTTACAATTCAGTTTTTTCAGTTATTTTTTTCCGGTTTTCTCGGTTTTTTTACTCACCACTAATTTCCAACTCATATTTCATAAGACAGCAGAAAGTAATTCATCTTTTTGAAAATCTTTTTCCTTAGAATTCACTACGAAATTTTCTTATTTTTGCCCTCTACATCTTTAAACTTCTACCAGATCCAACCTAAATTTCTTTGAAAAATACAATTCATTCAAACAAACTAAAATTTTATATGAACTGACAAGTAAATTGGAGATCTCACATTATTTAAATGATTGCGTTCAGCATGAACAACATTGCTCGAAACCTATTCCAATCCCTCTCCCGCGTTAAAAATTAACTTCCAGTTTCCACCATTTGAGACTAAATTATAACTAGCTTACCACACATAATACTCCCGAAAATTAAACTCCATTGACAGATCCTAATCAACGGGACTTCAATTGGCCTCAAATCAATTCACATCAATGGAAATACTATAATCAAAACAACTTTTGGACAGATAATGAATCAGGTTTAATAAGCTTCATGCCTATAATCACTGGCAAAAGATTTTCCATCCATGCTGCCTAGCACAAGAGTCCAATATCCATGCATATTAAGAGTCGAGAATAGGAGTTACTAAAAAAAAGAGAGGCACTGCAAGTTAAGCTACTTTTGGAACATACAAACTCAAATATGCAATTCCACTCACATACCTGTACAAATATGAGCTATTTTCCTCTCCCTTGGTGTGAAAACAGCAAGAACTGTTTGAATGAGCTTTTAGTTAAACAAATTAGACCTGGCCCGGGGAAAATTAAAAACCAAAAAAATAAAATAACAGAGATAAAATTACAAGTGAAAGAGCTATAAACCTTGGGAATCAGGGCATATGAAGAAAATTGAACATGAAAAAATACCCAAAGAAGAGGAAGACATTAGTCACCCTCCTGGGTTAAATTGCTTACGGAAGAAGGGTATACAACAGATACAAGCCTTTGGATAAGGTTAGAAAAGAAAAGAAAAGGAAGGTGATCTATTGCTTTTCCAAATCTGATTCCAACAAGAGTCTGCTTATGAATGGTGATATAGCTGCCAGTAATGCCTTGGGGCACTCCTCGTGTGGAAGATGGCCACATCCAGATATAGCAACCAGTCTCTGCATAGAAAATAACACTCAGCAAGAATCAACTAATTGAAAAAAATGCTGGTGTTCAGTTTCGTCGTAACTTCCCCCCCTTGAACTCCTTGTTAATAATAAATAACAGCAGAGCCAATATCCATTTTAAAATAGTATCCTAGCACCGAAGCAGTCTGTTTCAGTTTTTGCAATATGAAATCATGGTTGGTTACCATGTATAAAAGTGTTCTTTTCCTTTCACACTTAGAGACTAGAGTGGGATTTGGATTTCTGGACCACCACTAGCATTTACTGCAGCAAATTTGCAAAATGGAAACTAAATTTCTCATCCTTCATTAATTATCTCCAGAATGAATAATGACAGCAATATTCCAAAATGTCCAATCCAATATTCAAGTAAGAACAGAGAGACACTCACAGAATTTACAAGTTTTGAAGCCATGGCTTGAGAAGATTTAAGTGGAACAAGTACATCTTCAGCACCGGCTATAACTAGCACTGGCATGCCTGCTACAGCCTTCAACAAAGCTGCAGAATTTTGTGGTGAAAGGACTGTCTCACATGAAAGTTTGCCTATCTCATGGACTGCTTCATCCCAACCTTCGACACATAGTTGTGCCTGATTCCACACCAAGTCAGAGCCAACATCAAGGTTGACATATTAGAATATCATAAATCCCGGATAACAAAACACTATTATCTTTTCTTTCATGCACAAATACTCACTGCAAACAAGTTCAAGTATTTCACTTGAATACATAACTACAGACATAATGCGAGAGTGAAGAAAAACCAGATCAAGCATAATGAGCACTAGGAAACAAGTTACAGAGGTATGCCACTACAGACATTCGAATGAATACAACAGGTTTAGTGCTAGTGGCAAATACAAGGGATTTTGGCAATATGACTGTTCAAGTCATACCTTCCCCCAGACATTGTACCCATGTCCTCAATAAGCAATCACACCCTCAAAAAAAGGTATTGTGTAGGTTGTTACTGTTTCCCTATCCATTGTGTTCCAGTCTCACTATTTAAGGGAAAATTAATCTTGGTCTCACCAAATAAATCCTCCGCATGGAAGCAAAGCAAAGGAACATATTTCCAACCAAGTATGGTGTATCTTCAATTCTTGCAAAAAGAATCCAATAAAAAGGAAGGTTCCTTTTCCAGTAATTTAATTCCACTTCGTAATATTTTTTCCATACACGGCTTCACTGACAATCAAAAACCTAGAGACACCAAATAGGCATCAAACCCTAAAGGTGTTTTATCCTGACCCATAAGCAACAATGTCTGCCTTAAAAAATTAGATTAGATGAATATAATGACAAGCTATGAGGGTATATATCAGAGAGGATTTTCTAAAAAACAATTTGGCCCAGGCATGACCAATGACATGAGAGAATAGCCATGCTGGAAGGAGGCATGAACACACCTTATAAAGACTCAAAATCTCTGTTGTTAGTTTTGTAGCATCATACCATGCACGCCTGTTCACCACTTGAATAATTTCCGTTTGCAGTAAAGGACGAACCAAGTGTTTTTTTCCAAGTGAAGTGCGCATAAGTATCCTAGCAAAGGCAGGAACCACTTCTCTAGACAAGCTAACATTTAGTAATACCACCCCTTTAATTGTAACCTGAAAATGCACAAACATACACATAATGAGAAACATGGCAACCAACATTAGAATTTCAGACACTTAGAAAAATGTGCAAAATTAGAAAGTGCATTTTCACCATTGTCTAACAAATCAGATGAAATTCTAGAGTTTTAGTCTAACTTCAAAGAACTTGATATTAAAGAATCAAAATTAACTACAAACCAGGCATCCAAGATATGCCATCATAACAGGAAGTGTATACAACATCAAATGCATTTTATGCAATAGTTAAATCTTGGAAACCACAGGACAGTGCTTGCTAAAATTATCCACAAGTTCCATTTCTTTGAAAAATAAATCCTAAAAATTCTACAACTTCAACTAATCAAGAGTATGTTCTGGTACAAGAAAAGCTCCAAAGTCCTCTCTCACAAAAAACTCCACGGTAGAGAAAGTGGTACCATCCTTCAAGCAACCACACTAGTATCCTGATTAACCTCTTAACTCATCATCATCTTAACCACAAAACCCAATGAATGACAGGAGCATGCATAACATTCCTCAAGTTACTTACTATTCAACTCTCTTCCAATATGGTTTAGTAGAGAGATATGCAGCAACACATTATTTAACTGTAGAAGAACTTACATTGAAAGAAGTCATTGATTCTTGGACTCTTTGAGTGGCTTTTAAAGCAAGCAAGCCTCCATCATCATGACCAACAAGCACCACCGAAGAAAACCCCATCTCAGAACAGAAAGAAAGAAGCAGGTCAACCTGAAAACACCAGAGCAGACTTAAGCTTCAAAGCAATAATTAAGTCTCCAAACAGAGCAGGTAAAGATGAAAAGACAGATACAACACCATAAAACATGTCAAATGTATGTGAAAATGCTACTTAGGAGCGAACTGCATAAATCAACTCGACAAAAAAATGAATTGAAAGCTGTAAATGACGAGAGTATAAATAGCTAAATGGATAATTCTGCAACAGAAAAAGATTTCAGTTGCACGGGTGCATCTCCTTCCTTTTAATTTTCTTAAGATTGCAAGAAAAGGTATCTAACAGTTCCCTCAATCCAAAATGTTTATAGAACTCTGACTTCATTCTCTGTCAACTAACATCTTGAAGTACCTGAGTTTCAAGCTTGTATGGATTGGGCAGTTCTTTATCCTCCCAATCCTTACGACATAGACGAGAAGTTAACCCCCAACCAGGTCGATCAAAAGCAGCAACTGCACAGCCAACTTGCCGAGATAGCACTCCCATCACATGCCTCCATGAGAAAACTCCACCTCCAAACCCATGAACTAGAACAATACCTAACTGGCCATTTCCCTCCATATCTAGCTTGGGAATCACAGAGTTCAATTCACACATTCCATCCTCCTGAACAGCATCATCTAGGTTCAGAACAGGAATTTCTTCAGATAGAGCAGAGGTTGGAGAACCACCCAATAATGGAGCATACAGTGAAGAGCTGTAAAATTGATTGCTATAACTCCTACATAGATGATGCTGAGTTTTTGCCACCGCACTAAATGGCTGCCTTTCAAGTCGTAACCTCCCCACCACTAGCTTAGGTGAGCTACCGCAAGAACTAGATTCAAGGACAGTAGTTGAGGATAAGTACCGAGGGGGTGCACCAGGAAAGCAGAGCTTGTAATGGACAGTAAGTCCCAGGCATGTAGTGAACAGGCTGTCAATGTCAGCAAGTAATCTGACTGGGAGTTCCCCTTCATCACGAGTTGTTCCGAAAGGCCTTCGCTTCATTTCACTGTCACTTTTTGGGGTTCTACCCGCTGTGGGAGTGGGAGATCTTGGAACCTTCTGATAGCCCGAGAAAACACTTTTACATGAAAGCACCTGGTAATTCAATTTAAACAGAATAAAGAGAATTAAACTTCTAGATATTGTTGAAAATAACAAGAACAGACTTATAGATATTATTGAAAATAACAAGAACAAATGTATGAAACTAACAATAACAAATTTGTTAACTGGAAACAGAAAATCCAACAATGTTCACTATCCTTTGAGAATATAGATAGATGTTCATGAAATGCTTGATTCAAAACAACCCAAAAAAGGATAAGATATTACAAAACAAATGAGAAAAGGAACAACATTGGCATGCAAACATACAGCTTCGGGGTCAACTCGGTGAAACATAAGCTTTCTCCTTGCTCTAGAGCTAGTTCTATAAGCAACTACAGAGTGTCCAAGCGCAAAGACAACAGACGAAAGAAACAAGACAGGCATCCCCCATGACTTCTTCAGATGAAGCTTCTGTCTTGAAATTGAGGAAATTGAAGCTTCAGCCTCAATTTGAGAATTGACAGTGAAAACACATGTCTTGATTGAAAGAAGCATAACTGAAACTACAGAACATAGTGTCACAGTTCCAAGGTAAGGTCCATGTGATAGTGCTGGTGCATCACACATTGAATAAACACCTGTAATCATCATCGACGCCATTATCAAATAACTCATAAATAAAACACAAATTCCATATAACTAATCAGTTAATAATTTTTTAAAAAACACATAATTAAAATTTCAAGATAAATAAAATTTATGAAAAATACTTACAGATGATGAGGAAAGATCTGATAAGAGAAATGATAGGGATATCGGTGAAGGAGCTTTTAAAAGAGTATCTACGCAAATGGCTTTTGAATCCATAACATGTCAAGCACGTGAAACTCGACACCAAAAAGAAAGCAACCACCACGTCGCCAATAGCCACAAGCACCGGAATCGATGATGCCAACAGCGACGCCACCATCGCCACCATAAAAATCACCGTCCTTACACACCTCCTCGCCTTCTCCACCACCACCCCCCAACATCCTCTCGCCGCCGGCGCCATAACCTTCCTCTTCTCTCCAAGAGCAACTAATAACTGTAATTAATCAATAAACTAGGTGATTCTCTATATTCGACGTAAAATATTGCACTTGAAACCATAGCCGAGTCAAGGAAATGAGGATGATAACTCTGATCAGCCGGCGGTTCAATGGCCATTCCTTGGACGATCCGTGTCGCCGGAGAATGGTGATTTCAAATGAAACGGCCGATAGAAACGCCCTTTAGTCAATAATTATGGCTAGGGTTTCAAAGGCATCGAGTGGGAGAGAGAGAGAGAGAGCGCAGCCCTTGTCCTTCCTCTTCGGTTTCAAATGTTGTGCTGTTTCTCTCTCTTTCTGGGATTTGGTTTTGAATTCTCTTTTTATCAGGATTTTTCTCTTTCCTCTTTTTTTTTTTTTTTTTCAATAGCTGAATTAAATAATTAATTTAAATAAAGTAGTAATAATTATTAGGAATATTACTATATTAGCAAAAGGGTAAAAGAAAATTTTATCTATCTGACAGACACCCGACTTGATTCCAGTCTGGTGCATGTCTGGCACTGCCCACTTTCCTTTCTGTGTTGTCTTGTGGGGACTCACCTACCCCTGGTTTTTTCTTTTTCTTTTTTCTTTTTTCTATTTCCCTTCCTTTCATTTCTTTTATCGTTTGGTGCGAAAAACGCTCACCTTTCCCCGTTGTTTTTTTCTTTTTTTATGAGAGGACTTGCAGACTTTCAAGCATAGTTTTGAAACTAGTTACATGTAGATTTAAGATTCAGCTGATTTGAAGTTAGAATCGGAATGAGTTAAAAAAATAAAAGAATAAAAAATTTGGTGTGATTCGGTTGACCCGGCAAGACCTGGTCAAAAACCTGGTTGTAACCTTTGTTGGCTTTTGTTTTTTTTACTAAAATGACGTCGTTTTGATTTAAAAAAAAATTAATCCGAACAACCTAGTGATCTGGTCAAAACTCAAAACCCGGATTTTAAACTGAACCGGATCCAGAAACTATACTTTGAAATTTCTCAAATTTCCAACACAGAAGTAAAGGGAGTTAGTGTCAAGCAATGAAAGGAGTTTTATCTTCATTTTTCTAGAAAAAAGGTTTTTTAAAAATCATATGTAAAGTAAATATTTAACACTGACTATTCTTTTTATCTTCAATATTTTTATTTATTTTATCCTATATACTAATTCTAGTTGATAAGAACAAACTATTTTTGTTCTTATACAAATATAACTTATTTATATGAAATATAAAAGAAAACATTTAAAGATAAATTACAATAATTTTTTTGAAGCATTCTAGAATTAAAAAAGATTAAAAGTATTAATTAGTATTTTTTTAAAAATGAACTAAAAAATTTAAAAATAAAATAAAAGAGAGGGTATTAATTGAACTAAACAATTTTAAAAAATAAGAGAGGGTATTAATTAGAATTTAAATAAGAAATTAATGAAAAATAAGAGAAATAAAAGAAATGATATTAATTACAATTTAAATAGAAAAATTAATTAAAATTAAAATGAGACAGGCTAGGTAGAGCTAGGCTTGATTGGCTGCACATGAAAAAAGATCACGCTCGTTTGGCTAGATTTTTATTTTTGAAGGGACGGATGACTCTTTTTCTAGTTTGATTTTTTTTTTTAATAAATGGTTGATATGTTGTCCGCTATAGTGGACGACACGTCATTTGATGTTTTAGACAAACTATCATCTGCAACATAATTTTCTAGTCATCTCATTCACTAACAAATCAAGGAGCAAATTCTAGGACCCTAAAAATTTATCTTTTAATTTATTTTAATTTAAAAACACTCTAAAAATCTCGATAAACTCATTTTCAACCTTAAAATACTTTTTAGTAGGATAATTATTTTCAATTTGGTTTTTCTCTATAAAACAACCAAATCAAAATTTTATAAAATACAAAAAATAAAATTGAAACGGTTCAAACCGATCAGTTTTGATTCGGTTATTTTATATTAAAAACCAAAACCCAACTGACTGGTTTGGTTCGGTTTTGATGCGGTTCGGTTTCAGTTTTTTTATATTAAAAACAAAAAACTATATTGTTTTTTGGGTTTTTTTTTTTTTACTTTCTAATGGGCTTGGTTTCAGTTTGGTTAAGTTTTTTTTAATTTGGCTTTTTTATTTTTTTCAGTTTTATTTTTTAGTTTCAGACTTATGAAACCGAAATTGAACCGAACTGAATATTTTTTTAAATATTCTAATTGGTTTAATCGGTTTTTTTCATAGTTTGGTTTATTCTATTTTTTTTTTATTTTCTCGATTTAATCAGTTTTTCAGTTTTTTTGCTCACTACTGCTCTCTGGTCACTTTAAAAAATGAAAGTCAAATGAATAAAAAAAACTTTACAAACATCATTTTTCTGGGCATGGTTAAAGAACAAAATTATCTTCATTGAACTTTTCTTAAAAACAAGAACCCGTTAACACCAAAATTAATTCTTTTAATGGTTAAAATATAACTATTCAAGTACTCTCTCTTTTAATATTTTTCAATGACATTCTCTCTCCTCTCTAAACATTCAAGCACCGAAACATAAAAAATAATTTAAAACTAAAATGTGAAATGCTAAAATAATAAGCATCAAATAATCAAATAAATTTTGGTTATTTTCTTTTAATTTCTTTTTTTAACTACAATGAAAGTTCTATTTTGTAAAACCAATCTTTAATTCATCGTCTGAATATTCTTTGACACTCAGTATATAGAGAGAATGTAAATTGAAAGAAATATCAATATATAAAACCATGAAAATACAAACTAGGATGATGGGATTGTAAAATAAAAGGAGTTCAATGATTGAAATGTAAAAAAAATCACATTGTTTGTATGAACGGTACTGCAATAAATAGTGGATCTAGGTAGGAGGAATATAATACAACATGGTGTTCCTTTTGTTCATATATTTTAGCATGTTAGTATATTTTGAATTGTAATGTACATATATGATAAATTTTGAAAATTGAAATTCATGGGAATCACAATCAAAATAAATATATATTATGCATTTAAATGACATAATTTGATCAAATACCTTACCCTCAAGTCATCTGTCTAGGGTTGGATTGAGATATATTTTTGATATATTTTAAAAAATATCACTTTAATAAAATATATTATAAAACCTTTGTATAAGTTGATTTTTTTTAACGTGGGTGTTTGGGTCAGCTTGTACGTACCTCGACTAATCCTACAAGCCCTGAAATTAACGACCATGCAAGCCTCAAGTGGCCCTGAGGTTTGTGGGACTCGAACTGGTGACTTTTATGAAGCAAACCTAGGACTTGACCGGTTAATTTATACTCCTCAAAGTTATAAGTTGAGTTTTTAACCATCTAATAGGTGGTCCAGTGATAAGAGTTTGGAATTAAGAGGTTTGCTCTCCTATGGTCTCAGGTTCGAGTCATGTGGTTGTTAATATGATTGCAACTGGAAGTTTACATGGTCGTTAATTTCAGGGCCTGTAAAATTAGTCGAGATACATGCAAGCTGGCCCAAACACCTGTGTTATTCCATGCCAATGAGATGTTTATTGTTAAAACTAAAAAGTTTTCTTGAAAATCTCATTTAGATCTGCTGTATTAATTAATGAAATCGGAAAAATCTCTTGGAATCGTAAATTTGAAACATGGTTTCATCATTTGTCGGAGACCATTTCTTCCTCTGAGAATGGTTTCCTTTGTTGGCTCATGTCAGTAAAATTAAAGAGGCATTCAAAATCATTACCACATCCCTTTTCTCATGTACAATGTTGTTGGATCGTTGTCTTCTATGGTAGAAGTCAACATCTCAAGGGCTCTTTTCTGGCAACCATTCATTGAAAAAATTAAATTAAATGCTCCCAGCATTGTTCCTGCAAATGATTGATACATTACCACAAAAGATCTAAATATAAGATTTATATTAAAAAAATATAAAAAAATAATCTAAAATCACGAAGAAAAAAAGTAATTAGAAAACTGCTTTAGAGTTTATTTGAAAGTGTGATAACGGTTGTTTTTCATTCCAAAACACATTAAAATAATTTTTTTTATTTTTTAAAAATTATTTTTGACATCAACACATCAAAATGATAAGAAAACATAAAAAAATATTATTTTAAACAAAAAATAAAAAAAATTAATTTTTTTCAAAAACACACAAAGTCAAATACACTTTAATAGAATAATATTGGGTTGTTACCTATATGTAATAACTTTTTTATAATCTATGTGAAAAGTTAATTAAAACATGAGTCTCTTCAAGAAACCGTGTATTTATATACATTTAGGGGGAAGAATAGGAAATACTTTTTGATGAAACAATTAATTTTTTTCTTAATTATGAAATGTCTTTTAAATTTACATTTAAGGTGAACTAGTTATTGTTTGAATTGATGTCGTAACATTTCACAACCGTTTTGACTAAGGATTTCCATTTAAAAATATTTCTTTTCTTTTTTTATTTGGATATTTCTTGGAGTTACCTTGTGTATCATTGAAGATTAATTTTATTATTATTATTATTATTAATTATAAAGGCAGACTTGCCATTGGTTTAGCACATTCAAAATAATTTAATAATCATTTATCTTAACTCTGCATGATATTTCATTTTTCTTAAGTCAACAAAGATAAACATGTGTCAAGAAAATGCTATTTAGATCTACACTTAGGTAGTATATATAAAATTATTTATCTTAACGACTGCTTTTATATATATAAAAAATATTTTATTATTATTATTATTATTATCATTATTATTATTATTATTCAATGGTTCAATCCTAAAGAGAACTCGTGCCATCATTTTTCAAGCCTCAGTTGTCAGGTCTAGCAGTTTTTCTTTTTTTAATTTAAGTGTAATTAATAATGATTGGCAATAAAATTAATGAAGGGAATTGAAAGAGCGAGAACTCCCGTAAGAGAGAAGGTGGCCATTAATAGAGAGGATCGCTGTCGGGGCTAAAATATATAAACACCAATCCCCCGCTGACCCAGGGTCACGTCAATATTACCACCACCATTGAGCCAAAGGGGACCATGTGGGTCCTGACCTGTTTTGTTGGGCTCGTGCTGGGTGGAGCTTCGTTGTTTGTGGGGCACCAACGTTCCCATTTTCTGAACCCAAAACGGATCACATGAACCACACCGTTAGTACTGCACTAACCGCCTGGAATATTTCTTTTTTTCTTTTTTTGGACAAACAACCTAGGTATCTTTACAGTACTATAATTTATTCATACTTGTTTCCTTTACAATTTGATTCTTTTCATTTTTCAACTATCCAGCTTTCGTGGGTTATAATGAGAAATGGAATAAATTAAGAGCATCTTTGTTCGTGGAAAATGATTTCCTCTATTTTCTAATATAAAGAAACAAATGTTATAAAATAAGTTAACAAATAATATTTTACAATCAATCCCTAAGTAATACTGATTTGAAGGATTATGTTTTCTTCTTCATTTCGTGGATCTCGCGACACCCCCACCACTATATAAATAATCATCATTAATGTTATTATAATCATCATTTTATTATTAATATAACCCTAATATTATTATCATCTCATCATAATTACCGGTTTTCAACACTATCACCAACACTATTTTGTTATTAAAGTATCTATCTTTGCAATTTACAATCATCATTTTATCATATCGGTATCATTGTCACTGCCACAACAACCTACATCTTATAATCACCACCATCACCATCACCGTCAATATCATCACGACAACGATAACTACAACCATTATTTTCACTATTTTTATCACCAACATCACGACTTTTCTTATGTTGTTATTATCATTTAAAACTCAACGCTATCACCACCACCACCACCATCTTATTATTAAAGTATCTACCGTTGCAAATTACAACAATTATTTTATCACTAATTACAACAATTATTTTATCACTTTGCTACCATCGTCACTCTGCCACAATAACTAATATCTTACAACCATCATCATCAACACTATCACAACTACTACCATAACTATAATTATCATCATCTTTACTATTTTTATCATCAATATCATAATTTTTTTTATTGTTATTATCATTTAAAAATCACTGATGAAAAATAATTTATTATATAAGAAAATATTTTTTTTACAAAATCGAAACAATAAAAATAATTCATTTTTTTAGAAGAATACTTTTCATTGGAGCCCGCATCTTTTAACAGAACAGTTTCGTAATTAAGACCAACAAAAGCACGGCAAAAAAATTGTAATTGACCATTTAAATTTAATTATTTAAATTCACAAAATTATGATAGGGTAATATGACAACAGGACTATTGTGGATGGTTTTTTATATTTTAATTCAAAATAAAAGGTAAGATTAAACTTTGATTCAATATGAAAAAAAAATTGATTATGCAAGTAATAATTTATTTTTAACTAAACACAATATTTATATGATAAAAAAAGAAGAAAAAGCTAAATAGGTAAGCAACACTAAACGAACTCTAAACACACTACGATGTTCTTTTTATTTTTTTAAAGATCTAAAAGAGAATCAAAATAAATCAATAGTTAAACAGAAGTCAATAAAGATTGGAAGTTTGATGTTGGTGGTAGGAGTGGTGGGAAGAATAACACCAAACCCTAAGAGCAATGGTAAAGAAAGATTGGAAGTTGAAGATTGCTTAATTTTCGTTTCGTTTTTCGTCCCAGATCTCACTCAGATCAATCCAGGCCGCATGAGATTCAAATGCATGTGTTAAAAATGGGAAGATTAATCACTTTTAACGCCATTATTGTCCTGCAACTATCTAGATGTGATTTCCACGATACATGGATCTCGTTTTTAACTCCTTTTCTTCCTTTCCTCCTTTATTACCATGGCGGTAAAAAAGGAAATTAAGCTTTTTTCGTAGCAGAGTAGGAGACAAAAGGGTGACCAAAAATATGAAAATGGGACATAAAGGCAACTGCAAAAGGTGGACATGTATCGTATGTGGACTCACTCTGTCCTTTCTGCCTCAGAAGATGACGTTGCATGGGCCCTGGCTATGTCTTGCTTTCCCTCCCTTTTTTTTTTTGTTTCTTCTTTCAAATTAGCATAAATATTCATGGAGTAATATCATTTGAAAAAGATTTCTCATAATATCATATTTTTGTTTTATGGTGTTTTAAAAATGTAATATTTACTAAATAACAGCTGAATTTATAATAACATGTGATTCTTATTAGTCAGGTGTGAATCTATCATAACTAAATAAAAATCTGGCTCAAACAGATAATGTAGATGACCTAACATATATATATTTATGGACTAGTATAATAGGTATAGATTCAAGAGTAGATCTGGTCGTATCGGATCAGAATAATAGATTAAAAGAGCCATTATTTTTTATTCGACCCTTAGATCACACTCAAATTATTACAGGAGTTTTTGGAGGCCGTTCTCCCTATAGTAGCCATTGCGTTGCTACACAGACCATCGAATCTTTAGATATAAAAAATCTCGTTGAGACCTCCTAGTTTTGGAAAATTTTGAGATTTTCCTTATTATCTTTAGAATCGGCCGACCGGTTTCAATGACAATTACAAACCAGTCGACCGGCTGATGTAGAAAATTAAACTTTTACCTTGTCGCGCTTTAGAATAGCGACATTTACTAAATCAATTTGCCACCTTCAAACACCTTACAAGGTCTCACGTACCACCTAAATGTGGTGACATGTCACGTGTTAGCCATCTTTTATTTTAAAATTATATTTTATATTTATTAAAATATTAAATTGTTCATCAATCAACTTGATTATTACTAGAAAACCAATATAAAAATACAAAAACTCTTGAAGCCCAGTTGAATAAATCTTGATTTAAAAGGTAATTTAGTCATTTTATTTTATTTTTTTCTGTTATGTTAAAGATTTAGAAAGTATTTTCCAGAGTTGAGAGAAAAAAAACACTTTCTTTTTTAAAGACTTTGGTTTTTTTTTTTACTTGAAATTATTTTATATTGAATTTTTCTAAAGTTAAATAAAAATAAAAAAAGTTTAGAAAATAGTGTGGAATAAAGCATTTTCCGCGAACCAAAGAGCAAAATTACATTATTTTCCTAACTGGATTTGTTCTGCAGCTTAATAATTGATGCTTTGATTCCTAAGATGTATTATTTCTCTTTTTGACATTCAAGCCATGTCAAAGTCACAATTATAGTGGAATATATATATAATTTCCACTATAATTTCCACAATGATAAGGTGACTAAAGTCAAGCCACGCTATATCATTGCCAGTGCTATATATATATATATATATATATATATATATATATATATATATATATAACTGCCGCAACTTTATAACTGTATAACACACACACACACACATGTATAGTTATAGCTAGTGGGATCCTTCGTATATGAAGTGTCCCACCGCTCCTAACTAGAAGGGATACCATGACCTAATGTCCTCTAGGAGTGAGCTGTACACGATTAATTTATTAATCAACTTTATTTTGGATAATTTTATTTTAATGGTTTTCAAGTTAAGGGCATACTAGACATTGAGCATGAGAGAGAGAGAGGGGGAGAGAGAGAGAGAGAGAGAGAGAGGAGGGTTGCTTAAACCTTTTGGCATGTGATGATGTGAGAGAGAATGGATGAAAATGATGGTCCATCAATCCTCAAAGTTGCTGCAAAACAGAACATTGTGTACCATTTCCTCACTGATAGCTTTATTTGAAGTTTGTGTACCCTTCTTCCAGCCTTTTCTAGCAGCTTTCAAATGAATAGGGAAAAAAATTTGAGATATTAAATTAATTATTAATTATTAAAAGAAACTAAAACTATTGTGATTTGACTGGGCAAATTTTATTGTTCATCCTCTAGCTTTTTTACAGCTCTAGTTTTTTTTTTTTACTGTGGATTGGAGTAGCACCACTTTCTCTCTCTCTCTCTCTCATTTTGATTCTAGAACTTTTAACTAGGTTTTCATGGTTAATTAGACTGTGTGCACCTTGGTTTTTTATTAGATCATATTAGTTGTATTCTTCTATTATTTTTATTGAAATTCAGCCTGATTTAGTTTCTGAATTATCTATATCATAATTTAAATCATTGAGTCGGTTTAGGTTTTATAATAATAATCTATCATGATTTTATTATCTTAATTGTATATTTAAAAAATTAACGCGTGTTAATATTTTTTTTTATAAATTTTTTATCATATATTATTTTTCATTTTGATCCTAATTTTTTTTAATTTATAATTTTTTATAATTTCATTCTAATTCTTTTGATTAATTTTTTAAATCTTTTTGTTAAGGTTATTATTTTTTTCAATTCAACCTTTAAATTGAATATCTATTGCTGTCATCTAACTTATTTTTTATACAATTTTTTCCTTCAAAGTTTCATTTCTTGAGGATTGGGCTTTGCGATTTTTCTATGCATTATGCTTCTGGTCTGATGATCCGGGTCATGAGTTTAAAAAGTTAACAGGGTTGCCATCCTTTTTTGATTTATTTTCTTTTCTAGTTTTGTTGTTCGACATTGTTTTTTTTTTAAATTAACTTCATGGTTTTTTTTTAAAACTTTTCTATCGGGTTATCTCAGCTTCATGATCAAGAACATAAATTTAACAAGTTAACTCGATTTGACTCACTGCTTAATCCTCAAATTACATATTTATAATACTAACTTAAGTTGACTCACACTAGTTTTTTTATTTTATTTTATTATTCCATATTCTCCATGGATAAACAATTTTTTCCTTTTTATCATATTTTTTATTTCATTTGCTATTCAGTGCTTAACTCAGATGATTAAATTTGTTTATAACACCTAAACAATTTAGGAGAAAACAAAATCGGACGCGTTGCATAGCAAGGCCCCCACCTAGTTACTTTGCTATTTATGCAGGCGATTTTACAAGCATAGCTAAGCAACTTTGCACTGATGAGGCTCTTCACCCAACAACCTTGACAATAACATTTATATAATAAGCTTCGTTATCTCTTTTTTTTTGGAATTTTCTCTTTGAACTAACCGTGCAAAGAACAAATATTTGTACTGTATGAACCAAAAAGCGAACCTTTTACAGTATGAGACATTATTAATATACTATAAATTTGAGATGTATGTTTATAGTTTTTTAATTTTATTTTTGCATTTGGGTCATGGATGTTTGTGTTATGGTGCACATATCATCTTCAATGGATGTCAAGCTATGTCAATTAAATGTGATGTTGTGAGAGGTCTATTATTATTATTATTATTATTATTATAGTGAAAGATTAATACGATTTGGATGATAGTAAATTGATGACCCGCAATATAATACATGTCTGACTAAACTTTTTCTAACATAAAAAAAAGATGCTCAGACAATAAAAGTGTTTTTAAAGAAGTAAAAAAAATTTGAAACTCAAGTCATTGAGGTGACTAAGTTTAATAAGTTTAAATAATTTAATAATATGATTAAAAAAACAATCACAGTAAATAAACCAAACCAAACTAAACAACTGACAATTGACAATGAGCAACTAAAAAAATGAAGGTTTACCATTACTATAAAAAAAATACCCTCTCAATATTATTAAAAGGTCTCAATGATTTTATTTGATAATGAAGCAAAAATTAAATGAGAATGTAATAACTCTATAGAAAGTAAAATGAAAAAAAAATAAAGGTTAATTTCCAGCAAATCAAATGTTGAAAGATGAAAGTGAAAACAAAAACAAAAACAAAAACAAATTAAAAAAAAGGACAAAGAACCCGACCTGAGTTCATTTGAGTTAGCATGTCAAATCCGCGACTTGGTCGTAAGATTGAGATAACCTCATATAAAGCAAATTAAATAAAATTACAAAGCTCAATTATTAAAAAACCCAATGTTCAAGGGTGAAACTGAAAAAAATTAATTTTAAAAAAGCAATGAAAAAAATCCAAGTCAATTCAGGTTAACATGCCATGTTTACGACCCATGATATAAGATTGGAATAACCCATTAAAAGAAAAGTGAAAAACATCATGAAGCTTAATCCCAAAGTAGCCAATTGTTGAAGAATGAAATTAAAAAAAAATCAATTTAAAAAAAAAACCTAAAAAACATAAGTTAGCTCGGGTTAATCTTCGAAACTTGTGACTCAGATCATGAGCTCGACACTATTTCCATAGAAGGAAAACTTGAAAAAACCATGAAGCTAAATTCCCAACTAATTAAATAATAAGGGATAAAATTAAAAAAACCTATTCAATAAAAAAATGATCCAAAACAAAACAAATAGTAATCAAAAGAATGAGGATCAAATTTGACTTAAAAAATAAATTGAAACTAAATACCAAGGGATGAGATTGAAAAAAATAATAATTAAGAAAAGGATAAAAAAAATATGAGAATAAAAAGAATGAGAACCAAATTTGATATAAAAATTGAATGAAATCAAATGCCAAGGGACGAGATTGAAAAAAAATCAATAAAAAAAGATTCAAAACAAAACAAAACAAATAGCAATCATAAAAATGATGACTCAATTTAATACAAAAACAAAATGAGAGGACACCTTTCAATTTTAGCAGGCCAACACAAAACCCGAGGAGATTAGAGAAAAGAGGGAGGAGAAGAAAAATAGGTCATCGGAGCTCCACCATCATGCCTCCATCAACACACATCTTACCACAAGAGCGTGATGAGCCGCTTCCAACTCCACTACAAAAAGCGATGTTTAGTCATCAAGTGACTCCTCACACGAGGGTGTCTCTCATATATGCTAGCCCATTTACCTGGCTCATTTGCTCTATCTTCATATTTGTTTTAGTTTCAATTTTGATCCCTTAACACTTAATCATTTTAAATTAGCTAAATTTCATTTTATTTTGAAAAATCGAGAGCATTGTAAATTTCCATTGATATTACAAGAGAAAACCAAAACAAACTACCAAGTCAAATCCCAAGAGTAACCAATGTGAAGGAATCAAACTAGTCCTTGATGTTGGCAAAAAAAACCAATCCAAGATTGAATTTTGTTTTGACAAATAGAAAATTAATCGACCGAAAGAAACATTCATTTGACACCTTAAAATACCTTCATAATAAGAGAAAACGAACTTTTAACACTCATGACATCTATATCCAAACAAGACTTAAAATACCTTCTTAACTTGAACTAAATATATCAATTTACCCAAAAAAAAAAAAAACAATAATACGACTCAACATAATACCTCAAGCAGCCCATTTCTTCTAGTGGCATTGACTAATCGAACCTCAAGCCAAAAGAGAAAAGGTGGGAAGTTGTATTAATATATAAAATCTGATGATGCTAAGCTGTATAAGCATCTGCGTTAATTTGGTTCATATATATTCCACAAACATGAATTGATCAATTCACAAATCATGAGTACAAATATAACGATTTGTCCTCATCAAATTGTATTCTCAAATCAACTTCAAGCAATCTTAACAATTATTGATCAAATTGATTAGATGGTATATGCCGTGGTTAGGTTTTATTTCATCTTTCTTTCAATAAAATAAAGAAAAGAAAACCATAATTTGGCTCCTAAAGTATTACCCATTCATTAATTTGAACTTGTTGATTTTATTAAAGTTGATCCGAACATAATCGACACGAGAAAATTTTACTACTTCAAGCTTTTTTATTGTTACATTTTAAAAATATTTTTTTAAAAATAAAAAATCTTTTATTTCTTTCTTCAAATTAAACTTTTAGGTGTTTTAATATCATTTTGATATACTGATATTAAAACTATTTTTTTTTAAAATAAAAAAAATATTTTAAAATAAAAAAAATATTTTAAAAAGCAACTACGATACCAAACATGCTCGCTCATCCGTCGATGGTCAAAGCATCAAATTAGCTTCAACTTCCTCTAGAGAACAATTTTATCGTCAAACTATAATAAATTTGCTATACTTCAAGAATCTGTATAGAAGTAAAATTGTCCTTTAAGATAAATTAGGTTGGAAGCATTTAACAATCACGTTCAAATTTTGGATGGAATATTTTAGCTTACCACCAACAACGGATAGATGAAGGGGTGGTGCTGTGTAACATCATCAATTACATCTTCGTACAAAATTAATAAAATCAAAAGATCAGGAACTCAATTAATATCGAAACAATATATTAGGGAGCTAAATTGAAGTTTCTCCTTGAAAAAACATCCCCTTCAATGTAATGGCAAACTGGGACCATTGGATCTTGATCGTGGACTGCTAATCACAAGGCCCTAATCAACTTTGAATCCATTAGAAATCTCTTCCTCCTGTTTTTCTGCATGTCATCTTCCATCTGAAAAGAATATCTCTGTAGCTGTAGACTGGGATTGTTGCCTTAATTCACAAAGTGAAAGCTGGGCCAATGTGCATAACTGGAGTGAAGTAACCGAAATACATGTAAAACGACAGGTAGTTGAACTGGGCATGAACTTTGAAGTGATATAAAAATTGTCCTCTGAATCCTGAGTGGTAGTTCAACTGGTTAGATCTTGAGTTTGCTTCTCAATAGTCACGAGTTCGAGTTATCTTAAGATCATTAAAGGTTTACATGATCGTTAATTTCAGGATTCGTGAGATTAGTCGAAGTGTGTGTAAACTAACTTGAATACCCCTATTAATAATAAAAAAAATTATCCTCTAATCTAGAGGTTGTTGAAATGCTTTCGTCACTTGTTTGGTTAGGTTTTTTTTAGATATATTGTTGCCTTTGGATTAGTATATGTTTGATTTTTTTAATGTATTTTATGTCCTATTCCTCATTAGTTATATGTATATTTTTATTATTGTTTGATGAGCACAAAAAACATTTGTTTTCCTTTCTAGCTCTTATAAAAATCAATGCATATAGCTAGGATTGAATAAATTTTAAATTGAATATAATTAAGAAAGAAATAAAATAGTATTTGTCACATAACACATTTACAATTCTGGTGAACTGAACTTAATTGATAGAATATAGTTGATAAATGTTTTATAATGAAAAGAATAAATGTCAATTGTTGTTTGCATCATAATTCTTTTTTTTTTTTTTTTTTTTTGTGAAAGATAGAATATTTTATTTGCATGAAACTAACTTCTTTTTATGAGGGTCTTGATCTCTTCCACATTCATGCTTACTTACAAGATGAGAAATATCTTTTCAATAATTCCTTTTGAATTTGAACTTAAAATGGCAACATTATAAACAAACTCACTTATCATCGTGACCATGACCATGGCAGCAGTAATAAGTCCATACATCTGAAACATAGAAGATGCTCTATAAACCTTGCTGCAGGTTCTTGAAAATAGAAGGAAAGAAGATAAACATTAATTACAGACAAAAATCTTCAAAGTGGGATCTCAAAATGTGAGCATGGGCAGAAATATATATAAAAACGTAGGAAGCATGGCAACCATCAATGTCCAGGCAATTAACTTGTCTGAGACAGCTGGGTGAACATGGTCATTCTGACCAAGCAAGAAACGGCGCGCTGCCAAGAACCGGAAGAAGGATTGCTTGACGAACAAGAACAAATTCATCGAACCTGAAATATAACATAGGTTAAAAAATAACTTAATTGGCAATGGGAGTTTACACTGCAAATTACTAAAGTAAGAAAACAAGCTTAAACACTGCAATTTGATGCAATACCAAAGGAATAGTAAAAAAATAAGCACTTGCAGCGCTAATGCTTTCAAGGAACCTTGTTTTCCTAACAGAATAATGATTGTTGGACTCCAGGCAGATAAAACAGTTACTGTTTTCATCGCCAAGTTCCTATTGCAGTTTAACTCTCTATCACTGTCAAACAAAAGACCAACCACAACTAAAAACAGTTGAACCAGCCCAATTGGATAAACCATTCTTGGGATGTAACCTTCTGCAATTCCTTGAAGCAATGAAGACAGACTCTGTATGTTACTTTCAGCCCCCCAAATGCACTGCTATAAGCACACAACCTAAAATAGTTCCCATGGGAATATACTTCCGAAGTCCCCCAAATATGCTGCTAGTGATGGTTCTGTGTTCAGCAGCCATGCCAATAATATTACAGATAGAATTGGCCCAATTTTAGCAATATACGTCCATAGTGGATCACCTGGGGAAATATCAAGCATCCATGAAGGAGATGCACTCAGAACTAAAGAAGTGGCAGCCTGCTTTGACAGCCCAACTTCAATGGTAAATCTGAGGATGGATATCAACAGTAGAAAACTGACTGCCTGCAAAGTGAAGCCCTTGAAGATTAGTATCACAAGAACAATCCGTGATAGATTTTCTGATCACAGCCATCAACTTATTGCAACAAACTTTTATGGCCACCAATACATCAAATAGCATTTTTTTTTCATGATCGAAGAACTTAGCTTGACAATGCTGGTGGTGGCCAACAGAGAACTTGCCACTTTTCCTCCCTCCACTGAGATCAAGGTTTAAAAAAACTGGATGTCAGCAAAAGGAGGAAAGGCAATTTTCAAACCATGAAAAGCTAGACTCAGGAACTTACAAATATAACTGTTTGACAGGAAGCTACATGCACTTATTGCCACAACAAAAAAGGCAAATATTAATTCAAAGGAAATTCCAGAACCTCCAGGAGACAAAAGAGAAGTCATATAGAGATTATTCACCCTTTGCATGGCAAGAAATATTATAAAGAGTGAAATTAACATGGTCCCGAGACCAATTCCCATCAGCTTCAGATTAAATTCAGTCCATTTGGAGTGAGCCAGCTCTGAAACATTTGACAGGAAGCTAAAATAAGAATCAACTTGCCTTGTAAGAGCAGGTAACAATGTGTGGCAGCTTTCATTTCTATACAATAGTAAGTTCTTAGTAGTGTGTGCCCAAATCTGCTCTACCTTAACTTATACATTTGATATGTGGAACAAGTCTTCAGATGAAAATCCAATGACAGATGAAGCTGAATAAACTTCAACGTATCTTTTCACCAACAGAAGAGAAGTAATATCACATTGGAAAACAGGGATGGCGAATAAATGCAAGATTGTCTTAAGAGAGTATTAGCCAAAGTGAAAAACAGGCAGCGGTGGTGGTTTGAATCTTACCAGCCCGTCCCCTACAGGGAAAAGAAAAGCAATATATATGCATGCTTGAAAACAAAAAATGAAAACATCATGTTCATAAATAACAGTATGCTACCTCCACCCTAACAAATCGTTATCTATACCCTTCTAAAACTGGAGAGGGTGATGATGAGACATTTTCCCAGGTCTGATGTGAACGACATGTCCTGCTACTATATTTATGATAAGGTAGATATATATATATATATTCTACGATCATAGGGGATTAAATATTCGAATTACAATATTCCATAGATGTCATTTACTCATTGGTCAAAGTGTGATAATGCACATATTCACAAGTCTTAACTACACCATGCATATATTTGAGAGAGGAGAGAATGATTTGCCTTTCCTCCATAAGACCCACATAACACACAGCTCATTATCTTCTACATACTCACACATTCTCTGTATCTTTTCCATACATGGACGTTGGAACTGCCAGAAAGCTGCAGTTTTTTTTGAGAAGTGGCTGACAGCAGTGCAGAGCTCATTCAACATATTTGAATTAAGTCTTATTTGTAATCGTTATATGGGTGTTCCAAATCAGAACCCGAAGCCCAATAAGGAAGGTCATCAAACAAGTGTAGTCCCCCTGAAAATGTTTAAAATACTACAGTCATAACTTCTATTGCTCTTGCGAGTCCTACGAAATCCAGATCATATATATTTCCCATCTTTTCCTCCGCTCACAATGGACAAAAGGTAGTGTTGCAGGTTGTTAAAATCATGTAATTAGGAAGTAATGTAGAGCTTCATTGTCAGTTTATTTGACGCACTCATGACATGCATTGCCAACCAAAAAACTTTAAAGGCTAGGCACAGGCTTGGTCTTATAGGCCCATGAGCATTGCTTTTTATTTTAATTTGTCAGTTTTGTTGAGTGACTTAGCGTAAGCTCCTGGTCACTTTTTAACTTTGAATTATTTTTTAATATGAATTAATTAAAATAGATTAAGTAAATGTATGTGTGATATGCCTAACCTGCTGCGTATTCAATTATAATTGAGATTAATTAAAATAAATAAATTACATAAACTTTGATGACTTTTTTAAATTAAATATTATTTAATTTTTACTTTGTTTATGAATAAGACTCAAACTTTTTTTTATATTAATTGAAGTTCATTTTATGCAACACTGTTTTTAATTTTTGGATTTTATTCAATCACTTTTATATGTATATATGTTTTTATTATCATTTAATTAGATAAAAAATTTATTTTTAAAAATAAAATTATTAAACACAACCAGATCCATTACCCGTATTGCGATATCAAGTATTATATTCTATATCTATCTTTAAATTTTGCAGTTTAGCTTTTAGTTATCATTAACAATTTCTTTTTTATATTTATTAATCCAATTAATTTTTGATTTATTTAATTAAATACATATATTAATCTTTTGATTTACAATTAAAATTTCTTCTTGAGGTAAAAAAATCCATTAAAAATACCTACACATTTCTTTCTTTTGCATTAAAAATTAAAAATACCTACACATTTATTTCTTTTGCATTAAAAATTAATTTTAGTTCATCTAGAAGCATGGGCATTGACTAATGTACAAACTATAAGAACCTAGAAGAGAATTTCAATTCCATAATGCTATGCAAGTATTGAGATGGGTGCATTTCTTACGTCATTGAGATGCGAAGATATGAGATAAAAAAATTCCAAAATGAATTTGGAGATTTTTTAAATTATTCAAATGTTTACTGTGTAATCATTCTATTATGTATAACTTACACCCTTACTATATTTTAATCAAGTCCATTTATGATTAACACATGATCTTTTTATACTGATCAATGTCTTTAGATTGTCTTCTCTAATAAATCATTGTGAATTGAAACAATATTTTGTCTATATTTTTTTGTTTTTTAATTTTTTTTTGTATCAATCATTGATTTTTTTTTAATTTTATCATTTGATATTATTTTCTATAGGATTTTCATGTGTAAAAAAAAAATTCTAACTTTGAGTTGATCTTTGATCTTTGATTTTATTTTCTGTAAAAAATTAAAAATTCAAGGACTGATAATGAGAAAAAAAACAGGGTTCTTTCTTTTTGGGTACTATTTATCTACTGCTTTTCTTTTTTAAAAAATCCAATAGGATTTTTCAATTTTAATTTTAGGCCATTCAATTTGAAACTTTTACATTTTGGTTTATAAATTTATTTTGTTCACATTTCAGTTCTAAATTTAAGAGATGTAAGAGAAAGTGGTCTAAAAGACATAGAAGAGATAAAGCTATTGGTTGACTAGACTTAGTGAACAAACAAAAAGTCAAATTTGGTGTCAATATGTATCTTTTTATGAGAAAAATGTAATTGAGGAGTTTTTTTTTTTTTTTAACTTTCATATTGTTGAAAAGTAGATTGAAATTGAAAAATATATTTTGTAGTTTAATTATGTGTGTTTTGAACGGGTTTGGAGGTGTTTTGAGTTCAACATAGTTTTTTGAGTTTCTTAAGAATATTTATTAGATGTTTTTAAGTGAAAATAAATAAAAATAACTTTTCAAATTAAAAAATTCTAATTTTTTAAACACCTCTTCGGTGGTCAAAATCTATCAAACAATTGATCTATCGTCTGCCTTAGAAAAAAAATTTAAAACTAGATGTGCGGGCCTGATCTTGCAAGTCCACACACGCCTACCATTCTTTGCCCTCGCCAGGCTCTCCTACCCATCTATTTGTCTCAAGGTTGATTCATAAACTATTTGACTCATGAGTTCTGATCTTGGCGTTGCAGATGCCCCAGAAATCTGAATGTGTGGATTACATGCATGAAAACTCCAGTTTCCAAATTACACGTATAGATAGTTTACATCATTCCATACACAACCAAAAAGGATTTCTAAGCGTGTGCCCCCACACACACACAATTAAAGATGGATACCTAGTCTAATTCATCCAACACAATCCAAGTTCATTTCTCCCTCCTGTAGGCCGAAACTATACTTTCATTTTTCATGGTATTTGAAAACAATAACATCATAATTTATAATTTTGTTATTAAGCTTAATCAAGGTAATGATCTAGATCAAGATTATGATCTAGATCATGGATTGAATAGGTTAATTTAATTTAACACGAGTTGATCTAGTAGTTAAAAAAATGCATTCTCTTTTTAAATTTGTTAGGTTCAAATTTTGAGGCTAACATTTAAGAGAATTTATTAATTTTTTAATGCACTAATTAGTATGGAAGGGATGCTTTTAACATCGTATGAGAATGAGATTAGGGTGTTTGAAAGTGTGGTAGCGGTTGCGGTTCAAAGTATTTTTCGCTCAGAAATGTATCCAAATAATATATTTTTTTAAAAAAATTATTTTTGACCTTAGCATATCAAAACAATTTGAAAAAAAAATAATTTTAAATAAAAAAATAATTTTTAAATTTTTAAAAAATACAATTTCAATCACATTTTCAAACATTGTCTTAGTTTTAGTTGAAACGAAAGTTACTATGAAGATTTTCCTTATTGTTTGATTAAAAAAGTCCAAATACATATCTTTTTGGAATTGAACTGATAAAATTTTTTTTATTAGTTTTTAATTTTTAATTTAAATTTAAAATCCATCATTTTCAATTATTGATGAATGTCATGAAATAAAATAAAAGTCAACATGTAGCGGAGATTGAATTTGAGAGAGTTAAGCTAAAATATCAAGTATTGATTTACAATAGAGTGGGTGAGAGAGAGAGTGCAAATGAAAGAGATAGAATTCTTTGAAGCATTAAAATACCCTATTTTATTTTATTGACGAGTCAATATCAATATATAATATATAATAATAAAACAGATACAATTTCAGGTGCGGTTTTCGATTATGACACATGATTGCTTGTGTATCGATATATTTAACTAATAATATCTTTTTTTTTTAAAAAAAAATAGAAAATATAAGAAAAAATTTTAACTAAAAACTTTGAATTATAATTTCTTAACATAGGTTTATTATATATTATTTTTACTTGAACCAATTGAAATGTTCATAACATAAGGTTCAATTTAAGATGCATGTTGAATATTTTTTTGATAAAATATATAAAAAAATAAAAAGTTAACTTTTAAACTATACCAACTCACTTCAAGTCCCTTTAATTTATTCAAAGATTTATGATAACATACTAGCTGAATTATTTATTATTTAAACCCCCATTGCTTTTTAATTAAATCCTTTTTCCTGATAAAATTATGAAATCAAATGAGACAACAATATTTTTTTCAAAAATTAACACCAACTAAGAATTTAACTTCGATATTACTTTTTTTTGTTTTAGTTCTAGTATGATAATTCTCTAAATTATGAAAATTGAAGGGGGAGTTTTCTCAAATTCTATTGAGAATAATATCACAGTGGTGGAGGAGTTGATGGATACTAGTGAACAACCGGCTGGTGAAACGGGAGAAGAACGCCAAAGTGGGCAGATTATTCATGCGTCTCACCATGGATTGTTTGGGAAAGCGATTTAACTTGTATTTTTAAAAGTTTCAAAAACTTTTTGTTTAAAATTAATAATTTTTAAATTGTTTTCATACACTAAAATAAAAAAAAATAAAAAAATATTATTTTAATATAAAAAATAATTTAAAAAATAATCATAACCAAATTCTCAAACAAAACTTAATAAAAAACCCGGTAAGAAGCCACCTCCCCCACCTACTTCCAACCCCCAACGAGTGAATGTTTTGGATAATTATTTCATTTCATAGATATTATATATTATGATTCGGACTCATACATCTATAATATATATATTTGTATATGTTATATTGAATAATAAATCATCCTTGAATATTGAGTAACATTAAATAAAAATAAAAATATTGAAGTTTTTTATTTAATAAATAATGGATGTAATATAAATTAAATTAAAATTAAATTCAGGAGTATTCATAGATATCCTACAGGACCTACACCAACCTCACCCTCTATGAACCCCAATTTTCTTACACAAGAAGACACCAGTTTTAAAACCCCCTCTCGCTCTCCCCTGCAGAAACACCATCGAACTCCGAAACGCCACCCACCAACTCGCTCAGAAAACACCCATCTTTCCCCTGTTTTAAAGTCAACCAGCCAAGCCTTACGGGAATCCGAAAAAAAAGAACTCGACGAAACGTGACCATGTCATCCGAAACGCAGCAACCCGAAACGCCTCCCAACTTCTGGGGCGACATGCCGGAGGAGGAGTACTATGCGTCACAAGGAGTGACCAATACCCAATCATACTTCGAGACGCCAAATGGGAAGCTCTTCACGCAAGGTTTTCTCCCGTTGGATAAAAAAGTCAAAGCCACGGTATATATGACCCACGGCTATGGATCTGATACTGGCTGGTTGTTCCAGAAGATTTGCATCAGCTTTGCTAACTGGGGTTATGCTGTTTTTGCCGCTGATCTTCTTGGACATGGCAGATCAGACGGTATACGTTGCTACATGGGTAATTAACTCACTTTCCTCTTCACTACTTGTTATCAAATATTCAATTAAATATACATTGATTTTGTAAAACATTGTACGATCGAATTCCATTGCCCAGGACAACATTCGGTACATGTGGGGTAGTTCACATGGTTTTCGATATGTTTTTTTCTCCCTCTCGATGCGTTTAGGTTATAACTAGAACTCACAAACGCTAAAATCACAATATGCTTAATTGAAGATGTTTAGTCATGTAATATTTATAATTTTCTTTATTTGGTTCATGATTTTGGGATGGCATAATTCATATAGTATTTATTTTCTTGAGAAATTAAAATATTGAGCTGTAATATGGATTTTATTTTGGAGGAAAAACAGTGCAGGTAAACTATTGCCAGGAACAGAAATGAAAGGAAAAGGGTTGTTAGATATGATGTTACTATTGCTAATTAGTATTCTAGGCATGGCTATAAAAGGGTCCCAATGTCTGTCTCCAAGTTGATTTCATTAAAATTATATTTTCAGATCGAGAGGCAGAACTCAGATTTATTGCAACAATATTTTGTTGAGATTATTGCTCTCTCGTAGACTTGTATCATAATTCATACGCATTAAGCTCGAATCCAGCATATCTTATTCATTCAAAAACACCCAGCATTTGTATTTACATAACTTCTTTCTAAGCTTCTGCAAAAATGAAAACTGAAAAAAAATATGTTGCTGTGAAGGTGACATGGACAAGATTGCTGCCACTTCCCTGTCATTCTTCAAGCACGAGCGCTTCAGCGAACCACACAAGGGCTTGCCAGCCTTCTTATTTGGTGAATCAATGGGTGGACTCACAACAATGCTAATGTACTTCCAATCAGAACCTAACATGTGGACGGGCTTGATTTTCTCGGCGCCACTTTTTGTCATACCAGAAGCGATGAAACCAAGCAAGGCACACCTATTCATGTATGGCCTGCTCTTTGGATTGGCTGATACGTGGGCAGCCATGCCAGACAACAAAATGGTAGGCAAAGCGATCAAGGACCCAGAGAAGCTCAAGATCATAGCATCCAACCCTAGGAGATACACAGGCAAGCCTAGGGTGGGAACCATGAGGGAAATTGCTAGGATGTGCCAATACATACAGGACAATTTCTCCAAGGTTACAGCGCCGTTCTTGACAGTCCACGGCACGGCTGATGGGGTGACATGCCCTACATCATCACAGTTGTTGTTTGAGAAAGCCTCTAGTGAGGACAAGAGCTTGAAGATGTACGAGGGCATGTACCATTCTTTGATACAAGGTGAGCCCGATGAGAATGCTAATCTTGTTTTGAAGGATATGAGAGGGTGGATTGACGAGAGGGTTGAGAGGTATGGGTCCAAAAAAAGCGATGACTGAAATCATATAGAATAAAACTATTGATTAATTCTGGAAATGTAAATGTGAAGTTCGGTCATGATCTTTTTGATGGGCAAAACGAAGGCGAATGTAATTGAATAAAGTGATAGTAAAACTTTAAAAGTTGTATCTGATCGTGATATTGTGTCGTGTGAATTTGGCTTCGGCGGTTGGTGAAATGGGTTGTAAACAGTCTCCTCGTTTCGAGTGATGATCTTGCATGCCAGATTATGTTCTCACGCAACACTTTTAACTAACGAATTCAACTGCTGATTCTCGGGGTTTTTTTTTTTTTTTGTTAATAATAATAATAATAATAAAAGGGAATTCAACTACTGTCGGACCAGGAGAAAAACTAGTCTGGCATGACTAAAAAGATGGTCTCTCGGTTTTTTTTTAATAATTAAATTTTATAATTGATTTTAATTTATTTTTTATGAAGTTATTTTTGTCTCATAATCCAAGTTGCGAATTTTACGGATTAATTGTGTTAACTTGGATTATTTTTTTTGTTCTTTTTTAAATTAGCTTTTCTTTTTTTTACCAAACTTCATAATTCAATATAAGGTTGATTGAGAATTAAACTTTATAGATTTTTTTGATTTGCTTTTTATAGAGCTACCTCGATCTCCTAACTCGGGTTTAACAGGTTAACTCAGGCTGACTCAAGTCGTTTTTTTCCCTTTTATATGAACTTTATATAATTTGTTTTATTTTTATTTTTATAGGTTTATCCCGATTTCATGATCTAGGTTTGATAGGTTAACTCAAGTTGATTTAGTTTATTTTTTTTATCCGCATTTCATTTTCAATTTCATTTTTTAATATTGAGTTCATTGATAATTGAGTTTAATAATTTTTTATACTGTTTTATATATGGTCATCAAGGTCTCATGATCTAGGTAGCACATTTGATAGGTTAACTCAAATCGATCTAATATATTGTCGTTTCAATATTTTTAAAAAGTTGTCGTCATGATTTTTTTTTTATCTAATTATAATTTTATTGATCATACAGATTATTTTTAAATTTGTCAAATTAAATATATCATATCATGCCAATCCTCTTATAATTAAGAAAGACAAGTATGCTAAAAAAAAAACACAATAACAACATATCAATTTTTTTCATGTAAAAAAAAATAATCAAACACAGCATAGTATACTTTGTTTAAGTGGCAATGTCAAAGACAAATAAAACGAGCAAGCAAAAAACCCAAGACAGTAGCCTCAATCTACAAGAATAAATGGGCAGAAGAGAAGTGAAAGTAAAAGCCTAAGGAAAATTGGCCTTAGGAATAGAACCTTAAGAATTCAATATTCCACGTACGTAAATACTACCTCAATATTCCACATGTCAAGATATCAAAGAATCTGCTGCTTCTCATCTTTAGTTCCCATAAAATGAATGTAACAGTGCTAGGAATATAAGCACTGAATAATACATATAAATGTTTTTTTTTTATAACCCAGGGTGTTCGGACCAGCTTACACGTACCATGACTAATTCCTGGACCCACTGAATACCCTGTAAGCCCAATAAAAAAATAAGGCACCGCAGGGATAACAAACATGCACGCTGAGACTTGAATTCAAGATACAGAGACAAAGAAACCCTGTCAAAATCGCTAGGTCAAAAGCCTCGGTGCACATAAACATTTTTTACTTTCTCTGTATTGCAGCATCTTTCTCTAATTTTGTTCGCTTCTTGTAGTAACAATTCTTACTACCTCAATATTCCACGTACGCATGTATATCTTCTTCTTCTTCTTCTCTGTTGGAAACCAAGAGCTATATACTCGAGGACATTAATGTCTATGGCATTTTACATTCTTCGTCTGCTGCATGAATTCTTGTTATTTTGTAATGATGTGTTTTTTGTTGCCTGCTATTCGTCGCAACTCGATTTTCTACTCCTCTTTTCGAGCTGGCTTTTATGTCTCTTACCACTGGTTAGATATTGAGGGAGTGTTTGAAAGGATAAAAATCTGGGTGACCGGGTGTAATTTGGGTGAAATTTTATTTTATTTTTATATACTTTTTAAATAAATTTAAAAAATATAAAATTAATTTATAAATACTTACCCTCACATTTTTTTTTTATAAATTTTCTTAAATGTTTCTTGTCTTTTGCACGTGAAATAACTATATATATATATATATATAATTAAGAAATAGACTTATGTAGCTTTTATTACATGAAATATTTTTTAATTTTTTTATATTAAATATTAAAAAAAATTATTATTATTATTTTTTGGATCGAATAGGTATGAATTAAGGTATCGCGGGCTAATGACATGGTATTATTCCAAGAGACGTAACTACGCTTTCTCAGTAACAATTTAAAAAAGAAAAAAGAAAAAAGAAAAACGGACTGACGTGTTGCAACAAAAAACGGTTGTCCGGTTCCCTTGCGTGGTGATTCTGTGTGGGGGCTCGTGCACTTTTTTCATTTCTCGATGTCTGTTCTTTCAGATCCGATAGATATTTTGCCTCTAACCTTTTTGCCACGTGGAGAAACCTTCATCGCCCATTGCATCAAGGTATAATAGCAGAGCAGAATATGCGAGGGAATCTGTGACAGTCGCCCCTGCGTCGCAGCACAAAAGATCGTCCCTCCATTACTTGTATTGTCTCTTACTTTTTAGTGGTTTCAATTACTCAATTTTATGTGTCTCAAAAATTATTATTTTTTAAATGGATACGAGAATTTTATATTTTTAAAATAAAATTTACGATACTAAGATATTTTGTCAAAAATTAAATTTTCACAAATTTTATTATAAATTTTTTTAAAGTACACACATTTATTATGCTATTATCTCATTAGATGCCTATACTGTAAGTGGACCGAGGAAGAATTTGGCTTTGGAAGATCAAAGAAGATGGAATTTGCCCAGGGCAGTGAACGGTGGAGATGGGGTTTGGAATATAAAAATCTACGTGGATGATGGAGATCCATTCGCGACACGTTAAACGACAAAACTCGAACGACAGCATATTATATTAAATCGGTCTTTAGTCAAATCTGTCAGAAACTTTTATTTCCTTCCATCTCACTTCAAATCTGTAGTAACTGAGTCCTTTAAATTGAATAAATTATTTCAATTAGGACCCTTAAATCCTGATTGTTGAAGATGAAATTCTTCAATTATCTCTTAACCTGTTTTTAATTGTTAAGTTCATTGCATGTTCATGGATATTAAAATATAAAAATTACATTAACAAACTAAATTATATTTATTAGGTAGCACAGTAGAGGATCACCAATGACCCTGTTTTTCAGCTAAAATACTTCTATACATATATAATTAAATTGATTGTGTGGAGAAAAATATAGAACTTAATTGATTGAAATCCGTGTGTGTTTTTAAATTCAGAGCTAAATTGTTCATGTTTAGAGTTCGAAAGTAAAAATATACTCATTCAAATCATTTACATATTCATCGTTTTATTTTATGATTGGTCATATCTCTTTATCTAATGTTAAAAATCTCTCTAAACAAATTTCAACCACATAATTTTTTTAAAAAATGTAAAAGAATAATTAAGAAAGAAAAGAATAAAAAGTACAATTAGGGATGAAATTAAAAATAAAAAAATAAGAAAAGGGTTATAATTGACTAAATAATTAAAAATTAAAAAGTCAAGAATCAAATTGGAAAAGATGCCCAAATGCAGAGACCACTTTATGCTATCATGGATGAAATTGAATGAATAAAAAAGGGTTGAAATTTGCTAAAAATTAAAAATTCAAAGACCAAATTGAAAAAAATAACAAAATTGAGGGGCTTGTTTGAAAACCTAAAATTTATATTTAAAGGAAACAACATGTCATGTACAAAACAACATTGTTTGACACCATTTTAATAAATAAATAAAATTCACCAAAAAAATATCATTTTGTTACATGCTTTTGAATAATATCATCTTCTCCCTGCATGATTGCTGCAATTTTTTTTTCATTGCTTTGGCTAGACTTTGACCTCTTTTTTATCTTTCTCGTACCTTCAAAAAATGACCAACAACATAAAATTCCTTTTCCTTGCATATGTATTTCATTTAAGCAAAAAACACATGTTTGAACGCTTTAAAACTGTTGCAAAACTGGTGCAAAAAGGCCAATCCAAGCATACTTGAATAAAGTGTACAACCACGGTAGAGGGTTAATATTAACTCAAGGGAACCAATGGCTATAATCATTCTACCAAGAAAGGTTCCAAGAGCTTCTTCATTGTCTATAAATAGAGAGGCAAAGCAAGAAGTAAGAAGAGCCAAGCTAGAGAGAGAAAATGCCAAGATAGAGTGAGAGAAAAAAAAAACAAGGGTTTAAGCTGGGAGAAGTAAGGGTAGATTGAACTAGAAGGCAATAGAGATTGTGAAAGAAAAAAGAGGAATATGAAAAAGAGAAGAAAAAACTCAAAATTAAAAAAAAAGATAGGGAAAAAGAGAGTTTTAAGTTGAAAATGAAAATGTTCTAAGATAGAAAGCAGTAGAGGGGAAAAAAGAAGAAGAAAAAAAAGAGAAATTATGGAAAAACTAAAGAGAGAGAAACTTGAAGTAGAGAGAAAACCATACCACCTCCACCACACTACTATCTTTGCCACCATAGCAGCTCCTACCTCGTTTGGAACCAATTCTAAGGTAAGCTAAATTCTTATTTTCTTCTTTTCCAAAGAGGGTTTTTGCATTGTTTTTACTATTCACAAATGAAAAATAATGCACATTACAATATTTATGCATGATTACCATTAATACATCCATAAATTTTTTATTTTATTTTATTTATTTTTTCTCACTTCGATATAATGCTAGCTTTGTTTTGTAAAACTATGTTATTTTTTTTTATGTATGCATATGTGTGTAAAAAAATAATATTTTATTTCATTTATATTTACTTTGTGTTTTGCATTTAATAAAACTATGCTTTCACCTTTTCATATACGCATGTGTATGTAAATATTTATTTTTAAAAACAAAGAACAAAAACATATAACAAAGGTAACATTTCTTTAAAAATAATGGGTAAAGGTGATTTTTGTCTTCCTTTAAACAAAACCAAACCCTTACTCAAATCTCTAAAACTAGTATATATTTTAGGATTCTTAGTCTACTTAAAGAACTAGGTGACAATTTCATTTTTCATATTCTTTTTAATTTCGGACATCCTAAATTCATGTAAGGTGCGACACCTAAAATTCTAGATCTAAAGTAAGGATATCTAGAAATAAAGAACTCAAAGTACCTTTTTTTTAAAAAAAAATTAAAATGTGGCAATATAAAACTAACCTGACTAAAATGAATACAAAGCTATTTAAGGTCTTTTTTTTAAGGACTTGATCTTTAAATCCTATCAACTAAACATGAAAGCCCATGATTCTTTGAAGTTTTCCTAAACTTCATTAATTACACAAAAAAATGTAAGATGAATAGGCTCAAATTTGCATGAGGGTCTCTTCTCTTCTCAAGAGATGTCTTTTCAAGGACAAAACCCATTTCCTGGCTGAACCCATATTAGCTAAGAAAATACCTCTTGGGGGGTACCATGTGTGGATATGGACACACATCACCATTGGTGCCGTCTATGGGGACACCAGTCATGCTGGATTACCAATCCCCTCACCTAGAGGCTATGATGATGCCATTATCTCACATCGGTTGTTATTACTCATTTTGGGGCCTTAAATAAACATAAAAATAAAAAAAAAAAAAAAAAAGAAAAGAGAAAATACAAAAAAAAAATACTGGAAGAAATAATAAAAATATATCAGAAAAAAGAATGTACCAGAACGTCAAGAAAATTTTCAAAGACTGGTTAACAAAAATCAAAATATACAAGATTAGAAAATATGATACTGTATTTTCGACTGATAAAGGCCTCCTTAGCAAAGAAAAGTTCAAAATTAGATGTTTAAGGACTTACTTGGAATTTCTCAAGGTTTAATTGAATTTATTAAGAGCTTAATTACAAGAAAAAAATGATTTTTGAAGTCAATTTAAGCTTTAGTTGGAAGAAATTAAAGTCCAGGGGTTGAATTGTAATTTTGAAAAGTTAATTTGGTCAAATCATGAGCTTAATTGCATAACTATTGAAGTTTGATGAGCAATTAGAAACTTGATTAAAGAAATCTAAAACCAAGGAAAAAATTAAAAAGGCGCGTGAATATGAAATTGACCAAATCAGGGGCCAAATTGAATAAATTGGAAGTTTGTTGGTCAATTGAGGGTCAAAATGCATAAATTTAGAACTAAGGACTAAAATTAAAATTACAACGGCTAGGGCTGACAATTGAGTTTAGCAAGGGTGAAATTGCATGAAATTAAAAATCTGGAGGCAATTACGGATACAATTAAAAGCAATTGGAAGAACATGGACTCAATTGAATTTTATCAAATCCCAAATTAAAAACCCTAAACAATGTGTCGTTTAGATTTAATGAAAAGAATGTGAATGACACGTTGTTCGTCAACTTGCACATCTATTTTGACAATTTTGACTGATCAAATTGGCAACTTCAAACGCATGAATGTGGATTTACAAACCTCTAAATTAAGTAAGGGTGGAATCAAATGAAAGGTGTGCACCCCCTGTACCAACTTCAGGTGGTCTTAGATGATTATGGCATTAGAATTGCTTCGATGAGGCCTTGAAAGTGGGCAACTTAGTCATCCTCCTCGACAGTGCAACCATAATGCAAAAACCTATTTGGTTTTCATGTGTTCACACATAAAAGCTCCTCAATGGGTTCTTATAAAGGGTTTAAAACACTTCTTCAGGATCAAGAGGTTAAAAATGGATTCAAGACCTCCCAAAACCTTAGCAAAACCCTATAAATAGCCCCATCAAGATCAAGAAAAAGAACTAAAAAAGGAATAGAAAAAAATAAAAAGATAGGAAAAGATAAAAAAAAAATGAAGAGAAATATCTATACAAAACATAAGTGTAGAGGAGAAAAAGTCTAAACAAAAGTTTTCTTATATTTCGCAAGTTTGTGTAAGGCAATATTTTCTAAAGGAAAGCCAAGAAAGAGTAGTTGTTTTAGGTATATATTGCTGACACAAAAATAGGTCTTTTGCTGCTTGCATTTGTTTTTTTTTTGGTTTTTTTTGCTTTGATTTATATTTATATTTACAAGTGTAGAAAAAAATATTTGGAATGTTTAACAAATAATGTTGTATTCATTAATTTGTTGCTTTGTGTTGTTTGATTTAATGATGTTCTTTTAAAGTCTTTTTATGTTTTTGATATATTAAAATTGCTATTTAAGTTTATTTTTTTTATATATAATGTTTTTTAGTTTTTGTTTAGCTTAAGTTATGCATGTTAAAGCAAAGATGTTTATCCTGGGTTTGCTAGGCTTGTTCATACACAAAATAGGTTCAAAAAATCAATTTTGAATCCATATTGTATAAACATGTATGTTGTTTTAGGTTAATAGTTTTTAGATTGGTACCTCATGCTTGATTTTAATGCTATAATGTTTTTTTTTTATTACTTTTTTGGTTCAAACATCTTTTGTATGATATTGTGACTTTTTGGGATAAAAGAGCATGTTTTAGAAGCAAAAAATGCTCATTTCTGGGTTTGGAAGAGGTTACCTTAGGCGGGTAAATTTCTGGGTTCTTTTAGGTAATATTCTTTGTGTTCTTGGAAAGAACATTGCCTTAACCCCTAGGTTTGAACCGATTTCAGTCCATTTCTTTGCACATAACCATTCTTTATGCATGATTTACCAATAATCTAGTGTTTATTTACATCAATAACATGATTGTAACGGTTTTTAATCACAAGATTTTGGTTTAGAACCAAAACTCATTTTGATAAAATTATGATGTTTAAATGATAATCAAAGTGAATGGATGTTAGATTATTGATTCTTTCATGATTTTCAACATGTATGTACTTTTGTTTTGATCAAATCTAGTCTTTTTAGGTTCGATGTTACTGGGTTCATTTCAGTGTTGTTGGTGTTCTTCATTTTTTTTTGTGTTTGATCCTTTTTGTTCAAGATTTTTTGAGTTTTTGTTTTTTTTAGTGTTTTCTGTTTTTTGGATTTAGTTTTGTTTTCGAGTTATTTTCAGGTCAAAACATGATTTTTTATTGGATTTATGATCGAATAAAAAATATAAGGTCAACTCGGTCAGGTAAAAAAAGATTGGATCAAAAGATTTAATACCCTATTTGGTTTGTCATATTTTTGTTAGAGGGTTTTGGGTTGAGGGTGTGTATGGCAAACACCCTTTAAGCTCATTTTTGGTAGTTTTATTACAAAGAAAGTGAGTTTTTACCAAACAAAGCCTAAACAAATAAAAAACAAAAAATTCTTTTTTTCTTGCATATGGCTAAAAATCCTAAAGCCATTAAAGCCTTTTTTTTTATATAAAAAAATCTAAAATACTTTGACATGTTTTTTTTTATAAAAAATATTGCATGGATTTTATAACAAGTTTGTAAAATTTCAAAGGATTTTGGCCTACATTTCAAAAAAAAATATTTTTTTCTTTTAATATGCAGGATTATGAACATATACATAAGACATATTCTTGATATTAAATAAAAAGACAATTTATTTTATTTTTTATGTTAGCATTGTAACTATTAGATTTTTAACCTAATAAGATAAGAACCTTGTTATTGAAAGAGACTTTTCTTAAACCTTAAACAGACCAATGATTAGAAAACACATTATTTTCTTAGTTTGTATCAGACAAATAAACAATGCAGCTTACCTCAGGTAAGTCATATTAGGGATGTTAATACCTTACCTTTATAAAATCAGTCTTTTTACCCAGACTCTGAAATGAGGTAGGGTTTCTAGTGACCAAAATATTAGGTGGCGACTTCCATTCCTTTTTTTTTTCTACTGATAAAGAATAAAAATTCCTTGTCCTTTCCACCCACATCATTCCTGACGATCCTGATCCTGAAGGATGATCGTTGTGACGCCGCACACATGCGACATCGACTAAAAGATGAGAGCCCTTTTCACTTATAAAGCATAAGAGTCTCTTTTCTTTTCAAGAGGTGTCTTTTTAAGGACAAAACCCATTACATGGTTGAACTTATATTATCTAGGACAATACTTTTTAGAGGACCTTCCATGTGTGGATATAAGAATGCAATAATGATGTGTGTGCCTATATCCGCATATGGTAGGCCCTTAAGAGGTATTGCCCCCATTGACATGGGTTCAATCATATAGTGGGTTTTGTTTTTGAGAAGGTGTCTCTTGAAAAGAAAGGAGACCCTTGTGCTATATAAGCAATTAAGGTCTTTGTCTCCTAGTCGATGTGGGATATTGACATCATTATAGCCCCTTAGGAGAGGGGCTTGGGTAGTGAGCATGACTGACATCCCCACGGATAGCGTCAATGGTGATGCGTGTCCATATTCGTACATGGAAGGCCCTCTGAGAGGTATTGTCGTAGTTTATGTGGGTTCAACCATGTAGTGAGTTTTATCTTTAAAAGACACCTCTTTAGGAGAGAGGAGACCTTCGTACTATATAAACAACTAAAGTCTTCATGTCCTAGCTGATATGGGATAATGGGATCATCACTAACCAATCATTCCTTGTAAAAAAAGAAACTAAAGAATGAGAAATGATTCAAATAAAATTAAACTTGTTGAATTCCATAACCACAAAATTAGCAACAACAAACATCACCTTATCCCTTCAATTAAGAAAACAATAAACATGGAGAGGATGTCAAATCTGGAAAACAAGTTTTAAAATCCTAACCTCACTTAAAAGCTATCTCTTATATCTTCAGGCAAGAAAGAAGTATTAGGAAATATTTAACTTAAGAGGTTGTGTTGTATGAGTATTTGACAATGATAGATAAGACAACAAACTATCCATTCTTCATAAAAATAAAATTAAAAAAATATTTTCAAATACATTTCACTAAAATATTCAAACAAAGACATTTTTTTATATATTTTTTTGAAAAGATATTTTTTACTAAAATATATTTAAAAAATAATATGTAAAACAAATAGAATTGAACTATACAGTATTAAGAACTTGTTAATGCATTGCTCATCCATTAGGTTATATAAATGAGATCTATCATCAATTACATTAGGATCTCATTTTTTCATGATTTTTTAAATTGGCATTTTTATTAAACAAAAGTAATAAAATAAAACAATTTGAAAGATAATTGATGAAATAACATAGTTTATACATGTCACAATTGAAAAACATTACATTCAGTGTATATATATTAATTTAATATGTTAATGCATATGAGATGGATGTAAGAAAGGGGCATTTCCAATATAGATATGGCATATGCGATCAGACAAGGCATAACAAAAAAACTTATAAACGCAGATAATGTATGCAACAAGATACTCAATTATATGTCTATTTATTATTGTTTTTAAGGTAATTATTTCTAATATATATTGTCTAATTTTGAATTATATTTTGTATTTTATAAGTATACTTGGTTAGGATGTCACGTACGTGAAATACTTCATCTTCATTTACACTTAGAGTTTCTTAGTACATGGATTTTGGTCCGGTTGATCCTTCTATTCTAAAGTTGCATGAGTTACATAGGTCAGAGGCCATTTGAAATGGGACTATATGTTTGATTTCATATAATAAAAATTATTAATTATTGTGCTAATTATCCTATAATTCATGCTAACACATCAAATTTCTCCTTTTATTATGCAAGATTTGGTTAAGATGTACTACAGATTTTATAAGTTGATGTCGCTTCTAGATCCTGTGATACCATAAGTCATGTATGCAAGTTTTTTTATATTACATGTCTTCAACATATAAAGATGGATGATGACTTGCTCACGACACTTTTTGAGAGAAGAAGACGAGAGACTCACACATTCCACCTTCATGTTGGGGAAACAACACCTATATTATAGGACATTGCTATTTTACTTGGTTTACCCACAAATGGGCAATCACTTATTATCATGGGTATGTAGAATAAGGTCATTATATGCGAGCATGCATTCGGACGAATGCCCCTTACTAAAATGTTCAAGGGGAATGTTTTATGCATGAGATGATTTTGGGAAAACTTTTCTGAATTACCTGATGATAATGATGATGAGATCCTAAGATGGTATATTAATGCATACTAATAGTTCAATTAACATATTGATTTGTCTATATTTAATTTGAATTCCATGTTATATTGTGTAGCTATGCTAGAACATATATATTTCATATGTTTGACATTATATTTTTCATATATCTCAATGAGACACATGTGTCATTTTTCTACTTACCACTATCGGAGGACTTTGAATCCATTCCATTATATAGTTGGGGTCTAGGCGTCCTTACATATTTGTAGCCATTTGTGTCAAGCTAGCTTGGAAAAAGCAAAGCAAGTTAGAGGATGTTTATTGCTTTTATAAGCAAAATAATTGTAATACATTTTTTTTATTTTGCATTATATTTTTAATGTTTGAGTTGGTTACTAATTATTGTATTTTTTTTGTACATAAAACTATGGTTATGAGAGCATTTATACTTTGGGTAGCCATAAATTGAGCCTAAACCTGTTATGTTTATTCAAGTTTTGGAGGTTGAGCTACAACTTTCATTAGGATACAAGTAATATGTTATTGATAATACAAATGATGTCCTTTAGATTAGTAATATTTTTCATGGAAACCTTATTTAATAAGTTAATTACTTATTTATTAATAGATGATATGAGAGTAGATATTTTAAAAATAATTCAACCTATATTTTTTCATTTTATCATAGCGAGTTAGATAGACAGTTACCAAATCATACATGTTAAAATAAATTGCAATGTTGATGTTAAATAAAATGATGAGATAAATTTTTTAATGTTGGAAAATATTGAGATGTAATATTGAAAAAAATTTGCTTGCGCTGATGTTGAATTTTTTTATATTGAAAAATGTTGGAAAATAATTGTTTGCATTGATGTTGGTAAATGATGAGAAATAATTGCTTGCGTTGATATTGAAATTTTTCATATTGAATAATATTGGGAAATAATTGACTGCATTGATGTTGGTAAATGATAATAAATAATTGCTTGCGTTGATGTTGATTTTTTTTTACATTGAAAAATATTGGGAAATAATTGTTTGGATTGATGTTGGTAAATGATGATAAATAATTGCTTGCATTGATGTTGATTTTTTTTATATTGAAAAATATTGGGAAATAATTGTTTATGTTGATGTTGATAAATGATGAGAAATAATTGCTTGCATTAATGTTGAAGTTTTTTATATTGAAAAATATTGGAAAATAATTATTTGCGTTGATGTTGGTAAATAATGAGAAATAATTGCACTAATGGTGTACAGATTTTTATGTTGTTGGTAAATGATTAGAAATAATTGCATAGATTGATGTTGGTAAATGATGGAAAATAATTGCATTGTTGATGTTTCAATTGGTTGTGTGGAATCCTTATTCAGAAAATGATATAACAGTTGCTCCTGTTATATGTATATTGGCCATGAACTTATGAACATCAGTTGCTCCTCTCATATTTTTTAAGCTTGTTAATATGCATTGTCCAGACTGTGTAATGCGACAATTTGGCTTTAAACAACACATCTCATCTTATATAGATATGAGTGATTAGTTGCATTCCATTAGTCATTTAGGTAGGCACGCTAATTATACCTGAATGATCCACTATCTCTAGTATATATCGACGTGGGATGCACGAAGAAATTTTATTTTTAGAGAGGTACATCATGTAATTTTCGAGGAGGAATACTTAGGCTGGTATCTAAGTATAACATGCCAAATCATTACACCAAACCTAACGCAGGTTCCTCTATGCGAGGAGATGTAGTATGGGCCACATGCACATCAAATTCAAAATGTTGTAAGTATGCGTTACTTTTTATAGACTTGGACAAAATCGTTGCATTTTTTATGTGGATTAATTTCTTTTTACTTTATATTATGTTGGACAATTGTTATATGTTGGCCGACGTGCTGTGGTTGATCTTCTTGATCTCAATGATAATGATGGACTTGCACATTATTATGTATCTTTTTGGTTCAAAACATGTCGCACTATACTTGATCTGTTCGGAGAGACATTGAGCCTAAATGATGTTGACTTAAAGGATGAGACCACACAAATAAATGAAAGTCGTGCAATTGATGAAGCCGACCCATCCACTCGTCGTCGCAGAAGACATAGATAAGTTCAAATGTATTATTATGTTTTTTTTTGTTTAGAGTTATTTTTATTTTTATTACTTTTATAATATTGTTTTAGTTAATTGTCATGTTGATTTTAATGTTACCTTATATATTATGCATTCTCATACTTACTTTAGATAAACATGATTTAAAATCGTTAATTAACAGGGGAACATGTTATTTCAAATTTCAAATCATTCTTTTACAAGTTATAAAATGCACTTTGTTATATTTTGTTATTATCTTTATCAATTATCTTTAAAAATAATAAATAAAAATAATATTTAAAAATAATATTAAAATATCACATTCTCAATTATGAATTTGAGATTATAATTTATAGTTTTTTAAAGTTTCGGTTATGGTAATTTAAGAATTGTTTTATGTCAAATCTAGGGTTAACATAAAGCTAAGATTGTGCTTGGATAACACAAGCGCTATTCACATTAGCGTTTGAGCTAAGAATCATTATTGTTATCAGCAGTAATTTAATACATACACTATTAGCATTTTTTATATAACTTCTATTTCTATATTAATAAAACTGCAATTTTCATTAGAAGCTGAATTAAAATGGGCTATTTTCCTAATATTTTTGTATCTATAACTCGAAATCTTTTACCAAACTACGCCTTATAATTAGAGGTGATCATTTTCGGTTCGGTTTGGTTTTTATAAAAAAAAAGTAACCAAACCAAAATTTTTTTTAAAAAAACTGAAACCGGTTCAAACCGGCCGGTTTAGGTTCGGTTCGGTTTTCAAGGAAAAAACTGGTTCAAACCGGTTTTGCTCGGTTTTTTCGGTTTGGCTTGGTTTGGGTTCGGTTTTTTAAAATTTTAATCAGTTTTTTTTATGATTCTATTTTTTTAGTTATTTTTTTTTTATTTTCTTAGTTTTTTGATTTTTTTTCTTATCCCAACTCAGAACGGTAAAAGACCCCAGTGGAGCTGAGCCCCTCCCTAATCATGGAGTTCTGTGCTTTCTTGGGAACTCGGGGCTGAGCAGTGGCCATGGGCGTGTCTCCTGTGTGCGGGATACAATTATCACAATTCCCCATGTTTATAATATGGCATTATTAGGAAACAATATTTGACATGCAAACGTGTTGTAGAATATCAACGCTTCCACCAAACTTTTCTTGTCCATTCTATACATAAAAAAATGATAAATTTCGTTCTAAAATCCCTGAAAAATCAAATTCTTGGTTTCAGAAATGGATACTGCATCACACGTCTCACGAGTAAAATAAAAATAAAAATAAAAATAAAAATGATCATGTACAAGAAATCTTTATTTTCTCCGTAATTTAAAAAATAAAGTCATGCTGCCCTTTTAAATGATTAATATCAATAAGATATAATAGGGTATGCTGATTTAAATATCAGGTATCAAAATTAATTTCTTTCAATACAACAGGGCGTCAACCGCATATCTCTTTTAGAATTTGAATAGTAAAGCATATAATATGAAAAAACAAGTTAGGCACCGGTGACACACAAACTAGTAAAACCCGTCTGCAGGTGTCGTTTTAAGGCAGTGGTTTGACAAATCCGTGGAAAGCCACCTGGCTTGACTTTGAAAATTAGAGCCCAAAGAATCTTCTAGATTTTGATCGAGAATTTGGAACTAAAAAGAACCTTGCAAGAAACGTGCACCCATGTCGAGAATCATGCCCTCCAGGAACAGACGGAAACAATTTATCGTTCGATTAACTTTCAAAAAAAAAAAAAAAAAAACCTGAAAATTAATTTGCTATTATAAAAAAAAATTAATTCAATGTTTTTTTTTATAAGAAAATATACTTTTAAAATATGCTTAAAACTAACTATGTAAAACGCTTTGTATGTATATATGGATATAAGATAATGTTTTCTATCAACAAATATTCCATGTGCATGGCATTTAAAGAATCTCGTCATGTATTTTATACACACATTATCTCATATAACCTATAATAATGCTGACACGGTTGGAGTGATTTGAAATCATTATATAGTAATATAAATACGCTGACAATTTATTAAATAATTTTAATATCTATCATTTTGTCCCATGAGTTATCAAGGTACTGTTTATTTTTTTTCCTGTGCAAAAGCTATTTTTTAATATTTTTATATCATTTTAATATATTAATTTCAAAAAAAATTTTAAAAATAAAAAATTATTTTAATATATTTTAAAACAAAAGATACTTTAAAAAATAATCATTATTACAATACTCAGTTATATCATATGCATTATTCATTTAACTTCGAGCTAATAACACAATATATGAATTTAGGTTTAAGAATATAAATCTAATTTGTGAAAGAAAATTCCCCAATCAATTAAAATAAAAAATAAAAAAGAGAGAATGAAAATTCAGCAGGAAACTGGACAGCCGTCTTGGAATCTCACATATTACGTTCACACCCTGTATCCCATTTTATTTAGAAAAGTGTAAAGTATCTCGAAGGGCATATCAGCATCTAGCAGAAACCTCAAGGAGATTTCCCCCCCCCCCCCCCCCCCTTTTTTTTTGAAAATATAATTTAAAAATATATTAAAATAATATATTTTTTTTAAAAATATTTTTTGATATTATTAACATTACGAGATCAAAATAATTTAAAAATATAAAAAAATAATTTTAAAGAATTTTTTTAAATCTATAAAAAACTCCGTTTAATCGTTCCCAAACAAGGCAAAAAAACTCCACTTGCTAAGCTCATTCTGATTTCTCAGACCATAGATTTTGTCTTGTTTTTTACCCTCAGATAGTCAAAGAAAATAAGTTTCTTTTTGAACTTTTTGTTTCAATGCAAAATTAAAAAATATATTCATTTGTTGATAATGATTTTTTTTTTAAATACACATATCAAGATCATAATTATTTTTTTATAAAAAACCAAAATTATAATTTATAATAGTCATTATAATATTCTGTATTTGTAATGACTTAATTGTAGAATACTAATTTTATTTTATTAAAATTAAAAATTATCATGAGAAAGTCTTGTTATTAACTAAAAAAATATTTATATTATATTTATAGTAAAAAAATAAGTTTATAATACTAACTCAATATGAAAATGTAAAAAAAATAATTTTAATATCTTGTGGTGCTTATATATATAAAATAATATTATTTATTTTTTTATTTGGACAATAGTGAAAAGTTTGTAAAGAAAAATCATTAAAAAAACTTTAAAATATATTTTTTAAATCTATTATAAATTTAAAAAATTAAAAAATAAATTTTTAGTCGTCTGACTGAAAAAATATTACAGCAGTAAGAGGGTCTGAGTGTTTAGGTTCCTATATATAAAAGTATTCTATCGCTTCTCTGTTTCTCTCTAATCAAAACATTCTCCTTCGGCCACCTTATCTCTCAATTTCTCTCTGCGTCTCTCTTATGCTTTCTTATTGAAAACCAAAGATTTGGGTTTTGTTTAAGGGATCTAAAGAGAGGGAAACAGAGAGGGAGAGACATGGAAGCGGTGCTACAAACCAAAGGGCTTCTTTCACTACCATCAAACCCCAAAACCAGAGCTTTGTATCCTTCACAGGGCTTAAAGCAGAGGCTTTTTGCTACAAAACCTAAAACTTTTACCGGGTTTTCTTTATCTTCAAATGGGGTCCCAAAATTTCCTACCTTTGTATCAAAACCAAGTGGGTTTTCCCCAAAAGATAGAAACTTGCATATTTGCAGGGCAGAGGCTGCAGCTGATGGACAACCTTTGTTTGGTGAAGAAACTGATAAACCAAAGTTTTTGGGTATTGAGCTTGCGACTCTTAAAAAAATTATCCCACTTGGGTTAATGTTCTTTTGTATTCTTTTTAACTACACAATCCTTAGAGACACTAAGGATGTGTTGGTCGTGACAGCCAAAGGTAGCAGTGCAGAAATTATACCATTTTTGAAAACTTGGGTGAATTTGCCTATGGCTGTTGGGTTCATGTTATTGTATACAAAATTGGCTAATGTATTGTCAAAACAAGCTCTCTTTTATACTGTAATCGTTCCTTTTATTGCCTTCTTCGGGGCTTTTGGGTTTGTTTTGTATCCTCTCAGCAACTATATCCACCCTGAAGCATTTGCTGATAAACTTCTCAACGTACTTGGCCCAAGGTTTCTTGGTCCTCTAGCAATTATGAGGATTTGGACCTTTTGTTTGTTCTATGTCATGGCTGAATTGTGGGGGAGTGTGGTGATTTCAGTGCTGTTCTGGGGATTTGCTAATCAGGTAACCATCCTTCTTTATGAAGGCTGTTTTGGATTCAAAATTGTCTGTTGATTGTTTGTAGCTGTGGTTGTCTTTTTTTCTTCTTTTGTTATATAATTTGTCTTTTTCGTACGTTGTTTTAAAAAAAGAAAGGAAAAATCCATACGCTAGAGGTCACTGATATGTTACTCATGCTTTCTCTAATCGATAATTCTTTGAATTGTTACAAAGCTGCTCTGAATTTCAGTTGTAGTTTGCATAAGGGCTTACATGTTTCAGTCATTGATATTTCAATCGATTTATAGGTTCCCTCTTCATTTCTGATGCTTTTGTCTTTTCATCCAGTTCTAATATATGCTGAATATTTTTGGGTGCTAGTTCCTCAGCATCTGTGCCATGCTTAAATGAAAAAGAGATTCATGGATTATGAAAAGTGCTGCGAGTTTTGTCGGAGTGAAGTAAAACTGGTTTGATTAATAAAATTATAAAGAGCCCTGTCCCTTTGATATGCTGTTTAGCATGAATAATTTGATTTTTCATTAGTGAATGTTGCTGGTTTAAATGATCCGATCAAACAAGAAAATACATTTGCTTTTCTTCATTTGGCATTCAGTGAAGCTGAATAAGATGTGGACTATTTGAGGTCGTGTAGAGGTTCATCTTTCTCATCTCTATGGAAAGGGTTTAACTTACTGTAGAGGAAGATTGGATAATAACTCTCTGTGACGTGCTTGTGAAGCATGGTTATTTTAATCTTTAAGTTGACTCTCTATTGATATTCAGTTAGATGTTACAAACAGTCTTAGCACTTCATTTTGCCTTTGTTTGGGCTGATGTCTGGTGTAGATGCCAGGTTTGCCCTGCCATAGTTGTAATTGTACCTTATACAAATGCTTCTCCCATTTGCATCTCTTAATTACCTGGTTAGGTTTTGTTAATGCTTCCAAAGTACCTATGATGGTGTTTGTTCATTTTGTTGAATCTCCTACAAGGGTTGTGGATATGATTCTGTTTACCTGTACACAAATGAACAGAGTTTCATACTGCTCTAAATGTGTATTATTTTTTAAACTTTAATTTCCACTTTTATCAATCGGGGGATTAATACAAATGCGAGAATCGTCTTTGCCATGTTTAGTGCAAGAGTGGTTATGGACAGATGCTTCTTCTGATATGTATAGAGTGTTTTTGTTTTCTCTTCCATATCTGAATGGCACTTAAATGTTGATTAAAGCTACCCACTTAATAATGTTGCATGTATTGTGCAGATCACTACTATAGATGAAGCAAAACGATTTTACCCTCTTTTTGGACTTGGGGCGAATGTTGCTCTGATTTTCTCAGGCCGAACAGTGAAGTACTTCTCCAATTTGAGAAAAAACTTGGGTCCTGGTGTTGATGGTTGGGCCATCTCGCTCAAAGGAATGATGAGCATTGTAGTGTTGATGGGGCTTGCAATCTGTTTGTGTTACTGGTGGGTGAATACGTATGTTCCTCTACCAACCCGAAGTAAGAAGAAGAAGGTAATCTTCTCAAAGTATACTATTTAAATTTTATTATGAAATTGAAATAGTATACCCATAAAAATTACTTGTGTTTTTTAATTTGGCACTGGATATTATTTTCATCAGCCACTCTGCAATTTTTTTTAACACGACACTCTTAATTTAAGGAACAAGTTTTAAAAATGTGATGTGACAGCATCTTACCAGCTATATGCTTGTCATGCCATATTTTGTTGATTATTAGCCTATCTAGATTTGTTCATTCAATGCTGATTAGGACAGGCTTACCTTTATAATTTTGTTAACAAGGATTTTTTTTTTAAAATTATCATTGAAGGTGTTGAAAAGCTTATTTTGTAGCTCGTATAAAACAAACAAAAAGGTTAAATCACTTGAAGGAACCTTGTGTGTAGACACTGAAGGGTGTGAAAACATCTTTACAAATTATCTAAAGCTGCAGAAGTGAGAATACTTGTTCTGTAAATATTTCCACCATACTGATAAATGTACAACCACATCAATTTTATTACTGAAGAGTTCATGTGCTTGCTCTATTACAATTTATATTTTCACCTGTAGTTTGATGAGATTCAATTTACAAGCATATACTTTGAAGATTTAAATTACTTTTCAAAATGCTCTTCGCTTGGAAATGCATCAAAATATTATTTTATTTTTTTTAATTCATGATTGATATCAAACATATCAAAACGATCCAAAAACACCAAAAAAATTGAAGCAAAAAACAAAAATAAATTTTTTTTCAAAAATATGTTTGGACCGCAAAAACAAACATAGCTTAAATAGAATGAAAATCCATGTGCAGGAAAAGCCAAAGATGACCACAATGGAGAGCTTGAAATTCCTTGTGTCTTCCAGATATATTAGAGATCTTGCGACTTTGGTGGTTGCATATGGTATTAGCATCAACCTTGTTGAGGTTACCTGGAAATCAAAGTTAAAGGCGCAGGTAAACTTGATCTGATTGTGTCCTTGCCCTCCTTTTCTCTGTACTTATTGATTACTGATTCTCTTTGCTCCCCTCTCTGTCACTCAATTTGCAGTTCCCCAGCCCAAATGAGTACTCTGCCTTTATGGGTGACTTTTCAACAGCAACTGGAATAGCAACTTTCACGATGATGCTTCTAAGTCAATTTATATTTGACAAATATGGATGGGGAGTTGCAGCTAAAATTACACCTACAGTCCTGCTTCTAACAGGAGTTGGTTTCTTCTCTCTGATTTTGTTTGGGGGCCCTCTTGTTCCTACCCTTGCACAGTTTGGGATGACTCCTCTTCTTGCTGCTGTATATGTGGGTGCCTTGCAAAACATTTTCAGCAAGAGTGCCAAGTACAGTTTGTTTGATCCATGCAAAGAAATGGCTTATATTCCCTTGGATGAGGACACTAAGGTATGGACCTTTTACTTGTTTTAGATGCTTTTGTAGTTTAGACTAGCAATCTGTTTCAGTCATTCTGAGACGGTTTTGATGCAGGATATGGAAAAGTCAATTTAAAAATGGCTTGTTGTTCAGTGCTAATTGTGCTGCTTTAATATGTGCTGTAGGTTAAAGGGAAGGCAGCCATTGATGTTGTCTGCAATCCGTTGGGGAAGTCTGGAGGGGCTCTTATTCAACAGTTTATGATTTTAACCTTTGGGTCACTTGCCAATTCAACTCCTTACCTTGGAGGAATACTTCTGGTGATCGTGCTTGCATGGTTAGCCGCGGCCAAGTCTCTGGATACCCAGTTTACTGCTCTGCGCCAGGAAGAAGAGCTTGAGAAGGAGATGGAAAGAGTGGCTGTGAAGATTCCCGTAGTGTCTCAAGAAGGTGGAAATGGCTCTCTTCCAAGTGGCACTGCACTCGATCCAACAACAGGTGACTCGACCAGCAGTTTGTCTGAACCTTCAACTCCCCATAAGAACTAGTATATTTCTTCCATTCCTCCACTGTGGGATGCTGGAAGAATAAGCGAACTCAATGAGAAAGTGCTAGTAGGTGAATTTATTTGTAGGAAAAGAATAATAGTTAGAAGGTAGTATGCATCTTGCTGTTCCTCTTCCATGACAACGGACTTCTAAAGTCTTGAGTTCGTCCAGTTTTTAAGTCCGTGTTGTTGAATTGAAATTGGATTAATATTCTTAGATATCTGTTTTTAAATGTTTTTCAAAGTGAAGTGTTTCAAAGTTTTTACGAGGTGTTTCTGATGTAAAGCCATTAAAATCAATGAAAAGCACTTTTGTAATACTTCATGTGTTGCGTTGCATTCAAGAGTAGTGTAGTAAATATTGGTTTTTAAAATGTTTTTTTGTTTGTAAATATATCAAAATAATATTTTATTATTTTTAAAATTCTAGTTTTAATATCAACATATTAAAAATATAAAATATAAAATTAATTTGAAGCTAAAAAGTAATTTTAAAACCCCTGAATAATATAATTGCTAGCAATAATAATAAAAAAAAGGGTGCAGTGACATTTTTCAGCAATTTATCATCTTACATTTGCCGAACACACTTTAATTTTGAGAGTTGGGATTTGGGAACAATTCGAGTTCTTAACTCTCAAGAGGTTTGAGGTAAATCTAGGATTAGAAGGGAGGAGGAGTCAAGCATGGGGATGGATTGGGAAGGGAAGGGAAGATTGAACAATTTCCTTCTGGCCCAAAGTCTGGGCTGGTTTTCCCAAGTACGCAAGACACAAACTTGTAGAATAAAAAAGCAACAACAGTAAATAAAAAAACAACAACAGTAAATATACTAAATTTAAAGAATAAAGGTGATAACTATAACTTGCAGAAAAAGAGTGCTGGCTAAAATGAAAAAAACAATTATGAAGTTGAATTCTATTATAATTCAATGTTAAAAAATGTTAAAAGACTAAATAAAAAATAAAATAAAATAAAAAATTTAAAACCATCTGAGTTAGTAAGGCAAAATCATGACCCGAGTGAGGTTGGGATATTCTCATAGAAAGAAAATAAAAAAATAAAGAAGTTTAAATTTTAATAAACCCAATGTTAAAGGTTGGAATAAAAACAATCAGTGTAAAAACAATTACTAAAAAAAAACCGATGACAACCTGAGTTAACATTTCATACATGTGACTCATGTCATGAGATCAGGATCGTTGTATAAAAAAAAATTATAAAGCCCAATTCTCAACCATTTCAATGTTGAAGGATGAAATTGAAAAAATAAAATTAATTTTAAAAAGGGATTCAAAGAAAAAAAAGCAATTAAAAGAATGAGGACCAAATTTGACATAAAAACAAAACAAAATAAAATGATGTAAAAGTCCTGAGCCAATCTAATTTAGGATGACAAATTCACAACTCAAATCATGAAGCCAAGTTATTCTCACATAAAGCAAATTGAAAAAAAAATAAAGAAGCTTAATCTTCAATAAACCGAATGTCAAAGGATAAAATTGAAAAAGAAAATTAGTGTAAAGAAAGATATAAAAAAATTAATATCAATTCGGGTTAACATTTTATTCTTATGACTTGGGTCATGAGATTATGATCACCGTATCAAAATAAATGATGAAACTCAATTCGTAAAATATCCAGTACTGAAGGATGAAATTGAAAAAAAAATCAATTACAAAAAGCAACTAAAAGAATAAGATCCAAATTTGACATAAAAATAAAATAAAATCAAATAAAATGATGAGGGATGAGATTGAAAAAAGAAATTAATTAAGAAAAAGATATATAAAAAGTAATAGCAATCAAAAGAATCTGCACCAAATTCGATATAAAAACTAAATAGAATCAAATACTAAGGGATAAAATTAAGAAAATAAATCAATCAAAAAAATATTCAAAAGAAATAAAGAGTAATAAAAAGAATAAAGAGTACAATTGAAATAAAAACACAATTGGAGGACAAAATTTAATTTTGGTTGGTCCAATGCGATTCCTGAGAAGAAAAAGGGAGAAAAAAAAGGGGGAAAAAGTTCAACTCGTGGCCAAACCATTGCAAATCACCGTACATGGGCTACTCCATAGGATTTGCTGCCACTTGATGTTTTGGTGACACAATGGTTGGCCATTTTTGGCCATCGGGGGCACTGCACGTGACTCCTAATGAGCGTGGACACTTCTTACATGTGACGCGTGTATATATATATATATATATCAACAACTTTTTATTTATTTTTTATAATATTTTATAGTATAAAAATACTGAATTGTTATTGACTCAAGTTGATAATTATATAAAAAAAATGAAATAACAAAAAAAATGCCCTGATGCGAGCCTAAAAATATTATATTTCAAAGATAATTTAGACATTTTAATTTTGAAATTAAAATGAAATTCTAAAAAAGAGACAACTTAAATGAAATTTGCTTCTAGTTTTAGAAAAGCAATGTGAATGTGTACAACCTGTTTTAGCTTTTGTTTTAATTTTTGGCTTGTCACTTGGAATAAATCATAAAACATAAAAACATAAAACAAAATAATTTTTAACAAAAAATAAAATAAAATATAATATTTTAAAATTAAAGAAAACACGGTTTCAAATGGAATAAATCATACTAAAGCAGCAGTTAACGTGGATGCAATATTGTCCTCACGTTTACCTTTGCATAACAATCCAAACTTTTGGCATCGATCATTCATTGCTATATCGCGTTATCACATCATGAATAAAAAACATTGAAAAGATCAAGTTGCTAAGAAAAAAAAACATATTTTCTTAAAATAAGAAGTAGAATACATGAATAAAAAATAAGAATTTTTACTAAAATAATACTTTTTTTATCCTAAAGACTAAAACCATGCACATTTAATTTAATTATCATAAAACTTAATACGTATAAGTTTTGAAAATGGGTCCACGGCTGGTTAAAATTAACTGTGTTCTCCTTGGAAGAGAATAAGCCACGAAGTGTCGTAGGGAGGAATATTAGCATTGAAGATAATTTGTGCGCTCCTCTCTGTTCCTACTCTTCTTTCATCCTTTCTGCTTCTTCACCCTTTCATTCAAAGAATGATTTTACTAAGCAAACGAGAGTTACATCCATGTAGCTCTGAACTTGAAATCTTTCCAGAGAAGTTCACTATTAATGATGTCGTGATAGATGATAAGGACATTAATTAGATGCAAGACCTGCATCTAATTACATTACTGATGAGCTTAGATCATCCATTAGATAATGTAGATGTAGATAAATAGATGTGTTATGTTTATATATTTTGAGATTACTTGAATATTGTATTATTGAATTATTTTTTATTCATTTTGCATGATTCTATATTTTGTTTTTGCATTAATGAGAGTATTTGTGATTATAAAATGTGAGAATTTGTTGAGTTTAGTTAAAATTTGTTGATTGAATATTGTATTATTGTGTTTGTTTGCAAGTTTTTTTAAGCGGGACAAAATCTTGGGTATAGTTTCTATATAGAAAAACTCTATTTAAATTTTGTTAAAATTATAAAATTTTTAACTCTCTAAAATCATAGAGTAAATCAAATTCCAGATGTATAAAAACTATGATTTTATAAATTCTATTAAGCTCAAAACACAGATTTTGGCTATTGTTCAATTTTTTTTCTTAAATGTCTATCAAAATGGTCCGTTAATTGATGTTGTGGTTCTGAATCATGATATTTAATGTCGCGTTTCTAAATTGTGATAGTTGATTAAATGTCACAGTTATGAACCAAAACATTATTGAAATGTCATGTTTATGAATCAAAGCATCTTGAAACTATGCTATTTCACCAAAAAAATTTCATCTTGTGCTATTTCGCTATTCATTTGTATTTTGTGTGCTAATTGCTTGTCACGACCCGAATCCAGTCCATGACCGACAACGCAGGAGCGGTGTTGTAAGGACACCCCACCTACGCTAAGCTTCAGAACAGACATATAAAAAAGAGATATTTAAAAACACACAGTATTTCATAATTTTACAAAATATTATATTATTCAAAACTAATGAAACCAAATGAGAGTTCAAAACTTCTCATCAGTAATTAAAACAAAAACAATAATCTATAATAATCATTACATAGTTAAAATCCAAATTTAATTAAAACAGGGTAATAGTGGAGCATCTAAGACATCAAATCAAAACTAAAAGGAAAGTCTCGCAAAACAAGCAAAGCATACCGACCAAAATTGAAGAAGCAAGAACACTTAACAAAGTCCGTATGCTAATAGAAACTAAGAACTTGAAATAATATTAAAAATGATGGGTGAGTTCAGCCAACTCAGTGAGAGAATAACATTTAATATACATTTTAGATATTAATAGTTTGCAAGCCGATTTATCTTGATATACATATACATAGTAAACATATTATCATAAAATAGTGCAATACATGTCAGAGAACAAATGACACCCGGAGATAACCACTGTAAGAGGATCAGTCGCTAAAGGTTGATGCCTCTCTCACCAGCTAGGTATACAGAATACTATGTGTACATAGACTAACTACTCTCTATTAGCATGTAGTTACTGGAAGTTCTATATCAAAACATAATAAATATTCATATCATTATCAAAGCAATATATATCATATCAAATAGAATTTAGTTCATCAGAAAACGAGTGCAAATTCAAGAATAGATAAGTATTTGGAAAATAAAGTAACAAATATAAATATTTAAGAAATTAATTAGTTGTACTCATCATATAATCAACATACATATTTATTTATATTACATGCATATTAAATATTATTTCACTCACCCGCAAAATATAGAAATAAAATGAATATCAAATGAAAGACTTAAAAATCTTTTTGAGGATCATTAGAAGTACTTACAATGAATATACAAAATATACTACAAAAAATATAAAACAACACAAATAAAAGACTCCAATGCATAAAAGAAAACCATGTTTAGTCTCCTAAGTTTAGGGACTAAAACAATAATTTTTAGAAATCAGGGACCAAACATAATTTTACCAAAATTGAATGACCAAACTGTAAATGTTAAAAATACATAAACATACTAAAATTCCACCCATAATCCATCCTTAATTCTATCAAGAAACTCAATTTACATTCTAGAAACTAAATTGTAATTTTTTCAAAACTTCAGGGACTAAACTATAAATCTCCAAAATGAAAGGACTAAACTAAAAATTACACAAATAAATCATCAAACTAAGATTCATCATCCTTAACCTCATAATAATACAGCCCATAATTCCAAAATACGTTTTAGGGGTCAAGTTATAATTTTCCAAAGTGTAGGGACTAAATTGTAATTTTTATAAATCAAGGACCAAAATAAAATTTCATCATCTTCAACCTCAAAACCATTCTATTCAGATTTCCCAGCAAAGTTGAAACAAATTTATTATCCCATAACAAATCAATTCACATATCTTTATTTTTAACCATACACCCAAAATCAGTCATTTAACCTTAAATCCATAATAATCATGAATCAATCTTAACAACATAAACTTCAAATCTTTATAAACACTAATATCTTCTTTAATCCTTTCATAAACAAACCATAATTGAAAGTAACATGAGAGGAAACCACTTACTTGCTACTTTCATCTTTCTTGAATCCAAAAACTTAAGATAAAAAACTGAAATATTTGGTTCGATGATGTGAAGGTCACGACAACCACAAGAATTATAAGAAAAAAAAAACAATTCTCTTGTAACTTTTGTTTTTATATACCTAGGTTATTTTAGGTTGACTTGAACTTGAGTTTGAGATAAAAGTTTAGTTCTTACATTACATAATTTACACATTTAAGAACCCTTTAGTATTGATATTTTATTACAATTTCTTTGAAGTTTTAGTATTGCTAATCAAATTAGCTGAACTTAATGCATTCTCGTGATCCCTATAAGATTAATTCCATCATTTGTCTGCTCCCTCCGATGCTTCGTGTTGCTTAGTTATCCAGGTATAAATTAATGTGTTTTTGCTACTGACAACACAAAAGTATGCTAGAATAATTTCATTTTAACTTGAACTTGTTAGTGTAAATGCTTTTAGCCAATCATTTGGTTACACATGTGATTGACTTTGTTCATGTAAATATATTTAACTTATTAATAAAGGCTTATTTATTATATAATATTATTTAAGGGACAAATTGATAAATTAGTATTTATAGGGTTTTTAGGTTTATCTATAAATAGAAAGTTATGCCTCTTATTTTCAGTTGATGGTGAAAAAGGTGAGTAGAATATAGTACTGAAATACCAAAAACACAAAAGCAAAGAGCTAGCACTTTAAGATATAATAATCACTCTCTCCTAAAAGGGTTTAAGAGATTTCTCATTGGTGGTTCAAGTTGATTACCGTTAGAGGTTGAATATTTGGTCGACTTGTGATTTGCGACAACCCAATCTTGAAGTAATTATTCAAAGTCAATAAGAACATCGGATCTTCAGGTAATCTTTGTATAAAACTTAAACAACCATATATCTATTTAACAAGATTCTTGGGACTCCTAAATAAATTTTAAATATATCGTTTCTGCTGTGTTTCGGGGACCAACAATTCTAATATGCTTTATCTTCTTTACAAGACAAAAAAAAGAACATCTAATATAATTTCAGGATTAATTTGATGATTGTATTAGAAAATATTATAGAAAGATGTTGGGAAGCATCGAATCAATCAGTTAGACAATCAATCACAATTAAAGGAAAAATAATAATTAAGATTTCGTTTAACATAATTCAAAGAATTATGGTTTTTATTTTGATTCATAATTTTTAAGTTATTTTTTTTTGTATCTCACTTGATGAGTTAAAATAAATTTAAGTTAGAAGGATTTTTTAGAAAAATTACTCAAAGCAACATTTTAAGAAAGAATATACTAAAAGGTATAATTGATAAATTAAAAGTTAAAATCTTAACTTTTGATTAAATCAAAATTTTAAATCAATTTTATAACTAATTTTCAATTCATACCAAAAAGTTAATTCCAACTAAATATATTTTTATTTTACTTAGTTAAAAGTTAAAAAATAACTTAAATTTCATACCCATAACCTAAATATTCTATGATTTTTTAATTTTGTTATTATATTATTGTGTTTTTTTATATAAAAATAGTCATGGATATATACATAACAATACAAGAAAAACTACTAATATGATTCTTTTTAAAATTTCTTATGTTTCTTTCTTTTTTTTAACAAGTATATACATATATGTGTGTGAGTAAGAGCGCACTGTGTTAAATATACACTTTCAAGTATTATGAATATTCAATGAGATTAATATATATATTTTTTATTTTTATCATAAAGTTTTTATATAATTTTTTCAAATTAATTTTTTAAAATTTTCATATAACCACGTAATATATATATATATATATATATATATATATATATTATTGAAACTTTTATTTGAAATCATGATAAGTTTTTATTTTTAAAAAATATTTTTAATAGAAAAAACATATTTTCATCAAAATAAAAAAAGAAATACATGAATAAAAAAAGAGAGTTTTGGCTTAAGAAACACATTTTTCTTTTTAATTCAAATTATTAAAATTATTACAAATATTTATTTTAGTTGTCCTAAGTTTTTGTTGAAAGAATAAAGTTGCTAAGAAAAAAAACATATTTTTCCTAAAATAAAAAGTAAAACACATGAATAAAAAATAAGAATTTTAACTAAAATTAAAATAAAATTAAGTATTGAGAATGGGTACACGGCAGGTTAAAATTAATTATGTTCTCCTGGGAAGAGAATAAGCCACGACGTGTCATAGGAAGGAATATTAGCATTGAAGAGAATTTGTCAAGATACAAGCCAAAATTGAAAATACAAACCAGCTAGAACTACAAGGCGCTGCTGTGGACCTAGAAATCATTCAAAAGCAGCAGTTCACGTGGTGGTTCCAATGTTGTCCTCACTTTTACCTTTGCATAACAATCCAAACTTTTGGCATCGATCATTACCTAGAAAACTAAAAGTCACGAGTGTTTTACTTTACCCCTATTCATAGTAAATTACATGAAAACTATATTTGTATTTTTTTTTTCAAAAAATTAAGTTTTTTTTGGATGGGGATGTTAATGTCTTTTTTTACATCACTATCCTCTTTGTTTCTTACTTTTTAATTTTAGTCCTCATTCTATTAATTTTTTATTTTGTTCATTTTCCATGTATAGAAGTTTTTATTCTTTTTAATTTAGTCATTCAATTGTAATTTCTCATATGTTTGATTTTTCATTTCAGTCCTTATTTTCTTCAATTTCTAATTTTGTCCTCAACATTTTTGTTTAAGTTTTTTTTTTAATTTCATTATTTAATCAATTTTTTTGTTGTATTTTTTTTTTCAGTTTGACCCTCATTCTTTTGAATTTTTTTCTTTTATTAAAGCTATTTTCAATTCAATTAAACACTTTAATTGAAAATTTTTATCCCTTTAATTAATGTTTATTCTCACCCTCATTTTTTGTAGATCTTTTTGTGTAATTAGTGTTTTTTCCTGGTTTCATCTTTCGATATTTAATTTGTTGGGAATTCATCTTCGTATGATCTTATTGATAAGTTGATGAATTTAATATTTTCTTTGAATTATATTAATTTGTTATGAATTTGGGTTTGGTTTAATGCAATTGAGCATGAAAATATCAATGAGACTTCGTACCATGAATTATATTTAATTTTTGGTTAAGTTTGCTTTAACATTAAATTTTGAGAATTTGATTGATTTTGCTATGAATTTTGCCTATTAGGGTAGTGTAATTTAGTTAAAATTACATTAATTTGATCAAAATTTAATTTTTTTTTACAGAATATCTAATAACGTATTTATATTATGTCATTACGATGACACTATTGTTTCTGATGTAAACAGTAGTATCACATGCATTGGCGAGAGTAGTTTGTTGTGAACTGGTTATTTAGGCATGCCATATGCAGAAATGAAAGAAACCATCTGTCATGAATTTGGATGGAATTATAATCAAGGTTGTTAAAATCACAATTTTAACACGGCACGGAAAATGCAAAACAAACTCGGATCGTAAAAACGGATCGTAAAATCCTAAAATCGTAAGGAATTTTAAAATACATTAAAAAAATTCATGCTTCAAATAAAAATTCAAGAATCAATTCAAATCGACCCTGTAATCAATCCAAACATTTTATAATTGTAATTAATTTTTTGTTAAAAAAAAAACATAATACATAATAGCCCATCTTCTATATTATTATCCAATCAGAAAATAATAGACAGAATCCATTCATCCAAATTACAAATAATAGACAGAATCCATTCGTCGAATCCATTCATCCAAATTACAAATAATAGACAGAATCCATTCATCATAAGTTACAACCCAAGAATTCTCATATATTGATGACCTGACATTTCATTTCAATATCCTCATTTCAAGACCCTCAATTCCCTCAACCGACTTCCAACAATCCCATTGTCGCCTATAATTGACGATGGTTGGCCTTATAACTATACTACAAAATACTCGCTCTACTTCACAAGTTCCACAAACTGGAAAAGTTATTCTTAACTTTATCAAGCCCCTCCAATTCCATCGACAATCTCCTCTTCACATACTATCTGACAACACCACCCAACACTACCAGGGAAAGGAAAGCCACTTTTATGCGTCCTTTTTCCTTGACATCCCACTATTCTCCTGTTCCAATGAAGTCACGATGTCTTCTCCATTCTACTCCTCTCCCGATTATTCAAAAACTTACGAACCCTTAAACCAGACCTATGAGTTTGGATTTACAAGACATGCATATAGAAAAAACCTTAAAAGCCACCATCAAACCACAATACCTTAAATTCCCAGAGCTATAATAAACAAAAGCCTCGAAATTAAAAACCCATATGCACAAAGCTATAAACATGTAAAACAAAGAAAGAAAAGAAAAATCAAGAAAGAAACCCGAAGGCGTATAACAAAGTCTTCTTCTTTATCAACATAGAAATCATTGAACTTGTCAAGCTCTTCACTAAGAATTCTAACAAACCATTCTTGCAAATCCACCAAAGGCCTATTCGTATTACCATGAACATCACCAGTGAGCGGAGGAGGGTGTGGATGGAGTTGAAAATTAATATTTAGAAAAAATTAAAAAAAAAAACTGAACAAGTTAACTACTAAACTGCTAATTAAAATTCAACCATACAAAAAAAAAGCGAATTAAAAAATTATCAATAAATAAAAGAAAATCGAAATTATTAGCAAGTTAACTACTGAACGCTAATTAAAATTCAACCATACGTAGAAAATGAATTAAAAGAAATTATCAATAAATAAAAGTGGAAATCGAGTAAAAAAGATAACCTGACAGAGATCTAGAAGATGAAACGATGGCGATACCGAGTGAAACGACAGATTGAATTTGCGAATCGGTCCATAATTGAAACCCTAACTTGCGTTCACTATTATTAGCATCATCATCGATCGTGAAACGCCACATTTTAGAATCGAGTAGAATCGTTGGAGGGCCGACTTGATGGAAGTATCGAATGGAGTTTTTGTAAGAAGAGATCGGTGGCGAGAGTTTGTCTTCGAAGAGTGATTTGTGAAGGACTGACAAGTCGTCTCGCTTCCATGATCAGAGAGTGAAGAAATTATGGAGAATCAACGGTGGGAGGTAATTGTTTGAGGAGTTTCTTGAGGGTCTTGTAGCAGAGAAACTTGTCCCTCCACTCAGGAAGGGTTTCTTCTAGGTGGGTCTTGAATTCTTTTCCAAACTTCATGGCTTGATGGTATGCTTATGGATTTCAATTTAGGGATTTTTTCTGTTCGAACGTGAATGGTGAAATCGAAATGTGAAGAGAAGACTGCATAGTGCATCCTCGATGAATTTGCAATTGTCAATTTGTCACTTTTGCTCGGTTAAAGCCAATAGGCGGTTGACACCTGTCATCAACATTGCTGTTTTATCTCCTGCGGGCAAACTCGTTGAATAGGCAGTGAAATCGCGATTTTAAGCGATTTCACCTGATTTTAACGATTTTACCCGATTTTGACCCGATTTTATCAATTTTCGAGTTTTGTGAACGATTTAGCACGTAAAGTCTACATTGACTCGTAAAAACGTATGATTTTATGAGTTGAATCGTGATTTTAACAACCTTGATTATAATGATATTGATGTTGAAATAACTTGGAGGTGTCAAATTTATGAACATCAGTATTATCCTATACTGATTATGTGTGATGGTAGCGTTAAGACAATGATTGATTATTTCATTCAAAGTAGTTTGAACATGATGATATTGTATGTGAGTAGTTACTTAAAATCTTTGTGTGTCCTAAATTTTGTTGGTTTTTCAAATTCAGTTGGTAGAGGTAAAAATAGTTTATCGTCGGATGATTTGCTATAAAGGATAAATGATATTATGTTTGACAATGCATGTGGTGATCAATACAGATTTGGCTATTCTAAGCTTATTGATAATGAATATGGTGTTGATAATGATAATGATGTTGATGATGAAATTATTCCTCATGTTCTTGAATTTGTAGATTCTTCTAGGTCTAAATTTGTTGTTTGACATGATTAAACACTTAGTCATAAATGTATGTCAGGAGGGTCTGATTTAGTGGTTAGTCAAACATTTAGTAGTAAAAATGAATTCGTTAATGTTGTTAAACTATTGCATATTGCACACTCGGTTGAATATCGAGTCCAACAATCAAACTCTATATTTATTCAATTACAATGTATGCAAACACCATAATATAAGTGGTATTTACGTGGGCAATATCATAAAAGATTAGATTCATTTGAGATAAAAAAAAGTTAAAAGAACCACACACATGTGTTTTGACCTTTGTCCAAAAAGTCACCATCAACTTATACAAATCTTATTGCTAATGCTATATCAACCTTTGTAATGAATAATCTTTCAATGATGGTTGTAAGCATACGAGATGAAATAAAATTACATTACAAGTATAAAATATCATATGACAAAGCATGAGTTGCAAACCAAAAGGTGTTTGAGCAATTTTGTGGTTCACAAAAAGAGTATTTTGAGAAATTGCCTAGGTTGTTGTTGGCAATAAAGGAATCAAATCTTAGAACAACTAATAATTTGACATACATAGTTTTTTGGTCATTTGGACCTTGTATTAAAGGTTTCAAGTATTGTAGACCAATTATTATTGTTGATGAGACATATTTTTATGAACAATATGATGAGAAGTTATTGATTGCAGTTGCTTTTGATGTAAATAATGGGATATTCCCTTTAGCTTTTTGCATTTGTTAATGAAAAAAAGAATTATAATTAGAGATGGTTTTTACTTTGCTTACAAAGACACATTACTGGTGGTAGAACTGGTATGTGTATAATATGATATAGACATGCAGGCATCAAGAATTGAGTAGAAGAAATTTAGCGTCAACCTTTAGAATTCCATCGCTATTGTGCCAGATATTTTGTTAGCAACTTCAACCATAAATTGAAAGACCCATCTACCAAAAAAGATTTCATGAGGATGTGTTATGAACCTTCTAGGTGTAAATTTGATTTGTGGTATGAAATAATGTGTAACCTAGACCTAACATATACAAAATGGCTTGAAAAGGAAAAAAAAAAAGGCTTTATTTTATGATGGAAGTCACCGAGATGATAATATGACAACTAATCATTTAGAATCATTTAATCATGTTCTGAAAAATACTCATGCAATGCTTATCTCTACTTTGGTACAATTAACATTTTACATATGTAATGGGTTATTAGGTCAAGCAGAGACGTGAAGTTAGTGATGTCATTCAAAGTGGAGTAATTTAGCCTTCAACAATTCAGATTCAAATGACAATGAGTAGGGATAGATCAAGAGATCATACTGCAATGTTGTTTGATTATGAGAAACATGTTTACCAGGTTAACACCCCTATTAAATCGAGTGTCATGATAGAAGTTAGATGAGCAGTGATATTAAATGATAGAACATGCATATGCGGTAAATGACAAACATTTCATCGTCCATGTTCACATGTTCTTACATGTTGTGCCGAGAATCACTTTGACTTTATATAGTTTATTGATGATTATTACATGGTTCAAAGCTATAGATCATCATATGAAATGTCATTTCGTCCATTACCAGACGAGTTAGAATGGACTGATTACACTGGATCTCAAGTTGAAGCATACTCATCTAGATGGAAATTAGGACGTGATCGACGAATGTCTACTCGTTTGCAAAACAAGATGGGTGCAAGAGAAGGTTATGCACATTATAGGTATGTCATAAGCAATGACACATGGCATAATACAAAAAATATGTCCTAATCGACAATGTATGTATAACAATACAATTATATGATTTTAACATATTACGATATTTTTGTTAAGCATATTCAAACTTATATAATTTCACATCAATCATAGGTACTGTTACATGGGATGCCATGCACTCAAGGTGGTGGATCATGTTCTCATGTTAAGCGTCCACATTTTGAAGATGATCAGGGAGAACATTATTATGAGCATGTAGAGTATCAGTCGCCATGCATGCCTATCAGACCCTCCAACATTTCTGTCTTGTGGTTACAGGATCAACATCAATCGAAGGAAGCATTCACCAACATTGTAAGAATATTTAATTTTAATAAATTTTCAATTTATGGTTAATTTAATTATAATTAAATGTATTATGCATGTATGTAATTATAATTTAAATTGTTATGCATGATGGCACCACTATTTATTGTCGTATACATAGATGAATGCGACTAAATGAATGAGTCCAACCATATGTGGTCCATGCTGGTTTTTGTACGTTAGTTGTCTTGATCACATCAAGCGTGACCATGCATAGCTTGATCGATGCACTGATTGAGCAATGAAGACGTGAGACAAACACATTTCATTTTAGGTATAAAGAGATGACACAAACACTACAGAACATGATAATTTTGCTTGGACTACCTATTGATGGACGAGTAGTCACATCTACTGGTGTTCGTAATAGAATTGTGTTATGCGAGTGATCATTTGGATTATTACTCCCTCCTTCTGAATTGAAGGGGGGTAGTATATGTCTTAAGTGGATTGATGAGATATTTTCAATACCACCAAATGATGCTGACAATGAGGTCTTGCGGAGGTACAAAATCAATTATGATTTGAATGTGTTGTTTATTTATTAATATTGTGTTAATTATTATTATTATGATTTTAATTTGTTTGTAGGTATGCTAGAGTATATATACTTTATATGTTTGACAGTGTATTATTCATTTACCTCATATGAAGATATGTTCCTTTACTTTATTTGATGCTCCTGGATAATTTTGATGCCATCTCCATATATAGCTCGAGATCTACTGTATTGGCATGCTTGTATAAACATTTATATCTTGCATTCTTGAAGGGAGCCAAACAGGTAGGGGGGATGTTTGCTACTTCTACAGGTATGAATAAAAAAAATTGTAAATAACTATTTAGATTTCATAATTTTGTTGTTAACATGAAATAAACAAAATGTTTTTATTTAATAAGAGTTATGGTCGTGAGAACATCTTCATATGGGCAGGCCATAGATTACCGCATATGATAGTCTAGATTATGGGGATTACATTGCATCTCTCACCAGCATGCATGTATTGCATTTATATTGTGTAATTGTAACTTTAAAAAACACAATTAAATAAACATGTGTTTACTGTTAGGTGGTGTGTGCTGAACGAGTTTTTGAAAATAATCCAGTACATGTGCTTGCATTTTATCCGAGTGAGCTCGATAGATAACATGTTATCCAAGTTTTTTTTTGAACTATTTGTTAAAAGAAATTTAACTTTACCGAATTATTGTTATAACTATGTAACTTATATTCTGCAGGTCATGTAGACGCCTTATTCGGAAGAAAGATTGGTGGTTGCTCTGACTGTCTGTATCAGTGGGATGAATATATGGACATTAATGGTCCTACTAATATTTCTTGAGATGGTTGAGCTATATTGTCTAGATTGGGTAATGCGATAGTTCGGCTACAGACATCACATTCCAATCAACATCGATATGAATGATGCTTTGCACGCCATTACTCATAAGAGTAAAAATGATGATTACTACTGGTTAGGTCATCATTGAGATTATGTATCACAATGAGATGCATGGAGGAATGAGATATTTATAGAGATGCATCCTGTGATTAATGATGAGGAGCATATGATTTGGTACATGAGTATCATACGTCGAGTTATTACTCTGGATCTCGAAGAGGTTCCTCCACATGGATATATGCATTACGAGCAACATGTGCAACAGATTCTACATCACGTAAGTAATCAAGTCTTTTTATAATTAATATATGTTAACCATTGAGTTTTATGTATTTATCTTTTAATTTAACATTAATATTTTATTAATATTAGGTTGGCTTCTTGCTATGAGAGGGTTGAGAGGCCGCATCTGTGCTTTGTAATATTGATGAAGCAAACGAGAGTTACACTTATGCATCCTGTTGGTTCAATGTTTGCCGCTTTGGACTTAATACATTTGGAGAGAGGTTAACTCTTGATTATGAAATGTGAGAGTTTGTTGAGTTTAATTAGAATTTGTTGATTGAGGTTATAGTGTTTTTTTACAGGTTTTTTTAAACGAGACAAAATTTTGGATATAGTTTTTATATAAGAAAACTTTGTTCAAATTTTGTTAAAATTATAAAATTTTTAACTTTTTAAAATTATAAAATAAAATAAAATAAATTTCAAATAAAATAAGAACTATGATTCTATAAATTTTTTCAGGCTCATAACACAAAAACTTTAGCTATTATCCCATTTTTTTAAAAAAATATCTATCAAAATGATCTGCTAATTGATATCACAATTTTGAACAACAACAACTTTAAAATATATTATTTCACCCAAACATTTTCATTCTATGCTATTTCCCTATTTATTAGTATTTTATATGCTAATTGCCCAATTCACCCATTTAAGAATCCATTAGTTTTGATAGTTTATTGTAATGTCCTCGAAGTTTCAATATTGCTAATCAAATTAGCTGAAATTAATGCATTCTCGTGATCCTATAGGATCCATCCCAGCATTTGGCTGCTTCCTCCCTCATGATGCTTCGTGTTGCTTAGTTTTCCAGGTGTAAAGTGCTGTCTTCTTGCTGTTGACAACACAAAAGCATCACGGATACTTGCATTGCATATTGCATTTTAACTCGTACTAATATTTTTAATGGAAAATACATATTTTCATAAAAAAAAATACATGAATAAAATGAGAGAGTTTTGACTGAAGAAATACAATTTTTTCTCCTTAATTTAAATTATTTAAATTCTTATAATAAATATTTATTTTAGTTGTCCTAAGTTCTTATTGAAAGAATAAAGTTCCCAAGAAAAAAAACATATTTTAATTTGTTAAAATAAGAAGTAAAATCCATGAATAAAAAATAAGAATTTTAACTAAAATAATACATATTTTTTCTCTTAAAAACTAAAACCATGCACGTATTTATTTTAATTATCATAAAATTAAATAAATATAAGTGTTGAGAATGGGTACACGGCTGGTTAAAATTAATTATGTTCTCCTGGGAAGAGAATAAGCCACGACGTGTCATAGGAAGGAATATTAGCATTGAAGAGAATTTGTCCTCTTCTCTCTGTTCCTACTCTTCTTTTATCCTTTCTGCTTCTTCTCCCATTCACTCAAAGATCTCTTATGATACATACCATCCATCCCTACGTACATTTATCCTCTCATACAACAAAAGCTGAAGGGCATCTTCGTCTAGCAGGTGCTCAATGCCTTCCCAACTAGGCACAAGAAATTCTGTAACATGGAAACCTCTTATATAAATGAAAGAGCCATCTACCAACAATATTAAGTAGCCCTTCTCAAACTTGCTTCGCTGCTCTTCCACCAAAATGAAGGCGGCCTCTTTTCCAGAATCAGTTCTTTCCTCAGGATTAAAAACATCCCAATTCGCTGCCGAATGCTGGTTCGACGACGCATGCATCCTTGATATGGACTACTTTGCTAAGACCCTAGCCGGCATTAAGGCTAAGGGTGTCCGTCCAGACTTCATCGGTTCAATCATAGCTCATTATGCATCAAAGTGGCTACCAGACCTCTCTGGTGATCACCTTTCTAGTAACAAGGGGCTTGCGAACTTTGAAGAATCCCCGGAGAGTGTCACAGCTTTGTGGATGAAAAAGAGATTTTTCGTCGAAACCCTAGTGGGAATCCTGCCTCCGGAGAAGGATTCCATCCCATGTAGCTTCCTCCTACGCCTTCTCCGGATTGCAAACATGGTCAGTGTGGAGCCTGCATATAGAGCTGAGCTTGAAAAGAGGATTTCATGGCAACTTGACCAGGCTTCATTGAAAGAGATTATGATACCATCTTTTAGTCACACTTGTGGGACATTGCTAGACGTTGAGCTAATAATTCGTTTAGTGAGGAGTTTTGTTAATTTAGATGAGGTTGCTAAGAGTGGTTCTGCCTTAATTAAGGTAGCTAAGCTTGTTGATTCTTACCTAGCAGAAGCTGCTGTGGATGCTAATTTGAATTTATCAGAGTTGATTGCTCTTGCTGGTGCTCTCCCAAGTCACGCCCGTGCCACAGATGATGGTCTATACCGTGCCGTTGATACTTATCTCAAAGTAAGTAGTCAAAAGTAGTAATTAATAGTGAGTGAAATTTTCATTTTTTTCTCCAATTAACGCAAATGTGCACTCTGCTTGTACTGTTAGCAAGGTCAGTAGTGGTTGGATAAAAAAAAGGTAACTCTGTTTCACTAGTTCCAATTGGTAAACGGATAATCTCAGTTGGTAAGCAGGCTGAGGTCTTGGTAGAGTTTCGTGGTTCATGCTGCTGAGGGGCGCCGTAGCCAGGAAAACAAAAAATCTTCGCAGTATGAATTTTAAGGTCAAGGTATTTAGAATGATTAGTTGTGATATGAATGTACATTGGAAGCATTAATTCAAATGTTAAAATGTTTAGTTTATTACATGCAGACGAGTGTAAAAAAGTAGTAAATAGAGAAATGCTTGAAAATAGTAAACTTAAATCATAACAATTAGAAAATAAAAAGTTCATATGAGTACCGATCGATCTGGTGGCCTTTTATGTGGTTGCTTTTGTGTGGGGCTTCATCAGAATAATTAGGTGGTGGGGTGGGGTGGCTGCAGGGTAGGAGCCACTTGACATTATCACTTTTCCCTTCACTTAGTAGTCTAGATTTTACCTGATACTGGCCTTTCTCCGATGTGGTCTGCAGCACGTGAAAAGGTAATGTCAGTGTTGAATTATGTAGGGTTTGTTTTGTATTGGCAATTTGGCACCTTTCTTTAAGCATCACGAGATCAATATGAACAGCACCAATCAATACAGTAACCCCTCGATTCACTGTTATAAATGATGAATTAATTATCGCATACACAGAAACATTTTAGTCTAGACCAATAACCTTAGCATAGTTTTTCCTTGGATCTTCAATGTTCTGTGGCTCATGAATATTGCTTTAGAATTTTTGAAGACGATAGATAAATTAATGCTCTCTTCTGATCAGGCACACCCTGGACTGTCAAAGCAAGAAAGAAAGGCTCTTTTTAGGTTGATTGATAGCCGAAAGCTCTCTCAGGAGGCATCACTCCATGCTGCCCAAAACGAACGATTGCCTGTTCGTGCTGTGATCCAAGTCCTCTACTCTGAGCAAACCAAGCTCAATCGACAAATAGATTGGAGTGGGTCGTTTAGTGGAGCTAGAAGCCCCAGCTTAGGGTTTGAGGCTCCGGCTAGGTTGCTTTCGAAACGTGAAACGAGTGATCAACAAATGGAGATAAGGAAGCTGAGAGAAGATGTGCTGAGGCTAGAAAGCCAATGCTATGTGATGCAAATGCAGATGGAAAGGATGTTGGAGAAAAAGAAAGGGTTTTTTAGGTGGAAGAAGTTAGGGATTATGCCTAATTCATTGAGAAGTAGTAATAATGTTAGTATTGTTGAGAAGATTGAAGGGAAAAATGCAGGAGAAGGAGATGTGGGGAGTGGAATACAAACTCCTGTGGACTTGAAGACTAAGCTGGTGAGAGGCAAAGGTAAAACTTCTCCCAGGCGGAGAAAATCAATGTTCAGCAATGCTACTTATTAGTTTGACTATATATGACCACAGCTACTTGGTTTTATGCTTGGCTGCTTCTAGCACTCATATATTTAGGATTTTGCTGGTAATATCAAGCCTTAATTTACAAACATTGCTATTTTTAATGGTTCAAGGTTTTGTCCACCAGAAAATTAAAAATAATTAAAATTGAATCACCAATTTCTTTACAATTATGGCCGCATTTGGAACCTCAAGCCTCAAGAGATAGGTATGCCTTGATTTTTTTTAATTTAAACTTTGAAATCAATATATATATATATATTAAAATCATCCAATGTATGTCCTTAAACATGTTTATATATACAATATTGATATAACCCTATTTTAAAAGAAAATCTCGATACCCATATTCCATAATTCAAGATGTTCTAGCGAAGAGATGACTAAAATACTTCCTACGCTACTAGTTTTTTTTTTTTTTTTTTTTTTGTATATATGAAATAAAGTTATCATAAAGTTTCTGCCTGTGAAAGTTATTGGTAATAAAGTATCTAGACGCTCCTAAAAGAAAAACATTTTTATACAAAAATTTGTAGTTAGCTTCGTTTAAAGAAATCTTTAGAGTTTTAAATTGTTAAATGAGCTTGTTCTTCATCTTTTATCTGCAATTTGAATATTAAGAACAACTACAAGAAAAATAGTTTATTACAAACATACTAGTCCGAGCATGAATGTCGTACTTGATTGTTTTAAACTCATATGAGAAAGAGATTTGGTCTCATTTAAGCCCAAAACAGAAAGCTTTAGAAATTAATTAAGAAAAAAACCTCTAAATTGTGATGGGAGCACAAGTATCCAATAAGAGAAATAAATAATAAAATTACAAGGAATTGTAATGAAAATTGGTCTCTCATAGGCAACCCCCGAATAATGGAACTGGAACAACAAATATATGGTCGGTGATGTTTCAAAATTCAAGGTTCATAGCCTGTATGGTTGGATAATATATTAATTATTTAGTTTTTGCATTATGATTTTATTTTTTTAGCTAAAGTAAGTGGTAATTTGATGCGAGAAGATCTATTTTTGATAGATATAGAAACTCTTAAATGTTTAAGTAACCTTGATAATTGGTGCACACAAGTATGAAACATGAATATACAAATCATCTTCGATGGGGGTTGACTAGGGGTGATCATTTTTGGTTCGGTTCGGTTTTTATCTATAAAAATAACCAAACCGGAATTAAAAAAAACCGAAACCGGTTCAAACCGACCGATTTCGGTTCGGTTTTTTATGGAAAAAACCCGAAAAAACCGAAACCAAAGATAAGCAATGCAATATCATTAAAATATATACTTAATCACAACACCATCTCCACTGTTGCCTTGCATATAAAAAAACAACCAAGATATTTACAAGAAATTAACCATTTGAATAGGCTTTCAATATAATTCACTGCAAAAGTTGCAGGTATACAAACAACCTTGATAGCTGAGGCTGATAAAGTTTTATATAGTTGTTGCTCGACAACTATCTCTTTGGTAAGGATGACAATGCCGGCCATGACTTGCACATGCAATGCTTTCCCTTTTCTATGCCCACATACAAGGCAGTGAGGTGGTAGCCACACCCACCTCATGAATATTTAATGAACTGGAGCGTAAAAAAAAAAGATAATCTTGTTGTTTCTAAAGCATTCTCAAGGTATGGACAAAAAACAAACAGAGAAAAAAATCTTATAGTAAAGAAATGAAAAAGAGCGTTGAGAGCCTTAGATGGACTACTGCTGAGTGCTGAGGTTTGAGAGTGTTGATGAGAGCTTGAGATGCTAAATCTGAAGAGTGGAGATACAAATTGAAAAATAAAGACTGGAAGGAGGCGTGTCTGTGTCCTTAGGGGGGGCTGCTGCTAGGGTTACTGGGTGGGTTTAGGTTAGAATATAAAGCATTTTCTTTTCATTTATAGTACCTATTCTTTTAACCTGAACCGGTTCGGTTCGGTTTGGATTTACCGGTTTCAACAGTACAAAACCAAAACTGAATCGAACCGGAAGTTTTTCTTAAAATTCTAATCAGTTTAATCGATTTTTTTTTGTTCGGTTTTTTCGACTAAATGTTTTTCGATTTTCTCGGTTTTCTCAGTTTATCGATTTTTTTGCTCACCCCTAGGGTTGACTGCTAGATGGAATTAACCTGAGGTTCCTCCATCCTTCTCAGGTGATTTCAAACAGTTATTATATCATGTATGTGAATTATGATCTCATTTATCAACTTATGATGTTGTAACTTTCGTGTCAGATCTACAAAAGAGCTTATTTGCAGTGTAAATATTTTATTAAATGAAAATGGCATGCATGCCATATAATTTTGATAATTCCAAGTCCTATGTTTCCCGTAAGTTTTGTTGCATTCCAAGCTAGAATTTCTTAGTTTCACTTAAAAGCATCACACTATGTGGGTACTGAGTCTGCATGTTTTTTCAGTAAATCTTTGCTTTTTTGTTGAGGATCGAGGAAGCTGCCTCATTCCCATAAGCTGGGATTTCTTATCGTGATCCTTTTTTATTTAGTCTACACCCAGCAATATGCGTGCAAGCGAACCTTATTTTCACAGAATTATTTGCAAATGAGGATCTTTATTTCTTTGCCTTGAGTCAAGGCAATTAATGAGAGAGTATATTGTTAAAGGAAAAATGAAGAAAGCTGAATCACATTTATTTGCAAAACAACAAGCTGTTATCACCTCTCACAGCCAATCTCATACACAAATCAAAGACGCTTTATGATATACTATACATATTTTCATAGAGTTATTCAGCTGATGCAGCCATTGCTGCACTCTATAATTTTGAAGAAGTAGAAAAGAAGAAAAAATATTTTAAGGTACAATACAAATGCATTGAACAAGGGGGAGTTCCACTTTCAAATTTTCACTGCTTTCTTGATACTCTTGATGGATGACTTGATGAAGCTGTTCCCTGCAGCCCGATCACCATCTCGTCATCATCACCAGTTACCATGGGCTTTTTCCTGATGCATTCCACTCCCTTTCTCATACCCAAGATCAAAGATGTAGAGGATGGGATACGCCGCAATGTCCTGGCACTCTCAGACCCTGTAAGCACTTTCTTTTTGGCTCTCTATTCTTTCCTTCCCTTCAAAACTGTTGCTACTTGCAATTGCTTCACCACCGACACTGCCATTTTCTTCTTCTTTCAGTGGTTCTATCTCAATAATCTCTTCTAACCTTTTTCCTTTATCGTTTCCTTGAACACGTGTTGAACTCCTGGCCTCCTCCTGTGGGAACTTTTGGTTCAGCTTTGTAATAATATCATCAGACGTGTTTGTTTCACAGCCGTTTGAGTTTTGTCGTTCAATCTCTTCTCCAGAATTCTCTAACAGAAATTGCAGCCACCTTTCTACATTTCCCTTTCCGCGTTGCTTTCTGCTCTCTTCATCCTCCTCTATTTCTTGGTCTTGGATAAATGGGAATTGAATTTTTTCTCTCTTTCCTTCTCCTATTTTCAGTGCCTGAAGCCTATACTCAATTGGAATTTCATTTTCCAATGCAATGATTGATTTATCGTGCTCTTCTCTCATGATAGTCATTTCAGGTTGTTTGAGTTCCTCTTCAATTTCGTCTTGTTTTGCATCTTCGTTTGCAGGCAAGCCAGCTTCAGTTGCTTTCTGCTCCTCTAGAAACTCTCTGAGCTCCTTGTGTGAAGGTGTCCTTGTCCTTATTCCTGGTAAGTAAAGTACAGTTTTACTGTCTGCATCTTCAGGTAAGGTATCATCCATTCTTGATCTCTTCCTTCCCTGCTCCCATTCAGGCCTAATTTGTTTCTCAAGCTCGTCTCTTTGTTTGTATTTCTTGTGGAGTTCTTTCTCGGAAGCATCACAGATTGCCTTCTGTGCTTCAAGCCTTGCCATGAGTGCATGTGTTGCAGCCTGGTTCAGTCTCACTTGTTCCTTATAAACAACACTCCTGCAATAATAGTTCAGAAATGCAACCTTTCAATTACTATATGACAAAAATAGAGAAAACAACCTTTTGTGTTTAGTAAAAAAATCTTACTGGTGCATAGCATCACGAATCATCCTCTCTAGCATAGTTCTATATGAAGATTGTGCCTCTGCTAGCCGCCTGCACTTTTCTGCCCTTCTCCTACGCTTTATCAGTGTCAATTCCAAGTCCTGAATACTAAGCTTTTCCTCATCATCATTTCTCTTTATTTCATTAACTTCGTCGTCCAAACTCAGTATTTCAGCCTGCATCTTGTGAGCTGCTTCTTTTTGCTTAAGAGAATCTCTGGCCATGACAATTGCTTGATATGGATTTGTGACAAAGTCTGAGTTCTCATTTTCTTTCAGAACACCTGGCTTCATTTTTCTTGAAGCTAAAGCAACACAATACATTTAACTCATGAAATTCAATTTATAATTACGAATAAAGGAAAGGAAAAATGACGGAAAGATTGTAAAAGAGGAAGAACAGGGGAAAAAAGGAAGAAAAAGAAACAGTTATATTTAATATTCCTCTACCAACCTATTGCAGGAGAATGGGGCCTTATCTGCCTGTTGTAATCCAATGATTTCAAAGGCAGTGAAGAATCATATGATTCTCTTCGAGATACAACAACAGCAGCTGGAGCAAGGCCCAGTTTCTCGATCGATTCAATGAAATGTTGTGGAAAAGAATGTGACTCTACTGTCTGGGAAGCATTTAGTTCCTCACTTTCTCCTCCTGAGAACAAAAATGAAAATGCCCTGTGCCTGCCATAATTTTGGAACCAAATTCATCATATAACTTCCATAACGTTGTTCAATTTGAATGCTGCAAAAGGTAGATATCGATATAGACCCACCTGAAATCTGAGCTGGAAGAAGCAAAGATGGATAAGAACTGGTTCACAGAGATTCCCAGCTGAAGATCCCACCATGGAACGAGAAACTCCAACTTGTTATGCTTCCTCTTGCACACTTGCCGTTGTAGTATCCTCAGATTTCTTGGAACTGTCAATCCTCCCCCTACAATTCAAATGAGCAAAATCACACATTACAGATGTGTTGTATGTATTTACAGAGAGAGATTGAGAGATATTGGTGATTGATTATGTACTTGGGCAGGGGAACCAATGATCAATGTCCCAAGCAAGAGGAGAGGCTTTATCAGCATGAAAATAGAGAACATTGCCGTATGGATCCACTCGAATTACTGCAGGATCAAATCCAGCATTCCTAAAACCCAACACAGTAACAAATAAATCAGATATCACCTCAATATATTACCATAGAAATTATGGTATTTTCGAAAGGGTCAGAGCAGAGATGAAGTGGTTACCCTAGGTGATTAAGCTGCCTCCACAAGAGACTGATAAAAATCTTGGGCTTGGCAGTTTGTTTTGCTTTTGGTTCAATAACTGGAAACATCTGATCTAATTCCCTTGTTCTCAAAATCTGCAGAGTAAATTATGACCAGAGCCAGCTTTCCATCAAAATAGATGGAATGGAAACCCATATTCCTTGAAAAGGAAACTATCATTGTAAATCATTTCATAACATGAGCCAGAAAATGCGTTGCAGTAGCCGAATTGTCGACAGTATTAACTCTTTAAAACCAATTTTATCCAGAAATTCATGATCCATTTTGGTTGTCTAATCTTTTATATTTGATATCGAGTTCTAGCTTCAACTTTAACATCTCAATTTCATCCTAAAACCACATCATCTTAGTAGAGTTTCTCACGAGAAACTTAGTGAACCAAAAGAAGAACGAAGAAGCTAAAAGAATTAAATTATCTATATTCATAAAGATTTTCTTTATAAATTCTATAACAAGAAAACAAAATCAAATAACAGAGGCCCTATCTGTGTAATTCTAGTAAATCCCTGTAAAATTTAACTCATTGAGTGACAATAGGGCCATTTTTTATTTTAAATTACCTCATGTTGCTGCATTGCATATGGAGTGAAAGCGAAAGGAGGACCATGGGTATAAGTCCCAACAACACCATGATCTCTACATAGCTTTGCATAGCCTCTTGGGAACCCAAATCCCTCATCGATCTCCATATCTTCTTCCTTGAATGCATAATCGGCTGCCATTGTTGTCTTCTTGAATTTTCTTCTAGCTTTCGAAACAGAAAAATTAGTGTTTCGTGGTTTCGTTGATTTGAAAGGAAGCTAACGGTCAAATTCTTTGTTCAAAAGGAGTATCAGATTTTGGTTGGGTTTTGAATTATGGAAGTGCCACGTTGGCAAAATAGACGGTGGGTGTAACGGCTAGATAGATAGGGTGTTTCCTGCTCCTAGGTAATTATTGTTTTTACGGTGTATTTTTAAAAATTATATAATTTTTTTATTTTAAATTAATTTTTTTTATATTTTTATAATGTTTTGTATATTAATATCAAAAATAAAAATTTTAAAATAAAAAATATTATTTTAATACATTTCTAAATAAAAAATACTTTAAAAAATAATCATTATCACAATATAAACATCATCTTATAAAAAAAACAATACTCCTCCTACAATCAAATATCAAGAAAAAAAAATCCCAACATATAATGAAAAAAAAGTATTTTCTTCTCACACCATATTGGCTATAATAATATTTTGGAATTGAAAAAGCAAAATTTAAACCAAGTTGAGCTCTTAATAATGCAAGCTTTGCATCATTAATTTCATGATTTTGGTATAATTAAACTTAATTCGCAATTGGTTATAGTTTCCATACTAGTTAGGTGGCCCATGTTATGCTGCGGGCTCATCTTTTATTTTCTTAAAAAGTTGGGTCCTGAAGATAGCAGAATCCAAGGCTATTTGGGTTTTGCACAGGCAGGATCCAAGTCTATTTTGGGCCCTGCACAACCAATGATGTAAAGTTATTTTGGATTCTGCAGAATGCTAGGCCCAATGATAGTTGGGTCTTGGAGTGCCCAAGTGCTACATGTACGTTGGGGGTGCCAAGCCCCCAGGCAGGCAGCCCAAGCGCCATGTGTGCGCAGGGGTATGCCAAGCACTGAGACAGGACTCAAGCGTCACGTGGGCGTAGGGGATGTACCCAGCCTCCAGGCAACAACCTAAGCGCCACGTGTCTCTACGTGGTTTTTCTTCTATAGTAATAACAATTTTTTAAAGTTTATTATTAATAATAATAATAGTAATTTTTAGTTTTACCTTTCAAATCAAATATATGAGTGTTTTTCAATATTAAGAATTTTTTTTTCTAATTTACTAATTATTTTATTAATAATATTAATTATTATAAAGATAATAATATTTATAACACAAAAGATAATGAAGATAACGTTTTTAATATTAATACTTTTGATTATAGTGAAAATAATAATATTCATAACACAACTAATACTATTTTTAATTCCAAGAATATTTAGAACGCAGATAATAATATTTTTTTTCTATTAAAAATTTCAATTCTTATAAAAATAATAATATTATAAAAAAAATATCTTTGATATGAATACTTGGAATTATATAAAAACAAATATTTAGAACACAAATAATAATATGTTTTATATGAATATTTTGTATTATAAAAAAAATAATAATATTTACAATTCAAATTATAATATTTTTTATATTAATACGTAGAATTGTTGACTATTTTTAATAATACTGTGCTGCGGACTCACTTTTTATTTTTATAAAAAATATTATAAAAATTTATAATATAAATAATAATATGTTTTCAATATTAATAATAATATTTTCTTTCAAATTTATTAATTATTTCATTAATAAAATTAATTATAATAAAAATAATAATATTTCTAAAACAAACAATAATATTTAGAATCCTAGGACATAGGAACCTCGGGCCCAACATTGAGGCAAGAACCCAAGCGTCACGTGTGTCTTGTGGATACCCGGCCTCCGGGCGGGAGCCCAAGCACCACGTGTGCGTAGTCCCGGGGGGTGCACCTCCCACTGACGCTTAGGACCTGCTGGCTGCAGCCTCACACATGCCCACACCAAACAGTGCAGTCCACAGTGAATTCGCTCACAGTGCATAGTACCTGCATTATAGTGCAGATAGTGTAATTCACAGTGAATTCACTCACCGTATACAATAACCTGCGCTACAGTGAAACATTAATCAATTTTAGTTATATTCAATTTAAATATAGCGTTTCAATTATGAATGTGCTAATTACTTGAAGCGCCTTTTTTAATTGTCATTCTTCTTGCTAATTACTTTTTTAAAACATTATTATTTGGCTTGAAACTCAATTTCTTGGTCGTCAATTATAGATTCAATCCGTATTCAAATATATAATCTTGGGAATTTAAAACTTTAGATTCTTGTTCTACAAAAGAGTATGACGTTGCAAACTCGAAGTGGGGTTTTGCTAGTTGTCCTATTGTATAGTTGAAGAGGTCAAATTAGCATAAATAATTGGCCCACACAAAGATGCCATCTACCTCCATATTTTTACTTTATGCAATGCCTTTACGGATTGTGGTAGAAGTTAAAATATATTAAAATAATTTTTTTATTTTTAAAAATTTATTTTTAATATTAATACATTAAAACAATTTAAAAATATTTAAAAATTAATTTTTAAAAAATAAAATAATAACAGTTTAACAGCAACACCAAACGTCATCGCCCTCCTCTTAATTACCATCAAAACCCCAACTTAAATCCTCTTCATCACTAGAAACTTACCTCTTGCTTTAACTTAAACATCCTCTGAAAGAAAAACCTACAACAAAAAATTTCAATGTCAACTCTATTCTCCACAACCTCATTATAAATCTCCTTAATTAACCTATTTTCAGTAATTAATCTCTCGATCTCCTCCTTTATCTCATCAATTACAAAATCCTATGATTTCCATTTCTCATAATCCTCATCATCCTTCGGTAAATTTTGATCATCACTCTTAACATTTTAATAGATGAAATGATATAATTTACCCAAAAACTAGTAAGGTAAGGATAAAATTGACTAATCCAAGCCTTATTTTGCCACAATCTCTCAGAAGTTTAGGGACAAATTAGTTTTTTACTCCTAATTTTTATTTAAATTTCATACAGACAAGTTTCTCATAAACACAAAAATAAACTTAATTTTCTTAATATCTCGCACTTTATCTCCATTTATTATATTTATATTTATATTATTCCATTATTATATTTTTCCTATTATAAACTTAATTTTTGTATTATTTTCAAGTTTTGTTTAGCATTGCAGTATAATTATATTTTTTAAAATTTTAAATTAATTTTTTATATTATTAATTTTTTTGATGAATTGATATCAAAAATAAATTTTAAAAAATAAAAAATTATTATTTTAATATATTTAAAAAATAATTAAAAAGCGATACAAAAGGTATTGGAAGGGTGGTAATATTAATTATATATCTCAACAAATTGTTAAGACAAAAAATATTAACCATCGATTGACTTTCCACCAAAAACCACCACGACCCATAGTGCTGCTTTAACTTGACTTCAACTTCACTTCTCTCTTTCCCCCGACCTCGAGAAATCAAGATCCTGTTTCTTTCACCAACAACTGGGATTCAGCTTCAGTAGACATTTATACCTACCTTTGCAAGAAAAGGCCGCGAACCAAATCTTAATCCTTGCATTCAGGTCAGTAATTTCCTTCAACAATCAGATTCAGTGATCCAGACAGTTTTTTTTTTCTTTTTTTCACCAAAAATAAACTTGAAATCGTATACCTGCATTCCCCTTGTTGCTTTTGATGTTTCGTTGTATCTCCAAACCTTCTTTTTTTTTTTTTTTGGCTGAGCTATGTAGTATAATATTGAAGCTTTGTGGGTTGGTGTGCCAAAACTGCTATTTTTATTTACTCCTACTATTTTTGTGTTTTGAGCATCAGGGATATTCAAGTTCTGTGCTTTGACCCAATTGTGTAGTTGGGTTTACCAGAAGAGTTGTGATCATGAAGAATACTGCATATGTTGTTCTTGTTTGGAGTTTCTGTTGGTTGCCGCTGATATTTGGTTTCACAAATTCATACACCACAGCTTCAACTGTTGTGTTTGAGTCTGCAACTAGTGAATCTACTGTGAACTATAATTATGATAGAATTGATGAAGTGAAGAAACATTGTGCTCCTTTTCTAGCTTCTGCTTCTGATTTGAAACATGAAGTTGATAGAGTGTATAATATTGAAGATCTTTATTTCGTTAACGGGGATTGGAGGCAGGAGGTGGGTCAATCCCCACTACTACCATATATTGATCCAGGCATTCAAAAAAGTAATTTTTCTGATTTCAAGACCCCACTGAACTTAGCTTCTTTCTGGATCATGGATGTTGATCGTTCCCATCGATCGAAAAAATCAGTTAGTGTGAATGGGTTCTTGGTTATGGGCACTACCCTAGATTCATTCAGGGACAAACCATATGATGGTAGCCCTCACTTTCAGATATGGTCTGGTCACACACAGCTTTCCATTTCATTTCAAGGGATATATACAGAGTCTAAGAACAAAGGGGGTGAAAGAGTGATGTGTTTGTTGGGGAGCACCATGTTGCCTTCCAGAGAGTCCGACTCGAGCAATCCATGGGAATGGGCAAAAGCTAATTTCAACCAGCCACCTCTTCTGCAAGATGATCAGATTCTGCTTGTTCTTCGTTATCCAATGATTTTTACATTGACAAGTAGAGTGATCCAGGGGGAGATGAAGAGTTTAAACTCCAAGTCAAATCTTAAGTACTTTGATGAAGTTCGCATTTTGTCTCAACTGGGGCAGTCAGTGAAATACGAGTTTGGCTCTGAAAGCTTGGTTTCCAAATCGTGTGCTCCATACCCATATAATGATAGCTTTGTGAATGGTGGCATTGATATCTATAAAGGAACTGGATTTTGTGAAATTCTGGGGATGATTACTGGAGAAGGAGCTGGGCCTTTCACCATTGTGCCAAATTGGAGATGCAGTGGTACAGATGCTTATTGCAGTAAATTGGGTCCATTTGTTTCAGACAAGGAGATCAAGGCCACAGATGGGAGCTTTAAAGGCGTCAAGCTTGCTATGCAGAATGTTATATGTGAGCAAAAAGCTGCTCCAGGAAATGCAAGTTCTGCAAGAGTTGCTGCTGTCTTTCGAGCCATTCCTCCACTAGAGAATCAGTATGCTGTGGCAATGAGATCCGGGCTGAGCAACATGACTGTTGTGGCTGAGGGAATCTGGAAATCTTCGACCGGGCAGCTTTGCATGGTCGGTTGCCTTGGATTAGTTGACTCAGATGGAAGTACCTGTGATTCACGAATCTGTTTGTACATTCCTTTGTCATTTTCCATAAAGCAACGGAGCATAATTTTTGGGAGTTTCTCCAGCACCAGTAGAATTCATGACTCATACTTCCCTTTATCATTCGAAAAACTAGTGCAGCCGACAGAGTTGTGGAATTATTTTAGGAATTCCCATCCATTTTACAGTTACTCAAAAATAGAACAAGCTGGTGTTATCCTGGAAAAAAATGAGCCCTTCAGTTTTCAGACTGTTGTAAAAAAATCATTGCTGCATTTCCCGAAAGTAGAGGACACAGAGACATTAAGAACTGGTCTTTCTCTTCTTGCAGAGGATCTTACCCTCCATAGGTCTGCCTTTCCTGATCCACTCCCTCGTTCAAAGCCAAAAAAACGAACTCATTTTCAGATTGAAATTCTCTCTCTTGGCCCCATGTTTGGGCGATTCTGGAATGTTTCGTTTGGAGATGAGGAAACTCTTTACGATAATGAATCTCAGTATACCCAAAAACAACTTCTTATGAATGTATCAGCTCAGATTACACTTGATGGAGAAGCTTATAGCAATTTTTCTGTGCTTTTTCTGGAAGGCCTGTATGATCCTCTTGTTGGGAAGATGTATCTAGCTGGTTGCAGGGATGTCCGGGCCTCATGGAATATCTTATTTGAAAGCAATGATCTTGAGGCGGGTTTGGATTGTTTAATTGAAGCAATGGTGTCTTATCCACCTACTACAGCTCGGTGGCTGGTCAACCCAACAGCTAGGATTTCCATTTCAAGCCAACGGGGTGAAGATGATCCCCTCTATTTTAGCACGGTTAAGCTCCAAACTCGTCCTATTATGTATAGGAGGCAGAGGGAAGACATTCTATCTCGCAGGGGGGTTGAGGGGATCCTCCGGATTTTGACTCTTTCATTTGCAATTGCTTGTATTTCAAGCCAACTATTCTACATCAATCATGAAGTGGATTCTGTTCCGTTCATGTCTCTGGTTATGCTTGGTGTCCAAGCTCTTGGATATAGCCTTCCGCTAATCACTGGTGCAGAAGCTCTCTTTAAGAGGAAGTCATCGGAATCTTATGAAAGTTCATCTTATTATCTTGAGAAGAATCAGTGGCTCAATGTGATTGATTACGTGGTGAAACTTCTTGTTATGGTTGCATTTCTTGTAACTCTAAGGCTTTGTCAGAAGGTGTGGAAATCTCGTATCAGATTACTTTCAAGAAGCCCCCGTGAACCACATCACGTCCCAAGTGAGAAATGGGTATTTCTGACTACCTCGACCATACATGTGATTGGGTATGTAATTGTGCTCATCATTCATTCTGCAAAAACCAGCCAGATATCTGTTCAAATGGTGGAATACCTTGATTCATCAGGCCGTTCCCACAAGATCCGGGAATGGGAAACCAAACTAGAGGAGTATGTGGGTCTTGCTCAGGATTTCTTCTTGCTTCCACAAGTAATAGGTAATATTATTTGGCAAATCAATTGCAAGCCACTGAGGAAACTTTACTTTATTGGGATCACAGTTGTCAGACTTCTCCCTCATTTCTATGATTACATAGAGTCGCCTGTTCGCAATCCTTACTTTGCCGAGAAATATGAGTTTGTGAACCCGAATATGGATTTCTACTCCAAGTTTGGGGATGTTGCCATACCTGCCACTGCGATTTTTCTTGCAGTTGCAGTCTATATTCAGCAGAAGTGGAATTATGAGAAGCTAAGCCAAACTCTCACTATTGGGCGGCGAAGGCTACTTCCTTTGGGGTCCAGAGCCTATGAGAGGTTGCCTTCAAAGTCAGTTGAGGCTGAACTTGCTTCTGGTGTCAATGGAAATACCAAATTGGAGACAGAACATGAAGAAGAAGAATAATATGCCAAAGCCTTTCATAGATAACTAACAGAGAGTTTCTATAAACCTCATCAACAGTAGCTGCTGTTATTCAAGGCTTATCATCATGTGATCAGAGCCTTGTTTTGTTTTGATTGATTTTGTATTGAACTTTGTTTTCTTTATGTCAAATGGTTACTCGTTTTTGGCTTTCCTGCTAGTTTATGAGATATCAGAATAGTCAGTCTCTGTTTCCATAATGTCAAGAGTTTTAGTAAGCTTTGATCTTGAATTTGAGCTGACAGGACTCGTGAAATTTTTCCTGGTAGTTCAATAATCTATATATATATATATATATTAAAAATCATTTAAAAAAACAAATTCCAAACAATACCAAAATTTCACCAAATTCTTGGCGTATTTAATATCAGTCATCAATCTGAGCCTATTGAGTGGCCCACCATCAAGTCTTTGATTCGACCAACTTGCTCCGTACGGATTAAATTTAATAACATTATTTCACAGCATTGTTAAATGTAAAATTGGAGATCGGAAGTCAATTTCCATGAAAAATCTTTGATTGGTACGTTGGTCGTATCAGTCTTCGAATTCTGGTGTGAGAATTCGGGATTTTTGTTTTTGTGTTTAAAGAGAAATTTTAAATTTTTTTAATTTTAAATTAATATTTTTTTATATTTTTAGATTATTTTGATTGGTTGATTTTAAAAATAATTTTTAAAAAATAAAAAATAATATTATTTTAATATATTTTTAAATAAAATATATTTTAAAAAATAACCATTATTATATTTTTAAACGAACAAAAACGCCCATTAATTCCACGCTAGAAATGGCGGTAACAGTCAAATCAGGTGCTGGAATTTGAAAGTCATTAACTTTGCCGGTGGCCCAAATGGATAACTTCCATTAAATTTTTATATATATATATATATATATATATATATATTATTTTTTTATTTCACATAAAAATATTCTTAAACCAACTCGCACACATCAATCAATTCAAACTATTTTTTTTATTTAAACCAACATGAAAGAAATTTAAGCCTTCAAAGTTATAGGATGAGAATTCAAAAAATAATAAACAAGTTATTTGGATTGGTATTTTCACATAATAATTTGTAATATGATAATTTTAAATGATAATAATATTAATTATTTTTAAAGTAATTTTTACTCAGAAATATATGAATATAATACATTTTTTAAAAAAATAATTTTAACATTAACACATTAAAACAAAAAAAAATATTAAATGAATAATTAAAACAATGTCTCTATTGTGTTTTTTTCTTTTTTTCTGCAAGCAAAATTGTGTTATGTTGAGAAGCGAGAACAGCTCAAAGTGGAAGAAGCTTCACAATATTCCCAGTCTCTAATTTCTTTCTTACCATTGGACTTTTATTGATGAATTTTCTTTTGGTGCTGGTAAAGGTTAATTTTGGATTTTCACGCGACCATTCTTTCTTCATTTTTATTGCCATAATTAGTAAAAATGCCAAATATAGAGTAAAAATATTCTACTTCTTGAAGACGCATGAAGAGAAAAATCTAAATAAGATATATTTCATTTTAGAAAAAACAAGATAGCATGCTTAATCAGTGGTTATATATATATATATATATAAAACAGGGATAAGTGGTTAATTTGGAAATTACAAGGAAAGTCCTCAAAAAATAAAAAGAAAGAAGAATATGTGAGAGATTTTAATTTATAATTAAATCAGTGAAGTTCTATTAAAAAATATTTGAATTTTTGCTGCTAAATGGTTGATTTTACACCTCAATGTATCAATTATATTTATTGCATAAACTTCGACTAAAGATATAGATTTACAAGCATACTTAATTTATTTTTATTTTTCCAAATCTTAAGATACATGTATCATCCAGGAAAAATTATCCATAACACTAATTTTCTTAGCGGTTTTACTGTGTCCTGTACACATAATACTATTTATTACAATAATGTTATGATTTTTTTATTCATTGATTATTTTATCTTTTGTTTTAGTTCTGGGGTAGGATGGTCTTTTCACCATAACATAAATGTCATTTTAAAATTGTGCGGGATTATTTTAGTAATTGAATTTTTAAATGCATAATAAAATTACTAATGTAACCTTTTAATAAAATAATGCAATGCCTTCCGCACAAGGGCGTTTTCATATTTTTAAAATTTATAGAACAATTGAATTACTACATTACCTTTACAATTAGAATTTTTTAGCCTTGACTTCAAGGATTTGGTTGTAATTTCATCATGTTTTGTTTGTTAATATTGTTTAGTTTTAAGGGCATTTTTGTTTTTTGCACAAAAAAAACCCTGAAAAGCTGCTACCGCGTGCAGCGCATCGACCACTACACCACCTTTTAGTGGCGTGCGTGGCTGGCTTTGATGGTTGTAACCATGATTCTGCCACATAATTTGATTCATCTTGGATTCTTTTTCCTCTATAAGTGGCGCGTGTATGGTGGTTCGACATAGTTTGGCCTGAAATTGCTTTTCTTTCTTTCTTTCTTTATTTTCCTTCTCTTTTTTCTCGGATTGCATGTTGACTATGTAAAAATTCATACCAACCTTTCAATTTTTTTTGTTTTTGATTCAATAACTCTTTTCTTATTTGGAATTGTTTTATTTACATTATTTTTTTCTTATTAGATTTTTTTTTTGATTTCACCCCTGATCATTTGATTTTTTTTTAAATTTGTTTTCAAATTTGGTACTCATTCTTTTAATTTCTATTTGTTTTGTTTTGAATTATTTTCTTGATTGATTTGTTTTTTTTTCAATTCCGCCCATAGGCATTTATTTTCATTTAATTTTTATATCAAATTTGGTTCTAATTTTTTTAATTCTAATTTTTTAATTATTTTTTAATGGATTTGTTTTGTATAATTTCATCCTTGAACATTTAATTTCATTTGATTTTTCCATAGATATTTAATTTCATTTAATTTTTATATTGAATTTAGTTCTGATTCTTTTAATTGCTATTTTTTTTTTGTTTTGCATTGTTTTTTTTTCTTCTCAATTACATCCCTCAATGTTTGTTTGATTACGAATTTTGCTTCATTGTTTTTTTGGGTTTGTCTTTAATAAGGTCACCTAGTCTCATGACCTGAGTAATAGATCTAAAAGATTAACCCGAGTTAATTTCTGTCTTTTTTAAAAGCATTTTTAAATTTTTAAATTTTCAATTTCATATTATAGGTCATGTGTTTGATTTGTTGATTCGGGTTGGCCACTGGTTCGCTTAAGGTTTTTTTTTGTTATTTTTTTTTTGTCTTTGACAAGTTTTTTAAATTTATATTTTTGAATTGACTTATACTAAAAATTTTGATAGGACCCAGATTCAGGGTTTCATGTGTTGCGAGCTTTTTGAGATTAGACAGGTTTAAAAGGTTTGCCCTTTTTTTTTTTTCTAAATTGATATTGTCTTATTTTTTATTCTTTTTCTTATAAATTTTTTTTGTTTTTTATTTTTTCAGTTTAATTCTCTTTTTTAACTTTTTTTGTTTTATTCTATTGGGTTAGCCTTCAATAATTTTTTTATTTCACCCTTATCATTTTTTATTTCACCCCCTATGATTTTTTAATCTTTGAAGTTTTGTACAAATTTTTTTAATTGTAATTTTTTTATTGCAATAAATTGTTTTTTGAATTTCATCTTGGGTTTTATCTTGTTAGATTTTAGCCTCATTTTTTTTGCAAGTTTTTTTTATTAATAGTTTTGCCAATGATTACATCCTTTAAAATTAAATTGAATGAAATTTAAACTTCTTGATTTAACTCAAGTTTATGATTTAACAAGTTATAATTTTTTTAAATTGAACTAGGTTTAGGAGGTTCATCAAAGTTCGCTTGGTTTCCCTCCTTTTTTTTTAAGTTGATGTTTTTCCTTTTTTTTTTTAAGTTTGACTTTTTTTTTCTTGATTTTCCTTCAATTAAGTTAGCATCAAATTGTTTGATAATTAGAATAGGCTCTCGAGTGTGGTTTTTTTGGTCTATTATTGATTTTTTTTTTTAAATATTTAAATTGTTAACTTAACCAACTGGAGCTTGAATTTTTTTAACCAATCACTTTTTTTATATTAAAAAATTTATTCGGTGCACTGGACAGCATATCCAATTTCAACCATTCTCAAATAAATACTTTAAACTAGTGCAGCTCGAAGAGTGACGGGCCGGCCATTTAATGGCCTATTAATTTAGTAGTTGGGGTGTGGCCAAGGATGAACCACTTCGACAGAGGATTTTCATTGTCAAATGTCACACTCACACTTTTATTAATTTCTTCAAAGACAAAACTAAACCCTTAAAAAAAATATCAAATCTCTTGTTAATTAATACGATTCATATTGATCTTAATAGAGGATTTGTGTTAGAAGTTGATTAATTCTGCATTAATCTTAAATTTCTAACCCAGAACGCCCGTGAAGCATGCAACTCTCCATGTACTCGTTTCTTTTTTCTTCAAGTTCTTGGATTACATAATAAGATTAATCTTTCCTTCCATGAATCATCTCTCCTTCTTGTTAGATTTAAACTTGAGACTCTTTAATGAAAATATTAAATCTTAATAGCTTGGATTTCATTGCCTTAAATACTATATATATATATTTCTTGATTAGTCATTGTAGCCTCTTGATAATAAATAATAACAACAATAATAATATGAAGAAGCTCGGTGAAGCCATGTTTCTTTTTTCTAGACATGTACAAGCTATGACTTTGAATATAGATATTGAGTGAAAATTACGAAGAAAGAAAACTATCATATTTTTTATGAGCTACGAATATTTTTCAAGACTATACATTCCTAAATTTTAAAAGAGAGAAAAAGGGATTGATTCAAACAACACTATATTTAGTATCTCTTCTCAACACACAAAAAACATATATTTTATCATCTTGATTTTTTAGATGCGTGTTACTATATCAAACAAACTCAAATACTAATTTAAATATTGAAATATATCTTATTTTCATAACAGACTTGTTTTATAGATCGAAACAAGTCTAAAAACTCACCGGCCAAGAAAAAAATATTTTTATGAAGTTTTCTTACGACTTCATCAATTTAGAGCCCGTTTGTTTTTGTGGCTCAGCGATGCTTCTCAAAGATTTTGAATTTTTATTTTATTTTTAAATGCGTTCATATCAAAAATAAATTTTAAAAAATAAAAAATATATCATTTTATTGTATTTCTAAAAAAAAAAACTTTAAAAAATAATTATTATCTCAGTCAAACTCTACCTTGATATTCTACATCCCTTCCCGCTAACTTCAACGATAAATTCTTCTTTCATGGAGAAGAATTATTTTCTTATTTTCTGAAATTGTAAAGAGAATTGCTGGTTTACTTTTTCTGGGCCCTTACAATTCCTTTATGTTGTAAAGACAACAAAATGCATTGATTCAACCTCCAACAAACCGAATGCGACTAAAAGAGAGATGGATTATTCAACAAATCTTTCTTCTCAACTGTTTATGCTTTCTTCTCAGCATTATCTACTCATTAATTAGAAGAATATCAATATTGTATTTTTTTCTGTTTATTTTTTGCCTCATCATGAGGTGAATTTAGATGTACTGCAGTGCATGACCAACGGGATACGTGTACATTAGGGAGTTGCAGTTGTCCTCAATTAAAAATAAATAAATAAATGAATTCATTATTTCCATCTTGACTCAATGTCAGTTAAGAGTATCCAATATCCCTCATCTTTGATCTAATAGCACATTTTTTAAAAAACATAGAAAAGATGATTTTATTCTTGAAAAACAGCATAAAAAATCACACTCCAAGTGCGGTTTTTTTAATTAGATGAGAGATAAAAGAGAAAAAAAAAGTTCTTGGAGTCATACTAAAACTCTAATAATGATATATTTGGTAGCGTTAAAAAAAATTCGACAAGACAAATCCATGAACATCAAGAAAGGCTATTAAAAGTGGCTAACATGAGGCACATTCTCTGTCCAAAGGTTGCAAGTGGACTCACCCTTGGATGACATCTATGGCTTAAGCTAATCACAGTTAGTAGCCTTGATATTTATGAATTTATTTCATTGAACTCTTTTCAATGATATTAGAGGTGTTATTATTAAAGCTTTGATGCGACTCCAAGGTCTCATTTTTTGTTTTTCCTCTCTCCTGAAATTATAATTTTTATCAAATTGTGCTATTTTTAATTTTTTTAATCAGTGCTAGTTGTTAAAATATTTTTCAAACTATGCTAGAAAAGAAAAACACCCATCAAATGCCAACTGAATTTTATTAGTATTATTACTATATTATTGGTCTGCGTTATGCTATGGATCGAATTAATTTTCTTTTAAACGTAAAAAAATATTAAGGAATTGCTAATTAAATGTTTTTTTCTTGAAGAAAAAAATTAAACTATGTGGAAGTTAATATGATGCGACCTAGTCGACTTGATATGTTAAAATATAACCTGGACGGTCAGTGAAAATATATTGGATCGACCCGGGTTTAACCTATCAAATCTTTAGCCATGGTCATGAGACTATGATAACTTCACAAAAATAAATTGAAATAAATCATAAAGCATAATTTCTAATCAATCCAATGTTAAAGGAAGTAATAAAAAAAATGATTTGAGTTAACTCATGTTAATTTATCAAAAATGTACCTCGAGTAATGAGATTGAAATAATCTCATGAAAAAAAAATAAAAAATTATGAAACCTAATTTTGAATCAACCCAATGTTAAAGGAAGAAATTAAAAAAAAATCAATTAAGAAAAGAGCAAAAAATAAAATGATCATAGTCAACTTGCTAAATTCATAACATAGGTCATGAGACTAAGATAACTTTATAGAAAACAAACAAAAAAAATAACCCAAGTTAACCGGGGTTAACCTACAAAACTCGTGACTTAGATTATGAGGATGTAATAACTCTAAAAAACCAAAAACAATTACGAAGCACAATTCCCACCTAACCCAATATTGAAGGAGGAAAATGATTAAAAAAATAACTCTAGTAAACCTAGGTTAACCTACCAAACTTGTAACTTGGGGCATGACACCGAGATAATATTATAGAAAACAAATCAAAATAAATCAGAAAGCTTAATTTTCAATTAATAAAATATTAAAGGATGAAATTAAAAAAAAACCCTGAGTCAATTGGATTAACTCACCAAACTCGTGACCATGAGGATTGTATAACTTCATATAAAGTAAATAAAAACAAACCATGAAAGTCAATTCATAACAAATTAAATATTAAAAGATGAAAAAATAAATCAAATTAACTTGCTAAATTCTTAACCTAAATTATAGGGTTAGAATAATCCAATATATATAAAAAATAAAATAAATAATGAAGTTTAATTTTTAATAAATAAAATATTAGAAAGTAAACATAAAAATTTTAAAAATATTACTGAAATAAATAATTTTTTTTTTGAGACAATAGACATGAAAGGACGTTCTCGTTTGGTGTTTTGTTAAAATAAAGTTGTTATTATTATTATTATTGTTATTATTATATTTTTGGTAGCGAGACATATTCATTGGAATATTGTAAGGGGGCATGTATTTATGAAAAAAAGGTAGGCGTTTCCCCTCTCAATTCTTGCACTTTATTTTACGTCCACATGAAATTGGAAGCCCCTTTTTCTTGGGCTAGCAAATTCACAATAGGAAAGTTTTAGATGATTGCCTTTTTCAACATCTTACAGCACAGCATTAACTTCTCTTTATCGTTTGGTTCCTCGTCATGTCAATCCAAACAAATCATACTGAGAAAATTCTAATTTTATTTTTCAGTATCTGAAGGCTATATAAACAGGGAAATGATGTTGTTGTACTATACTCCCTCATCCCTACCACCTGTGCTTAGCTACAGTTGTTTAAACCTTAAACACCTTCTCCTCTTCCTCCTCTTCTTCTCAAAGTATGTATTGAACAACGTCAATTAAAAATCACAGCTTCTCTTTGTGACTTTGTCAATGGAAAGTGGTTATCTTTACAGAGCCGGTAGCAGTGTAAGAAGAGGAAACTCTTCAGGAATATTTAGTAACAATGCAGCTGCAGATCATCAAGTTTTTTCACTTTCTTCTCAAGGACAAGACGACGATGAAGAGGCTTTAAAATGGGCGGCATTAGAGAAACTACCAACCTATGATCGTTTGAGGAAAGGTATATTAACCACGTCCACAGGTGCTGCTAATGAAGTGGAGGTGCAGAATCTTGGGTTCCAAGAAAGGAAGAATTTGGTGGAGAGGTTGGTCAATGTAGCAGAAGAGGATAATGAGAAGTTCTTGTTAAAGCTCAAGAACCGTATTGATAGGTAATTACATTCATGTTTTTTCTTTTGATTTTTACATGTCAAGACAACGACCGTATTGATAGGTAATTAAATTTATGTTTTTTCTTTTGATTTTCTTACATGCCAAGACAACATATAAATGATTGGGACATTTGGTGTCATTTTTAGTTTTCTTTTTCCTGGTTTCGATTTTCATTTCTTGAGAAACGGCTACATTCTTGTTGCCAAAAAATTAAAATAAAAAAATTTAGAAATCAGTAACTTAACTAATCCAGTTGGTAATTAGAAACCTGTAAAACGGTAGATGATGTCTAGTGATTTTTATTTCTGAAGAAAAGATGGGGTGATGACCTCCAATGATTCTAACTATTCAGTAGATAGCCAGTTGATTAATTAGCAGATATACAGAGGAACTCTGTTCTGATTTTTGAAGTTTTTGCAGCCATGTGCACTGTCTCTCTTACTGATAATTTTTAGATGATGGAAGTACTTGTTTGTTGGTTATATTAGAGTTGGAATTCATGTTCCCACTATTGAAGTTCGATTCGAGCATCTAAATGTTGAAGCAGAAGCCTATGTAGGAAGTAGAGCTTTGCCTACATTCTTTAACTACTCTGTTAATATGCTGGAGGTAAGAACCAGCCCGTACAGACCACAAGTTATTATTGCAATTTGTTCTTTAATTCATTTCCGGTACCAGCTTGTTCTAACATGTATTAGTTCATTTTTATTTAAAGGGTGTCTTGAACTATCTCCATATTCTTTCTAGTAGAAAGAAACATATGTGGATCCTTAAGGATGTTAGCGGTATCATCAAGCCATCGAGGTACAATGATCATGTGCTGAATTTGACTGTTCAGACCTTATGATGTTTCCATTTCTTTTTTCTGATCTAATGTTTTTGTTATCTACTACAGAATGACATTGCTTTTGGGCCCTCCAAGTTCTGGAAAGACAACGCTTTTGTTAGCTTTGGCTGGAAAGCTTGATCATGCTCTAAAGGTGACGATGATGCATAATTTTGACTTAAATCTTTGTGCGTTGTCAATTCTAGAGATTTTTTAATCCAATCTTCAATCCTGCCTTTAGTTTGAGAAGTTAAATCTTCCTGCAGTTTTCAGGGAGGGTGACTTACAATGGTCATGAAATGGATGAGTTTGTACCGCAAAGAACTGCTGCCTATATCAGTCAACACGATCTGCATATAGGAGAAATGACTGTAAGGGAAACCTTGGCCTTTTCTGCAAGATGCCAAGGGGTTGGAAGCCGTTATGGTAAGCTTAATGAATCAGTACCTTTTCTTTACATAACAGTCTTGTCATCTATAAATCATCTAAGCATGGACAGTTTTCACTTTCATAATTTGCAGATATGTTAGCAGAATTATCGAGAAGGGAGAAAGAAGCGGGGATCAAACCTGATCCTGATATTGATGTCTTCATGAAGGTGAGAGAGGAAGCCATCACATTTGTGAAATTAATTTTTAGGAGGGGAGAAACACCATGCACGCCTTATTTGGAATAAGAACAATAATGTATCCATTTTCTTGTTACAGTGCGTAGATCTAAGATAAACTTTTTTCTAGTTTTAGAGCTAAGAAAACAGACTGGTACTCTCTGTTTGCTGAAAGTTGAAACAATATTCTATGTACATTGGTGTTTAATCTTTCCAAGGGAATTAAGGGTTCTCTTTTTACTGATAATTTCTATAGTTGACTATAAATTAGTTCTTGTAAGTCAAACTAGGATTCATCACAAAAAGTTACAAAGCCAGAATTAGAAATTGCTTGTATTTTGCTTACTTTTTATTGTTTGTGATTTCTGTTATTGCAGGCTGCAGCGACAGAAGGTCAGGAGGACAGTGTGGTGATAGATTACATTCTGAAGGTAATACTGTAAAGGATCTTGAAGAACCAGAGCGTTATCCTCCAATAACTTTGATCTTGAATTTAAAGGTTTTAGGACTGGAAGTCTGCGCGGATACATTGGTCGGGGATGAAATGCTGCGGGGTATTTCTGGAGGACAAAGAAGCGTGTTACCACAGGTAACAGACTTTATTTATCAATTGTCAAAATCAAAGAATATCTATCTTCTTTTGCACATCTATTCGAGTTAATTCAACATTGAAATTATAGGTGAGATGCTGGTTGGACCAGCAAAGGCACTGTTTATGGATGAGATATCTACTGGATTGGATAGCTCAACAACGTACCAGATTGTGAACTCCATCAAGCAATATGTCCAAATTCTTGAGGGAACTGCTCTCATCTCTCTCCTCCAGCCAGCGCCAGAGACTTATGATCTCTTTGATGAGATTATTCTTCTCTCAGATGGCGAGATAGTGTATCAGGGACCTCGTGAGCATGTCCTCAGGTTTTTTGAATATATGGGCTTCAAGTGTCCTGCAAGGAAAGGTGTGGCAGACTTCTTGCAAGAAGTAAGCATACAAGTGGCTTGTCTCTCTCACTCTCAATATTATATGAGTGGACCTTCTTGTAATTTTGAGCTATGTTGCATTTAATCTCCATGAATAATGAAAACAATGCAGGTGACATCAAGGAAAGATCAGATGCAGTATTGGGCACGACGAGATGTGCCATACAGATTTGTCACAGTCAAAGAATTTGCCGAGGCATTCTATTCGTTTCATGAAGGAAAGAGACTTGGAAATGAGCTTGCAGTTCCATTTGATAAGAGCAAGAACCACCCAGCTGCTTTGACTACCAAGAAATACGGAGTTAATAAGAGAGAGCTATGCAAAGCTTCTTTCTCAAGAGAATTCTTACTCATGAAAAGGAACTCATTCGTCTACGCCTTCAAGTTCATTCAAGTGGGTATTAACTTTCGTTAGTCTTTTTTTCACGAGTTTCATATACGATATGATTTACTGTCTACTTTTCTTCTATTAGCTGACAATAGTCGCAGTGATTGCGATGACACTCTTTCTACGGACTGAAATGCACCGAGACTCGGTAACCGATGGAGGAATTTATGTGGGCGCTATGTTCTTCATTGTGGTTGTGATCATGTTTAATGGTATGGCTGAGATTTCCATGACCCTTGCAAAGCTTCCTGTGTTCTACAAGCAAAGGGACCTTCTATTCTTTCCTGCTTGGATATATGCTCTTCCTACATGGATCCTTAAAATCCCTATCACTTTCATCGAAGTTGCTATTATGGTTTTCATTACGTATTTTGTCATTGGATTTGATCCAAATGTAGGAAGGTATAAAAATTGAAAAATACAGTAAATTTGGTAGATGCTTCATTAAAAGTTGTCCCTTGATAGGTTATGTCTAAGGTGATTGTTTTATATATTTTTGTAGGTTGTTTAAGCATTACCTCGTGCTCTTATTAACAAATCAGATGGCTTCTGGATTATTCCGAACCATTGCTGCTGTTGGCAGGAACATGGTTGTTGCTAACACCTTCGGGTCATTTGTACTTCTCTTGCTGTTTGTTTTGGGTGGCTTTGTCTTGTCACGAGGTATAATTAGTGTAATAAGTCTAATTTCGAGATTGATATTTATATTAAAGCTAAGGCCACAATGAATGGTTCTCTCTTTTTTTTCAATGTAAACAGATGACATAAAGAAATGGTGGATTTGGGGCTTCTGGACATCACCCATGATGTATGCGCAGAATGCAGTTGTCGTGAACGAGTTTCTTGGAAAGAGTTGGAACCATGTAAACTTTGAACAGTACATTTCTATATTCTGTGCTTTCTCCTCTATGATAGCTAACTCAAGAATACTTTAATATCAAAGGTTCTTCCAAACTCAACGGAGCCATTGGGAATTGAAGTTCTAAAGTCTCGTGGGTTCTTCACAGAAGCATATTGGTATTGGTTAGCAGTAGCAGCATTGTTTGGATTCACTCTACTATACAACTTCTTATACATTTTGGCTCTCGCTTTTCTCAACCGTATGCTTTCTTACCTCTTTGAACTTTGTGCTTTTTCAGAATTCAATGATTATGTTCTTATTTTCTGTAAACAACATTTTCAGCATTAGGAAAGCCACAACAGGCTGGTATATCGGAAGAACCTCAAAGCAACAACGTTGGTAGAATAGGAGAAGCCATTCATTTAATGAACCCTGGAATTAACTCTAGCCTCCACACAAGTGCAGGTAGGAATGCTCGTTCAGATTGTTTCTTCATTTGTATCATCTAATTCTATGTCTCTTGAGGGTCAGTGATTTTAACTAATATGCAGAGAGCATAGATGAAATTGGAAGAAGCAAGTCATCAAGGTTCACATGTAACAAACAAAGGGGGGTCATTATTCCATTCGAACCACATTCTATAACGTTTGATAAAGTTATGTACTCAGTTGACATGCCACAGGTAAAACAAAGTTCCAAAAGGGAAAAAAATGGTATATTACTCTCTTTCCATCTGATACAACCTAGAAGAACGACTACTTATTTTGAACTGGACTCTGCAGGAAATGAAAAGTCATGGTGTTCATGAAGATAAATTGGTACTGTTGAAGGGTGTGAGTGGCGCATTTAGGCCAGGTGTTCTCACAGCTTTAATGGGCATCAGTGGTGCTGGTAAAACCACAATGATGGATGTTCTTGCTGGTAGGAAAACTGGTGGATATATTGAGGGGAACATCACAATTTCTGGGTATCCGAAGAAGCAAGAAACATTTGCTAGAATATCTGGATACTGTGAGCAAAATGACATCCACTCACCACATATTACTGTCTATGAGTCCTTGCTCTACTCAGCTTGGCTTCGTCTTCCCACTGAAGTAGACATTGAAACTAGAAAAGTAGGTATTTGCTACTCATGTTTCAGGCAGTCTTTCTTTAAGTTATTTGACGGTTGCAATTTAGACCTCTTAATAAATTACATGAACTAACAATGTATCGTTATTCAACTGGGCTTGGTTCAACTACAGTCATGTCATGATAAGCTCTTATTCTTTCTTGAGTGGTTCGAGTCTACTTGAGAATTATCTAATGCATAACAGAAGTTATGAACTAAAAGGCTTTTTCCAAGTTTTGTAAGTCCAAGAGTATTCCCTGAACATGCCAGATCATTCAACCCAGTTTAATTTCAGTGTATTCCTATTGGATGCAGATGTTCGTTGAGGAGGTCATGGAGCTTGTAGAACTGAATCCATTGAGGCAAGCTTTAGTTGGATTGCCTGGTGTAGATGGTCTGTCAACTGAGCAACGGAAGCGACTAACCATTGCAGTTGAGCTAGTGGCAAACCCCTCAATTATTTTTATGGATGAACCAACTTCAGGGCTTGATGCAAGAGCAGCTGCTATTGTTATGAGAACAGTTAGGAACACAGTGGACACAGGAAGAACAGTTGTCTGCACCATCCATCAACCAAGCATTGACATATTTGAAGCTTTTGATGAGGTGAAAAATATGAAGCTGATTATCAGAGTTAGAGATGATCGTGGATTGTTCTTCATATATTAATGTCACGTTTGATGTTTTTAACATGGAACTGCAGTTGTTTCTACTGAAGAGAGGAGGACAAGAGATATATGTGGGGCCATTGGGTCGACTTTCTTGCCATCTGATCAAGTATTTTGAGGTATGCTACTTTGGACTACCAAAATCTGGCAGCCATGTAATTTCAAACTCTTAGTCATTTTTTCTGGCTATTGTTGTATTGCTTAAATCAAGGGAATTGAAGGAGTCAACAAAATCAAAGATGGTTACAATCCGGCAACTTGGATGTTGGAAGTGACCAGTACAGCAGAAGAATTAGCTCTGGGGGTTGATTTTTCTGAAATATATAGAAGTTCAGAATTGTTTAGGTAAAGTTTATTTATTTATAGAACTACCTATTACTATTGTCATGTTAATCAAGAAAAAAACCCTATGTTCGACTCCAATGTGTTTTAATAAGAGACGAGTAACTCGCTTATCAAAGGATATCGAGATGAGCTTCATCCTGGATTAATTGTTGATGCATGGCATATGTTTCAGGAGAAACAGAGCTCTCATAAAGGATTTAAGCACTCCTGCTCCTGGTTCGAAGGACCTCTATTTCTCTACTCAATATTCGCGATCATTTTTCACCCAGTGTTTGGCTTGCTTATGGAAACAGCACTGGTCGTACTGGCGCAACCCTCCATACACTGCTATCAGATTTCTCTCTACAACAGTCATAGGCTTGATCTTTGGAACAATGTTTTGGGATATTGGCTCCAAAATGTAAGTCATCACTCAGTGATAAAAACAAGATAGAAGTTTAAACTGGGATAGTATCCATATGCCTTCTAATGTTGTCTGACTTATAAATGTCATATGAAAAAAATGTAGAACAAAGCGACAAGATCTTTTTAATGCAATGGGTTCAATGTATACCGCTGTTCTCTTTCTTGGTGTCCAAAATGCCGCGTCTGTTCAGCCTGTGGTAGCTGTTGAGCGAACTGTCTTTTACAGAGAGAGAGCCGCTGGAATGTACTCTGCCTTGCCGTATGCCTTTGCACAGGTATCAATTCTTGATATATTACAGGCTATAGTAATTATGTAGAGCTCCATGTAACCATCTACAATATTCGATCTCCTTGCAGGTTCTCATTGAGCTTCCATATATTTTTGTCCAAGCTGCAGTTTATGGTGTTATAGTCTATTCAATGATTGGATTCGGATGGACCATCTCAAAGTTCTTCTGGTATCTGTATTTCATGTACTTCACGCTACTGTATTTCACCTTCTATGGCATGATGGCCGTGGCCGTGTCACCAAATCACCAAATTGCGTCAGTAATTTCTGCTGCATTTTATGGAATCTGGAATGTATTTTCAGGATTCGTAATCCCACGATCTGTAAGTTCTTGTTCTGCACATTTCTTTGAAGTGTTACGTCTCTTATTTTCATGGCTTTATATGCTTTCTTGTTTCGTTCCTCTACTTGGCCTGCAACAGCGGATGCCTGTGTGGTGGAGATGGTACTCTTGGATATGTCCAGTCTTTTGGACCCTGTATGGACTGGTTGCCTCCCAGTTTGGGGATATGAAGGATAGACTTGAAACTGGTGAAACAGTGGAGCAATTCGTGACAATTTATTTGGATTTCAAACATGATTTTCTTGGAGTTGTTGCAGCTGTGATTCTTGGGTTTACAGTCCTTTTTGCAATAACCTTCGCCATTTCCATCAAGCTCTTCAATTTCCAAAGGCGATAGGAGTAGAAGTTTACGTGTAGCTTTCCTTTTTAAAAAATATTCCTGCCCCGGGATGCAAGGCGAAGCCAGGCCGATTCCGATACCTGGATTAGTATTTTTAACTGTATTATCAATGCAATAATAGCATCATATTATTAATAGAAACAAACATAATAATTATTAAAAAACTTATCTTTCTCTCTTATGATTTTATGTTATCAACAAGATATACAATATATTTATTAAATTAAGAGTAATAATAGAGATATTAAAGGATTTTGTTGTTAAATTGTTTTACTAAATGATGTTGCAACATGTGATAGTTGTATATAAATTTAATAATGGTAATATAGCATTAATTCCAAAACATTTATTAATGCTATAAAATCTTATTTTTCTTATTTACACATATGGCAAGAGAGATTATTATTAATTTTTAATTCATGGAAGTTATTATTGCTTATCACTTACATGTCTTGTAGTTAGTAGTCCACAAGTCAAAATCACAGTAAAATTTCTTAGACAAAACATAATTTTTATATTATGTTTAATTTAAAATAAACTATGAATCCTTGTTGTTTCTTATCCATTTTGGACTGAGGGAGAGCTGAAAGGACCTAGAAGAAAATCACAAAGCAAACGCAATCTGGCAACACTTAAAAAGAAGAAGAAGAAGAATCATCCCTTGCTTGACTTCCATAAATATATTAAAAGACTGTTTGAAAGTATGGTAACGATTGTTTTTTAAAGTGTTTTTCGCTTGAAAATACATTAAAATAATATTTTTAAAAAAAATTTAATTTTGATATCAGTATATAAAAAACAAAAGATGCTATTATTGGGCACATGTACTTCTGACTCCTAAATTTTACTTACTTTCAAATCTATTACAATAAGAAGAACAACCGCCACCGCCTATATGTTTTTCTTAAAAGAGAAACCCGTTTTCCCTCTTATTTTTACTTAGAAATAGGGTTTGCAGGTTTTAGGTCATGTTTTTTTTTTTATTTTAAAAATATTTTTGAAAAAAATTAAATTAAATTTTTTTTATTTTTACTTCAAATTAATATTTTTTAATATTTTCAGATCATTTTGATGTGCTAATATAAAAAATAATTTTTAATTTCTTTTTAAATATTATTTTAATGAATTTCCAAGGGAAAAACACCTTGAAAAACAACCACTACCATAATTCTAAACATTATCTTACTATATAAGAAAAACACAAAATAAAGAAAAAACAAAAACTCTTCGAAGGTCGTGGCAAATTATTTACACTGCAGTCTGCAGCTGCCGATTATATATATAATTAGTATTACAATAGGATTCATATTCTGGCTTTTCCTATTATGTTAGGATTTTTCCTATTCTGGATTTTCTTGTTCCAGTAGGATGCCCACTACTGCTATGCGTCAGCTTTATTCCTCAATACAGTACCCCTGTAAATTGATTATATGGAAACGACACCACATTTGACTTGGATAAAAAAAATGCAAATTGTATAGATGAAAGAGGTTTGGTAAGCACTTATTTTAACATGCTTCATGTGATATGAAAAACTAGATCCGTAGTGAGATATATAGTAGATCCAAGATCATCACACCATAGAAGAGGAAAAGAAGAAGCCAAAATTCCCCATTCTAGAAGAAGAGAACATAGCCATTTCAGTTACGTACAACATTCACAATCACTTTGTACTCAAACTCTTTTGATGGGCGATTAATGATGCGATGCTTGCTAGATTTTTAAGACATAAAATTGTGACCAAGAAGGATAGCATAACATCGCCAGTCTAATCAAAGTCACTAAAGATATGTAAAGAGAGGTCACTTGATCAAGTGAGATGAAGTGTTGGGCTGTAGTTTAGGTGGTTTCTACAGATAATAATACTCATAACACATATTTGAACATAACTTATCATTATTGTTATTTTTTTTTGGTATAAAACTCACACAAGAGAGGGCTTACAATGGAAGAAGACACACACACACACACTACTGTTATTTTTTGATCTGTTACAATATCTGTTTCTACCTATTTTCAGCTGCACTTCTAGCCCTTCTATTGCAATAATTCCAACCCAATATACCCTACCACTTAACTAGAGCTGAATATGTGTTAATTGTTTTATTCCAACCCCATATACCCTACCACTTAACTTTAAACTATACTAAACTAACTTTATACTACATTAACATTAACATTCCCCCTCTAATGTCATGTTCTTGAACTCCAAAGCTTCTCTCAATAGCTTGAACTTCTTTATTGGAAATGCTTTGGTGAAAATATTAGATACTTGTTCTTTAGACTTGAAAAATTCCAACTTCATTTCTCCACTCTCAATGATTTCTCAGATAAAATGATGTTTGATTGCGATATGCTTCGTTCGATTATGATGAACTGAATTTTTAGCTATTGTTATTGTTGATTTGTTATCATAATAAAGTCTTGTTGCATCCTTGCTTTTCATCAGTGCCTTCCATAATTCTCCCCAACCAAATCACTTGAGTAATTGTAATTGGTGCTGAAACATATTCGGCTTCATCTGTAGATTGAGCCATTGTTTGTTGCTTCTTTAAGGACTATGAAAATACACCTGAACCCATTGAAAAAACATATCCTAAAATACTCTCCATATCATCTACACAACTAGCCCAATCACTATCACAAAACCCAATCAACTTCACTTTATAGTTTCTGCTAAACTTGATACCATAACCAAGTGTTCTTTAAACATACCTTAACACCTATTTTACTGCTCTAAAGTGAACATACCTAGGATTACTCATGAATCTTACCGATATGCTTGCCACAAACATAATGTTAGGTGTTGTTGCAATGAGATACAAAAAGTTTCCAATCGAGCTTCTATAAAAAGTTGCATTCATTTTCTTTGCTCCATCATTCACAACCAAGGGTGTTTTAACTAGATTACAACCATATATTTTGAATTTTTTAGCACATTCTCAACATATTTCTTTTGACAAATAATGACTCCTTTTTCTCTTTGATATATCTCCATGCCAATGAAATGGTTAATCAGCCCTAAGTCATTTATCTCATACTTCTTCATCATCTCTTTCTTGAACTCTTTAATCATTCTTTCATTGTTTTCGGTAAACACAAAATTATCAACATACAAAGCAATAATAAGAATGTCATCCACACCTTGCCTTTTTACTAACAAGGTAGGTTCATTCTTACTTTTCAAGAAGCATTTTTCATCAAAGTGACTATCAATTTGACTATACCAAGCTCTAAGAGCTTGTTTCAACCTATAAAGTGCATTCTTCAATCTATACACCTTATCTTCTCCACCTTCAATAATAAAGCCTCGAGGTTGCTCAACATAAACTAAACCTCCTGTTTAAACTCACCATTCAAGAAAACTGATTTCACATCAAGTTGGTATAATAGCCAACCATTTTGACCTGCTAGTGTTATAAGTGTTCTAATGGTATCCAACCGAGCTACCAAAGCAAAAGTCTCATTATAATCAACACCTTGCTGTTGTGAATAACCCTTTGCAACTAGCATTGCTTTGTTTCTTTGCACCATGCCATCAACATCATGTATCACCTTGTAAATTCACTTTGAACCAATAACCTCTTTGTTTTTTGGCTTGTGAATAAGCCGCCACATCTTGTTCTTCTCAATGAAATCATTTTATTCTTGTATAACATTCCTCTAATCTTCATTTTCAATAGCTTTTTTAAAGTTTTCAGGTTCCACAATGCAAAGATTACACCTTGTATACACATCACTCAAACTTTTCATCTTTTCGAACTCGAGCTTGATGAAGATGAACTTGAGCTTGATGGAGATTGTAGTGGTTGAATTTCTTCTTCATCACCATTACCATCACCATCACCATCATCACCATAATTATATTATTCAAGAGAAACAACTATAAGAGCTGATTCTTTTTTAACACTACATTGCTCCCAATTCGAAATAATATTTTCATAAAAAATCACATATCGGTTAACAATCACTTTGTTTGTCTTCAAGTTGTACAACTTATAACCTTTATACATTGAGTTATAACAAAAAAAAAAATATACACTTCTCATTTGTCTCATCTAGCTTGCGTCTCTTCTTTTTTTGGTATTTATGCATAACAAACATTACCAAAATACCTTCAAATGATTCATATATGGCTTTCTCCCACTCCAAGCTTTAAATGGTATGCTACCCTAAATGGTCTTTGTAGGACACCTATTAATCAAATAAACAGTTGTTTACACTACTTTAGCAAAAAAAAAAAAAACTCTTAGGTAGCATCTTCAAATACAATATACATTTTGTCATCTCTATTGCAGTTTGATTCTTCCCTTTTAAAACTCCATTTTGTTAAGGTGTGTAGCCAATAATGAGCTACCTTTTAATACCTTTATCTTCACAAAAATTGGAAAATTATCATGAAGTGCACTTTTTACCCCTATCACTTCTCACCACTTTTATATAACAACCACATTAGTTTTCAACAATACATTTAAATTTCTTGAAAATAGTAACAACTTCATATTTTTATCTTATAAAATACACCTATATAATTCTATTATAGTCATCAATAAACATCACAAAATACTTATTTTGAGAATTAGATGAAGTGGACATCAGATCATAAATGTTGGTGTGCACCAACTTAAGTACATTTTTAGTTCTCCATGATACTCCTCTTGGAAATGATTGTCGATGATGTTTTCTAAAAGAACATCCTTCACAAGCATCTTTCATCTTTTAAATTAATGAATTGGTGAAGTAATTTGAGGCTACCAAAATTCAAGTGACCAAGTCTCTTATGCCATAACCTTGAATCATCAACCACATCTATCTTTAAAGCTATATCTTTTCCACACTTTAAGTCAAGTGGAAAACATCTATTCACCATCTTCACCCTTATCATAACTTGTCTAATTGGAGTTTTATCATAAATAGTGCAATAATGGCTTTAAAAATTCAATAAGTAGCCATTCTCCATAAGTTGTCCAACTGTCAACAAATCTTGGTTAGCTGGTGGCACATGTATTACCTCACAAATAAACTCTTTTCCATTCTTAGTTTCAACTCCAATGGTACCTAAGTCACTTGTACTCGTAAATTCTCCATTCCTAAAATTCACTCCAGTTTGCCTCCTTGTATCAATGTCATTGAAGAAGTCTTTATTTGGTGTCATATGATTGTTGTAAGCATTATCAATAAGCCATTTTCTATTCTTGTCTTCCATGCCACTTTGACTAACATAAAACATTCTTCCATCACCTTCCCTATCTTGGGTAACATGTGCTTGCTGATTTTACCTCACACCACAATTTTTAGTTAAGTGACCAAACCCCTTACAATTGAAACATTGTGTCTCTATTTTATACCAATAATCCCTAGACTCATGACTTAATCTATTACATGAATAACACTTTCTAGCATCGCCATAGCCATTGTCTAAATTAGTTCTTCCTCTACCCCTTTGATTTCTACCTATTCCTCTACTTCAACCTCTTCTATATCCTCCACCTTTAAAGGATTTAACACTTATTCTCATATTACTTGATTCATTCTCTTGGCTATATATACCAAGAGTATGCTTTGAATGAAAGATATTATCTATGGATTATTCACTCTTCTTCACTAATTTCTTCTCATAAGACTTCAAAGAATCCATCAACTCATGAACACTCAAACTAGCGAATTTTTTTGTTTTTTTTATAACTACCATAATAGGATCAAACTTCTTCAGAAGGTTAATCAACACTTTTACTAATCAACACTTTTACTACAACTCTTCTATCACTAATCTTTTTACCATAACTTTTCATTTTATTCACAACCTTAACAATCTTATTAGAAAACTCATCAACAACTTCATTTTCCTCTATTTTTATATTCTTTAAATCTCTTTCAAGACTTTGTAAGTTAATAGCTCTTACCTTCACATTACCTTTATATTCATTTTGTAAAGTCTTTCATGCTTGCTTTAAATTTGTGGCTCTCATTATCTTTGAAAAAATAGGATCATCAACTCCCTTTTGAATTAAGCTAAGGGCTATTGCATCTCTACTCTTTGCTTTCAAATCTTTAAGCTATGCTATAAGAATATCATCAATATCTTCAAGTTCTTCATATGCTACCTCCACCATCTCCCACAAGTTAAAAGAGATGAGCAAAGTCTTCATCTTTAAGCTCTAAAATTCATAGTCAATACTATTTAAGAATAGATGAAACATTTTTCCTAATTCACTTATGGTGATGAATTCATTTTTTATCACTTAAGTACCTTTATATAGTTCATGATATACATAATGTCTACCATTTTGTTACCTCGATTAAGATAACATGTATCAGGATCAAAACATAATATTATCTATATACGATAACTTAGTGATCTCAAGTTTAAGAATCACTTAAACAACTATCATGTGAGCTTTTTCATAGACATAGGTGATCTCTTCATATGAAATTCTTATGCAGGTTAGTTCAGTGTACATGTTTTATGACAAGCACCTACATATTAGTTCTAGGTATTTCTTATATCTGAACTTATAAGAACAACTGCTTCCTTTCATAAAGAGAACATAATATATACTATTCTTTACGGTTCTAATGAATGTCCAATATTTAAGAGAGCATCGAGTATGATATTTTAGGAATAATGTTTTGATGCAATAGGAATCCTATAATTATAACAACTTTATAATTTCCTTTGCAAAACTTTTTTGTCCCATGAACTTTATCTTTACTATAGATTCATTAATTTAATATTATGAATATTATAAATTAAGTCTTTATTAATAATAAATATATATTTATATGAATATAATAATGTCACGTGTAACTAACCGATTGACTACATAACATATAAAACTAACAGGATTGAAATCCGACTTGAACTACCTTCTTTGGATATCTTCTTCCTCTTTCGAATTTGGATAAAGTTTCTCTTTGACCTTTGCTCTGATACGAATATGTTGGGCTATAGTTTGGGTGGTTTCTAAAGCTAATAAGACTCACAAAATGCACTTGATCATAACTTATCATTGCTATAACTTTCTAGTACAAAACTCACACAAGAGAGGGCTTACAATGAAAGAACACACACACACACACACACATTGTTGCAGTTTTTTTAATTTGTTATAACCTCTATTTCTGCCTATTTTTGCTGCACGTCCAACCCTTATCTCAATATAATTCCAACCCCATGTCCCTAACATTTAGAAAAAATAATGCGCTTAACTTAACACACATTCAACTCTAGTAAACTAACTTTACAACACATTAACATTAACATGAAAACTAGAGGAAGTTGTATCATTAAGACATCATAGAATTCATTTTACTTTATTTATGAATAACAAATATCCGGGCAAGTAAATGCAAGTTACTAAAGATTACCAATAATTTATTTAAACTACATAGGATCTAAGTAAGGAGAACCAGCAATACATGAAAGCATAAATCCTTTAACAATAGGAGTGGCAATAGGCGTACAAGCAAACATGCCAGCTTTGCGAAGAAGATCTATAATATATCAATTATAAGATTAAATAAGACCATCAAATATGAGTACCGCAATACCAAGAAAATGGTGCAGTTATCCAAATCATCACTGATGGAAAATTCATGACCTCGATAAGAAATAAACTACTGAATAAAAAGAGGATTGTCACTTATGATAAAAATGTCATCCATATAAGCAATAATAAATGCAGTGAAAATAGAAATAAGTATAATGAATAGAGAAAAGTCAGTTTAGGAGCCGTAGAAGTTAAAAGGAGTTAAAAAGTTGCTAAAACAAGCAAACCATGCTTATAGAGCCTATTTTAGATTGTAAAGAGATTGTTGAAGTTTACAAACATGATTAAGAAATTTAGAATCGACAAACCCAAATATTTCTCCATGTAAATTGTTGTATCCAAATGCCTATTTAGAAAGGCATTATGAACATCTAATTGGTGAACTGTCCAAGCATGAGCTAGACATATACTAGGCATTAGGTGGACTGAAGGTCTTTATAAAGTCAATGCCCTATTATTGATGAAATTTCTTAGTAACAAGTTGTGCGGATTATTACATATTTCCTAAAAGAAAAATCATAAAAGAAGTATCATAATAAGCCTTTTAATGAGCAAATGGATTTTGGATTAAGGTTCAATTTTATATTATTGAACCATGAGAAATAAGTAGTTTACCATGCCTAACCCATTATAACACTTCATAAATATTTTTCTTTATCATGAAGTGGGCACCCTCCCACCTAGCTTGAAATTCTCCTATTGATTTGTAAATATAACTAAGTGTTAAAGGCTCTAATACTATTATTCTACCATTAGCCAATGCCAATACCATTTTTAGGCATGTTTTGATGGATTTTTTAGATATGGAATATATTAAACACCTACATATATAGTATAGTAGGAAAGCTATATGTTTCTTGAATAAAGGCCGGTTTATTTCTTCTTTCTTTCTATTCATTAAGGTACTAAACTCAGGTGCTTCCAACTTTAAGTCCTTGAAGGATAGAGGCATAAAGCTCCTCATCAACTGTATGTAGGCTTTCTATTATGGTCAAGTCATGCAAGTTAATGGTTTGCATTCCATACCTAAAAGGAAATAGTCACTAGACTTAAAATAGACCAAAGAAGGAGCGACTAATAATTCTTTGTTATACTTGATAGTGAATTTTGATAGCTTAATGATATAAAAAGTTTTTTTATGATTCCATTGTTTATCAAAGTGTTATTGCACCTTGTTCAACAATCTAATATAATATGTAGGAGCATCACCAGGCCATGCTAGAATCGATTTGTTCCAAGTATATAGGTTTACATGGTCGTTTTATAATGGAAGTCATCCTTTTTCAAAATCCAACATGAAATGGTGTTCTTTTTCTTCTTGAAATGCATTTTTATAAGAGGGGCCAAAACATTCTCCCACTGGTGTTTTACAACACTGATTATAGATTAATTAACATGAGGTAAACAATCTACATGATTTTGGAAATGGGTAATGAGTGTAGATTTTAGAGTAATAAAGCTTGAGGTTGCCATTTGAGTATTCTTCGGGGAAGAAAGGAAAGGCTTAAGGTTCTTGATTCTTTCCCTTTAAAGATTCTATGAGTTTTTGAAAAAAAAATTATTGTTTTTTAAGTGAAAGATTAATGATAAGGTGTAATTTGTAAAGCCTTAAACATCACTCCTAAAAGCCAGAGCAAACATAATTTTTAAATGACAATAATTGGCTAGTATGTCAAATACATTTAAGAGCATGTCTAATATTTTTGGAGAACAATGTCACTTGCCACATCATTAATAGTCGACTAGAACAATCAATTCCAATATAAATATAAAGGGAAATATTTATTTATTTAAGAAATAAAAGAATATAAGGGTATTGTTTACACAAAAAGTAGACATCAACATATTAACTAAATAAGAATAATAGCTGTTCATATTCAAACATGAAAGAAAATGATAAAATTGATCATGAATCGTAAAATCAACCAAGATTAAAGAGTCTTGATCAATTATGGGAATTAGAAAGTGATTGACTAGACATGTATAAATCACGATAGACCAAGTAAAAGTGATCAACCATAGAAGTTTGAGCGCACATGAATAGCCAGAAGGTTTAGTCCTACTTATAACAAGAATTCTGAAATAGATTAAACTAATCAATGTTGCAGATTAGCTAGAATTCATATGATTATCAACAAGGAGAAGTTTAGATTGTATTATGATTTAATGTTTAAGTTCCTTATCTAATATAAACAATTTGTATAGTATTAGAATATAATGTTTAAATAAAACTTGAATTCTATACCAATATAAATAGGTCATCTAGTATCTGGAAACGATGGTGAGCTCCGCATATGAATTTTGTTTTCTACAATTTTATATTGGTATTACCTTTATTATTCCCTCAATTTATGTTTTTTGGCATTACCTTTATTTTCTTTATTTTACAAGCATAATTTTTTCTTCTTCTTTATCTTTTTCTTGTTCTTTTATTTATTTTTTTGTTATTTTTTTTCTTGACATTAAGTAAGATAGATTCACCACTTATAATGTTTAAAATCTTGTGAGATCCACACTTCATATTGTTTTGTGAGGTTTCTATTTTGCCTTTGTTTGAGTTTAAGTTCTTAAGTGTAGTTTCTCTCAATTGAAAGGAAACTAAAAACAAATAGCATACTAATAAGGGAATTAACGATTAGTCAACAATCAATCATATGATTATTTGTGAGATCAACATATACATTATGCTAGAAAAATAAAAAATATTCAAATTAAATAAGTGATTTAAATCTAATTTTATAGCTCTTAATTAAAAAAAAACTTGTTTTTCATTTTTAATGGTATATTATTCTTAAACTTGAAGTCATCTACAAAACAAACTCAAAACTTAATGTAACCGTTAATTACTACGGAAAAAGGACTCAGAAGTAGCTGACCATTAATTTTATCATTGCAAGGAATTTTATATTTTCATCAAATATGATTAATTGGTAGACTCTCCTTTAAATAATAGAATTGTTATTCCCTTCTAAGTGTATATTTACATCCATACGCAGATAATTTTGCATATTTGTTTTTCATTTTTTATGGTTTTAAATTGATGCAAGAGACCGACATTCTTCAATAACAACTGTAAAATGATTCATGCAAGCAATATTCTTTTGTCATGAGATGCAATATTGATTAATTTGTAAATGATGTAGTTATAACATGAATAATTCGTCGTTATATAACTCTTGGTTTGATCTATAATATTTTTTAAAAATTATTTCTTTTTGCCAATATTTGTGGATAACTTAATTTTTTTATCAAGAAAAAAAAAAAAAAAAACTTCGTCACCAAAGATGACCTAAAAGATATTGTGGCCGTTCAAGGAAAAAAAGAAAAGAAAAAGCCAATCAAGTCCATGCTATAAATTTAAGAGGCCACTTGACTTGATGGCGACGCCCTAACCTTAACTGTCCTCTTCTGTCGGTGATCTAAGGATGCGACTTCAATAATTTAAGAAGCCACTGTAGTCTACTCTAGCATATCAAATTATCACTACAAAAATTAATCGGAAACGTATTGTCTGAGATAAATGATTTACTATCAATTTTATATTTATATTTTATATTAATTATATGTTTGATGTTTGACAAATAGCTCAAAGAAAGCAATACATATAAGACAAAACAACAATATTGAATAATAAAACGTTGTTTAAGGCATCAAGTGATGCTTTTTGTTGAAATCATTTTCATGATCATGGCAACATTAATTACTTCTGTCTCGTGCAATAAGTAACTAAGCTATCATGGCAAAGCGTCATAACTCTCTATGATGAGAACATATCACAAATATTTGTAACAAACTATTACTTTCGTGGACCAGTCAAGTCTTGTGTTGCATGGTTGGAGTACACCTCCACCGTTTAGGTGGATGACTCCAATGTTTAGGTGGATGATTAATCCTAATCTCTATTTATTATTTTTATGTTTGTTGTGGAGTTTAATTGATTCATTTAGTTTTACACGTAGTATGTACATTTAATATATTATTTTAAGTATTTTTGGTTGAGGTAGAAGAAAGATTTCTAGATAAAAAAAATTTGTGTTTAGAATCTTTGTTTAATTAGTTAATTAGAATCCTTATAGAACTAGTATTTAAAATCCTTGGGATTGTCAACCTGAAAGTAGGGTATTCAAAAAAACCGATTAAACCGAAAAAACTAAGAAAAAATTAACCAAAAATATCGAATTGATAGAAAAAACCGAATAAATCGATTAAAAATTAAAAAGACCACTCGGTCCGGTTCGGTTTCAAAAAGCTTAAGCTGATTGAACCAGACCAACCAGACCAGTTCAATTGAATCTGAATTACTTAAAAAAACAAGGTATAAAAACAAACATCCCTAACCCTAAATCATTTTATCACTTTCCAGCAGCCTCCCTCTCCTCTCTTCTCTTCTCTCTCATTTTCTCTCCCGTTAACCTAACATTAAATCCTCCTTTTGAGTTTTTACACTAGAGCTCCCCACCTCCTCCTACCATCACTCTCTAGTCTTCCATATGGTAGAGTCGTCCGCAACCTTCACTTTACTCCTATCATCAACCACCGAAAACAACCCACGTATCAAGAACCAGTTCAGTTTTTCAAGCTCAATCTAGATCATCTTCCATATAACAATGTTGTCCACAACCTTCACTTTACTCTTATCACCCACACATCAAGAACCAATTTTAGTTTTTCAGGCTCGATCTAGATCCTTTCATCTGAATGGAGTCCTTTTCTATTAAGTGGAAAGTAATAGAAATTTGTGTTTGTGGACTTTATCTGGTGTTGGAAGAGTAGGGATTGCACCTTTTTTGGTGGTTGTAATGGCTTCACATGCATCTGCAGATCTAAGCATCTCTCTCATCTTTGGTTCATTGTGAAATGAATGAATTAGAGGGCTTTGGTATAACGACAACAGTAAAAACAAGCCTATTTAATTGATTTTCGGTTTTTCCGGTTTTTAATGCTAAAAAACCGACCCGAACTATACAAAATTAATTCGGTTTGAACCGGTTCTCGGTTTGGTCCGGATCATATTGATAAGGAATACTATTTTTCGGTTCAATTGAATTTTTTAGTTAAAACAGGACCGGATCTAAAACACCCTTACCTGAAAGGCGTGCCAAAATTTGTTTATTATTTGTTTGTAGACAAAAATGAACTCTGATCTACCTAAACAAATCATAGTTAGAGAAATAAAGTTCAGTATAATGAGTAATGAAAACTACAAGTACTTTAGCCAACGAGAGATTAATTATCAAAAAAAGAAAAAATTATACTTGATAACCTATATTTCACGCAAGAAAGAATATTGAGAAAAGTGTTTGCTAATACTTTGACCGCTTACCAGCAAAAACGAGATGTACTCCACATAGTAAAATTTGTTTTAAAAGATTTGGTTCTAGTTATATATTGAATAACTGTATATCATTTGCAAATGAAATATAGAAGAAGACATCCTCAAATTAGATACTTGGTGTTTACACTCCAAGAAACCTTGTTTATAGGAAAGATTTTCATTGTGAAACTGAATGTTTAAGAACATCAGTTTAAAGGAGAGAATGTTGAGGTAGAAGAAGAATTCATATACTAAAAATGATTTTTGTTTAAAATCCTTCTTTAACAAGTTATTTAGAATCATTATTGAACTAGTATTTAGAATTCTTGTTGAAATATGATAATTTAAGTTTATAATCTCTCTATAAATATAAATATAAATATAAATATAAATATAAAGGGATCATGTATTCAAAGTGTGTATGTATGCAAAATTTAAATGAGTTGAGTATCAATAAATAAGAGAAGGGAGGTTCAAATACTTTGTGTTTTAGTGTTTTTAACAATTGGAATCATATGTTCTCAACATTTTTCAATCCCATATGCTCTTATATATTATATTTTCTTCCGTATGTCATTTTATACTTTTTTGGAAAAAATTATCTTATAATCACCGTAAGAAAATATTAACATAAAAAAAAATGAAAAACCTAGAAAAAATTAAAAATTAAAAATTTTAAAAAATAAAAACTAATAATAACTTGTAAAATATATAAAAAAAATGTAAAACAATTCTCTATAAGTATTTTCATGTCCTGATTCCCTTTCTCTTGCATTTTCCACTCTCTAAATTGCCTAATCACTTTTGAAATTTAATATAAAAACAAAATAAAAAAATTGGAATGACTAACACGTGAATTTGATAACATCAACTTGCTATATTTGAAGCCCAAATGAAAGAACATATCAAAGCAGGAAGATGATAAAAGAACAGAACAGAAGGCGTTGGTGGCGCGCGGCGTTTGAAGTTGACAGGTGCACTGTTGCACTTTGTCTCACACGAGGTAAAACCGGTTTTACCTTTTTTTTTTTTTTTGTTGAAGTCGAGAATAGATATATTAAAAAAAGAGAAAGCATGAACAGTGTGACCAGAGCTTTAGCTTTAGCTACATAGATTGTAGCCAGGGCATCACCTAATTACGAAAAATAAATACAAAAAAACCTATAACCCTACTATTTGGCCAAGAAAAACAAACCCACACTAAATCAGAAATTAAGCGAGACCATGCCGAAATACATTCATGATTCCCGTATAGATCAGCACCAATATACCAAAAGGAAGAGTTGAGATTCCCGATCCATCCCGCACAAAGTAAAACAAAAGCCATAGGATATCTTCCCATATTGGCTTTTGGTCCTCGAAAATCAAGTTGTTCCTAGCATTCCATATAGTCCAGATAATGCTAAACATAAAGCCCCCCAAACAGATCTTTCAAACTTACAGTGGTTGCCCCGCAAAAGACCCACCATTGGCATTGAAGGTCGTCAAGGCCAAACGGCATTACCCGGCTCAAACCTCTCCAAGCTACAATTTTGTTCCATAGTTTCCAAACCACTTGGCAATGCAAGAGGATGTGGGATACGGTTCCGAATGCTTGCTCACAAAAAGGGCACTGTCCTCCTCCGAGGGCTTAGAACGTGCCTCTTCACCAGGAAGGCTCGTGTGCAAAGGCCTTCATTTAAGGCCGACCATAAAGTCATTTCGTTTTTGGAGGGCAAATGGATTTCCATACATTTGTGACATAAGTTGTAGAACCAAAGATACCCGATTCTTTCAAGGGCAAGCATACAAGAGTTGACGGTATAGTCTCCGTCTTTCCCCCACTCCCAAATCAACCCGTCTTCTTTCAATCGATGAATAACCGCAAGATTAAGATCGACATTAATCTCTCGAACCATCGGGTCTCACTAGCTTTGAGGGGCCTTCTCCATTTCGATTCCAATACCAAGTATCCTCTAACTAGTATCCCATCCGACTAACAAACCCCGATTTTGAGGAGGACAGGTGGAAGAGGGCCGGATAAGAATTAGCTAAGCAAAAGCCGATCAACCAAGTATCTAACCAAAATTTAACATGATTACCATTACCCATTTTAAGTTTACAAGCGGCTCGAATAAGAGAACTATCAAAATCCAAGCTTGGTAATAGTAGAGCCGATTCCTCACCAAATCCCCGAAAGTTTTTTCTTGAATGTGGGCATCCCATTTATAAACCGAGGTCCGTATTTTGCTTTAATAAAATCTGCCCAACTAGCTTTGTCATTGCTTCCCAATTTCCAAATCCACTTGAAGAGGAGAGCTTTGTTCTTTGCTGATATATTCCCAACGCCTAGACCGCCCCTTTCCTTTTCTTTTGCCACTATATCCCAAGCAAGCCGATGAATTTTCCTATTATCAACATTCCCACCCCATAAAAACCGAGCCTGCATGGTTGTGATCTTGTGTTGCACCTTGTCTTTGGAATGCGAAGATGGACATGTAATAGAGAGGAATGGCGAGATTACACTTTTAATCAAAATTGTTCTCCCGGCCAGTGATAATAACCTCCCCTTCCAAGAGTTGAGCCGACCTCTAATCTGAGAGAGAACAGGTTTCCATATGGAAATCCTTTTGGGATTAGCACCTAGAGGAAGCCCCAAGTATTTGATAGGTAGAGTATCACATCTACACCTAAGAACACCAGCAATCCCTTCAGCATATATCCCATCCACCCCCACACCAACCAAACTACTCTTATGGAAGTTAACATTAAGCCCCGAGCATAAAGCTGAACCAACGTAACATTCTCTTGGTATTTAGCGACATTGAAGATCATTCGGAAGGAAGAGAAGAGTGTCATCTCCAAATTGCGAGATGATGAATATATGTTGTTCTCGGGATTCCACACCATACAAAGCACCTATTTTCGGGCTCCTGTTGATGAGAACCGATATGCCTTCGGTCGCCAAACAAAAGAGAAAAGGGGAGAGGGGATCCCCCGCCGCAGGACCACAAGATGCTTTGAAAACTCGAAGTAGGTGAACCATTGATTAAAACAGATAGTCTTGCGGTCGAGACGCATGCCATAATCCATTTCCTCCAACGAACACCAAAATTCATGTAACCCATAACATCATTAAGATAGGACCAGGACACGGTATCAAAAGCTTTCCGAAATCAAGTTTAAGAAGGAAACCTTGACGGCTTCGAGATTTCATGGAATCCGGCATTTCATTGGCAATAAGGACTCGAGTCCGGAATGTTTCGCCAAAGAATGAAAGCCGACGGGAGGGACTAACCACACTCGCATAACTGCTTTTAGTCTAGTGGCGAGAATCTTAGCAATAATTTTATATAGCCCATTTAATAAACTAATAGGTCTATAGTCATTAAAAGAGGAGCTACCAGTAACCTTTGGAATTAAAGCAATATAACGGTGTTAATAACTTTAGGAAGGTAGCCTCTCCTGAAGAATTCAAGAACCATTGTGAACAGGTCATGTTGCATTAGCTCCTAGAATTTCTTATAAAAATTGAAGTTGAACCCATCCGGTCCTAGGGCTTTGGAGCCTTCACTGCTGAATATGGCCGATGAACCTCTTCTATAGTAACCTCTCTTTCAAGCCAGTACGCTTGGTTTTCACCGAGCTTCTTAAAGTCGCACCTGCCCATCGTGGGTCTTGTAGTCAAAGATTCATAGTAGATGTTTGAGAAATATGCTTTGGCTCCTTCTTTGATTTCATTTGGATTTGGAGAGAATCTTCCCGTTGTATGTGAGTCGACGAATATAGTTTTTGCATCCCCTCACTTTTGCTTGAAATGTGAAAGAACCGAGTGTTTCGTCCCCGCCTTGAGCCAAAACTGTTTTGCCTTTTGTCGCCATATGGATTCGACATATCTACGAGTTTCCATTGCATTCCTTTTAGCTCATATAGCCTTTGTTGATCTGAGTCAGAAATCTTGCCACTTTCGACTGATCCTCAAGGACCCGAATAAAAGACTGGATATTTTGCGAGCCCAGTCTTGATTCCCAAACTCGGTTTTATTCCACCGGCCTAGCTTCGGTCGCGAGCACTAATTCGTTTGATCACCCGAAAGTCACCAGGGATATCATGCACAATTTCTGCGCCGAGAAGGCCTTCGAGTGTTTTGGAAAGATGGTGCCATGAGCCAACAAGCCTAAACATTTGAATGGTTTCCATCCCCGTTAACTTGTTCCTTACCAACAATCGGGGGCAATGATCCGAAAGACCATGATCCAGTCTAATCGGCTTCAATGAACTAAAGTGAGATAGGCATTGTGTGTGAGCAAAGGCTCTATCTAGCCTACTCATAGAACCACCTCTAAACCGGGTAAAACGATGATTCACCATCGGGTATTCTACCAATTCACGGCCATCAATAAAAGTTTGGAATTCTCGGCCCCTCTCTTGTCTAGCGGACCACTACTTCTATCTGTCTTGGATAAGGTCTCATTAAAGTCACCTATTAAAAACCAAGGGTAGTCCGAAAATGCATGTTTAAGTTCGGTAAGTTCGACCAGGATGGTGCTCTTTTCGGCTCTAGAGCCGCTCCATAATACCCGCTAATCATGCAATCGAAAGCATCATTAACAAAGGAGCCAAATAAGCTAATCCAACTCCCAAAGATATTCGATTGAATCCACCCCGAAAAGATCCTCATCCCACATGGCTAACAACCCTCCGAGATCTACCCCGAGCCTCTATGCTTGAACCATTTAATATTTTGGCCATGCCACGACTATAGACCAAAGAGTCCGAGCATGAAAGTTTAGTTTCAATAATAAAACATACAATAACATTAAAATCTTTAATGTATTTGTTAATGGCCTTTCTTTTAGAACTAGATCCCAACCCGCACACATTCCAACTAAGAATCATAAAAGGCATATAAAACCATGCACAAATGCATAATAGCCTCTTGGACATACCTGTCCCAATGGTCCTCGCTTTCGCATCAATGGCCTCTTTTATCATGACTTCAATACTCTCTCCAGCTTGTTCCTATTTCAATACCCAATTGCTTGGCCAATTTCTTTCATAGCCCCAACCTCATCACAAGTTGTAGGAAGGTCCGGTGGTGGCGAGATAGTTGGAGTCTTTGGTTGACAGACCGATGCAAGAGTCGATTGAGTCTTCATTTCCAAAGACTATTACTAGAATCGCTTGAAATGGTCGCCTTCCCGTGACCCTTATAACATTTGGTGGTACAAATCTGTTTACCATTTCCGAGAGTCATGGTGCGGCCTTGGTTTGATGTAGGCCGGCTCTGCGATCTTCTTCCATGACACATGTTGGTCGTTCCTTTTTCCTTGTCTCGCACAAGGAATATTAGAAATCATAGGGGTAGATGTCTGCCATTTCTCTCCTGCAGTCATATCGTGAAGCATGTAATCATCTAGGAGTTCTGGGAAATAAACCTGAGCTTCAAAACCGTATGCATCCCTTTCTTTCTCTCGCCTCACAATAGCTAAAACACCGCATCATAATCACTTCGTGACATATGCTAGGTCTCGCAAAGGAGGAGTTCTTGTTTGCGGACATATATGGTTGCTCCTTGGTAGCCACAATCTCTAAAGCACTTGGTGATGAAGTGCAATCCATTCGGAATCAAACTCTTGATTAACCCCAATGGAGTAAATAAGTGAGGCCAAATCCATACAGGCCTCATATTTAATCTCCGAGATGTTAATTTCCACTTTTTCCTTATCTATCGTGAGATTAACTGTTCCATTAATAGAAACCATGGGTGGCTTGCCTACCAAGATTGTTAACCCCGATATAGTTCCTTTACTAACGAAGTCAAGTCATACCCAAGGACCTTACAGTCTCCCCCCACCCGGTCGTTTAATGCATTCCATATTCCAAGCTACAATAGGGAGACCAGGGATAAGTATCCAGGAGAATATGTCGAGGCCTTATCCCGTGATGCACCAAGGTCTTAAGTCTTCAAAATATTGTCTCCAAAATTCCTTCTCTTCATCCCCACAAACCGCATATCTTGTTGTGTTTTGAAGGTGAGGATTGCTTTTGACGCCCCTAGGAACCGAAAGCCTTCCATATTGTGCAAGGTCATCAACATCTTATTTTTAATCTTAGCATAATCTGTACCATTTGAAATAAGCCCAACCAGACTACGACTCAGCCATTCACGATCTTCCTCACTTGTTTGGTATGTGACGTTCCTTTCTCGGTTTCTCATTTACCACCTCTTTGTAAGAACGCCCATCCCTTTGCTTTATTGGAACTTTGATGGATGAAACCGTTGGCACATGGGTTGTACTTTGTTTTACAACCTTGGCGTTGATACTTGGCAATGTTAACACGGAGTTTGTAAGAAGAGAACCATATATTGTTAAGCTTCTCTGTGATTTCGCTTCAGGGTTGTTGAGAGATAAGAAGCCAAACCTTTTCCCAATTTGTTGAGCCTTTTTGAGACAAAGAGCTCTGTGATTGTTCCATATCTTTGAAATTCCTTCCTAAGCTCCGTGAAGGAGAGCCATGAGGGGAAACATTCAAAATAAAAGGTTTGCGCAATTGGATGATCGAAATTTTTGTGTAAAAACCCCTGAGTGGGTAAAACAAGACTCTAATGAGAGGGAACTCTGGTTTGAAGCAGGGGAAAGGTCTGGGTGGATGGTGGAGGGGTTTGTATTGAGTAAGTGGATTTGATGTTTGGGTATGCTGTTCCCAGAACGGTCCTTTGAGGGTGGGACTCGGTGTTAGTGTGTCTATTGGTGTCTTTGTGGGGTCATCAAGGCAAAAAAGAGGTGGCGGCGTAGATTTTGTGAGGAAGTGAGCTTTGGTTGGGATAGGGATGGTGGGGGACAGGGGAGAGGGGGAGGGAGAGAGGGAGAGCATCTTGGGGAGTAATTTAAGACCAGGTAAATTACAGATCTAATTCTCTTTCTCTTCCTCTGAGTTTCGGATCCGCTTCTCTCCACAGATCAGTTTTTTTCCTTTGCTTTCTCGTTCTTCTCTGTTTCAGATGGTGGCAGAGTTGGAGGTGTCGCCACTGTGTAGATGCTGGTGGCCTGTGATGACTGCTATGGAGCTGCGGTGGAGAGGGGATAGCTGTCCGGTCTTCACTCCTCTTGGCAGATCTGGTGGGAATCGGTGCTGATGCTGTTGGAGATGAGAGGTTGTTCTGTTGGCTTTGTTAGTGCTTCCAGCTCTTCTACTTGATCTACTGTACAGAGACTCCATGGATCTGAAGCTCTTCCATCTGGCATCAAGTCTTCTACTTGGCGAGGAAATTTATCAGAGAAAACTTTGAATCAAAAGAAAGGAAAAACTAGTTGACAGCACTGCAAATCCTCCTTATCTGCCGGAAGATCCAGTGCGAACACCAACATCTCCCATTTTGATCATGGCAGATCCAAAATCAGAGCTGAATCTTGCAGGGTTCCTACTGTATTCAGAGACAATGCTGTCCGTGGAGCCTCCACTGAAAAGAACTTGATCTCAAGCTCTCCAACACCATCATCTTCACCTTCAAGCTACAGCTCCAGGTACATCAAATTTCCTGTGGATTCAAATTTTTTACAAATACAAGCCATTAAGAAGCTAAAGATAATATAAAAAGGTTGTTTGTAAACTGAAAAATGCTTAAGAAATAGATCATCAATTTAAACAAGAAAACATGAGTAGGACGCCTGTATTTTGCCTTTGCAGATCTAGCTGAAGCTGGTTAAAGAGATCTCCTGCCAGCTCCTTTTGATTAATAAGCTCGATCGTTGTAACCCGATGACCCTACTATGAATCAGAGCAATGTACAGCAGCTCAAGAATTCATTTATATTAATGTATATGTTTTTAGCCATTCAATTGATTATATGTGAAATTCATTTTTTTCATGTAAATATATTTAATTTATTAATAAATATTTATTTATCTTTAATATTCATCAAATATTTTATTGATGAATCTAAAGTAAAGATAAAGTTACTGGGACAAAAATACTTTGTAAAGAAAATTATAAAGTTGTTACAATTATGTAATTCTTATTGTATCAAAGCATTGTTCCTAAATATTCTTAATCAATATTCTATTAAGATTGAATATTAATTATAGCTGTTGAGAGTGATATATGTTATATTCTTCTTTTTTATAAAAAAAAAAATTGTTCTTATAAGCTGAGATATGAGAGATACCTAGAACTAATATGTAAATGCTTGTTAGATGTCATGTACACTGAACTTATCTTCATGAGAATTTCATATGGAAAGATCACTTGTGACTATAAAAAGGTTTACATAACAGTTGTGTAACCTTAAACTTGAGATCACTAAGTTATCTTATATAAAAGTGTTATGTTTTAATCATGTTACACATTATTCTAACCAAGGGTAACAAATGGGCAAATATTGGTGAATTAATATAATATACAAACTCTATGCTATAGTGTCTAAATCAAAACATTGTTGGTGAAAGAATAATAATTACACTGAGAAACTGATCATTGAAAAGTTAAGTCAAACCACTTTACGACTTTTCTAGTGTTGGGAGATCATAACAGGTTACTAAACATTGTATTTAATCTTCAAATATAAATCAATCAATTGTTGAATTAATAATAAATTAATTTGTTAATTTATTTAATCATATTTTATTTAGGATTATGATTTATAAGTGAACCAACTTATTAGGGAACCTAATTAGTCACACACATAAGAACTATTGATCAGAAATTAAAATGGAATGATTAATCATGTATTTGATTATAAATAAGTTTTAGAAATTGAGGACTAGAGTGCATTTATACAGGGAATTACAATTCTAGACTTAGAAAAACCATGTAGGGACTTGATTGAATAGATTTCTAAAATTAGCCTAAAATAATATATGAGATATTATTTAAGAGATAAATTGATATTTTACTATTTATAAAGTTTTTATGTTTCTCTATAAATAAAATGATATTTCTTTTATTTTCTAAGTGATGAAGGGGTAAGTAGAATACAATACGTAAACATCTAAAATACAAAAGAAAAAAAGCTAATACTCTAAGTTATAACAATCCCTCTTTTCTAAAAGAGTTTAAGAGATTTCTCATTGATAATTCGTGCGGATTATCGTTAAAAGTCGGATATTTGGACGACTTATGATTTGCGACAACCCAACCTTGAAATAAATATTCAAAGACAAAAAAAGCATATGTTCTTCAGGTAATTTTTGCATAAACCTTAAATAATTATAGATCTATCTTATATGATCTTTGAAACTCTAATTTTTTTTTAAATTTACGGTTTCTGCTAAGTATATGTATTTCGAGGAACCTAACAAATACAACAATATAGAAAAACTAATTAGTTTTCGAACAATCAGGATTATTAGAAATGCCAAACATTCTTGTTTCTTAAAACAAAACTAGACAAGTAACTTGAAACACTACTTAAGGCTCATATCCATAAAAAGTTGCTTTTAGCCCTTCAATAGTAGTCTCGGTACCATTTTTAAAGCCAATCTATCATTTCAGTATAATAAAATTTGAGCTCTAACATCTTCTTCCAGTTCTCGACAAATCAATATTGTTCCGCCATAGTTAATGGACTTTAGATTGATTCACATCAGTGTAAATTAACATGATCGCCTACAAATGATGTTTCATCAGCATATATATATATCTAGGGAGTTTTTAACAATCTGACTGAGCACTCCCACCTGTTACCATCCACCTATGTAAGAAAAAAAACCCTTAAAAAATGGCTGATTATTATTAAGGGCCATTCGACAATGAAATAATACAAGTCATGGTGGTTAAAATAATTGTGGGCACAATAACAAAAAGACATTAGAGAAAAAAAACAATAAATCAGAAGTAATTAGAATAAAAGATGATAAAATTAGGGTTATACTTGAAACTGAAATCACAAATGACGCAAACTCTAGTTAATTCATAAAACTAAGTTTCTCACGTGGAACAAATAGCTTAGGATTTTTTGGATCAGATTGATAAACAAAAATGGTCTAAGGAGCAATCAAACGGGCAACCTGATTCAAAATAGTTATAATATATAAGTAGTTTCGTGATAAAAATTGAATTCGAAATTCATCCATGCTCCAAGCTTATTTGCTACTTAGATTCACCAAATTCCAATTCAAAGACCATCAAAATTTCCTACAAAGTTTCAAACCTTATTTTATATTTTTTACTTGTTAATTTTGGATTTTAACTATGAATCCATAGCTTCTCCTACACTCAATCTAGAATATTATTTTTTAGGAAATACAGATGAGATATGTCTTCAAAAATAATATATATTTTTTATTTTTTATTCTTAAACTATCATGGTAAAAACTCTCAATTCTAAAATTATTCAATTAAGATATATAAAAATAAAAATAATTATTATCATAGTTTTAACACTCAACTCGGAGGTCGATCCGGGAAAAAGCCTAGGTCACGGGTCGGGTTGACCCGAGTCAGCATAAGAATAAAAGTGATTATTATCATAGTTTGAAAACTCGATTTAGGGGTTGAATCGGGGCAAGACTTGGGTCATGAGTGTGGTTGATCATTGACCCGGGTCAATGTAAGGACAAAAATAATTATTAACGTAATTTTAAAACCTGACTTGGGGTCGCCTCAAGGTAAAACCCGAGTCACATGTCAAGAGGGTCAACCTAAAATAAAAGTTGATTATTAACATAGTTTTAAAACTTAATTTGGGGGTTAACCTGGGGTACCCTGTGTCAATGTAAGGATAAAAATTATTATTATCATAGTTTTAAAACCGAACTTGGAGATCAACTATGCAAGACCCAAGTCACAGGTCGGGATGGTCAACACGGGTTGACCTGAGTCCACGTATAGATAAAGATGATTATTGTTATAGTTTTAAAAATTGATTCGGGAGTTGACCCAATACAAGGTTTAGGTCCAGAGTCAGGAGGGTCAACCTGATTGACTAAAAAGTCAACGTGTTTCTAACTCGCATTTTATCCCAGGTTGACTTGGGTTTTTGACTGGATTAGGTCGAGTCGATCCTTTTTTTTTAAACTCGGACAAGTACAAGCCCCAAGTCAAGCCGTCAAGTCAATTATGATTTTATAACTAGAGTTATTATAATAGTTGAGAATAATTAGGAGATTTAATCTATTGGTTAACCAACCTTTTCTATATATATGTGTGTAGGGCAATATACAATAGTAATGATGGAGATTACATCATAAGAGTATGCCTATAATATTTCCTATATAGGTACATTCTATAATATACCCCCTCAAGCTGAGGGTGGAGGATCAATCCGAAGCTTGAAATGAAAAGCAGTAGGAAGTGGCTTAGTAAAGACAATATCTGCAAGTTGATCATGAGAGGAAATAAAGCGAATTTGAATCTTCACAATTGGGCTTGGTAGTGTACCAAGCCTCGAACGATGGACTTACAATGTGCCAAGCCCTGGGCATACACAAGAAAATATTATCCTCCTTGGACACGCCAAAAAAAAAAGACCAGACCTTCCTTTCTTGGCACGCCTAAGAGGATGACCCAGCCTCCCTTGGACTTACCCAAAGGATGAATCCAACCTCTCTTAGGCTCACCAAGAAAATGACCCACCTCCTTTTGGGTCTAGTCTAGAGGAAGAGCTCAGCCTCCATTGACTTAGTTACATTTGACGTTTTGGACCCTAATCTCCCTATATCTTTTAGGTGTTTAAAAGTCCTCCAGGGACCCACCATATTTTCATCAAACATTAATACAGATGTAAGAGATATTTATCCCTCATTAAATGCTATCAGAGTAAAATTATACTTAATACTCTTTTATTCACAAAAAGACAAGACTCATGTGTTATAATAACATCATGAGACCTTCAGAATAAAGGTACATAATCTTTATTCTCTACTGCATATATATTTTTAGAGTATCTCTATCTAAAATATTATTATCCTTTTAAAAAGATACTTATTTAAGCATCAGAGAGTCATCACCTCCATTAAATAAGATATTTTGTAAGTACTAACCACAAGCCACCTTAGCCTACCAGGCACCAAGTATAAGTTATCAATTACCTTAGCTAGAAAGAATGAATGAAATTTTTAGGATCAATTGATTAATCAATTATCCAATCTAAAAATTTTATTTCTAGATTACTAGAATTTCTAAAACATCATCAATATTTATTACCGTATTTAGAATATTAATTTCTTCTGCCTTTGAGGATTTATTTTTCCTTTTGCCTCGTTCCAATTCTATTGCATGTCTTGCAGCTAACCACGCGAGCACATGGCTAGTTATAATCAAAATTGAAATGGAACAGCAAAATAATTAGGTGTCAAGAATTTTTATATGCAGAAAAGATCTGAAATAACTTCGAGATAGTATCGACAACTTTGCATCTAACTAGAAGTTCAAATAATATTGGAAAAATTAATAATAAAATCTGTCCTTAATTTTAATATCTCAATAATGACCCGTTTATTTTATAAAGATAAACTCGCATTATCACTATAAATTAAGGACCATTTCTTTTTTAATCTCAGGGACCAGATTTTGATCCCTCGAAGGCAACAATTAAAATATCATTTTTTTATAATAAATGATATTTTCAGATTAATTTGTTTATCAATGATTAAATTTTTTTTAATGGCCTTACAAATGCATTGCATATCTTCGTATTGATTTGATATGTTAAAAAAATTATTTTTTTCAATGTTGGTTTCAAAATGTCGTTGATAAATGGATGTAACCTTCATATAATGAAAGAGACACGTGGTATTTGTAATATATATTTAATATTGAAAGAAAATATATCTCCTTCCAATTTCTGAGTAATGAAAGAAAATATATCTCCTTCCAATTCTGAGTATTGACCTATCTATATCTATAGTTTTAAGAAACTGTTAGGCAACGTGGCTGGCATGTATTTGTAAAAAAATTAATTTTTTTTTTATTTAAAATTAAGTTTTTAATGTTTTTAAATTGTTTTAATATAGTGATAGTATCTTATATTTGTTATTTGGGACATCATCATATGTGCTTACGAGGATGATAGTAACTGATTAACCGTCCACCATTTGATTCTAGTTTTTTCTTTTTCCAAATAATTAGATAAGACAAAAGATATGAAATTACCTTAGTTGGGTTGAGGAGCTTATAATTGCACAATAACAGGTTGTCACTTGGAATATAAGTTTTATGGGGCCAACTATTTGGCCATGGTTATTTGTTTGCTTGTGGAACAATTGGCATGTCAGGAGCTATCATATGCAGGTTGGGTCGTGTTTGTTACTATATATCATATATTGGAAAATACCCTCTTTATATTCATTCTAAACAGTACTCCTATGAGAGTACTCGTTTTTGTAAAAATCCCTATAAAACCCTCTTATGTGTGTACATCCGTCTGTTCCTAGGCATAATCTGACAAGTTTTTTATTTATTTATTTATCTCATTCAACTAATTATATTTGGCATATATGCATGGTTCGGTTGCCATTACTATATTTGTTATGTTATTAGATATGCTCTCCATCTCTAGTTGGATAAATAAACCTTCGTATTATCATTAGAGAGATTTATATTATAATAATAAAATATTGTTGCGGGTACGTGATATCAGGGTGACGACGAGCTTTTCATGCCTCTTGAGAGGTATTATTGTTGAAAAAGAAAATAAGTTTGAGTTTATCATAAGATAAGATTATGATTAGGGTTCAAGAGTTGTCACCTGGTATTATAGTTACCAGAAACCTATGGTTTACGAGAGTCTGGGTAAGAGACTAGTTGTGTAAGGGAAAAACGCATCATCCCTAGTGCACTCTACCTAAGGCAAGCTGCATTGTTGTTTGATTGGTTTTCTAAGTCAAATTTCTATTTATTGGTCTCATTTACGGTTCAAGGTAGATCTCCCTTCATGAGAGAGTATCTACGTTATCGGGTTAAATCCTAACCATTCTAAAGTCTGAATTTTAGCATCGCATTTATTTTGCATTTTGTATCTTTAATGCCTGAAGGTGTACTCTATTGTGTAGTTTTACACCATCAGATATTAAAGTCTACATCTAAATCCTAATATAAAATGAACAAAATAATTGGTAAGGGGTTTTTGATATTTTGGTTAAATCCTAACAGATAATCATAAACTGGTTACGATATCTATTTTTGTGTTTTAAAACATGCGAAAGATGCAATTGTTTTGTCTTTTTATGCAAATATGATTAGAAACTTTTTAGAATTTAGTCGTACGCATGAAAACAAAACTTTTTTTTAATCTTTTGAAAAGGGAAATTAATTTAAAATTTTTGAGATTTTTCAAAAATTTTTGAATTTTTTTTGAAATATTTTGGAGAAAACCAGGTTTTCTAATACTGGATTTATATCTTACAATGTAAAAATACAACTAAATATTGAACAAAATTGGTAGAAAAACACGCGAGGAAATCACAAATTTTTTGAAATGATTTTTTAAAATTGTTTTGGAATTTTTTTTATTTTTAAAAAATATAATAGTATTATAATATATATTATATTATAATTAAAAATATATTAAATATATATAGGATGGGCCGATCCAGATAACTGGGTCGAGCCCAACCCAAGAAAGGGTTGGGTTGGGCCGATCTCATCCCAAAATGGTCGGATCGATCTTGGGCCAACAAATCTCTCTTTTTTTCTTTTTTTTGGGTTGGGCTGGATCAAAACATGTCTGGCCCAGGCATGTATGGTTGTTTGCCCGACCTAGCAACCATGTTAATTAATTTGCCTTTTGCATGCAGAACGAGAAGTTCTGCATGCAGCGACAAATTTTGCAACCAGGGGGGAGAAAGGAGAAGGAGAGGAAAGCAACCTATCAAGGTGGTCGTTACTGTGATGAGGAGGTCCAGACGGTGATTGAGGAGGCGTCGCTGGTCGTGCTAGTTGTCTGTGGCAGAGGGAGAAAGAAGAAGAAAAAGGTCTGCAGGAGTGAGAAAGGGACCGACGGTGGCTCCTAGTGGCCGGCTGGTAGCTAGGCTAGCTAACTATGGTGGAACTAGTGGCAGACAAGCTGGTGGTGGCTCTGGTTGGTGGTTGAAACGATGAATAGAGAGAGAGGGAGAGAAATGGCAGAAACTCGGGGGCAAAAGGCTAATTTTTTTAACAAATTTAAACTTGTTTTCTTCATGCTTAGGCCATGAAATCCACCCCTATCTTGTCTTTAATGGTGCCAAATATTAGTCCTTGATTCAGCTGAGAAGGATTCCAACCGTTGGTTCAAAATAGGCACTATGGATTGTCAAATTTAGACTAGTGCACCTCTTAACGCAATCACCCTAAACGGACCATATAGGGCTGTAGAGAAATGTTACGTGATTATTTTGGTTCAGGTGTTGTCAAATTTGATGGAGATATGAAGCATTCGATGCACCTGAAAAGTAACCATCTAGACAGTTTTTTGGGCAAAATTTGGTGGTCATTGTGTATTGATGCATCAAAGTTCTCAATTATAATTGCTCTAGCTCTGTAGTGATGAGTTAAACAATGAATCCAACTCTAGGAACATTTGACACTAATTGATCCATGAAAATATAAAGAGACGGTAGATTACGAGGCTATTCTATGCCATATACTTCTAGTACATTTACTTCTCTCTCTTTGGGGAACCAATTGGTCTCCAGTTGTCCTTTTTTATCAAGAATATTTCACATGAAAATATGGAGAGATGGTGGATTATCAGGCTCTTCTAGGCCATAAACTTCTAGTATATGTATTTCTCTCCCTTAGAGGGAACCAATTGCCCCTTGGTTGTCCTTTTGCATTTTCTAATTTCAATATATATATATATATATATATCCTAGGGTAAAGTCACCACTTGGTGCTTATAGTTAATTAAAAATTAATTTTTATTTTGCATTTTTTTTAATTTTTTCCCTGTTTAGAAAAATCATGAATGATATCTTCAACAAAATTACTCAACAATGTACATATTAAATTGATTTGGTATCAGGACAATAATGATGTTGGCAAGCAGACACTTCAATTGATCTTGATCAATTATGTCATCCAACCAAGAAATAATATAGTCATGGTTAGTGTTGCTACCCAATTTTTAACCCATGTTTTAATAATTTTTAAAAATAAAAAAATAAAAAAATAAGGGTTTACATGTGGCGACAACATAGAGCATCAGGGCTAATATTAAAGAAGCAATATGGAAAGGAGATAATTACTGAATCATATATAATTACTGCAATATAAAATACCATAGATATATGATTTGATTCGTGCTGGTTATGGAAAATAATCACTGCAATATAAAATACCATATATATAGGATTTGTTGGTGCTGGTTATAGAAGACAATCTCTACAATAATTATTGCAATATTTCCTTAAATAAAACATGTAAAGATTTTCTATATAAGTGAGCATCCAACCATATGCAAAGGGGAGGAGAAAATTTACATAGAACAATTTTTAAAGAGAAAATTTTAGGGCAACCACGAAAAAAAAAACAAAACCCTAAACCTAATTTTTTATACCAGCCGAAACGAAGCCACCACTCCCATCTCCATCTTCCCTGCAGAACCAAGAACCTCCCCTCCCTTGCCTTTGCAAAACAAACCAGAGAATCATCTCTCACCCAAAACCCCACCTCGCCCTCTTTTCCTTCTCTCTCGCCAAAACCGCTATGCCCCGAACGGCCTCCACTGTTTTCCTCATTTTCCCCCCTCCTGTTACACAGCCTCCTACCTTCCTCCTTTGTTCTTTGCTTTCCCCAGCAAACTTTGAGACCCAGCGCTCTCCCTCTCACAGCCGTCACTGCCCCTTCCTTAGCCAAAACTTTCCCTCTGCACACAAGCTTCCCTTCTCCCTTCAGCCGCACTCTCTCCCCTCCCTTTCTCTACACAGAAGTCACCTCTCATTTCCCTTTGCCAGCCAGCCATTTCAGCCCCTTTCTTCTCCCTTTCCCCGTTGGTCCCCATTCCATCTCTCGGCCAGCCTCCCTTTCTTTGCCAAGGACAAACCAGACATACCCCTTTCCTTGGCGAAACCTAGAGTAGTATCCACCACTCCCCGCCCATGTTTATTTTTCTCTCCAGAACCGACCGCCTAAACCAGCCACACCGCCATCTTCCATTTGTTCTCGGTTTAGGAACAAAGAAGGTGCACCCCCGGGCTGTTGAATCTCTTTCCGAGAGACGCCGCCCTTTACCGTGATAGCCTTGCACCTTGCCGCTTTGTCCTCATCAGCACCGCGTCTGCAACACGTCCAGCGCTGCGGCAAACCTGGCTCCACCGTGAACAGCGAGGAGGGACGTCTTTCATGAGCAGCAACCAGTCGTCTCCCTCCACTTCGCCTCTAGCCGCTGCCTGACCAGAAAGGAGACCGACACAAGCAGAGAACAAAAAGGAAAAGAGTTGGAACAGACAAACATGGACAGACCAGCCAACACGCCTTCAACATCGCTGCAGCTCCTTCGTTTTTTCTCCAGGTCTGTTATTCAGTTCTGCATGCATTTTTTGGTTGCATGTTACTTTGTTCAAGTGAAATTTAATTCACTTGAACAGTAACTCACCAGCTTTCATTAAGCTGTATGTGTCCAGCCGGGTCACTTGCCCAAGCAAGTGACCCCGCCGGACCTATTTTTTTTTAAAAATAAAAAATAAAAGAAAGGGAAAGAGATTTATTTTCTCGGTATATTTATTTCAAGGTCTGGATTTTTTTTTGTTGTAAAAAAAGATATATCAATCCCGTATTAAAATACCCAGTTTTTCGACGCGATGTGACAAATATACATATATATCAAAAAAATGTTTTTTTTATGTGTTGTATACGGCCAATACCCTAACATGTTTTGAACGCTTTTTTTTATATACAAAAAATATTGGAAGTTTTTGAAAAATGTGTTTTCGCATGAATTTCTTAAACACAAAATAAAAATTATTTTCTTGCATTTCTGGATTTTACAACATGTTTGTAAAACTCCAAAGGGTATTGGTCAATATTCCAAAAAATATAAAAATCTTATTTTGGGGGGAAATTATCTATTATTCACCGCTAATGTTTGGATAAAGAAATCCTTAAAGGACGAATATCCAAAATATTATTGGGAATAATTTGTTATTATTCACTGTTAATATTTGGATAAAGAAACCCGGAGTGGTAAATATCCAAAATAATTTTCTAGGAATAATAAATCCGCACACATCCTTGAAAGAAGCCTTGATTATAATCGAGGACATTTCAATTTTTTACTCCGCGGTTTACGAGCCGTGAGAGTATAAAACACTAAGGCAAAAATAGGCTATTAAGCGCCCTAGAGTTTTAAATTTTTTTCCCTCCTCCTTGTGATTTACGAGTCGTAAACTCTTGAAATACCAAGGGAAAAATGAGCTTGTAAAGCACATGGAATCTCCTTGGATTTCTATCTTAATAAATTTAATTAGAATCAAACCAAGAAAAACTGATGGGATTAGAAAACACCAACACCATAGCAATTATAAGACAAACCAAACACCAAGCAGCTTACCTTAGGTAGGGCGTACTAGGGGTGCTAACACCTTCCCTTTACGCAACCAGTCCCTTGCCTTAGAATCTCTGAAAGACCAGGTCAGGTTTTCTAGTGACCATAATACTAGGTGGCGACTCCCTTATTCAAAACAAACAAAAAAAAACCCCGAAACCAATCGAGGATCGCCGCAACGCCGCGCTCCGCTCGCGAGGGTGCGACAGGATGGCGACTCCATTGGGGACCATAGGACTAAGCTTGGTAATTGTTTATTTTATTTTATTTTGCTAGGTGTTGTTTTTTTTTTTACTATGAATGATACTTTGTTTAAAAGCTTTAGCATGCATCTTTAAATTATGTCATATATGGTATAGTCACGCATCACTTTATTATTATTATCTTTTTGATTGCACACACATTTAACTTTAAATTAGGTGGGGGACTAGCAGCTTGCCTTATGACTTGAGTCAAGGTTTAAGTTTGTGTAAACCCCAACTCTTTGCTGAGTGTTTAGACTGATAGTGATTGGTACACGTGCCATCCCACTATCTGCTGAACCCCTATATTGCCTTTACGAGGGTGATCACTAGGACAACAAGAGACGCTCTTTAGAGACCAAGTAGTAAACCTACCCAATGTCTCACATAAAGGAAATAGAACCTATCCTTAGGATGTATGCTCCATAATATCTTTTTTCATCCAAACAAGCCTAAGCTCAAAGCATCTTGAATCTCAAGACCTTCATTCAAAAGCTAGCAAAGGGAGAGATGTTCCAGAATTACGAGACCCAAGAAGCTCTATTGGTGTTCAAAATTTAATCAACAATGCTTGTTTGATCATGATATTGTTTGCCTTTTTCACCTTTTTAAATCGAGGTTTCAAATGTCAATTGGATTTTATCCTCTTTTTTTTTAGCCAAACTTTTCCTTTTAATGAGATCATGCATTTTCAAAAGTTCATCTTTATGTTTTTACTATGCATTTACACATCACTTTCCGCTTTTAAAAACCCTAAAAGCAGATCTTCCATAACAAACACATGCACTTTACACCGAGAATAAATGGTCGAACTTTAAAGAAAATAACATTAGGGGATTCACAAAAATTAATAAGAACAACATGAACAAGCTTGGAAACCCGCTAAAGAGGAATTTAAAACCATAGATATGGGCAATGAAAAAATCTAGAGAGAGTTGAAGAGAGGGACTTTGATCACCCCTAAAGAAAGAGAAGAGTTGATTGCACTACTCCAAGATTATATAGATTTTTTTTCCCTGGTCCTACAAGGATATGCCTGGTTTGTATAGGGTACCACTAGTAGAAGGATGCAAATCGGTTAAGCAAAGGTTGAGAATGACCAATCTGAATGTCTTGATCAAGGTAAAAACATAAATTAAAAAGCAGTGGAATGCTGATTTTCTAGAAATAGTCAAGTATCCGTAATGTGTGTCCAACATAGGAGGAGTACCCGAAGAGGAAGATAAAATCAGAGTTTGTGTGGACTTTAGGAACTTAAACCGGACTAGCCCTAAAAACATTTTTTCTCTACCACACCTAGATATGTTGGTTGACAATGCATCATGTAGCTACACATATTCCTTTATGGATGGATTTTCTGGCTACAATAAGATAAAAATGACGCAAGAGGATAAGGAGAAGAAACCATTGTAACACTGTGGGGAACCTTTTGCTACAAAGTCATGCCATTTGGGTTAAAGAACATTGGGGCCACCTACCAAAGGGCTATGTTGACTCTATTTCACGACATGATGCAAAAAGAGATTAAAGTATACGTGGATGACATGATTGCTAAATCTAGAGTGGGAGAGAATCCTTCCAAATATTGAAGGAATTATTTGAAAGACTAAGAAAGTACAAGTTAAGGCTTAACCATGTAAGGTGTTCATTCGGGGTGAAATCTAGGAAGTTTTTGGGATTTATGATGAGTGATAAAGGAATAGAAGTGCACCCTAGTTAAGTAAAGGTTATTCAATCTACGCCAACTCCTAAGACTGAGAAGGATGTAAGAGGGTTCTTAGGAAAACTGAATCACATTACCCGGTTTATATCCCAATTAACCACGACTTGTGACTCAATCTTCAATTGTTAAGGAAGAAGAATCTCGGAATTTGGAATAAGAGTGTGAAGAAGCTTTCGAGAAAATCAAGTAATACCTATTGAATCCCCCCTATCTATCAAGCCGAATTGCAAAATGGCAAGTTCTACTGGCTAAGTACGACATAGTATATATGACAAGGAAAGCCATGAAAGGGAGTGTTATTACCAATCACCTGGCTGACCAGGCTATGGAAGATTATGAGCCGTTAAAATTTGATTTTCCTAATGAGGATGTGCTTTCAGTCGAGGAAGGGAAATTAGATTGGTGCATTATGTACTTTAATGGTGCTGTGGTAACAGAGTGGGGGCAGTGCTAATCTCTCCTGATAAGAAATAGTATACGGTTTCAGTTAAGTCGCAGTTTGGGTGCAATAACGACATAGGAGTATGAAGCTTGCATTCTCGTTTTAGAGGTGGCATTGGAGTTGAATATTAGAAAGATAGATGTGTATGGAGATTCAATTTTGATTATTTGCCAAGTGAAAGGAAAAGGGCAAGCCAAGGACGATAAGTTGAGACCTTACCAAGAATACCTGTCTAAATTGGCTAGAGAATTTGAGGAAATAAAGTTCACCCATTTAGAAATGGAAGGAAAACATTTTGCTGATGCTTTGGTCACATTAGCTTCTATGGCTAGAATAGACTTTGGGCACAAGGTACAACCGGTACACATTGATACCAGAAATAACTCAGCTCATTGTTGCTCAGTTGAAAGAGAAATAGATGAAAACCTTTGGTACTATGATATTAAGAATTTCATCCAAAACCAGACATATCCCATGGGAGCATCCAAAATCAACAAGAAGACTTTGAGGAGGTTGGCAATGGATTTCTATCTTGATAGGGAAATTTTGTATAAGAAATCATCTGACAGAACTTTGTTGAGATGTTTGGATGACGTGGAGGCAAAAGGTGGTAAAGAAATTTATGGAAAGAGATTTGATCTGTCGATATGGTCCACTAGAAAATATTATAACTAATAATGTCCAAAACTTCAATAGCAAGATGATAATAGAACTCTGCGCTAAATGGAAAATCAAGCATTCCAATTCCTCGCTATATAGGCCAAAGATGAATGGTCCAAGAGAAGCCGCTAACGAAAATGTCAAGATTATGTAGAAGATGGTGGTCACCTACAAGGATTGGCATGAGATGTTGCCATTTGCCCTTCACGTGTACCACACCACAATTCAAACTTCAACAGGAGCCACCCCGTACACTTTGGTATATGAAATGGAGGCGGTGATGCCTTTAGAAGTGGAAACCCCCTCATTAAGAGTATTGGTAGACTTTGAGTTTAGAAGAGGTGGAATGGGTAAAAGTTAGATATGAATAGTTGAATCTGATCGGTGAAAAGAGGATAGCTGCAATCTGTCATCATCACGAGTGGCCAAATCATATGATAAGAAGGTTCAACCTCGAGGATTCCATAAAAAGAGATCTTGTACTGAAAAAAATATAGCCTTTACCAGGAGAAGATCAGAGTAAATAGGAAGCAAACAATAAAGGCCCTTACATGGTAAAGAAAGCGTTCTCGGGAAGAGTTTTATTGTTATCTAGAATGGATGGAGAAGATCTAGTTAGACCTGTGAATGCTGACTCTATAAAGAAATACTATGCTTCCCGATCCATAAAATAAAGTTCGACCGTGAACTCTCTTTGTAAAGAACCTTTTCTTTATAAAACGCATGATTTCATAGCATTCAAGATCTTTTACTTAAAAGAACTATTTTTACACATGACTAAGAAGATGACTCCATCAATTCTCAAATTGGAGGGATCCAGACCAAATTTAAACCTGGTAGGTATTACACACTACACTAGGGGGCAAAACGTGCACATCGGGGTCTATAGTGAACCAAAGCCCAAAAGGGGTATCATCATAGAACTTCTGAAACACTTTTTATGAGAGTTGCTTAAAAAACAAAATATGATGATTGCATTGAAAGTTTTAGTTTTCATGAACAAATCCAAATTTTTGAGTTTTCCTTTTAAAAATAATTTCTCAAAAAATGGAAAAGACAATTAAAACATAGGCAAAAGTATAATACAAAGCAACGTTCAATGGAGCAAGAAAGGGCCCCACAAGGAACTAGAGATCTCTTCACCAAGCATAAAAAGGATAGGAAATATAGCACGTGGAGCATATTCCAGTTCAAGAGGATAGTTCGGGCAAACAAATGGAAACAAGAATTCGAAGAAGTCTACTACGGAAAGGGGGGACCTGCGTTTCCAAGATAGGTAACAAAAACATGCATGCTATATTGTCATAATACTAACTTGGCAGGAAAGGTGTGACGAAAGCCACAATATCTCCAAGTTTTTGGGAAAACCGTTAAGGTACAAAATCTCAGGTCAACGAAACTACGAAAAAGGATAGGAATTGTGAACCAACACTGTTTCACTCCTCCAGGTAAGATGATTTCTTTTGAAGTTCAAAACGGGCAGGTCACCCGATATTAAGACTATTTTTTTTTATTTTTTTATTTAAAAAAAACATGAGTTTTTCTAAAAAAATAAATAAAATGGGCAGGTCTCAAAATATTGAGACCCCTTTCTAAAATCCTTTTCTCTTACGTCTAGGTAGGTCACCCATCCATCATAATGAGACCATCATTTTTTTCCGGGTAGATCACCCATTAGAATGAGACTATTCTCCATCTTTTTGTTTACTTGGGTAGGTCACCCATTATAATGAGGTCATTCTTCCCCCTGGATAGGTCACCCATAAGAATGAGACCACTCTTCTCCCTTTCCACTTGGGTAGGTCACCCATCATAATGAGACCATTTTTTCTGGGTAGGTCACCCATTAGAATGAGACCGTTCTCCATCTTTTTTTACCTGGGTAGGTCACCCATTATAATGAGGCCATTCTTCTCCCTGGGTAGGTCACCCATAAGAATGAGACCACTCTTCCCCTTTTCCACTTGGGTAGGTCACCCATCATAATGAGACCATTTTTTGGGTAGGTCACCCATTAGAATGAGACCATTCTCCATCTTTTTTTACCTGGGTAGGTCACCCATTATAATAAGGCCATTCTTCCCCCTAGGTAGGTCACCCATAAGAATGAGACCACTCTTCCCCTTTTCCACTTGGGTAGGTCACCCATCACAATGAGACCATTTTTTAGGTAGGTCACCCATTAGAATGAGACCATTCTCCATCTTTTTTTACCTGGGTAGGTCACCCATTATAATGAGGCCATTCTTCCCCTGGGTAGGTCACCCATAAGAATGAGACCACTCTTCCCTTCTCTCCACTTGGGTAGGTCACCCATCAAAATAAGACCATCTTGCATCTGGGTAGGTCACCCGTCAAAATGAGACCATCTTGCATTTGGGTAGGTCACCCATCATAATAAGACCATCTTTCATTTGGGTAGGTCACCCGTCATAATAAGACCACACACACATTTTTGTATTGGTTTTGGTTAAAGGAGATCGCCAGATGAGATCTCAAGTTAAGTCAACCACACACAGAGTTTAGCTATGGTTAAAGGGAATTGCCAGATGGGATTTCAGGTTAATCGAGCTACATACCAACTTTACTTCGGATTAAAGGAGATCGCCAGATGGGATCTCAGGTTAACCCAACCACACACAGAGTTTGGATTTGGTTAAAGGGAATCATCAGATGGGATTTCAGGTTGACCGAGTTACACACCGACTTTGCTTCGGGTTAAAGGAGATCGCCAGATGGGATCTTAGGTTAACCCACTCAAAAGGGCAGGTCGCCCGTGAAAATAGACCAGCGTGAGTATGTGGGTAGGTCGCCCCTGAAAATAGACCATGTTTGAGTGTGTGTGAGCAGGTTGCCCGTGAAAATAAACTAATTTTCTTTAAAAAAATAAAAAAAGGGCAGGTCACCCATGATAACGAGACTACTTTCTTTTAAAAATTAAAGTCCTTGGATGAGTGGATCACTCAGCAAGCAAGGAAGACTTTTTTTCTTTACAAGCTTACAATGCAAAACATTGAGGAGTTTTGCTTCGTAAGCATGGTAAAGAGGGGGCATCTGTTGCTACCCAATTTTTGACCCATGTTTTAATAATTTTAAAAAATAAAAAAATAAAAAAATAAGGGTTTACATGTGGCGACAACATAGAGCATCAGGGCTAATATTAAAGAAGCAATATGGAAAGGAGATAATTACTGAATCATATATAATTACTGCAATATAAAATACTATAGATATATGATTTGATTCGTACTGGTTATGGAAAATAATCACTGCAATAAAAAAATACCTTATATATAGGATTTGTTGGTGCCTGGTTATAGAAGACAATCTCTACAATAATTATTGCAATATTTCCTTAAATAAAACATGTAAAGATTTTCTATATAAGTGAGCATCCAACCATATGCAAAGGGGAGGAGAAAATTTACATAGAACAATTTTTAAAGAGAAAATTTTAGGGCAACCACGAAAAAAAAAAAAAAACCCTAAACCTAATTTTTTATACCAACCTAAACGAAGCCACCACTCCCATCTCCGTCTTCCCTGCAGAACCAAGAACCTCCCCTCCCTTGCCTTTGCAAAACAAACCAGAGAGTCATCTCTCACCCAAAACCCCACCTCGCCCTCTTTTCCTTCTCTCTCGCCAAAACCAGTATGCCCTGACCGGCCTCCACTGTTTTCCTCAATTCCCCCCCTCTGTTACACAGCCTCCTACCTTCCTCCTTTGCTGCTTTCCCCAGCAAACTTTGAGACCCAGCGCTCTCCCTCTCACAGCCGTCACTGCCCCTTCCTTAGCCAAAACTTTCCCTCTGCACACAAGCTTCCCTTCTCCCTTCAGCCGCACTCTCTCCCCTCCCTTTCTCTACACAGAAGTCACCTCTCATTTCCCTTTGCCAGCCAGCCATTTCAGCCCCTTTCTTCTCCCTTTCCCCGTTGGTCCCCATTCCATCTCTCGGCCAGCCTCCCTTTCTTTGCCAAGGACAAACCAGACATACCCCTTTCCTTGGCGAAACCTAGAGTAGTATCCACCACTCCCTGCCCATGTTTATTTTTCTCTCCAGGAACTGACCGCCTAAACCAGCCACACCGCCATCTTCCATTTGTTCTCGGTTTAGGAACAAAGAAGGTGCACCCCCTGGGCTGTTGAATCTCTTTCTGAGAGACGCCGCCCTTTACCGTGATAGCCTTGCACCTTGCCAGTTTGTCCTCATCAGCACCGCGTCTGCAACACGTCCAGCGCTGCGGCAAACCTGGCTCCACCGTGAACAACGAGGAGGGACGTCTTTCGTGAGCAGCAACCAGTCGTCTCCCTCCACTTCGCCTCCAGCCGCTGCCTGACCAGAAAGGAGACCGACGCAAGCAGAGAACAAAAAGGAAAAGAGTTGGAACAGACAAACATGGACAGACCAGCCAACACGCCTTCAACATTGCTGCAGCTCCTTCGTTTTTTCTCCGTGTCTCGTTATTCGGTTCGCATGCATTTTTTGTTGCATGTGTTCTTGTTCAAGTGAAATTTAATTCACTTGAACAAGTAACTCACCAACTTTCATTAAGTCAGTATGTGTCCCGTCACCGGGTCACTTGCCCAAGCAAGTGACCCCGCCGGACCTATTTTTTTTTAAAAAATAAAAAATAAAAGAAAGGGAAAGAGATTTATTTTCTGGTATATTTATTTCAAGGTCTGGATTTTTTTTTGTTGTAAAAAAAGATATATCAATCCCGTATTAAAATACCCAGTTTTTCGACGCGATGTGACAAATATACATATATATCAAAAAAATGTTTTTTTTATGTGTTGTATACGGCCAATACCCTAACATGTTTTGAACGCTTTTTTTTATATACAAAAAATATTGGAAGTTTTTGAAAAATGTGTTTTCGCATGAATTTCTTAAACACAAAATAAAAATTATTTTCTTGCATTTCTGGATTTTACAACATGTTTGTAAAACTCCAAAGGGTATTGGTCAATATTCCAAAAAATATAAAAATCTTATTTTGGGGGAAATTATCTATTATTCACCGCTAATGTTTGGATAAAGAAATCCTTAAAGGACGAATATCCAAAATATTATTGGGAATAATTTGTTATTATTCACCGTTAATATTTGGATAAAGAAACCCGGAGTGGTAAATATCCAAAATAATTTTCTAGGAATAATAAATCCGCACACATCCTTGAAAGAAGCCTTGATTATAATCGAGGACATTTCAATTTTTTACTCCGCAGTTTACGAGCCGTGAGAGTATAAAACACTAAGGCAAAAATAGGCTATTAAGCGCCCTAGAGTTTTAAATTTTTTTCCCTCCTCCTTGTGATTTACGAGTCGTAAACTCTTGAAATACCAAGGGAAAAATGAGCTTGTAAAGCACATGGAATCTCCTTGGATTTCTATCTTAATAAATTTAATTAGAATCAAACCAAGAAAAACTGATGGGATTAGAAAACACCAACACCATAGCAATTATAAGACAAACCAAACACCAAGCAGCTTACCTTAGGTAGGGCGTACTAGGGGTGCTAACACCTTCCCTTTACGCAACCAGTCCCTTGCCTTAGAATCTCTGAAAGACCAGTCAGGTTTTCTAGTGACCATAATACTAGGTGGCGACTCCCTTATTCAAAACAAACAAAAAAAAAACCCCAAAACCAATCGAGGATCGCCGTGACGCCGCGCTCCGCTCGTGAGGGTGCTACAGTTAGAGTCCAAACAACAAAAAATTTATACATGTATTCAATAAAATAAGTTAAAAATTATATATACTAATAAATAATAAAAAGTTTGTTGATTTTAACCAAAGATTGATTCGAGAAACTGAGATGAAGATTCAATTTCTTGGAAAAAAGATGTTGAGTATTTGTTTTAGTTTAAAATCGGGCCTCTAAAGTTTTAATTGGTTTGAATCAATAAGATAAAATTTTATTTTATCCAATTGAGCATTAACTCAATGTCAAAACCTATTTTTAACATTGCAAGAGCCCATATAAAGCTAATCAAGATGAAAAATCAAATTCAATCTCAAGTAAACTTAATATGAAAAGATTAAATTGAAAATAAAAAAAATTAAGTTAAAAAAAAACATTGTCAATAACTATTGTAACCCACAAAATATTGTGTTTTTAACAAGGATTAAAAACTATTGTAACCTACATGATTAAAAAAAATTTCTTGTTTTTTTTTAAAAATATTTTTATCAAAACTGATTGCTTCACGTGTTCATGATTCAAGACACTATTTTACTATGAATCAATCTTGCAAAACAGTTGTTAAATAAAAAACGAAAGGCACAGTTAAGAAAAATGATGCAAATGAAATGAAAAAAAAAGTTTGAAGGATCCAATACAATACAAAAAAGGATGCAAATAAAAAACAAAACCCAAGTTTTTTAATGTATAGTATAATAAATTTTCTTATTACGACAGAGAACCTAATCCAAATTATTTACATTTAAATACACCTGAATTGAGATTTCTGTTCCTCATTTTTTCAACAAATTAAAAACCTAGTATCCTAAATATGAGCCAGGAAACTCTTTTTCAGCTTCCTATCATAGATTTCTGCAAGTCAGATCTAAAGCCAGGAACTTCAGAGTGGGACTTGGTGAAATCTCAAGTTTGGAAGGCAATTTCAGAGCATGGTTGCTTCAAGGCTTTGTTTGACAAAATTCCTCTAAATGTCGAGAAGTCATTTCTTGGTGAAGTGAAAGAGCTCTTTGACTTACCCCTTCAGACCAAAAGGCAACATGTTTCTGAAAGACCCTTTAATAGCTATTTTTTGAAATCCCCACCTCCGCTGCAATATGAAAGCTTCGGTATTGAGGATCCCAGCATCTTCGAAAACTGCAACAACTTCACCAATGTCTTGTGGCCACATGGAAACCCAGATTTTAGGTACGTGAGAACATTCTTTTTCAACTTTTGGAGCTCAAACTGCATTAATATACAATTCAATCTTTATTATTTTCATATGGGCTAACGAAGGTGAAACAGAACTTGTTGAGAAGATAAGCTGAAGTTGATCTGCTATAGATAAGAAGATGTTGATCCCCTGTTGAAGCCAATCTGCTCCAATTCCAGCTGGTATATATGAACTGATTGAGTTGGACTCAATCACTTGTAACTCCTATTTTCTAGGCACACGTTTGTATATATATACTTGATGTAAACACTTCTGTGTTAATGAGAAATTAATAAAACAGTTCTTCATTCTTCTTCATCATCTAGTTTTCAGAACTTGACCACCAGCATATCGGTTAGGTTGAGTGATCATAAATCACTCGAAAAAAGATTGCTATATATCCCAACTTCTCTTGTAACTAATTCAAAATCTTCCTTCTGTTTTCTGCAGAAAAAATATAAAATATTTTTCAACACAAGTATCAGAATTTGAGAAACTCATAAGGAGGATGATTTTGGAGAGCATGGGTCTTGACAATTACTTGGATGAACACATGAGCTCGACTTCTTGTGTTCTTAGAGTAATGAAATATCAAGCGCCTCAAATTACTGAACCAACGTATACAAAGCCCCACACAGATAAGAACTTAATTACTATATTGTATCAAAATCAAGTTGATGGGCTGGAGGTACAACCCAAACATGGTGAGTGGATTGGCGTGGAACTCTCGCAAGATCACTCTTTTGTCATCTTGATTGGGGAATCCTTTAGAGTAAGTAACTGTTCTTTCTGCATTCTAAGTTTATTTGATAATATATTTGCTCAAGATTTGAAGTTTAGATTCTAGTTTAAGTAAATTCAAAATATACGGACGTACAAAACATAAGCACTCCCGTTTGTTATTGGAGTTGATTTCTGCAGGCATGGACGAATGGTCGATTGCACCCGCCGTACCACCGCGTAAGGGTGAGTGGAAGTGAGGCGGCAAGGTACTCTGCTGGATTGTTTTCGTTTTTCAAAGCAGGTTATAAAACGAAAACCCCTGAAGACTTGATCGATGAAGATCATCCCTTGCTTTACAAGCCATTTCATTATTTTGAATTCCTTAAGTTTTATTCGGACTGGGCACCTAAGGCTCAGCCTGATCATTGTGCTTTAAAGGCTTATTGTGGTGTGTGATATTCGTAATCTTAAATTAAAGCAACCTTATGAGGTCGCTGTTTTTTTTTTTTTTTACTTTGTAATAACTAATAATGAAAGGGTGAATGTTGGTTCGGTATTGAGTTTTTCAAGTTATAATGTTAATAATAATAATAATCTTAGCTTGTTTAAATAAAAGCTTATAAGCTTATATATATTTACCTTTTAAAAAAACAAAACCAAATAAAACTTTTAACTCTATTTGGAAAGAAAATTCTAAACTAATTAAAAATATAAATAACAAATAACATCTTTGACATCATATATATATATCTTTTGGGCATGATTGATTTTAGTCAATCATGATCAATTGGTCGATTATGGTCGATTTTGATCAATCAAGGTAGATCATGGGGGCTATCAGTTTCCTATTTGACATAGCGAGTTCGGGGGCTATCAGTTTTATTCAACGGGGCATCGATTCGGGTTACTTCAAAGGCTTGCGAGACTTTTCCAGGGGCATCACATAACCCATTTGCAATATGCGAGATGACACTTTGATTTTCCGCCAAATGATTATTCCTCTCTTCGCATGCCAAGAGGATCCTTCGCTGGTTTGAGATCATTTTCGGACCGAAAGTTAATTTCTATAAGAGCTCACTTATAGGAATTAATTTGGACAACGAATACACTTCGTGTCCGGCTAACGCAATTTTACATTGCGGTGACACTTTCCCGATCACATACCTTGGGCTGCCTCTTGGTGCTAACCCAACTAGGCTCTCCACTTGGAAACCAGTATTGTCAACAATCGAGCAAAGTTAAGCAAATGGAAAGGGAAGTTTACGAGCATGGGCTGGGAGAATATGTCTTATTAAATCTGTCTTAAACTCTCTACCTCTATACTACATGTCTGTTTTACTATGCCAAAGGGCATTACAAAGGCTATATCCTCCATCAATCGTTGTTTTCTCTGGAAGGGCACCTCAAATTCACATGGTATTTGTAAGGTTGCTTGGCACAAGGTAATTAAGAGTAAGCCGCTTGGAGGTCTTGGGTTGGGTTCTATTCACAACAAAAATCTGGCTCTGATGTTTAAATGGCTTTGGAACCTTGATAAAAGAGTGGTAGGAGGTTGGCAAGATCTTATCCTACGAAAGCACCAGCCATACTTTGTAAATGGCCTTCCTGTGTTTGCGGGCTCTTTATCTCCAACTTGGCGTGGCTTGGTATCTCGCAATTTCCTTAAATCACGGCATATCCGTTCCCCTCCAATCCAATGTCGGGTTCAAGGTGGGCGATGGGAGAAACATCGGGTTACGGTCGATTCTCGGCTAGGCCACGCAGCCCCTCTTTAGTTCATGTTTCCTAGGCTTTACAACCTCTCCCTGCAGCAATCTTTAAGCATTGCAGAAGTCCATAACCAAAGTGATAACTCAATCAATCTTTCTTGGAGAAGACCCCTTCGATCCCGCGAGCTCTGTATGCGGGAAAGCTTGATAGCGAAGTGGAACGTGGTCTAGTCTTCTCTGATGGTGAAGACAGCAAGATTTGGAAATCCCACAGCTCCAATGTTTACACAGTCTCCTCAAGATGCCATCTTCTTGATGGTTTAATTGTTTCAACAAACCTTCACTCCCCTGCTCTGCTTTGGAAAGGGTTTGCTCCTCTGAAAATAGATGTATTCATATGGCTTCTCCTAAACGGCAGTGTCTGCACAAAAGATTTCTTAGCTAAGAGAAGAATCATCAATTATCAGGAAGCTCTTTGCCCTTTCTGCTGCAAGGAGATTGAGACTATCACTACTAAAAAATGGAGTAATTAGCAACGGACTATTCTGTTGCAAATAATGCTAAAATCCGTTGCTAAAACAATTTAGCAACGGAATCAGCAACAGCAAAAATCGGATGCAGATTTGTCGTTGCTGATTTTTTAGCAATGAATTTATCCGTTGCTACTTGTCAGCAACGGAAAATCCGTTGCAAAACTAGCAACGGATTATCCGTTGCTCATTTTAGCAACGGATAAAACCGTTGCTAGTTTTGTGAATCAGCAACGGATTCTCCGTTGCTGATTCATGGGACAGTTGCAATCACCAACGGAGAATCCGTTGGTGATTGCATTTGTTTTTATTAAATTAATTTTTATTTATTTATTATAATGACTTTTAATTTATTTATTTAATTATTTATGGATATTTTAAAAGTTGTGAATATATATAACCACCATAAATTAATTAATATTAAAAATAATTCTATCATTAATAAAAAACAAAATAAAAATAATATTCATATTATAAAAATTTAGTTAAACTTGCATTAATACATTTAAGTTCAAATACACTAAAAAACAAAACAACAAAAGATACAATCATGGTGCTGGTTGCGAAGACAAACCATGATATTGTGGATCGACACGAGATTGATCAGGATATAAAGGTCGAGGTGTAGGTCGAAAAATTGGTTGAGATGTGGGACCCATAGGTGTCATTATCTGAGGAGCCATAGGTGGCGGTATTGATGGAGTCAAAGGTGGTGGCATACCTTGATCAATATTTGATGTCCCACCATGGTATCCAAGATTGTTCACAAGATATTCTTTCATGGAATCCATCTGCCGTTTCATTTCAAGAATAAAATCATCTTTTTTCTTTATCTCCTCTTCTTTATCCTTTATCTCCTTTTGCAATGCTCGATACGATGAACTGGGATATGATGACTCCACCGAGTATGAATGTGATGAAGAGTTTGTACTAACTTTTGATTTTGACATACGAGGTGCACCATATACCCTACCCTTTGTAACTCCTCCTGAAGCCACACACCAAGCTACTCCATCAAATAAGGGATGATTTTCCCGATCAGTTCCATACTTTGAAATCATCTCCATTTTATAATTTTCCTACAAATAAAATACATGCAACAATAAATTAATTTGAATGTTGAATAATACTTAAGTTATATTAAGAAATAATCAAATAAAAATACATACAACCACTTTTTTAGACTTGTTGTCGACGAAGCTACCCGAGTGCTTAGTACTTTGATGCAAAGCTGAAAAGACATCATCCCATGGAGGTTCTTTTCCACCACTTCCTCTTGCTTTCAAGATTAATAAATATTATAAAAGATAAATATACAAATTTTAATTTATTATCTTAAGCATAAAAAAATAACATCCTTACCATGTTAGCTCGATATGATGCAAATGACATTGTTCCTTCAGAATGATTGCTTATTTTGCCATCTGTTTTGGTTAATCGATTCCTCCTAGCAGATTCAGATCTCCTTTGAAATTCAGGGGATGACCAAACATCTTTGATCATTTGATTCTAGTCATCATTGTTTATCCAGGCAGGACCTTTATCAAGACAATCTATAATATTTGTAGTGTTTTCTTTTGACATGGCTTTCTTGCGAGCTCGTGTCATTTGTTGATTCAAAGCTATCCTAGCCTTATCTTCCCAAATATTACGAACAATCGACTCATCTTCCTCAGGAAAGGAATATTTTTTCTACCAAATAATATATATACCAAGTAAAAAGAGTGCACAAAATTTCAAATTATATAAATAATTAATCATATTTTGTTATCTTGTTCAGAATTTGCAAGATGATGTAATAACTAAAGAAATTAAATGATATTAAAGAGTAAACAAGAAATAAGAACAAATTATAACACAAATCAGTCATAGCTATTCAGTTGATAATTTTCATAATTCTACATTAGAGTGATCAAAATTAAAAAGAATATTATGGCAATTAGTGTTGGTTCTTACCTTAAACTCTTTAAAGAGTTCATCCCTGCACATTGGATCTACTTTTTCCCAAGAGTGTCATGCTCCCTTAAAATTGGACCTCAAAATATCTCCGATTGCACGGCCACACGATGCGTTATTGAACCTGAAAATATATAATAGCAAACTTATATTAAACAAATAATTACACAATAATAAGTAATTTTTTTCATACTTTAAAATATAACCTTAATAAGTTAGTTATTAAAAGTTTGAACTTACTCGTTGTTCCATACAAACAAAGCTCTTTTTTTCTTGTTATTGGATCTATTGGCGTGTCAAAACCCTTCCTTTTAATACTTTGATCATAATTGTATGGAGAAGATGTTGAACCGTGATATGATGGAACACCATCTTGATCCTCATCACATACACCTCTCTCATCACATACACCTCTCTCATTACTACCGTCTCCCTCATCTTCATTTCTAATGTTCACATCATCATCATTACCATCAACTCTCCCATAACTCCCATATAAATTATGTCCTCCATAAACAAGTTGGTTATCTCGAGAGAAACCTCCTTGAGTTTGAAGCAAATCTTGAAAACGAAAGCCCTCACAATATTGATATGCATCAACCCTCCCATAATCATGTTGAGGAGGATGTGTACTCCCCAAAGTAGGTATATAATACTCATTTGCGTTCTGATACACAGGTTGATGAAATGTGGATCCTTTGTTATTATGCCTTAATGTAGTTTGAAATGACTTGGATGAAGTGGACTTGTCACTCCTTGATGTGGACCTGTCACTCCTAGAATCTAATATGGATCCTCGTTGAGGCATGCTAAAAACCAGAAAAAATAACTAACATTTAATATGAATATATACAACATAACAATAAATTAGCTCATAGTTAAACTATCGGGAACAAAAAATTCACGAGATATTTTTCCAAGACTGCCATAACTAGAATGAAAACAAACTGTTAAATCTCATTTTTTTCCCAATTCATTACAAACAATATCTAGTTTATGATGTTCAAAATCAGTATGGATTGTCCACTTAATAGTCATCACTCCGAAAAAATATTATACTTCAAATAAAATAATTACTGTAACAAAACCAAATATATAAATAACATCAAGACAATTTCATTAAGCATTCCTTGCAATGACAAAACTCAGCCATGAAGTTTAAATTGTCAAAAGCCAATTAACACAAACAATAATAAAAATAAAAATCTAAATAATTAATTAAGCAGAAATCAAAATTTATGAGTATGCTTACCTTAATGTTTGGTCCTATAAATCAAAACATTGAGTAGGAAGAAACCTTTCTTTCACGCTTCAACATCTGTAAGCAAGAAAACGAATCACAAAATAAAATATAACATCAGAATCACAATTTAAAGATTGATACTTGAAAGGTTATAAATGGTTTCAAAGGTGAATGAAAATGATTTATGTAATGTGATGCATAACACACACTTGAATAAAATAATAAAAAAAAACATTGAAAGCCTAAATATTGTCAAATAATATGAAATCATTCATATATATAATAAAGATAATTCATTACATATACTACAAAATATAATTAACTTGTGCTACTCATTATTATCATCATTCCTAACCATCACCACCATAACAATCATCATCATCATCTTCTTCTTCTTCTTCTTCTTCACCATCACCATCACCATCACCATCACCATCATCTTCTTCTTCTTCATCTTCATCTTCATCATCTTTGTTTCCCCAATTCATGTCAAGTTGAATCAATTCATGTTGCCCGATTTCTTCATAATAAGATGATTCAACAAGTATATTTGGATCATCAAGTGTTTGAGTAGGAAGGACACGACATGGTTGAGAAATCTCATCTGATTGATGAACATCAAATGATCTCACATTGTTGGCATCTTCAATAAATTCACCCATGTCAACATTATAACGACTTCTAGCAGTTGTCTTAATAACCGTCCACTATTCAGATGATTTATTACCAGGTGGATATGTATAGTAGACTTGTTGACATTGTTGTGCTAACACAAAATCTTCATTTCCGTGTAGTCGAGATGTATGCTTGATTTCAACCAAACCATTCGAAGGATGCACTCTAATCCCTCGTTTTGTATCATACCAATTACATTTAAACATAAATAACTTGCACTTACTCCCCAAGTATTTTAGCCGAACAACTTCTTTAAGCATTCCATAATAATCACGTTCATTATTATCATAGCAACTTCCTTTCACACAAACTCCACTATTCATTGTCTTTTTAAAACGGCCATAACGTTGAGTATGAAATTTAAAACCATTCACATAATACCCATTATAACATTTCATTGAAGTTGAAGGGCCCATAGCAAGTCCAAAGAGCTGATTTTCAATTCCGTTAGATTGGTATTCCACCTAGCATAATAATTAACTCCATAAGAAATAATGATTTAAAAGAGATTAATAATATTTTTAAAGTAGCTAATTGACATAAAATATAAATTAATTTTATTAAAATACTTACATTATTTTTTAACCAATTTGGAAAGATCGCTTCGCATAATTTTTCAATTTCACCATCACTCGCATGTGGTTGTTGTGACTTTAGCTCTTGTCGACATTGCCTAAAATTTTAAAATGTTAAAGTTAATAATAAATTATTATAAATTTAGTACAAAATAATATTTCATACTTACTCTAAATAAGGCTTCAGTTCTTGACAATTGAATATCACATAGTTATGCGCAACTTGCATTTTAGCATGTGACAACTGCCTTTTATAAAATCTTTTGGATAATTTTTTCCCTGGATAGGAAAAAATAGAGAGACATCCATCTACACTTCTAAGGCCACCATCATCATTCCGTGGAACTCGATTCCAAATTGTTTGCACATCATCACCAAAATAATGAGATGCAAAATTGGTAATTTCATCAATCAAGTATGCTTCACATATGGAACCCTCAACTTTAGCTTTATTGGTCACTTTCTTCTTCAAATAAAACATATACCTATATCATTTCTGTCAATTAGTTTATTTTAAAAAAATAAAAAGTGAATAAAATTAACATAGTATGAAAACATACCGTTCAAATGGATACATCCATCGATATTGAACTGGTCCACCAACTTTTGCCTCGTAAGGTAGATGTATCGTCAAGTGTTCCATGGAGTCAAAGAAGGATGGAGGAAAAATCCTTTCAAGTTTGCAAATTATTTCAATTATATTCATCTGCATTAACTCCATGTGCTGGGCATTTAAATTTGTTGAACAAATATCTTGAAAAAATACAGACAGTTCAGTTAATGCCTCCCATAGTGGCCTAGGTAAGTAAGGTCGGAAAGCGGTTGGAAGAAGTCTTTGAATGAAGACATGACAATCATGGCTCTTCATCCCCGAAACCTTACATTGTGCCTCTTTCACACATCGTGAAATGCTTGAAGCATAACCATCGGAAATGATAATTCCTTCATCCATGACAAAACTTGTTGTTGTTGTTTCTTGTGTAGACAATAAGTGCCTTTAGGTTTGTAAAGCCGACCACTCATATCTTGTTGCAAATGTAAATTTGGCTTCTGACAATACAATTGAATATCCAACCTAGCCTTTAAATTGTCCTTGCTTCTATTCGGACAATCCATTACTGTATAAAAAATATTGTCAAAGACATTTTTCTCAATATGTATGACATCAAGATTATGACGAATCAAATTTGTATACCAATATGGAAGCTCCCAGAAAATGCTCTTCTTCACCCAATTGTGCTTAACACCAAAGCCAGGAATTTTATCATTATGTGATGAACCTCCATTATGTCCCTCAGTATACTTGGACACTTTGTTTAACATTTCCAAACCAGATGGACGAGGTAAAGGAGGAAGCCTTTCAATTACTCCTTTCAAAAACTTATCAGATTGAAATCTATATGGGTGGTTCATGGGTAGGAATCGTCGATGACAATAAAAAAATGTAGTTTTCCCACCATTTTTTAATCTAAAAGCCTTGCTATGCTCCATACAATAAGGACAAGACAAATTTCCATGAGTACTCCACCCCGATAACATGCCATATCTTTGGAAAGTCACTAATGGTCCACATCAAAGCGCCCTTAATTGAAAATTTTCCTTTCTCGTATACATCATATGTTTCAACACTAAAAAACCACAAATTCTTTAACTCATCAATCAAAGGTCTTAGAAAAACATCAACCTTTTTACCCGGATTCTTTGGCCCAGGAATCATCATTGTCAAAAACATGAATGGTCTAGTCATGCACTTCCACGGAGGCAAATTATAAACAGTCACAATTACTAGCCAACAAGAGTGTGTATTTGAAGACATGTCAAATGGACAAAACCCATCAGTGCACAACCCTAACCGAATATTTCTCGGATCTGATGCAAAGCTTAAGTGGACACGATTAAACTCCTTCCATGCCTCCCCATCGATGGGTGCACTATAACCCCATTATCGGACTTATGAAAATGATGCCATGTCATATCTTTGGCATGATATGGAGACATGAATAGTCTCGAAGCCTTGGTGTTAGAGGAAAGTATCGGAGTTGCTTCTCCGCCTTATTGGAACCTTTACTAGTTGGATTTCTAGGTTTGTATCGTGAACTTCCACAATAATCACAATTTATTTTCATTGTATCTGCCCCATAGTACAGCATACAGTAATTAGGACACACATCATATTTCTCATAACCAAGTCCAAGTGGCCGCATAAATGTTGCGATGTCGCGGTCGCACAAATTAATTACCCTAGCTTCAAACACAACACACAAGATAGTATAGAGCAAGCAAGGGGTCGATCCCACAAGGAAGTTTCAAGTCAGATTTTTATGTTGTACATTATGTAATTGGGGGGATTTGGTTTGTGATTATCTAAACTATGGCAGCAATTAAAGTAGCAAACAAAATCAATTAAAACCGAAACTTATCAAGAAAACGAACCTTGGTCGCAAGCACACATCCACCAACGGAAATTAGAACCGATCCTTGAAACGAAAATTGCAGTTTATGTTCGAAATTTTATCTTTTCTTAACGTTGATTAATTAACGGATCCGCCGTATAACTAATCCTAACCAACAAACAATCAAAGTGTCCGCACTAATGATTCAATTTAATGGTAGCTTTAAGAACTAGATAATTTCATCAAGATTAACATACAAGCTGTCTGCAGCTTGTGTCACTTTGTTCAAATGTTTTCCCTAAGTTCAATAACGTAGTTCCGCCACAATTATCAAGCTTAGTTGCTTCACAAGTTCATATATCACAACTCCGGTTTTGATATTAAACTTAGCAATAGATTGTTCACAACAATAACTTAGAGTCCGCTCTAGCAATCATCAACAACAATCATAGGAAATATGCATAGGAAAACAATCATACTCATTCATAACATAAACTCGAAAATAAAAGGAAGAATAAATCTCACGGTTCTTGAAATCCGAAGGTTTGTTGTGTCCTTGCAACCAAGAAAAGAGCTTAGCCTTGCATAACTATTGAACAACTACTTCTAAAGAATGAAAAGAGCATGATTTTTGGGTTTGTAGAGGAGAGAATTTGTGTTTATTCTCTCTGCTGGCTGCTGCCTCCTTCTGCTCTCCCTCTTTTCGCCGGGCACGGCTGCCTCCTTCTCTCTTTCTTTTTATATGCTAAGAAACCCTAGTCTCTATTTTACAAAGTAGTCCTCCCTTGAGTTGGCAGTTTACATTTAAGTACTTCAATAACTATTTTTCCTAAAAGGAGATGTCGCGGGGTGCGCGGCGTCGCGCGGCGATCGTCCACCCTCGGGTGTTGTGATGGGGGGTATATCGGTAAATATGGAGAGACAAGGAGTTCTTTGTCTCTTAGCAATAAAAATGGTGTGGGAGTCGCCACCTAGTATTTTGGTCACTAGGAACCCTAACCGGTCTCGAGAGATCGGGCACGGGGACTGGTTGCGTAAAGGGAAGGTATTAGCACCCCAAATACGCCCTACCTAAGGTAAGCTTGCTTTGTTTGTTTGTCTCGATAAAATTCAAGGTCTCGTTGTGTTTCCTAGTTGTTGGGTCGTCCATGGTTCAAGAAAAGTCCTCCTCAATAAGGAGGTCCTTATCTTATCGGGTAAAAACCTAACCGTTCTAATGTCTATGTATGTTGGTCCGTCTATGGTTCAAGAAAAGTCCTCCTCAATAAGGAGGTCCTTATCTTATCGGGTAAAACCTAACCGTTCTAATGTCTATGTAAAAAAAGCTATATTTTTAATATCGGGAATACATTTTACGTATAAATTCTTAATCCCAAATACTAAAAGAAGACAAAAAGATTTTTTTAGAATTTTTGAAATATTGGCCTAGTTCTCATGGCTTGAATAAACCGGTTATTAAAGCCAAAATGCATGCTAATACATATATCGTTTTGAAATTTTCTTTGTTGTATGAAAAATATGATGTTGTGATATTTATATATATATATTGGAGAGACTAGGCCGTATGCATGAAAACAAAACATTTTTTTTTTGTAATTATGTATTTTTTGATGTTTTGACGCAAATCGGGTATTTTAATACTGGTTTTGTATTCTTACAGTATAAAAATATAACCAAATATTAATCCACTTTGATAAAAAAATGCAGAAAAATCAACAATATTTTTTTAAAAATATTTAGAAAATTTTTGAAAGCTAAAGACATTTTTATTTTGCAAATCTTTGATTTTTTTATGAAAACCGGGTATTTTAAAACCGAATTTGTATTTCTATAACATAAAAATACAAACCAAAATTGATCAAAATACAATAATAAAATTACAGAAAAATCACATATTTTTTGAAATAATTTTTGAAGAATTTACGTAATTTTTTTTTATATATATCTATATATATAAATAATCTAAAACAAAATAATATATAATATATAATATATAATATTAAATGGGAAAATTTGCTGGTCCGGCCCAACCAACCTGGCTGGGCCGGACTCAGCCCAAAGGTGTTTGGGCCGATTTCGGCCCAAAAAATGGATTGGGCCGATCTCGGCCCAAAAAAGAAAAAAAAACTAATGCCCTTCGGGCCGGGCCCGAGAAGTCGAGCTGGGCCGAGATCCGCCCGGCCCGGCAACTCAAAAACGGGTGGGGGGAATTATTTTCCCCCCACCCCCGCATGCGAAACGCTATTCGTTCCGCATGCGAGAAAGAAAAAAAAATGCGGGAAATGAAAGAGAAGAAGGGTTACCTGGAGGAAGCCGGTGGCGGCGTCTTGGCGAGGCGTATGCGGAGGCCGGTGGCTCACGGGCGGCCGCGTCTTGCGGTTTCCAGTGGCAGAGAGTGAGGTTGTTTCGTTTCCTTTTCCTCCCGTTTTCTCTCCTTTTTTCCTTTCGGGTCACTTCCCTCTCCCTTCGTCCTCTGTTTTTTTCGTTTTCTCCTCTCCCCCTTTCCTCCACCTTGCAGCTGGGTCGGTGTTATTTATAGAGCCAAGTGAGTGGCTCTTTTTCGGCTCTCATGGGTAACAACCGGGCTTGGTCGGCCATGGGCGCGGCTATCGAGGTTCGGCGGGTGGTGCGCGGTGGGTGGTCGGCCATTGTGTTCGGTCGGTGGGCTCCGGGCGAGAGAAAGAGAGGGGCGGTAAAAATTCAAAAAAAAAAGCACCGTTTTCCCTCTTCCCCGCCGTCTGTTTCGGGGAAGAAGAAAGATGAACAGTGTCGTTCAAAACGACACCGTTACGCCTTTTTTTTTTTTTTTTTTTTGAACGGATGAAACGGCGTCGTTTTGGAGAAAACGCGCCGTTTCATTTAAAACCCGCAAAACGCCAAAACGCGGCAATTTACAAAGCAGCCCTCAATCATCTTTTATCCTTTCAATTGCATCCCTGCCGAATTCGAACCCCGTCCCTATATTTGGCCGCGTTTTTCACTTTGGTCCTTGGCCTCTGAATTATGCAATTGAGCCCTTAATTGATCAAATAACTTCCAATTTCTTCAATTAGGCCCCTGAATCAATTAATTCCAGCCCCTATACTTACGCGCCTTCTTCAATTTGGTCCCCGGTTTCGGATTTCTTCAATTAAGTCCCTAATTGGCCCTTAAACTTCAATATTTATGCAATTAAGCCCCGATTTGACTTAATAAATTCCTAAAAAATATATTTTGGCTCCAGAACTTAAATTTCTTCCAATTAAAGCCCAAATTGACTTAAAAATCAATTTTTCTTGCAATCAAATCCCCTATAAAATCATTTAAAAAACCAATTAAATCCAAAAACATCCAAATTTGGGTTTTTCTCCTCCAATCCAAATTTTCCTTCTCAACGGGGCTCTCCTCCTTCAATAATATACTGTCAAAAATCCAATCTTTGTATTTTTAACCTCATTGAACAATTTTCCGACAATTTTCCGAGCGCTTCTGCCTCCTGTTATTTTTCTTAACCTCCTTTGGCTATATATATATTTTTTATATATATTTTTATATATATATTTTGTGGGGGACCCAAAAATGGGTTACAACAGATGCCCCCTCTTTATAATGCTTACGGAGCAGAGATTTTGCGCAGTAAGTTTTATAAAGATAAAACCCCAAACAAAACTCCCGGAACTGATCTGGTCGAAGCTTGAATGATCTGATACTTGTTTTTTTTTATAGCAATCTCAACTTGGAATCCATCTGACGATTCCTTTATTTATCTTCTCTTTTTTTACTAACATGAAAATACGAGGTCCCATCGCGACCTCCAAATAGTGAAGCACGAGATCCCTTCGGTGATCTTCTTTAATCAACTTGGAATCCCATCTCGGCGATTCCTTTTATTCAACATGTAATATGAGGTCCCATCTGGCGACCTCAAGTAACAAAACACGAGATCCCTTCTGGCGATCTCCTTTAATCAACTTGGAATCCCATCTGGCGATTCCTTGTAACCAACATGAAATATGAGGCCCCATCTGGCGACCTCCTGTGATGAATATCGAAATACGAGATCCCTTCCGCGATCTCTTTTAATCAACTTGGAATCCCATCCGGCGATTCCCTTTTTTTTTTTTTCTTTTTTTCTTTTTACGAGGTCCCATCGCGACCTCCAAATAGTGAAATGCGAGATCCCTTCTGGCGATCTCCTTTATTCAACTTGGAATCCCATCTGGCGATTCCTTTTAACCCAACATGTAATACGAGGTCCCATCTGGCGACCTCAAATAGCGAAACACGAGATCCCTTCTGGCGATCTCCTTTAACTTGGAATCCCATCTGGCGATTCCTTTTATTCAAAAACGAGGTCCCATCTGGCGACCTTCAAAATAGTGAAACACGAGATCCCTTCTGGCGATCTCTTTTAACTTGGAATCCCATCTGGCGATTCCTTTTATTTAAACAAAGTACGAGGTCCCATCGGCGACCTCCAAACAAAGAAAACGCGAGATCCCTTCGGCGATCTCCCTTAACTTGGAATCTCATCTGGCGATTCCCCTTTATTCAAAGCGACATATGAGGTCCCTTCGGCGACCTCCTTTGACAAATATCGAAATACGAGATCCCTTCGCGATCTCAAACAACTTGGAATCCCGTCTGCGATTCCCTATTACCAAAGCCGATGTCGATGTCGTTCTTCCCGATGGCGGGGTTCAAAACTTTTCATTTTCTCTCTTTGTCTTGTTCTTCTTGTTGTCCCAGAATCCACTATAGTTCGAAACCGTGATTCTTTGCTATCGCCCACTATGATTCTTTCTTCGTCTCCAATCTTGCTGGAATGTATTAAGAACTCCTCCTGTAATGATCCAGAAAGCATATATGCAATGATTTATGATTAGATGTCATGCATGCATTCGTACCTAGTTTTGAAACATAGGCCCCATCCTCTTCTTCTTGTTCTCCTTGGCCGCTTGCTTTTGACGTTGTATCTTTGGATTCATCTCTAGTGTTGTCTCTGACTTTCTTCAAGTAGTCCTTTTCTTAAAACGTATGACTTGTCATTGCCTCTTTGTCATGCTTTTGTCAAATGCTTTAGCTTGGTTTTCAAATCTATAGGCTTCCGTACATTTTAAACACGGAAAAATTTCATGAAAACATCTCTTATTGCCCCCAGTGTAGGGGTGTGATTATAGCCTAGGCTTTTGTATGGAGAAGAAATTCGTTCAGCCGATGCTAAACTTTAGGTGTGATAACAACAAGACATGCACTATTGGGATTAATGCAAAAATGATTGTTGTGAGATCAATGCAAAAGAGAAAGAAGTCAATGGCCAAACTTTGCTTTATTGATTTAGGAGCCTACATCAAGCATAATATCTTTTTACGAGTCGGAATTCACAGGTCGAGCTAGGTCTTCTCCATCCATTCTAGCCAACTTCGGCGCTCCTCCCGAGAATGCCTTCTTTACTACGTAAGGACCCTCGTAATTCGGTGCCCATTTGCTTTGATCGTCTCCAGGTAACGACAATATTTTCTTCAGTACTAGATCCCCTTCTTGAAACAACCGCGGTCTAACCTTTTTATCATATGCCTTGGCCATTCGTTTCTGGTAAAGTTGGTGATGACATATTGCAGCTATCCTCTTTTCGCTGATCAAGTTCGGTTGTTCATATCTCACTTTGGCCCACTCGGCCTCCTCTAATCGGAATCTATCAACACTCTTAACGACGGATCTCCACTTCCAAAGGCATCATCGCCTCCATACCGTACACCGAGAGAATATGGGGTAGTCCCGGTCGAGGTCCTGACCGTAGTGCGGTATGCATGAAGAGCAAATGACAACATCTCATGCCAATCTCTATATGTGACTACCATTTTCTGAATAATCTTCTTGATGTTCTTGTTGGCGGCTTCTCTTGCACCATTCATCTTAGGTCGGTATGGTGAAGAATTCGAATGCTTGATTTTCCATTTAGTACACAACTCGCTATCATTTTGCCATTGAAATTCTGTGCATTGTCTCGTCACTATCTTTTCCGGAGGACCGTATCGACAAATCAAATCCTTCTCTATAAACCTCTTCACTACGTTACGTGTTACGTGGGCATATGAACTGGCTTCCACCCACTTTGTGAAGTAGTCAATAGCTACAAGGATGAATCTATGACCATTGCTAGCTTTTGGGTTAACGGGACCGATCACGTCGATTCCCCACATTGCAAACGGCCAAGGAGATATCGAGATTAAATAGCGGAGCTGGCGGCATGTTGACCTTGTCACTTTGTAAACTTGACATTTATGACATTTCCCGACATAGTCGATACGGTCTTTCTCTAGTGTCATCCAAAAATAGCCAGCCCTTTGGATTTTCCTCGCTATCATATGCCCGCTAGCATGGGTTGAGCAAATCCCCTCATGGACTTCCCGTAATGCCTTTCTAGCATCTGCCTCATTTAAACACCTTAGCAGGGTTCCATCAAATGATCTTTTGTACAAAATCTCTCCATCTAAATAGAAATCCATAGCCAACCTTCTCAAGGTTTTCTTATCTGTTTTGGAAGCTCCCACCGGATATTCATGATTTTGCACAAGGTTCTTGATATCATAATACCAAGGTTGTCCGTCCATCTCTCCTTCAACTAAGCAACAGTGAGCTGGGTCGTTTCTAATGTCAATGTGTACCGGTTGTACCTTGCACTTGGGATCAATGGTAGTCATAGCAGCTAACGTGGCCAAAGCATCCGCAAAATGGTTTCCTTCCCTTCCCAGATGGGTGAATCTAATTTCTTCAAATTCCTTTGCTAACATGGATAGGTATTCCTGGTACGGCCTCAACTTTTCCTCCTTGGTTTGCCATTCCCCTTTAACCTGACAAATAATCAACATTGAATCTCCATATACATCTAACTTCTTTATCTTCAACTCTAATGCTTGCTTCTAAACCGAGGATACAAGCTTCATACTCAGCTGTATTGTTGGTGCACTCGAAATGCGTTTTACCGAAACTGGATACTTGTTCCTTATCGGAGAGATTATTACCGCACCGGCCCCATTACCATATACATTCACCGCACCGTCAAAAAACATCGTCCACCAATCTGTCTTCTCTTCTTCTTTCTCTATTGACAATATATCTTCATCAGGGAAGTCAAAATCCAAAGGTTCGTAGTCTTCAACAGCATTATCGGCCAGATGGTCCGCGATTGCACTTCCTTTCACGGCTTTCCTTGTCATATATACTATGTCATATTCTGCCAATAAAACTTGCCACCTTGCAATTCGACTTGAGAGAAAGGGCTTGTTACAAATATACCTCAGAGGATCCACTTTTGAAATTAACCAAGTGGTATAGTATAACATATAATGTCGCAACCTCTTTGCCGCCCACACCAATGCACAACAAAGTCTTTCTATCTCCGTGTATCTAGACTCACATTCAGTGAATTTCTTGCTTAAGTAATAAATGGCTCTTTCCTTCCTTCCGGTTTCATCATGTTGTCCTAATACACATCCCATGGCTTCGATTCTTGTGAGATATAATACTAAAGGCTTTCCTGATACCGGAGGAACTAGTAAAGGTGGATTTTGTAAATAATGCTTGATTTTATTGAATGCCTCCTCACACTCCTCATTCCAGGTTCCAGGATTCTTTTTCCTTAGTAGTCGGAATATAGGTTCACACGTTGTTGTTAGGCTGAGCTATAAACCGAGCAATGTAGTTTAACCTTCCCAAGAATCCTCTTACTTCTTTCTCCGTCTTGGGGGATGACATGGCTTGGATGGCCCTTACTTTATCTGGATCCACCTCTATACCTCTATCACTTACCATAAATCCTAACAGCTTGCCCGATTTAACTCCGAATGAACATTTTGCAGGATTAAGCCTTAGTTCATATTTCCTCAACCTCTCAAACAACTTCCTCAAAACCTCAACATGATCTTCTCCCTTTTAGACTTGGCAATCATGTCGTCTACATACACCTCAATTTCCTTGTGCATCATGTCGTGGAACAAAGTCACCATTGCTCTTTGATAGGTCGCTCCTGCATTCTTCAATCCAAATGGCATGACCTTGTAGCAGAATGTCCCCCAAGGTGTGACAAAAGTTGTTTTCACCTTATCCTCTGGAGCCATTTTTATCTGGTTGTATCTCGAAAAACCATCCATAAAAGAATATGTAGAACTACGGGCGGTTGTCTACTAAAACATCTATGTGTGGTAGCGGAAAATCATCCTTGGGGCTGGCTTTATTCAAATTTCGAAAATCCACGCACACTCTAATCTTCCCCTCCTTCTTAGGCACCACAACAATGTTAGATACCCATTGTGGATACCTAACTACTTCTAGAAAGCCAGCATCCCATTGCTTCTCGAGTTCTGTCTTGACCTTCATCCAGACATCCGGGTGGGCCCTCCTCAGCTTCTGTTTGACTGGCTTACAACCTTCCTCCAACGGTATCTTGTGTACTACAATATTTGTATCCAAACCAGGCATATCTTCATAGGACCAAGCAAAGACATCTGAATATTCTTGTAATAGGGCGATCATTTTTATCCTTTGTTCAGAAGTAATTAGGGTACCTATTTTCAACTCCTTCTTGACCTGATCACTGCCTACATTGATGGTTTCGAGTTCCTCTGCAGCAGGTTTCCAAGTCTGTTCCTGTTGTTCTACTAGCCTGGTGAATTCACTGATATTGCTTTCATCCAACTCTTCTTCTTCCATAGCTATCACATGTTCGTTCAAGTTTGGCCATTTATTCTTGATGCTAAATGTATGTGATGTTGTAGGAGATCCGCTTTCGGGATTCCCGAAAGCGGGAAGTGTTTGGTGTAAATGCATAAGAAAAGAAGGCAATTTGTGAAAAGTGCATGATCTCATAATTTATTTGAAGAAAAGGTGGGCTCCATGACAAACATAAAATCTAGCCGACAATTGAGCCTTGATTGTCGACTAGAGAGAAAAAAAAACCAAACAAAGCAATGACAAAAGCATGTTAAGACGACCAAAGTGGGTTTACATTTTAAAAACTACTGGAGCTTCTTGGATCACCCGGTTCGAAACTTCTCGTCCGGAGCCAACTTGCGCACAAAGGTCTTGGCGGAGACTTCTTCTATGGTGTAGACCGTCGGTTGTGGGAGTGCTTCATCTCCCCTTCTTGCTACTTGTCTTCGTGTCATCTTCTTCTATCTTGTTTTCTCCCAAGGTATTTATGCTCATGTTTGACAACTCTTGATCAAGGCTTTCGGCTTCTCTATCATTTTGCATTATGTATGCGGCTTTTGGGAATGACACGCTAAGAGGAGGGATTTCTAGCTTTTCTTCCTCAGGCTCTCTTCCTTTAATTCTAGCCATCCTTCTTGCCCTTCTTCGACCAGCAGCCCACCGATAATCCTCTTGGCTGGGTTGATACCCTAACCCAAATCTTTGAGCAGTATTTTTCATCATTGTCGGACTAACCCCTTCTGGTATCCCGATAATGAGGTTATACTGAAATGGGATCCCGCGGTCCAAAAAGCATAGACTTGCCATCCTTGCTGCTTCTGAGATTCTTGGCCTTCTTAGCACTGTGTTCTCCGGCACCCAGTCAGTGTTCACAATCTCAAAAGCATGAATATTGTTATCCTTGCAATCATCTGCTTCGATAAAAGGCACAGCCACATTCTTTATCATGGATCTTGTCTCCTCGGCCTTGACGGTTACCAACATCCCGTTCATGATATACTTCAGGCATTGGTGCAATGACGAAGCTACCCCCTGCCTGCATGAATCCAAGGTCTTCCTAACAACATACTATAGGAAGGGTGGATATCCATAACCTTGAAGTGTTACTAGGAACATTTGTGGTCCCACATACAACTCCACTTCCAAAGTCCCAATTATTGGCCTAGGTGAGCCATCATACGCTCCGGCCATCATAGTACTCGGCTTTATATGGGATTCATCGATCGGCATTTCTTCCGGCATGTGTTTTGGCAACACGTTAAGGGCCGAGCCATTATCAATGAGTACTTTTCCTATGAGGCGCTCCTTGCATCTAACCGTAATGTATAAGGGCTTGTTATGTCCGGTACCTTCGGCATCAAGTTCATCGGCCGTGAAGTATAGGTAATTAGTTGCATGGATCCTCCCCACTAGATGCTCCATGGTTTTGTGTTCAATGTCTTGGGGTACGTATGCCTCATTCGGTACCTTCGCAAGGCGTTTCGATGCGGCTCGAGCGAGTATCAAGGACATAAGGGAGATCCTAGCTGGAGTCTTCTTTAGTTGATCTACTATGCAATATTCACTATGCTTGATCAACTTTAAGAATTCATTCGACTCCTCTTCCGTTACCGGCTTATTAACTTCTAGTGCTTTGTCCGAGATCTACCACTTCCTTGCCCTTTGCCTTCCTCAATTCCTCGGGCGTAAAGCAACGACCACTCCTGGTCAAACCACTTATCTCGATCTGGAACAAAGGAAGAGGGGCTCGAACGTTGGAGGTATAACCATAATTATAAGGCATGGCATTGTGATTCCCTTTGGCGTAGGATGGTTTGACCAAGATTAGCCTTGGGGGCCCATTAGCTGTTTGTTGGATCCTGCATACTCCTGTCATCTCATCTTGACCTTCCATCATGCTCACCTCACCCCTGCTTTCCATGGGTTCGATTCTCAATTGCCCTATTTTTAACATTTTTGCAATCTTTTCACGGAACTCGATGCAATCTTCAATATGGTGTCCATCTCTTCCATGGAACTCACAATAATCACCTCCCGCTGGATGGCTTCCCACATTCGCCTCTAGAAATCCTGATCGTACTAGCATGTCGTACATCTTTTTCCTAGACACCTTCAATATCTTGCATTGATTTCCCACCTCTATCATGCCTATTCCACTACTGCTTGAGGCATGTTTAGGCAACGGGTTTGAATTAATGTTGGGCTTGTCTTCAAAGGATACCCATCCTATCTTAATAAGCTCCAACAATCTTTTCTTGAAAGCATAACAGGTTTCAATCCCATGCCCGGGATTACCCGCATGGTACTCACAAGTCAACTCGGGCTTGTACCAAATTGGGAATGGTGGTTGTAATGGTAATGTAGGGATAGGAGCGATGTGCCCAATGCTCAATAGTTTGGCGTACATGTCCTTCAAAGGCATGGGTAGTGGTGGTAGTTGTTCGAAGGGTATCTTATATAGGGTCTTTGGTAGTGATTTTGGTTGTTTGACTGGTTATTTGTTCGATTGGGGGAAAAAGGTTGGTTAAAGTTCATGTGTGAGAATTGAGAGGTAGGTACTTGTGGATTGTGGGAATCTACTTTCTTGCCCCTATACCCGCCTTCTAAGTGGTTAATATCACCTTCCCTCTTTCTTCCAATAAAACCCTTCTTTTCTACTGGCATTGCTATTCGCCCAGCTTTAATCCCTTGTTCTATCCTCTCAGCTATGCGTACCGCATCATAGAAATGTTGAGAGGAGCTACCCATTAGGTGCTCATAATAAGGTGCCTTGAAGGTATTGGCAAACAAGCTCACCATTTCTGTTTCTATCAAAGGGGGTTGGACATGCATGGCCTCATCCCTCCATCTTTGCGCATAAGCCCTTACCGACTCCTGGCTTCTTTTCTCCATTGCCATTAGACTTGTTCGATCAGGAGCGATTTCCATGTTGAACTTGTACTGTTTGAGGAAAGCCTCCACCAAGTCTCTCCAGCTTCTGATCTTGACACTATCTAACCTCATGTACCAACTCAAAGCGGACCCTGAGAGGCTATCCTGAAAGAAATAGATTAGCAGCTTATCATCGCGGATCACTTCTGCCATTTTATTGCAGTAGGAACGAAGGTGAGTGTTTGGGCATTCCAAACCAGTGTACTTAATGAACTCTGGTATCCTGAAATCTTTTGGTACCACGATGTTTGGTACCAGACACACTTCAGCTGCTCGCATAGGGTCAAACCAATCATTACCCTCAACTGCCCTTAATCTTTCTTCCAAAGCAAACAACTTATCCTGGTCCATCAGACTGGGAGACCTATTATCCGGGGTTCCTTCTGCTGTTAAGTCAACAGTGACTGGAGCATGAGTTGGTAGAATAGGAGTAATAGGCACAAACCGCTGCCCATTGGCCGAGTTTGCCCCCTGGTTTTGAGTTGTTTGAGGAATGTGAACTGCTGGTGCTCTTTCAAGCTGTTGTGCTGATGTTCCCTCCCCATTCTTAGCTCTTAGAAGCTGCTCCAGTAAGTCGGTTAGCCGAGAAACTTCGTTCTTTACGGACTCCAACTCGGTCTGATAATGTGACTCTAAGTGAGCTCTCTCTTCGTTCTCCATTCTTGCTCGAGACCGGGTGTTGTGAATTTTGGATGTGGGACCTATGTTTCACGGTCTGGGATGTATGGAGAAATGTAAATGAATGTATGATAAAGAAACAATGTATGAATGCATATGAATTTTTTTTCAAAAAACGATCGATGGCCAACATTCCTGTTGCGTAATGGGCATGGACTCTTTTTGTCGCATTCCTTATCAGGAGTAGTTTCTGCTCAAGCTGCTGCTTTGGTAGGCTTATATATTTTTCAACAAAAGACGGGTCAAAGCCCCTTTTCATTAATATTGGCTAATACATCTCTTGAAAAAAAGGTACAAAATAAAAATAAATCAATCTTCCTCTTCATTCATGTCTCTAGCCACTTGGTAGGAAAGCGAGGCCTCGATTCTCAATTTTCTCTAAGAAGGCATCCGTCTCGGCCAAGCTTCGTCGGTAACGAAAAATGTCCCTTCCTACCCTTCGAGCATTGGCTCTAATAATCCGTGCGTGAATGGCAGCTTCATCCATTTGCTCATCTACTTTGGCCATCTTCTCTATAAGCAACATGTTGTTACGATTCAAGGTATGGTTGTTGGTGTCGATCTGTTCTTTATGTTTTTCTGAAACTTCCAACTTTTTGGTCAACTGTTTCACCTTTTCTCGTTCTTTGTCAAACTTCACCTTCAGCGTTCTAATTTCCATTTTCTTGGCTGCCAAATCTACCTTCAAAACCTCCTCTTCATTCCCCTTTCTTTCGAACTCTTGTAATTCAGCTAGGTGACTTTCTCTCATCATGTATTTCTTGTTTAACTCATCATACTTCTCAATTCGGTCCAACAATTCTGCTTGAACATGCAAGAACTTGTCCTCGATATTCTCTTGATAGTCGTTGAAGTCGTCTTTCAATGCTTCCAATTCGTAGGCTGCTTTGCATCAAATCCAAAATCAGTCTTCCTCTTTCTTTCTCGATTCTTCTATTATAGCCTTTCCTTTGCTCAATTGCACCTCCAACACCCCTATTTTTGCATCTCGGATTCGAGATGTTCGTTTAGAAACACTCTGCTTTTATCTCCTTCCATCATCATCCTTTCTAATGCTTGCTTTATCTCCCTTGCTCTTTCCCAATTCTATTTGGAGCCTTTCTAATTGCTCCATAAGGTCTTCCTCATTACTAACCTTTTTTCTTTTCAATGACCCTTCTTCAATTCGTGAAGGCCCATCTTCTGGACATGGCTTTTTCGGAGCGGCAATCGGGGTCAAATTCCTCCACTTTTCATATCCTTCACTTGACCTTGGGTCTCTCAAACTTTCTGACTCCTTTTGAATCATAGTCAAATGGCACCAATCTTGTTTGATGGTTTCAAGAACTTCTCTTGCGGATTGATCCTTGAAAAACCCGAAAAATTCAGCAAGTCCCACAGTTCTTGGGATGTGTTGTATGCCACCTAACTGTCTTATCACCAGAGCCGGAGCATAGCTGACATAACCTGTAATCCCAATTAAGGGTACCCAGCATTTTTGTCCACAACTTACTATGACATCAACTGATTTAACCCAGGGGGCCTTCCAACTAAAGTTGCTACTAGGTAACTTTTGCGGCTTTTCCATCCAACCTTGATCACCCAGGATTCCCCATTCTTCTTCCTCCACTACCTTCAAAGGTTTTTGGTTAAACCACCAAAAATTATTAAAGATCGGCTTTTGGTTTCAACATGGCTCACCATCCAAATGTATAATAACTGAGTACAACATCTTACTTGCGCCTTTCCCCGTCTTTCTAAAATGGTTGAGGGTCGGCAAAGTCTCAGCTAATATGGCGGTTGTAGGGTTGACATGAGTATTTTCATATTCCACGAATGCGGCAGCAGCTTCTAGACTTATGACCCCTTTTAAGCTTGGAAACAACACAAGACCATAGATCCCCAGAGCGATTAACTTTGTCTCTTTCCAACACTGAGTCGTATTGTTCCTTTTTCCTTTCTAATTCAACTTCCAAAAATTTCCACTTTAAACCGCTGCCATTCTTCTCTAAAAATCTGCTAAGATGTGGAATCTTCAATAATTTCGACAATTCAGGAATCACCTTGTCATTTCTCAAAGGAAAGTAAACTCGGTGTAGGGGTTTGGGAAACTCCATCAACATTCCGTACTCCTCTATAGTGGGACATAAATCCACATTTCCAAAGGAAAAACATCTCGTAATCGGGATCCCAAAAATTAATCAAAGCTTTGATTCTTTGGGTTCAATACTTCTATCCTTGCAATTTCTAACAATCGCCCATACTTCCCAAAAACGCTGCCTCATCAATGTTCGACTATGGCCCAATATTTTCTTCATCTCATATGCTATGCAATTCGGATCTTTGACTACTGGAAGCTTCCTTGCATCATATCTAGAGCGGTTTCCTTCGATAGTTGTGACAATTCGAATTCTGCCCATATTCCACAAGAGAAAATTTGGTAATGATGGCCATCTTTTCGTTTCAAAAGACCTGAAAACCAAATGCTTTATGGTTTAGATTTTTTTATGCAAAATGCATTTTGTGGAGCATACACCCTATAGTCAGTTCTAACTCTTTTGTGCTTTGACGAGGGTAGGTTGGCTATTTAGTCTCTAAAAAGGGTCTCTTCTTTGTCCCAGTGATTGCCCTCGTGGAGGCAATATGGGGGCTTGTAGGCGATGAGATGGCACATGTACCAACCATTACCGGTCCTAAGCACTCGGCGAAGAGTTGGGGTTTACACAAACTTAAACCTTGACTAAAAGTCGTAAGGTAAGCTGCTAGTCCCCCACTTAACTTAAACTTTGTGTGTGCTCTCAATAAACAAAATATGTGATGCATGTGATAGTTCTATACAAATGCATGAACAATATGTAAAAATATTTAAAGCATATAAGCAAATAACCAAAGGAAAGGTAAATTAACAATAACGCATGAAAACACAAATAAATCAGACAAAAAAAACAAAGCTTAGTCCACCAGGTTCCCCAGTGGAGTCGCCATTCTGTCGCGGGGTGCGCGGCGTCGCGGCGATCGTCCACCCTCAGGTGTTGTGATGGGGGGTATATCTGGTAAATATGGAGAGACAAGGAGTTCTTTGTCTCTTAGCAATAAAAATGGTGTGGGAGTCGCCACCTAGTATTTTGGTCACTAGGAACCCTAACTGGTCTCGAGAGATCGGGCACGGGGACTTTGGTTGCGTAAAGGGAAGGTATTAGCACCCCAAATACGCCCTACCTAAGGTAAGCCGCTTTGTTTGTTTGTCCGATAAAATTCAAGGTCTCGTTGTGTTTCCTAGTTGTTGGGTCGTCCATGGTTCAAGAAAAGTCCTCCTCAATAAGGAGGTCCTTATCTTATCGGGTAAAAACCTAACCGTTCTAATGTCTATGTATGTTGGTCCGTCTATGGTTCAAGAAAAGTCCTCCTCAATAAGGAGGTCCTTATCTTATCGGGTAAAACCTAACCGTTCTAATGTCTATGTAAAAAAAGCTATATTTTTAATATCGGGAATACATTTTACGTATAAATTCTTAATCCCAAATACTAAAAGAAGACAAAAAGATTTTTTTAGAATTTTTGAAATATTGGCCTAGTTCTCATGGCTTGAATAAACCGGTTATTAAAGCCAAAATGCATGCTAATACATATATCGTTTTGAAATTTTCTTTGTTGTATGAAAAATATGATGTTGTGATATTTATATATATATATTGGAGAGACTAGGCCGTATGCATGAAAACAAAACATTTTTTTTTTGTAATTATGTATTTTTTGATGTTTTGACGCAAATCGGGTATTTTAATACTGGTTTTGTATTCTTACGATATAAAAATATAACCAAATATTAATCCACTTTGATAAAAAAATGCAGAAAAATCAACAATATTTTTTTAAAAATATTTAGAAAATTTTTGAAAGCTAAAGACATTTTTATTTTGCAAATCTTTGATTTTTTTATGAAAACCGGGTATTTTAAAACCGAATTTGTATTTCTATAACATAAAAATACAAACCAAAATTGATCAAAATACAATAATAAAATTACAGAAAAATCACATATTTTTTGAAATAATTTTTGAAGAATTTACGTAATTTTTTTTTATATATATCTATATATATAAATAATCTAAAACAAAATAATATATAATATATAATATATAATATTAAATGGGTCAAATGGGTCCGGCCCAACCAACTGGGCGGGCCGGACTCAGCCCAAAGGTGTTTGGGCCGATTTCGGCCCAAAAAATGGATTGGGCCGATCTCGGCCCAAAAAAGAAAAAAAAACTAATGCTGCCTTCTGGGCCAGGCCCGGCCCAGAAGTCAGGGCTGGGCCAGGATCCGCCTGGCCCAGCAACCAAAACGGGTGGGGGGAATTATTTTCCCCCACCCCCGCATGCGAACGCTATTCGTTCCGCATGCGAGAAAGAAAAAAAAAATGCGGAAATGAAAGAGAAGAAGGGTTACCGGAGGAAGGCGGTGGCGGCGTCTTGGCGAGGCGTGGCGGAGGCCGGTGGCTCACGGGCGGCGGTCTTTGCGGCTGTTTCCGTGGCGAGAGAGTGAGGTTGTTTCGTTTCCTTTTCCTCCCGTTTTCTCTCCTTTTTTCCTTTCGGGTCACTTCCCTCTCCCTTCGTCCTCTGTTTTTTCGTTTTCTCCTCTCCCCCTTTCCTCCACCTTGCGGCTGGGTCGGTGTTATTTATAGAGCCAAGTGAGTGGCTCTTTTCGGCTCTCATGGGTAACAGGCCGGCTGGTCGGCCATGGGGCGCGGCTATCGAGGTTCGGCGGGTGGTGCGCGGTGGGTGGTCGGCCATTGTGTTCGGTCGGTGGGCTCCAGGCGAGAGAAAGAGAGGGGGCCGGTAAAAATTCAAAAAAAAGCACCGTTTTCCCTCTTCCCCGCCGTCCCGTTTCGGGGGAAGAAGAAAGATGAACAGTGTCGTTCAAAACGACACCGTTCGCCCCTTTTTTTTTTTTTTTTTTTTTTTTGAACGGATGAAACGGCGTCGTTTTGGAGAAAACGCGCCGTTTCATTTAAAACCCGCAAAACGCCAAAACGCGGCAATTTACAAAGCGGCCCTCAATCATCTTTTATCCTTTCAATTGCATCCCTGCCGAATTCGAACCCCGTCCCTATATTTGGCCGCGTTTTTCACTTTGGTCCTTGGCCTCGAATTATGCAATTGAGCCCTTAATTGATCAAATAACTTCCAATTTCTTCAATTAGGCCCCCGAATCAATTAATTCCAGCCCCTATACTTACGCGCCTTCTTCAATTTGGTCCCTGGTTTCGGATTTCTTCAATTAAGTCCCTAATTGGCCCTTAAACTTCAATATTTATGCAATTAAGCCCCTGATTTGACTTAATAAATTCCTAAAAAATATATTTTGGCTCCGGAACTTAAATTTCTTCCAATTAAAGCCCAAATTGACTTAAAAATCAATTTTTCTTGCAATCAAATCCCCTATAAAATCATTTAAAAAACCAATTAAATCCAAAAACATCCAAATTTGGGTTTTTCTCCTCCAATCCAAATTTTCCTTCTCAACAGGCTCTCCTCCTTCAATAATATACTTGTCAAAAATCCAATCTTTGTATTTTTAACCTCATTGAACAATTTTCCGACAATTTTCTCGAGCGCTTCGCCTCCTGTTATTTTTCTTAACCTCCTTTGGCTATATATATATTTTTTATATATATTTTTATATATATATTTTGTGGGGGACCCAAAAATGGGTTACAACAGGAGAAATAGCCTTGCATGAAATCTTCAAGCTCTGACTTAGAGGAGCTAAATTGCTGATATAAAAACTTGGATGACGGTTTAGATGCTTGAATGTAATTTGGACTTGTTCTTCACGAAACCTGTTTGCTGGCAGAATTCAGTTGTCATCTTTGAAAAATCATATCTCCCTCGTATGACATCGGTTTTGGCTGAAACTTGGAGCGTTGATAGGTATTTAAGTCAGGAAGCCACGAAAATTGAGTTTGCATCAATTGGAGTTCTGTAGCTCCAGATATTAAATTTTGAATGGCCAAAGGTCAACATTGGCAGAATGCGAGATTTGACTTTGCAGGATGTGATTTCCATGATCTTTCTCTTTTTATTTTTCTTGAATTACATTTCCAGAAAGGTATGGATGTTAGCTTTTTAGTGCCACTAGAATCACTTCATTTCGATCTCTAGAACTCACGCTCTGCAGAAAACATTGACTGAACGTCAAATCTGCCAATTACCTCCAATTTACTCCTTTTTGCATCTTTCATCCAAAATTGCCTTCAAAACATAAAACAAAGAATATCAAGGCATTTTATATATAAAACATGGACAAAACATTAGGTAGATGTGGGTGAAACTATCGAATAATATGGTTACATCAAATACCCCCACACTTAGCTCTTGCTCGTCCTCGAGAAAGGATAAATAAAATCAAATTGAAAATAACTATGATCAATCTCTTAATCTCCCATCAATGTCCAAGAATATATGCATTATAAACAAGAATACAATCAAGAATGATAAATAGTATATTTCTCATGAATTCATTTACATGCGAACTTCAAAACTCAATTAATCATCGGGATTTAAATGAAATCTATGCCATGCCAAAGTGATAGGTCCTCTCATTGATATACACTCCAACACTCATGTGTTTAGGGTTTATGTGTTTAAATCTCTCAAATTCAATCAAAGAGTATGTTCTACCATAAGCTTGCTCTTCAATCTCATCTCCATTACTAACATATTACAAACAATGCATGAATCAAAAGGTCTTATTTTCTGGTTGTAATGGGGCTAAGGTTAATGGTGAGGTAAAAGAGAGTAAAAGAAAAGGTTCAAACCAAAGAAAGTAGAGCATTCTAAAAAATGATATTTCAAACAAGATATTTCATCAAAGCACATAAATTTTCCTTCTTTAATCACCAATGCTTAGCTTCTTTTGATTTCAAGCTTTTTCAACATAAAATCTCAAGAACATAAAGGAACACTTTTTCTTTTTCTTTGTTTTTTTTTTTTTTTTAACCTTTGGCAACTTTGCCCATCTTTTCATCAAGCATCACTTCTTCTTTCTTTTCACATAATTTCCAACCATAATTCCATGAGATATCATAAGTATATGCTCTACTAATCCTTGGCCAAGGGAAAAGGAAAACATATAAAAAGTTAAGGCTTATACATGGATAAAGCAAAGAAAAGATAAACAAGCTCAAAAGGGGCTCACTAAGGATAATATGCTTTAGGTTGACTTTTTGGTTCAAGTGATTAAAATTCCTAATGCCTTTATCATCTTCATGTATATTTGTAATGGAATATAATCTCAATAAGATATGAAGCAAGTTCTAGAGATACATATCATTGAAAGAATGCACACTCAAAGAATATAATGTTGAAGGCTCAAAAGCTTGCATTGGTATAACACTATAAAGTCAACATGGCATATTCTCAAAGTCAATCCCTAAACCAATTAAACCTTAAAATTTGCATGCATACTTCTTCATTTGATTTATATCTTCATCTATCTCAATTAATTCTCATACATAATACTCATATTCTCAAAAACCAATGGGAGTTAAAAAGATCAAACACAAAATTTTTTTTTTTAGAACAACAAAGAAAACTAAAATTCTCCCAATACCCCCCACACTTAAAACACAACATTGTCCTCAATGTTGAAATAAAAGCAAAGGAACATAAGAGAATGAAAAAAAATAAATTAAAATGCGAAAAAAAAAAAGATAAGGAAAAAGAAAGCAAATCTGATTTTTTTTATGCTGGGTTGCCTCCCAGTAAGCGCTTTTGTTTTATGTCATTGGCTTGACATGTGGCATGCTCATTCTTCATAGATTGGTTCAGCTAACTCTACAGAAGCGGTGAGTTACTGCCGTCCAACCTTCATAGAAAGGTTTTAAACGATGCCCATTAACCTTGAGTACTTTGTTGGTTTCTAAACTTGTAATTTCAACTGCACCATAAGGAAAAATATTAGAAACAACAAAGGGTCCAATCCAACGAGAGCGCAATTTTCCGGAAAAAGTTTCAAACGCGAATGATAAAGAAGGACTTTGTCTCCAACATGAAACTCCTTTCTTGTAAGCATTCGGTCATGAAGATTCTTAGTCTTTTCTTTGTAAATCCTTGCATTCTCGTAAGCATCATTTCGAATTTCTTCCAACTCTTGCAGTTGTAGTTTTCTTGCAATCCCAGCAGACATCATAATCCATGTTACATTGTTTAATGGCCCAAAAAGCTTTGTGTTCAAGCTCCACCGGTAGATGACATGCTTTCCCATAAATCATTCTATAAGGTGACATTCCTATAGGTGATTTATAAGCGATCCGATAAGCCCAAAGTGCATCTCCAAGACGTAGACTCCAATCTCGCCGGTTAGGTTGCACTTGTTTTCTCCAAAATGGACTTGATTTCTCGATTTGAAATTTCAGCTTGGCCATTCGTTTGAGGATGATATCTTGTGGAAGTTCGATGAGTCACATGATATTTGCGTAGCAATGCTTCCATGGAACGATTACAGAAATGAGTGCCACGATCACTAATGATAGCTTTAGGGATTCCAAACCTCAAATATATGAGTCCTGACAAAATCTAAAACAACCTTAGCATCGTTAGTTCGTGTGGCTTTCGCCTCAATCCATTTGGACACATAATCAACAAAGAAGAAGAATATAAAGATTGCCAAATGAAGAAGGAAATGGACCCATAAAGTCAATACCCCAAACATCAAAAATTTCACTTACAAGAATATTCGTTAAAGGCATTTGATTCTTATGAGTGATATTACCTGTTCTTTGGCATTTTTCACATGATTTGCAGAAGTGATATGCATCTCTAAAAATAGAAGGCCAATAGAAACCACTTTCAAGTACCTTGTGGGCTGTTCTTTTTGCTCCAAAATGCCCACCACAAGAATGAGAATGACAAAAAGTGAGAATGGAATGAAATTCATCTTGTGGTACACACCTCCTAACTACTTGATCCGCACAAAATTTCCAAAGGTAAGGATCGTCCCAAAAATAATATTTAGCATCGGCTCGTAACTTATCTTTTTGGGGTTTAGACAAACCTGGAGGGAATTCTTTGGTGACTAAATAGTTTACCAAATCAGCATACCATGGTCTTGTAGAGGAATGCAACATATACAACTGCTCATCGGGGAATGTCTCTCTTATTGTATCGATCTGTATATCCTCGGTCCTCAGTCGGCTCAAGTGATCGACCACATGGTTTTCAGCACCTTTTTTGTCTTTGATCTCAAGATCAAATTCTTGTAAAAGCAAGATCCACCTAATCAGTCTTGGTTTGGACTCCTTCTTCTTCAAAAGATACTTGAGGGGCTGCATGGTCGGTAAAAACAATGACTTTTGTACCAAGTAGATATGACCTGAATTTTTCAAGAGCAAACACCACTTGCAAAAGTTCCTTTTCGGTTGTATGGTAATTGCATTGTGTTCCATCCAACATGCGAGAAGCATAGGCGATAACATGCAAATTCTTCCCAATTCTTTGCCCAAGCACAGCTCCTACCGCATAGTCACTCGCATCACACATTATCTCAAAAGGTTCATCCCAATTTGGTGGTTGGATGATAGGGGCGGATGTGACACGTCTCTTAAGCTCATCATGGGCATCTTTACATGCTTGATCAAACACAAAATCCACTTCTTTGGCTAATAATTTGCACAAGGGTGTGTAATCTTCGAGAAATCTTTGATAAAGCGTCGATAGAAACCTGCATGGCCTAGAAAAGAACGAACTTCCCTCACGCATGAGGGGTAAGGCAATGATGAAATAACATCTATCTTAGCTTTATCAACCTCTAATCCACGTGAAGACACAACATGCCCAAGAACTATTCCTTGTTCTACCATAAAATAACACTTTTCATAGTTCAAGACAAGGTTAGTTTCAATGCACCTTTTCAAGATTAAAGATAAATTTTCTAGACATTTATCAAAAGAATCACCATACACCGTGAAATCATCCATAAAAACCTCAATTATTCTTTCAACATAGTCGAAAAAATACTCATCATGCATCTTTGAAAAGTTGCGGGAGCATTACGAGAGACCAAAAGGCATTCTTCTATATGCATATGTACCAAATGGACATGTAAATGTAGTCTTTTCTTGATCCTCGGGATTAATAACAATCTGATTGTATCCACTATATCCATCAAGAAAGCAATAAAAAGACTTACCTGCTAGGCGTTCAAGCATTTGATCCATGAATGGTAATGGGAAATGATCTTTGCGTGTAGAAAGATTGAGCTTTCGTAATCAACACACATTCTCCATCCACTCGAGATGCGAGTAGGAATGAGCTCATCATTTTTGTTTTTCACCAATGTGATTCCGGTCTTTTTGGGCACCACATGGATTGGTGCGACCCATTTACTGTCAGTGATGGGGTAAATGACTCCTGCATCTAACAATTTCAAAATTTCAGCTTTCACTACCTCCATCATAGGCGGGTTCAACCTCCTTTGCATTTCCCTTGTTGGTTTTGCGTTGTCCTCCAATAGTATGTGATGCATACACATTGAGGGACTAATACCCTTGATGTCAGCTAAAGTCCATCCAATGGCCGTCTTGTGATCACACAACAACTTCACAAGTTTTTCCTCTTGCATACTTGTCAAACCTTTTGCTATGATAACGGGAAGTGTATTGTTGTCGCCAATGAATACATACTTCAAATTATCGGGCAAAGGTTTTAATTCTAACTCGGGGGCTGTAAAATAGATGGCAAAAGCTTTTTATGTGAGAGTACTAAATCAACAAAGACATTACCATGGGGAACGGTTTGCAAAGCTTGTAAGGCCAATACTGATTCGTGCACGTTTTGGGGAACACACACGTGCCTCTCCATCTCTTCTATCTTGGTGAAATCATAGCCATAGCTCAAAGCTATGCTTAATCCATCTTCGCAATCAAAATCACAAACTTGTTGCACACACTTATCAATTTGGTCATAACATGTGATAGAATAAACATTGCTATAAGGATATTTCATTGCATCATGAAAATTGAATTCAATTTTTTCATCTCCTACTTCCATAGACAAGGTATCCTTACCACAATCAATCTTTGCGTTGGCGGTTTTCAAGAATGGTCTCCCAAACAATATAGGAGTCTTGGTTGATGAATCACAAGAATCATGTTCCATATCAAGAATATAAAAATCACATGGAATAACCAAACTATCAATCTTGACTAGGACATCTTCTATCACACCAAGTGGGTAAACAAAACTACGATCCGCAAGTTGTATTACAATGCTAGTTTTATTCAAAGGCTCAAGACTAAAAGAATCATAAACATGTTTGGGCATAACACTAATGGATGCACCTAAATCGCATAAAGCTCTTTTAAAACTAGCATTACCAATAACACATGGGATAGTAAACGCACCTGGGTCTTTTTGTTTTAAAGGCAGATTCTTTTGAACAACGGCAGATACAACTTCACCCATACTTACCGTTTCATGACCTTTCAGTTTGAAAGCTCTCTTGGTAGTACACAACTCCTTCAAGAATTTTGCATACTTGGGAATTTGCTTGATAGCATCAAGCAAAGGAATGTTGAGTTCCACTTTCTTGAAAACCTCTAAAATCTCTTTTTCTTTGTCTTCTTTCTTTGACCTAGAAGAACTCACGGAAAGGGTGGAATTGTTTTAAAACTAGAATTCATTGAGTGAGGAGTTACCTTTGGAGTGTTGGTCTTTATTTCAGTTTGTGGAGGAGGAGGAGGATGTTTGTTCTTTGTACTCAATTCAGTTTCTATCTCTTCTTCTTCCTCCATCTCAATTTGTTTCGACCTTTTCTCTTCAATTTCTTTCCCACTTCGCAACATGATCGCACTAACATTCTCTTTTGGATTCAATGCTTGGGAGGGCAACTTTCCATTCATTTGTGCTTCCAATTTCCCTACACTTGAAGCTACTTGCCCCATTTGCTTTTCCAAGTTGTGAATACTTGACCTTGTTTCCTGTTGAAAAGACATGACATTTTGTTGCAAGGTAACAGTATTAGAAGCCAAAGTTTTCATCATCTCACGAAGATCATCATTGGATGATGACCCCATAACATTGGAGTTTGTAAATGGAGGGGGTTGTCTTGCTTGATAATTTTGTTGGGGCTGAAATCCATGGGGATGGAACTGTCGGCCTTGATTGCCTTGTTGGGATGGGTTGCCATAGCGTAAGTTGGGATGATCTCTCCATCCGGGATTGTACGTGTTGGAAAAGGGATCATATTTACGCTGGGGCTGTCCGTTGAATGTTCCATCAATTGCATGAGCTTGTTCAATGTAATCTTCTTGCATTGTTGGGCACATATCCGAAGCATGTCCTTGTAAGGAGCATATGCTACAAACTTTCACCTGCTGCACATTTCCACAAGCCAAAGAACGCACAAGAGAAGTAAGATCATTAACTTTATTTTCAAGGTTAGAAATACTTACCTCATTTACTCGTTTGTTGGAGAAGTCTCCACGAGTGCCAAATTGTTTTGAGTTGGCTGCCATGTTTGAGATCAATTGGCGTGCAGCCTCGGGTGTCTTATCCACCAATGCGCCTCCACTTGCAAAATCAATGATATTACGGTCGTAGGCATCAATCCTTCATAGAAATATTGAATGAGCAACTGATCGGGTATTTGATGATGAGGACATTGAATGCAGAGTTGCTCAAATCTTTCCCAATATTCGAAGAGTGTCTCTCCATGAGATTGCCGAATCCCACATATTTCTTTCCTTATGTTGGCAACTCGAGATGCTGGGAAATACTTCTCAAGGAAAATCTTCTTCATGGCATTCCAAGTTCCAATAGATCCTGGAAGAATAGAGAAAAGCCATGCCTTTGCTGCCCCCTTCAAAGAGAAAGGGAAAGCTTTCAACTTAACTTGTTCTTCATCAACTCCATTCGGTTTCATGCCAACACAAACCATATGGAACTCCTTGAGATGAGTATGAGGATCTTCTCCTGCAAGACCATTAAATGTTGGTAACAAATGTATAAAACCAGATTTGAGCTCAAAGTTTACATTATTGTCAATGTTTATGCACAATGGTTGATTTTCCACATTAGGAGCAGCAAGCTCCTTGAGTGTTTGTTGCCGTGCAACCGCCATGGTGTTGAGGCGAGCTTCCTTTCTTAATCTGCGTAAAGTGCTTTCTATTTCAAGATCAACCTGCACTTGAATTTGATTAGTAGAACGGGTCACAGGCATAAATTGCTAAGGAAACTCAAAAGAAGGTAACCACACAAGAGATCGAAAACAATGCAAATTGTACGAAAATCCTACGTAGAAAACTAAAACTGTCTAAAAACACTAGAAAACAGCGGAATTTGGCCACAATAGGGTGGGGCTAGTGATTTATCACTAGTCCTGTTCAGAACGTCGTTTCCCTTCAGGAAACAAAAGGCCAATACCTAATTCCACCAAAAACTCTGTTTTGAACAGTACCGTGCCGCAAGTGAACAGTACCGTCGCAACCAAAAAATCTGTTTCTCTTTTTTTTTTTTTTTTTTTTTTTTTGAATCACAGCAAATAAAAATAACAGTACAAGCACAAGAATCAACTAAAATTACTTCCCGCAACGGCGCCAAAATTTGTTGCGATGTCGCGGTCGCACAAATTAATTACCCTAGCTTCAAACACAACACACAAGATAGTATAGAGCAAGCAAGGGGTCGATCCCACAAGGAAGTTTCAAGTCAGATTTTTATGTTGTACATTATGTAATTGGGGGGATTTGGTTTGTGATTATCTAAACTATGGCAGCAATTAAAGTAGCAAACAAAATCAATTAAAACCGAAACTTATCAAGAAAACGAACCTTGGTCGCAAGCACACATCCACCAACGGAAATTAGAACCGATCCTTGAAACGAAAATTGCAGTTTATGTTCTGAAATTTTATCTTTTCTTAACGTTGATTAATTAACGGATCCGGCCGTATAACTAATCCTAACCAACAAACAATCAAAGTGTCCGCACTAATGATTCAATTTAATGGTAGCTTTAAGAACTAGATAATTTCATCAAGATTAACATACAAGCTGTCCGCAGCTTGTGTCACTTTGTTCAAATGTTTTCCCTAAGTTCAATAACGTAGTTCCGCCACAATTATCAAGCTTAGTTGCTTCACAAGTTCATATATCACAACTCCGGTTTTGATATTAAACTTAGCAATAGATTGTTCACAACAATAACTTAGAGTCCGCTCTAGCAATCATCAACAACAATCATAGGAAATATGCATAGGAAAACAATCATACTCATTCATAACATAAACTGAAAATAAAAGGAAGAATAAATCTCACGGTTCTTGAAATCCGAAGGTTTGTTGTGTCCTTGCAACCAAGAAAAGAGCTTAGCCTTGCATAACTATTGAACAACTACTTCTAAAGAATGAAAAGAGCATGATTTTTGGGTTTGTAGAGGAGAGAATTTGTGTTTATTCTCTGCGGCTGCTGCCTCCTTCTGCTCTCCCTCTTTTCCGCTGGCTGCTGCCTCCTTCTCTCTTTCTTTTTATATGCTAAGAAACCCTAGTCTCTATTTTACAAAGTAGTCCTCCCTTGAGTTGGCAGTTTACATTTAAGTACTTCAATAACTATTTTTTCTAAAAGGAGAAATAGCCTTGCATGAAATCTTCAAGCTCTGACTTAGAGGAGCTAAATTGCTGATATAAAAACTTGGATGACGGTTTAGATGCTTCGGAATGTAATTTGGACTTGTTCTTCACGAAACCTGTTTGCTGGCAGAATTCAGTTGTCATCTTTGAAAAATCATATCTCCCTCGTATGACATCGGTTTTGGCTGAAACTTGGAGCGTTGATAGGTATTTAAGTCAGGAATCCACGAAAATTGAGTTTGCATCAATTGGAGTTCTGTAGCTCCAGATATTAAATTTTGAATGGCCAAAGGTCAACATTGGCAGAATGCGAGATTTGACTTTGCAGGATGTGATTTCCATGATCTTTCTCTTTTTATTTTTCTTGAATTACATTTCCAGAAAGGTATGGATGTTAGCTTTTTAGTGCCACTGGAATCACTTCATTTCGATCTCTAGAACTCACGCTCTGCAGAAAACATTGACTGAACGTCAAATCTGCCAATTACCTCCAATTTACTCCTTTTTGCATCTTTCATCCAAAATTGCCTTCAAAACATAAAACAAAGAATATCAAGGCATTTTATATATAAAACATGGACAAAACATTAGGTAGATGTGGGTGAAACTATCGAATAATATGGTTACATCAATAAATTTCTTGGCATCATAAAAATTTGAAACCAAATTTTCATCATTAGGCATGCAACTTTTTGTAAAGTCAATGAAATTGTTGAAGGCATTCTGAGTCAAATTTAAAGTTGACTTCATATTAAGCAATTGTACACAAGCAAATAATTTGGATTGCTTGGTACACCCATCCCACAACGGCTCCTCCACAGCTTTCAAAAGCTTAAAAAATTTAGTTGCATCCGGATTTGGAATTTCTCCTGCTACCACAGGACTAGACACATTATCATTGTAGAATGCATCACCCAACCCCACTGCATCCATAACCATATTCCTATATGGATTCTCTAGACAAACATCATTCACAACATGACTCATTCCAATCGATGAAGGTCCAGCCAATATTGGTTCTCGACATAAGGCTCCCCATGTACAGTCCAATTTTCATAACAAGGTAAAAAACCTTTTGTCATTAGATGTTTACAAACATCATCTTCCTTTAAAAACTTTTGATTTTTGCACCTCACACAAGGACATCTAATTTTTTCCCCAGATATATTTTTATCAATTGAAAATGCAAAATTGATAAATCTTCAAACACCGGTGTTGTAACCCATTTTTGGGTCCCCCTACAAAAATAAAAATATATAGCCAGAAGAAAATTAGAAAAATAATAAGAGGTGGGAGCGCTCAGAAAGAATCAGAAAAAATTGATTAAGGAGGTTCAAAAATGCAAGGAGTGAATTTTTTTGATAGTATATTCTTGAAGGAGGAGAGCCCTGTTGAAAGAGAAAATTTAATTTGAGGAGAAAAGCCCAAATTTGGATGTTTATGGACTTAATTGTATTTTTAAATGAATTTATAGGGGATTTGATTGCAAGAAAAATTGATTTTTAAGTCAATTTGGGCTTTAATTAGAAGAAATTTAAGTTCTGGGCCAAAATATATTTTTTAGGAATTTATTAGGTCAAATCAGGGGGCTTAATTGCATGAATATTGAAGTTTAAGCGCCAATTAGGGACTTAATTGAAGAAATCCGAAACCGGGGACCAAATTGGAGAAGGCGTGCAAGTAGGGGGGGGCTGGAATTAATTGATTCGGGGCCTAATTGAAGAAATTGGAAGTTATTTGATCAATTGAGGGCTCAATTGCATAAATCAGAGGCCAAGGACTAAAGTGAAAAACGCGGCCAACTATGGGGGCGAAGACCGAAATTGGCAGGGATGCAATTGAAGAAAAAAAAGATGATTAAGGGCTGATTTGGAGTTTGGCGCGTTCTGGCGCCACATTTAAATGAAACGGCGCGTTTTCTCCAAAACGACGCCGTTTCATGCATTCAAAAAAAAAAAAAAGAAAGAGCGAACGGTGTCGTTTTGAACGACACTGTTTCATCTTTCTTCTTCCCCCCAAACATGCAGCGGGGAAGAAGGGAAAGGAGCTTTTTGTTTTTTGAATTTTTTGCCGGAGCTCTCTCTCTCGTCTGGAGCCCACCGACCAACACAATGGCCGACCACCCGCTGCGCACTCGCAGAAAACCGGGGAGGGGCCGAACTTGGCGATCGCGCCCAATGGCCGACCAGCCGCATTGCCCCCCATGGGAGCTGTAAAAAGCCACTCACTTGGCTCTATAAATAACACCAACACAAAGAAGAACAAAGGAGGAGGGAACGGGGGAGAAACTTTTTGAAACGGAGAGAGGAAGAAGTTTAAAACAAGGAGAGTTTTGTTGAACGGGAGAGGGCTGGAAAACTAAAAGGGGAGGAGTGTTTTTGGAACGAGAAAGAGAGAGAGCACCCAAAAACAGTCCCCATCCTGGCCAGTCCCCTCTCTCGGCCATTTCTTCCTCGCACCCCGAAACTGCCTTCTCTGTCAACGAGCCCCGGACCGTCCTCATTTTCTCCTCCATCCCAGCAGCAGCAGCAACACCGGGAGGAAGAGCGGCGGCAACAACAACGGCGGGAGCCGCACCAACGCGCCAACGCCCTCATCATCTCCTCCATCCCAGCAGCAGCAGCAACACCAGGAGGAGGAGCAGCCGCAGTAACACGCCAACCACACCAGCATTGCCAAACGCCACCACCATCCCGCCTCAGTTCATCTCCTTCCTCCCACCCGGCGCTGCTGCTTGAAGAAAAAGGGAGCGCCTGCGCGCGAGCGCGGAGAAGAAGAGGAAAACAACTACTGTCATTGGACTTCCCAGCCACCGCCACCTTCATAACCACCGGGAGGCATCGTCGGTTTCCTCTCCACCACCACCAGCACCTCCGCGAAGCCGCTGCGAGAGAAGGAAGAACATGGTTGACAGAAGAAGCAAAGGAAACGAGGGGAGAACGAGCTGAAGAAGAAAACGGCGGAGAAAAAAGGAAGAAAGGCCGACCACCCTCCCGGTCTCCACGCCACCAGCACCATCAAAGCTGCCAAACAACGGCGGAACCACCGCGAGAGGGAAGAGCACCGTGAGAAACGAGAAGAAGAAAGGAGAAGCAGAGGAGAACGAGTAAGGGAAAACACGGTGAAGAAAGGGAAGAAAAGCTCACCACCGTCCAAGCCATTCTCCGGTCGGAAACCGCCAAAGCGCCGCCTTCAGAGCCACCACAGTCGCCCTCGGCCCCTTATCTCGTTTTCTTGTTCATCTTCTTGCATGCGAACGTGCCTGTGCACGTTCGCAAAAGAAAAATAATTAGCCGTGCTGTACATGTGCACAGTAACCAGCTAATTAATTAACGGGTTCTTCATGCATGTACAGTATCCGGTTACTATGCGTGTACGTACCCCCCGATGTACAAGTGACCCGTTTACTGTTGTTTTGGGCTGGAACCCCAGCCCAGCCCATGCTGCTGGGCTGAGTCCAGCCCTGTAGAAACCAGGCCCATTTTATGTTGGGCTGATTCCGGCCCAGTTTCCTTTTGGGCCGGGTCTGGCCCGTTCGAACAAAAATTCTTCAAAAATTATTTCAAAAAATATGTGATTTTCTGTAATTTTATTACTGTATTTTGATCAATATCGGTTTGTATTTTTATACTGTAAAGATACAAATCCGGTATTAAAATACCTAGTTTTTGTCAAGTTTTCAAAAAAAATGTTTTGTTTTCATGCATACGGCCTAGTCTCTCCAACATATATATATAAATATTATAACATCATATTTTCACACAACAAAGGAAATTTCAAAACAATATATGTATTAACATGCATTTTGGCTTTAATAACCAGTTTATTCAAGCCATGAGAACTAGGCCAATATTTCAAAAATTCTAAAAAAATCTTTTTGTCTTCTTTTAGTATTTGGGATTACGAATTTATAAGTAAAACGTATTCCTGATATTAAAAATATGGGTTTTTTACATAGACGTTAGAACGGTTAGGTTTTACCCGATAAGATAAGGACCTCCTTATTGAGGAGGACTTTTCTTAAACCATAGACGGACCAACAACTAGGAAACACAACAAGACCTTGAATTTTATCAGACAAATAAACAATGCAGCTTACCTTAGGTAGGGCGTATTTGGGGTGCTAATACCTTCCCTTTACGCAACCAGTCCCCGTGCCCGATCTCCGAGACCGTTAGGGTTCCTAGTGACCAAAATACTAGGTGGCGACTCCCACACCCATTTTTCATTGGTAAAGAGACAAAGAATTCCTTGTCTCCCCATATTTACCAGATATATATATCCATCCTCCATACCCACATTTGAGGGTGGACGATCGCCGCGACGTCGCGCACCCGCGACAGAATGGTGACTCCACTGGGGACCTTGTGGACTTAGCTTTGTTTTTGTCTGATCTATTGGTGTTTTCATGTGTTTATTGTTAAATATAGAACTGTCTCATGCGTATATGCTTTAAATATTTTACACATGTTTTACACATTGTTCATGCATTATATAGAACTGTCTCATGCACCACCTACTTTGATTATTGAGATCACACACAAACTTTAAGTTAAGTGGGGGACTAGCAGCTTACCTTACGACTGTTAGTCAAGGTTTAAGTTTGTGTAAACCCCAACTCTTCGTGAGTGCTTAGACTGACAATAGTTGGTACATGTGCCATCTCATTGCCTACAAGCCCCCATATTGCCTCCACGAGGGCAATCACTGGGACAGCAAGAGACCCTTTTTAGAGACTGAATAGCCAAACTACCCTCGTCAAGCACAAAAGAATTAGAACCGGCTATAGGGTGTATGCTCCACAAAATATATTTTTGCATAAGACAAAACCTAACCATAAGGCATTTGGATTTCAGGTCTTTTCGGCTCACATTACATATGCATCATGCATTGTTCTTTATCATACATTCATTTACATTTTTCCACGCACACCAGATCGTGAAACATAGGTCCCACCTCCAAAATCCACAACACCCGGTCTAGAGCGAGAATGGAGAACGAAGAAAGAGCCCACTTAGAGTCACATTATCAAACCAAGTTGGAGTCCGTAAAAAAATGAAGTTTCTCGGCTGACCGATTTACTTGAGCAGCTTCTAAGAGCTAAGAATGGGGAGGGAACATCAGCACAACAGCCTGAAGGTGCGCCAATAGCTCACATCCCTCAAGCATCTCAAAACCTGGGGGCAAACTCGGCCAATGAACAACATTTTGTGCCTATCACCCCTATCCAGCCAACTCACGCTCCAATCATCGTGGACTTAACAACGGAGGGAGTCCGGATAATAGGCCTACCAGTTTGATGGACCATGACAAGCTGTTTGCTTTGGAAGAAAGATTAAGGGCAGTTGAAGGTAATGACTGGTTTGACCCTATGCGAGCAGCCGAAGTATGTTTGGTACTAAACATTGTGGTGCCAAAAGATTTTCGGATACCAGAATTCATTAAGTATACCGGTTTGGAATGCCCAAACACTCACCTTCGATCCTACTGCAACAAAATGGCGGAAGTAATCCATGATGATAAATTGCTAATCTATTTCTTTCAAGATAGCCTAGCAGGATCCGCTTTGAGTCGATACATGAGGTTAGACAAAGGTCGGGATCAAAAGCCGGAGAGACTTGGTGGAGGCTTTCCTTAAGCGGTACAAGTTTAATATGGAAATCGCTCTCGATCGAACAAGTCTAATGTCAATGGAGAAAAGGAGCCAAGAGTCGGTAAGGGCCTATGCGCAAAGGTGGAGGGATGAGGCAATGCATGTCCAACCCCTTTGATAGAAACGGAGATGGTGACCTTGTTTGCCAATACGTTCAAAGCACCATATTATGAGCACCTAATGGGTAGCTCATCTCACGCATTTCTACGATGCGGTACGCATAGCCGAAAGAATAGAGCAAGGGATTAAAGCTGGACGTATAAGCGAGCCATTGGAGACGAAGGGTTTTCTTGGAAGAAAAATGGAAGGTCACATTTACGACTTTGAAGATGGGTCCAAGGGCAAGATAGTGGATTCACTTAACCCACAAATACCTACCTCTCATGTTGCCCACATAAACTTTAACAAACCTTTTTCCTCTAATCGAGCAAATAACCAGTCAAACAACCAAAACAACTACCAAAGACCAAACACAAGATACCTTTCAGAACCACTTCCGCCATTACCCATGCCTTTGAAGGACGTGTATGCCAAACTACTAAGCATTGGACAAATAGCTCCTATCCCCGCACCACCACTGCAACCACCATTCCCAATTTGGTACAAGCCCGAGTTGACTTGCGAGTACCATGCTGGCAATCCCGGGCATAGGATTGAAACCTGCTACGCTTTCAAGAGGAAGTTGTTGGAGCTTATTAAGATAGGATGGGTATCATTTGAAGACACACCCAACATCAATTCAAAGTCATTGCCTGGTCATGACGCAAGTAATAATGGATAAAGGATTGGAAAATCTCGGTCAAGAATTGTCAATGATAAAGAAGGTGAGATCGAAGGAGATGATAAGAAAACACAGGTGGGGAAGGAAGATGAAGCACTGCCATAACTAACTATCCAGATACTAGAAAAAGTCTCAGCCAAGACCTTTGGGCGCAAGTTGGCTCAGGGTGAGAAGTTTCAGAGCGGGGTGACCCAAAGAGCTCTAGTAGTTTTTCAAAATGTAAACCAACTTTGTTTGCCTTAGCATGCTTTTGTCATTGCTTTTGGTTTGCTTTTATTTTCTCTAGTTGACAATCAAGGCTCATGATGTCAGCTAGATTTTGTGTTTGTCTTTGAGCCTATCTTTTCTATAAGTAAATGACAAGATCATGCACTTTTTTTTAAAACAAGGTAGAGTGATTACAAGGAATGTATCATAAAATGGTTAAAGATGAAATTTAAGAAAACAAACCAAAGTTAACCCTGAAGTACAGCCCTGCCTTTGGATAGCATAATGAAGTGATCAATCACCTGTAAGTTTCTTTCAAGATAAAAACAGAGTGTTGAATAACAATTTAAACATTTCCTTAAAAAATCAATATCTCTCACCCATTTCTCCCATCTCTCCCTCAAAATCCGATCAACAGAATTCAATATCAAATTCAACAGATTTCAAGCTGTTTCAACAGAATTCTTATTTTATCAATTATGTTGTGCATATAGTAAAAGGAATCAACTTTTCCATCATTGTAATGTAAGTATTGTTATTTACCACACACCTAAATGTGTAATCATGTTTCTGAGAGTTTGATTGTACTCAATATCGATGTAATGAAAGAAAATCATTCCATTAGTTTTCTTATACAAACCGTCAATATTGTCCCAATGAAAGGCAAAGTTCCAACTACTTGAAAAGATTACAATAGGCATGCCCAATAGAAAAATTACGCACGATATAATTAAGCAACCATGTAAAAATGGAACAAAATAGACTTACCTAAGCCCCAAGAATCAATGGCACAAGGTGGAGGTTTTCTTATTGCAACCCAATCGATGTAGCATATTGTGATCCAATAAGCCATTCATATTGCTGGAAAAATAAAAAACATAAACAGTATGTTACACCCATCAAGTTATAACAATTGCTAGTCTTTAAAACAAATTAGTGCTTTCCTCTCTAATCCTTTATCCTTTGTGTGATTGGAAATGGATCTATACTAATTAGTGCTTTGCTAGAACTGACTTCACAGTGTAAACATCAAGCTCCCATCTTTTATATTCATTCCAAATAAGATCATGACCTTGTGAATCGAAAACAGCAAAAGAGTGTCTAATATTTCCAATTTCACAATTTAAATGGTCAAGTCCAAGGACCTCACAAAGCACTTGACCCTAGCCTTTTCCACAAATAATTCTAACAAGCCCATGCGATTGCTTGTAGTTTGTTAACCGATCCTATATCCACCGATAATGGCTAAGCAAGCAAAGATTTTCACCATCGGTTTGCATCATTCACACGGAGAAACTCAGCTAATCGACTAAAAAATGAACCATTGCACAATGCTTTGGTGCATTTTACATGTATCATTACGTACAAACCTGCTAAAAAACATGCAATTGTTTCTGCAATTACACAAGTTGGCTCCAAACAATTTGCTACTTAGTTCATGCAACAATCAGAGTCATCTAAAACATGGAATGTGGAAAGGAAATAACTGGAAGTGTGAATAATTTAAAGACAGAGTCTGAAGGTCCAGCCCACAAAGTAACAACTGCTTGGATTAGGTATTTTAGGAAGAAGGATGTGTATTTCTCAACAATGACAGGGAAGTGAACTTGTGCCATTTCAAAGGTTGATGTTTAAATAATGTTCTTCTTTTGTACCAACTTTTTCACATAACGAACATACGATGAAACTCATGCATTGCCACAACGAGAGGCCTAATTATTTGATACAAGGAAGCATTTACACGAAATTGCTAAAAGGAAGTCAAGAAGCCCCAAGAAAAGAAGGGAAGAAGAAGGATGAGGTTACCGTGGCGGCAAAGCAACCAGGACCTAGGATTTCAATATCTAAATGCAATTATATCATGTAATTAATGTGCTAAGCCGCTTGGTAGATTCATAACACTATTCTAGTACATGTATTCAGTAAGCTTATTAAATAGATTGAGGGTAATCCAAAACAGCAACTGTGTGGGAATATAAAAAGGATATGGTGTAAATTATAAATAAGAAAGAATCACAGAAAATAAATTCTTCAATTAATAAAATTTATTACTAGCCATTTCATCAATTCTTGAACTGTTAAAACATAAAACCAAAGACAACAATCATCAGTTCATTTTGATAAGGTAAATGCGTTTCTCGTTTAATCATAGGCATCTATTCCTTCACTTGTCTAACAAGAAGAGATTGTACTAAGTTCCATCAAGGTCAGTTCTCTAATGTGGCGGTTCCTTTTGTACATGGGTGATGAGTGGATGTTACTTGAAATCCACTCGCTCCCGCTAAGAAGATACAATACACAATTCCACCTCTTAGTTAATAACCGACACATGAGGTCGATTCAGAAATGGAATGTCATAACAATTAACTCTAAAATAAGCTTCAACAAACAAAATTCCAGTAGACATTCATTGATAAATCTACTAGTGTACATCTTAGGTAAAGGAATTGTGCATAACATCTTAAACCCATCCAGTTATAACACTTGCTAGTCTTTTAAAACAAATCCAAGTTAAACTATGAAAAACGAAAGGATATCCAAGTTAAACTATTAATTTGTAATATTTTTTTGGCACTTGTCTTCTCATCACAATTTTTTTCTTCTAAGATCTAACCCGAAAAATTTCAATCTTAAACATGATTCATTTTGAAATTTTAAAATAACTAGCATTTAATTTATAACAAGGAACTAACTTATGGTTTTCAAAAACATAATGACTAACTTATAAAATCATAAAAAATGCATAGACTAAATTATAATTAACTCTAATTAACAATGGTAGAAGATGCAGAAAATAGTACCAGTTTGTATAAAAACAGTAAATGACATGTAGAAAAATTGCATGAACAAAGGAAGCTGGATGCATTAAATGATATTCCATGTAAATGACATGTAGTATAAGAGCACAAGACCTCAAAAGGACAAAGCATTAAGGAGACCATACTAAATAATAGTAAGAACGCAACACACCGCTTTCGTGCCAAGAAGAACCCAAAGGTTGATTAATTATTGAGGAAGATAACTTAATGCCACACTTAAAAACCTAAGCCATCATAACTTAATGCCACACTTAAAAACCTAAGCCATCATATTGAACAAAGTCATGTCAGGACCCAGAAATTAAAAAAAAAAAGCCAAATAACAAAGCAAGCATTAGGTACTGTAACAAAATGAGTAAATATTACAGATTTTTATCCAAAATTCAATAGCTGAAGCATACATATAGATGAGTCATATAGCCAGTTCCAAACTCCCTATTATATCTAGAATGCCTTTGAGTTGAAAAAAATAAAATAAAAAAATTGTTAAATTAAGGAAATTTTTAAAAACAGAGAAAGAATATTAAAAAAAAATAAATGAAATTAAATAGTGAAATTATTATATTTCATGTACTAAAAAATCATGTCCCATTTCTTACATTGTTTCTCTAACTTTTTTAAATTCTCAATGTGACTATCATATTAAAAGCCTGCCACCTAAACCATTTGGTGATCAATAACGTTTCCAAATCATGCATGCTGACCTCAAGACAGGACAATCAAATGAAAACAGACAACATATATAGCTAATGTGGGAAATTAACTGATCACCATGCAAGGAGGAGGCAACCATGAATTCTAACCTCTTTCACTACACAATTCTGCTACTTATATATATAACAAGTAAAACAGCAAGAAAAAAAAATAATGAATGAAGAAACAAAAATAAAACAACGAATCTTATTAACGAAACACAACATCAACAAGCAAGTTTCCTTATATATATATATAAGCATATGAATACATTCAAAACACCTAGGTGTCTGCACACAGGAGGACAAAAAGACTTGTAGACATCAAAGAACACCCAAAGATCAATAATACTAATTGTTAAAAATTAAATTGGGGGTTTTGATAAATTTTCAATTAAACATGCATAATTTCCATCAATCACTCTCTTCCAAACACAAGAATTGCCAGCATTCAATTTATGAACCGTAACCCTAAAAATTAATTTGGGGGTTTTCATAAATTTTCACTTAAACGTGCATAATTAGGATATAAATCATGGTAAAAACATTTCATAAACCTTATATTTTCGAATTAATAGCCTAAAACCATTATTCATAGTATCGGGGAAAAAAATTCTTACCTGTGTTCTTCAGTTACAGGTGAGGGAGATGGATCAACACGACAGAATAACACTTGAGATTGGGAAAGCTAGGTTAGAACTGTTTAGTGTAACTTAAATTGAAACAAAGAAAACAAAAACCATAAATTAATTACCTGAGCTATCGAAGAAAACAGTGCAAAACCTAACCCGTTTACAGAGAAGGGGTAAAACAGGATGTTCGATGGTGATGATGATGGATCTGGTGCGATGTTGCCATGGGTCTCTGTTTTTGTTGGTTTGTAGAGAAATATTGAAACCGTTAAGATGAAGGAGAAGAAGATGAAGAAAAAAATAGGGTTGCCGACGACGAGTGTGAAGATGATGAACAGTTTCGGGTAAAGGAAGATGAAATCGATGAAGAGAGGGTGATTTTTGAACAGTTAGGAATCGATGTTATTAGGAACGAAGAAGGATACTGGAAGAGTGGAAGTAAATTAATTTTCAGCGTAAATGGTTGTTGGATCTGTATTTCGGTGTGGGGGAGAGTGAAAATAAACGGTTCAGCATTTTATGCAATCAACGGTCTACATAATTTTAGTTTTATATTAACATTTTAATTTTTTTTTCAATTAGCAACGGAAAATCCGTTGCTAAAGTCCGTTGCTAATATTAAAAAAATAATATATGTGTAATCCGTTGCAAATCCGTTACTGAATTTAGCAACGGAATTATCCATTGCTAAATTCAGATGCAAATACCCCCTGTTTTTAGTAGTGTATACATCATCTCTTCCATCTCTGTCCTACATCTTGGTCTCTCTGGGGTAGACTCTTTAGTTGGTTTGGGTGTGTAAGCTGTCTGCCAAAAGACCCAAATTATAACCTTCAGGAATGGTCCGACCTGTTAAAAGGAAATTTTCAACGCCAAGCAATTACCCTTCTCTGTAAAGGATTATACTGGTCAATTTGGATAGCGCGCAACAATATGATCTTCGACTCTAAAACTCCAGACTGGGATGTGATTTTTGACCTCACCTTTCATCGATTGGCCTTTTGGTTGAAGTCCTCTGTTAAAAATTTCAGTTACACAAGTTCCGATCTTTATAGAAATCCCGAATGTATCATGAACTGAACTAACTAGTCGGGGTTGTAAATTCCTCGCTCTCTTTATGTTTTAATTCCCCCCCGTAATCTTTCTTATTGCAGCCCTTATTTTTTTAATGGGGTCGCCTATTTATAATATACTCGATTACTATATAAAAAAAAAAAAAAAGGTAGATCATGGTGAATTTTATTATGAAACTGTTTTGACACGACTGAATTTTTTTTTGGATTTTACCTTGTCCAACTAGTTCTAAGCAAAGGAACCCACATGTATATCCTAGCTCCAACTTCCACACTTTATTTGTTAAATATACATCGTAATCATGATAGTATCTTATTTTTGTTAATTGGGACATCATCATATGTGCTTACGAGGATGATAGTAACTGATTAACCGTCCACCATTTGATTCTAGTTTTTCTTTTCCCAAACAATTAGATACGACAAAAGTATCAAATTACCTTACTTGGGTTTGAAACTTTCATAAACTCACGTTATCTTCTACTTAATTTTTTTTATCAAATAAATAGAGATGATGAGATTCGAACTCGTGACCACTTGGTCATCAAGGTTCTGATACCATATCAAAGAACCATCTTAACCCAATAGTCCCAAGATATGATTTATATTATTTTATAACAGTAAGAAGCTTTTGTTATTCATCCTACATCTAGCCCTATCACTTTTAAGAGTAGAACTAGTTCAACTATATCTATTCCTCCCCTTTGTTATTGATCAACTAAAAGGATTTGCTTTGCAATGAGATTGAGGTTTCCTAATGTAACACAACTTGAGGAGCTTATAATTGCACAATAACATGTTGTCACTTGGAATATAAGGCCAAGAATTTGGCCTCCGGTTATTTGTATGCTTGCAAAACGGTTGGCATGTCAGGAGCTATCATATGCAGGTTGGGTCGTGTTCATTACTATATATATATATATATATATTTTGGAAAATATCATCTTGTATGAGTTATATTCATTGTAAACACTCATACAAGAGTACTTGTTGTAAAAATCCCTAGAAAATTCCCCTATGTGTGTACATCCGTATGTTACCAGGCCTAATCTGACCAGTTTTTCATGTATCTCATTCAAGTAATTATATTTGACATGTATGGTTTGGTTGACCATTTCTATATTTTTTATGGATGATATCTTCAAACAAAATTCATCGGCATTCTATATATTGAACTGATTTGGGATCAGGATAATGAAGTTAGCAAGCGGATACTTCAATTGATCAATAATGTCATCCAAACATGAAATAATATCTTGGCTAGGTAGAAGCAGTTATTTTGGAGTTTGCAGACAATCCAAGAATGTACTGTGCGAAGTTATCAAGACACGCTACTGCTTTTTAATACATCTAAGGCCATATATTTTTAAACTTTCCTCATATCCGCATCTCTTCGAAGCATCATAATATATAATTTAAGAAATTGTTTTTTTTAATTAATTTTGATTAAAAAAATTTCTTTTTTGATAGAATTAATTTCAATTAATTTCCTTATGCAGATAAGATTTTTCATTTAGAAAATTAATATGGACAAAATTACAGTAAAGTTTTGCATATTAGGAAAAAGAAAACCTAATCCAAATTATTTACATCTAAACTACTTGACTCCCAGTATAAAGCTTTTTTTTTTTCAATACCAAAAAAGGGTGCAAGCAATTGTTAATGGTTTTTGGTCATCAAGAAAAAAATTAATTGTAAATTATAAAATTTATACATGCATTCAATAAAATAAATTAAGAATTACATATACTAATAAATGATAAAAGTTTTATTGATTTTAACCAAAGATTAAGTTAGGAAGTTAAGATGAAGATACAAATTCTTAAGAAAAAGATATTTTGAGCTTAAAATCGGGTCTCTAAAGTTTTAATTGGTTTGAATCAATAAAATTAAATTTTATTTTGTCCATTTGAGCATTAACTTAATATCAAAACCTATTTTTAACATCATAAGAGCCCATATAAAGCTAATCAAAATAAAAAATTAAATTCAATCTCAAGTCAATTTAATGTGAAATAATTAAATTGAAAATAATAAAAGTCATGAAAAAAAAAACAAAGAAAACATTGTAGTAACTATTGCAACCCATAATAAATTGTGTTTTTTTTCTATGTTGTATTTTCCTGTTTTTTTCTTATAAATATTTTAGTCAAAACTCATTGCCTCACATATTCGTGATTTAAAATAACGTTTCATAGAGGATAAATTTTGTAAAATAGTTGTTAAAAAAATAAGTTTGAAGCATCCAATACAAAAAAAAGATGCAAATAAAAAAACATACGTGATATAAAAGTTCGAAGAACCCAATGAAAAAAGAAAAAAGAAAAACTTAGATGGCTGACTGTTACATGAGCATTGTTCCCACCTCCAAGTTTTTTAATTTATAGTATAATAAATTTTCATATTACGACAGAGAAAACCTAATCCAAATTATATACATCGAAATACACCTGAATTGAGATTTCTGTTCCTCATTTTTTCAACAAATTAAAAACCTAGTATCCTAAATATGAGCCAGGAAACTCTTTTTCAGCTTCCTATCATAGATTTCTGCAAGTCAGATCTAAAGCCAGGAACTTCAGAGTGGGACTTGGTGAAATCTCAAGTTTGGAAGGCAATTTCAGAGCATGGTTGCTTCAAGGCTTTGTTTGACAAAATTCCTCTAAATGTCGAGAAGTCATTTCTTGGTGAAGTGAAAGAGCTCTTTGACTTACCCCTTCAGACCAAAAGGCAACATGTTTCTGAAAGACCCTTTAATAGCTATTTTTTGAAATCCCCACCTCCGCTGCAATATGAAAGCTTCGGTATTGAGGATCCCAGCATCTTCGAAAACTGCAACAACTTCACCAATGTCTTGTGGCCACATGGAAACCCAGATTTTAGGTACGTGAGAACATTCTTTTTCAACTTTTGGAGCTCAAACTGCATTAATATGCAATTCAATCTTTATTATTTTCATATGGGCTAACGAAGGTAAAACAGAACTTGATCTACCAGCACATCGGTTAGTGTGAGTGATCATAAATCACTCGAAACAAGTATTGTTATATATCCCAACTTCTCTTCTAATTAATCCAGAACCTTCCTTCTGTTTTCTGCAGAAAAAATATAAACTATTTTTCTACACAAGTATCAGAATTTGAGAAACTCATAAGGAGGATGATTTTGGAGAGCTTGAGTCTTGGAAATTACTTGGATGAACACATGAGCTCGACTACTTGTGTTCTTAGAGTAATGAAATATCAAGTGCCTCAAATTACTGAACCAACGTGTACCTCAAAGCTCCACACAGATAAGAACTTAATTACTATATTGTATCAAAATCAAGTTGATGGGCTGGAGGTACAAACCAAACATGGTGAGTGGATTGGTGTGGAACTCTCACAAGATCACTCTTTTGTCATCTTGATTGGTGAATCCTTTAGAGTAAGTCACTGTTCTTTGTCCATTCCATAAGTTTATTTGATAATATATTTGCTCAAGATCTTTGAAGTTTAAATTCTAGTTTAAGTAAATTCAAAATATACGGACGTACAAAACATAAGCACTCCCGTTTGTTATTGGAGTTGATTTCTGCAGGCATGGACGAATGGTCGATTGCACCCGCCGTATCACCGCGTAAGGATGAGTGGAAGCGAGGCAAGGTACTCTGCTGGATTGTTTTCGTTTTTCAAAGCAGGTTATAAAACGAAAACCCCTGAAGACTTGATCGATGAAGATCATCCCTTGCTTTACAAGCCATTTGATTATTTTGAATTCCTCGAGTTTTTTTCGGCCTGGGCACCTAAGGCTCAGCCTAATCAGTGTGCTTTAAAGGCTTATTGTGGTGTGTGATATTCGTAATCTTAAATTAAAGCAACCTTGTGAGGTCGCTGTTTTTTTTTTTTACTTTGTAATAACTAATAATGAAAGGGTGAATGTTGGTTTGGTATTGACACCGTGTATAGAGTAAGTCATAACTAGAGTTTTTCAAGCTATAATGTTGATAATAATAATAATAATCTTAGGTTGTTTAAATAAAAGCTCATAAGCTTATATTTACCTTTTAAAAAAGACCAAACCAAATAAAACTTTTAACTCTATTTGGAAAGAAAATTCTAAACTAACTAAAAATATAAACAACATCTTTGACATCGTCTATATCTTTTGGGCATGATTGATTTTAGTCAATCATGATCAATTGGTTGATCATGGTCAATTTTGATCAATCTAAGGTTGATCATGGTTAATTTCATTATAAAACTATTTTAATTCGACCAAATTTTTTCTTGGATTTTACCTTGTCCAACTAGTCCAAAAACAAATCATCTAAATGTTCCATGCTAGTCTTATCTACTTACTGAAAGACATGTGTTCTAGTTAATACCCACATATAAATATGTTGGTTTATCATCACGATAAGGACAAATTTCAAAACCAATGAAGGTTTTAAAAATACATATAGTTTCTAGTAGATTGATAATATAACTATTTTCATTGATCTTTCATATTATGTTGTGAGATCCACATTTATGTTGTGTTTTTCAAAACACATAAACACAACAAAAATAATAATTTTAAGATTTTTCAGAAGTCTCATGGATCCTATTAGACAAAATATGATTGTTTAGGACTTAAGTGAAGATTACCTGAAAATCATTTCTTCTTTCTAGGGTTTAATCAACTTTTCAAGTTTAGGTTGTCATAAATTACAAGTCATCCAATTATCTAGCTTTGAATGTTAGAGAATAATATAAATCATATCTTGGGACCTCACGTAACATCTTAAGATTTTGGGTTGAGATGGATCTTTGACGTGATAATAGAGCCATTATGACTAAACGATCACAAATTTAAAATTAATTAATAGCGCAAGGTAGTGTAGACTCATGCAAGTTTTAAACTCAAGGGATTTTCATTTGAGGGGATGTGTTAGAGAATAATATAAATCATATATTAGGCTCCTACCTAACAATTTAAGCTTTTGAGTTGAGATAATTCTTTGACATCTAACCATAATCCAAATGAATCATCAGATTAGAAATCTCCTAAACCATTCACGAGAGAGAAATTGTTATGCCTAGAGTGCTAACTCTTTTATTAATTTCTCTACCTATATACTTACGTTTAGGTATAAAGAAAAGTATGAGACATAACATTTTATTTATATAAAAAACTTGATAACCATATCAATGGTAAAATATCACTTTGCCTCCTGAAACAAATATCACATATTTTATTTTAGGACAACCATTAGAGATTTATATATGCAATTAAATTCTCACTTGATTTTTTTAGGTTTAGAATTGAAATTCCATGTATAAATTACACTCTAGTCCTCGATTTCTAATTTATCTACAATCAAGTCCCAATTGATTAATCATCCTAGTTAATTTCTTATCAATAATTCCTAATATGTATGACCTATTAGATTCATAATATATTGGCTCAAACATAAAACATAATCTTATTCATGATAGGATTGATTGGATTAAATAATTTAACTTATTATTAATTCAACAAATTGATTGATTTATATTTGAAAATCAAGTGCAATTTCATAACCTAATTTCTGACCCACACGTTTTTTTATATAGATTTCAAAAAAACTAAAGATTTCCAAAAGATATATATTTTCAATAAATTTAGTAAATTTTAATTGCTTTATTATTTTTATCACTTTTTTAATATTATTGTGTGTCAAGTTAAGATAGAAATAATAATAAAAAAGAACATAAAATAAAAAGAGAATAAAATCAATAAAATAAAATATTATTGGGGATAAAATGGGACTAATAATTGAATTTAACAAGTCGAGAATTGAGTTGAAAAAAGATAAAAAAAAAAAACAAATCATGAATAATTTAGGATGTAATTGAGGACATGATTGAAAAGAAAATTAAGAAAAAAGGCTTGGTTTGGTTTTAATTAAAAGAATTAAAGAACCAAAGGTGAATTCATAACAAGCAACCAAATTTAGAGGTTCAATTATGGATGAAATTAAGGAAGTCTTCTTGTTTAAGAGATTGATGTTGAATTCTTCATGAATAGTCTTTCTGACAAGTCTCTTTTTAAGATGTGTTAGTACAAGTTGATAAATTCATTTATCATGTGGATTTTATTGTCTTGAATGCATAACCTATTAAAGCATGTACTTCATTTCCTGTTATTTTAGGACATTCGTTTCTTGCAACTTCTAATGCATTGATTAATTGTAGGAATGGACTGATGAAGCTATCATTTGAAAAATGATATTAGAGATGAATATTTTCAACATTTGCAAGCAACCTAGAGATGATAATGATTTATAGGAAGTAGATCTTATTGAAGAATTAGTTTATGATCAATTTGAATCTACCTTGAGTAAAACCGAGTTTGATGAATTTGAAGAATTGCAAATGATTTTTTCTCACGAAGAAATCAAGGACAAGAAAGACACCGACAATTTTTTCGTAGATCATTTGTCAAAATTGATAATAGATTCGACATTTGACATCACACCAATTGATGATTACTTTCCTGATGAATCTTCACTTTCTGTTCCTTCAATACCTTGGTCTGCTAATATTGACAATTTTCTTACTTCAGGATTTTTGCCAGCTCATTGGAGTACCCAAGATAAAAAAAAGTTTTTGAACGAAGTAAATAATTTTTATTGAGATGACCCTTACTTATTCAAATATTATCCTGATCAAATATTTTGAAGATGCATTTCAGACAATGAAGTAAGTAATGTCATTAAATTTTGTCATTCTGAGGCATGTGGGGGTCATTTGTCAACAAAGAAGACGATTGCAAAAATGTTACAATGTGGATTTTATTGGCCTACCATGTTCAAAGACACATATGTGTTATGCAAAGCTTGTGAAAATTGTTAAAACTCAGAATTTATTTCAAAACATAAAGAGTCTTTAGATAATATTTTATTGACTTTTGGGACATATCCTAGTGGCAATGTGCATTGTGCATTTCATGACTTATGACCCCATTCTCATAAAGAACATGATCGATATAGTCTTGGGAATCTAACTATAAAAGACCCTGTTTGCTAGTTTTTAAGAAAACTGGATGGGAAGTCTATCCTCGATCCATAGAGGGCATTTTAGTCGTTCTTGGATGTAAAACCAAGGGAAGATGTGAGCCACAATCACAACTATGATTTAAGCCTTAGTTTGTAAAAATTTGTGTCTTTTGGTTTTATTAATAGCATAATATTTGTGTTTTGTTATTTTTGTATTTGTTTAAGTGTGTTTCAGGTTTGTCGGTGTTCGTTGTTTCAGGTGATGTCTTTTATACTCTATCTTTCTACCTTAGGACATTGAGGACACTGTCTCATTTTGGTTGGGAGGAGAGGGTAGTACTTGATATTAAAAAAAAATTAACTAACTATGTTTTCTATTATTAAAATCATTTGCAAAACTGTTGTTACTAGGATGCAGAGTAAATGAGGAATTTTAGTGACCCTTGAGATGCATCTTAGTAAACATTCTTAACAAGGTCTATCAGAATACTTCTTGAAATATTCAGGTTGACAAACTCTCGCATTGTTACCACTTGATTCTGCTCTTATACTTATTTAACAAGTATTCTTAAACCTTCATTTTCACACACACACTTTAACATATGATTGTGGGTTGCGCATTGGATTATTACATTATTTATGTTCTTTTGTAGGTAACAACTAAGAGAAAGGGATAGTATATAATTTGCAAAAAAAAATTTGATAATATTGATGATAATAAAAACACAGATAAGTTTGGTTTCGTAGCCTCCCTAACCTAAGCAATTAAACCCGAATGGGTGTTTTAACACCTAATACCCTAAAGTCAACTGACTTGGGAGCTATTAGCACAGTGCTTGTTACATGGGTTAAGGAGAAAACAGAGGAAGAAAAAAGTCTTTTTCCCCTGCTTCGCGCGTCCAAGGGAAGAAGAAGACACATAGTGTCGTTCAAAATGGCACCGTTTCGAGCTTCGTCTCTTCTTTTTTTAATGAACAGTGTATGTAACGACACTGTTTTGGAAAAAACACGCCGTTTTATTTAAAAGGAAATGGTGGTAAAATCATGTCAAAGTCCAATCAATCCTTAATTTGTGATTTGTTCAATCGAGTCCTCAATTGCATTTTTTATTTAAAAATCAATCTAATTGCATCCCTATCAAAAATCAAACAGCGGCCCTGAAGTTGGCTGATTTTTTCACTTTTTTCCTTGGTCTTGAATTAGTGCAATTTGACCCTCAATTGATCAATAAACTTCTAATTTCTTCAATTTGGCCCCTGATTCGGTTTAATTACAACCCCTCTATTTACACGCATTTTTCATTTTGGTCCTTGGTTTCGGATTTCTTCAATTAAGTCCCTAATTGGCCATCAAACTTCAATATTTATGCAATTAAGCCCCTGATTTGACTCTAGAACTTTAATTTCTTCCAATTAAAACCCAAATTGACTTCAAAATCAATTTTTCTTGCAATCAAACTCTCCATAAATTCAATTAAACCATCAATAAAATTTAATTGAGTCCATAAACATCTAATTTTGGACTTTTTTTAAAAAATCAAATTTCTTTGTCAACAGGGCTCTCATCAATCAACAAAATACCGTCAAATTTCAATCTTCGTATTTTTGAACCTCTTCAACTAATTTTTGACATTTTTCTGAGTGTTCTAACATCCTCTTTTCAATGTTATATTTTTTTTTTATTTTTTTGTATTTTATTTTTTTTAAGAGAGAAAAAAATGTGAATTGGGGAATAACCCAAAAATGAGTTATGAAAAAATTTATCGTTGTAATTGGAGTCTTCATCAAAAGGACATAAAAAAATGCTTTCTTTCATAAGAAGCTCACCAAGGAAGTTTCTATGCATCCTTCTTCAAGTTCTCCTTCATAAGAGAGGGAATTTTTTAACTACTCGATGAAATCTTTACACAATCTGAAGCAAGCATCCCTAAGTTGGTTTCATAAGTTATCATTTACAAACCAAAATATTGGCTTCAAAAAGTCTAGGATAGATTATTCACTATTCATTAAAATTCTTAATAGCTCATTTACTGCTATATTACTTTATATTGACTATATAGTTATCACAAGGAATAATGAAGAGGCTACGAGTGATCTCAAGAAATTCCTAAGCTCTTGTTTGAAGATTAAGGATCTTGGACCTATGGAGTATTTTCTTAGGATGTTGCTTGATCTAAGACTAGAATTGACATTTGTCAACAAAAATATAGCTTGGATATACTAGAAGGAGCTGGTTTTCTAGGCATGAAACCTATTAAATTCCCAATGAAATAAGATTTGAAACTAACTTCTCCCAATGGTAAACTTCTCAAATACCCATTCAGATCTTAATAAAAATATATTGGATTCACCCAAGTTAATCTAGGTTAATTTATTAAATTCATGATCTCAGTCATGAGACTGTAATAACCTCATATAAAACAAATACAAAATAAACTATGAAATACAAATTCCAATCAACTCAATGTTAAAAGATAAAATTAAAAAACAATATCCAAAAAAATAACCCAAGTCAACTCGTGTTAACATGTCAAACTCGTGTTCCAAGTCATGAGACCAACATAATTCCATATAAAGTAAATAAAAAAAAAATTATAAAGTCTAATTCTCAATCAATCCAATGTTGAAGGATGAAATCGAAGAAAAAAAATCAATAAGAAAAGTACACATAAAAAACCCGAGTCAGCCCCTATTAACCTGCTAAACTCGTGACATGGGTCATAAGATTGAGATAACTTTATAAAAAATAAACAAAAAAATTATGAAGTCTAATTTCAAATTAACAAAATGTTGATGGATGAAAATGAAAAAAAAAATTCAATTAAAGAAATGACAAAAATAGAACCCGAGTTGAGCCTTCAAATAACTTGTGATTCGGGTTATAAGATTATGATAGCTTCATAAAAAGTATATTGAAATAAATTATGAAGTTTAATTCCCAAAGAACTCAATATTGAAAGATAAAATTAAAAATAAAAATTGAATATTTAATAAAACAAAGAAAAAAAAACAAGTCACAATTCTAATGAACAAGGGTAAAAGTGAATTCTGTTTATTATAATTATAATATCATATGTATATATTTAAGATATTGTATGAACAATAATGTAAGGTTATATGTGGTAAATAAATATGTAGTTAAATAATTAAGAGTTATAAATGAATTAAACAATAGATTAATAAATTAAAAATATCTTTAGATATATAAAAATTATTATATAGACTGCAACACTAAATTTAAAACGGAATACAAGAATAATTAGGCATCAGGAATTTTATGCCAAGAAAAGATTCCAAATAACTCTGGCATAATATGGACCACTTTGCATCTAACTTTAAATTTATATGATATTGGGGAAATAATAAATTATCTCCTTAGTTTCAATTCCTCAGCAATGACCCGTTAATTTTATAATGTAAAATTAATAACATAATTACCACTATGAATCAAGGACCATTACTTTTTTATTCTTAGGGACCAGATTTTGACCCTTCAAATACAACAATCAAAGCATACGCATTGCACATCTTCTCTTTGATTTCATATATTAAAAAAAAAAATTGTTTTCAAAGTTAGTCTCAAAACTTAAATGATAAAAAAGCATAATTTTTTTTTTTATTAACGTAGTTGTCCGGGCCAGCTCTTGCACGCGCCTCAACTAATCTCACAAGTCTTGAAGTTAACGACCATATAAACCTCCAGTTGTCATTATATTAGCAATCATAGAGCTCGAATTTGAGAATACAGGAAAAATAAACCTTTTAATTTCAAGCTCTTATCACTGAATCACCTACTGGATGATTAATAATAATAATAATAAAAACATCAACTTCCTTGAACTAAACGTATGCATCTGATATATATATATATATATATTCCTCAATCGAGGCCCGCTTTCTTATATTTATTCTTTTTAACGTTAGGGACCATATCCTTTTTAATTGTTTTTTATGGAATCAGGGACCAGATTTAGACCCTTCGCTACAATTTAAATCTCGTTGAATATATACTTAGAGAGATACAGATATATGTCTCCTTCCAACGCCTCAATAATGATTATATTTTAGGATGATAAACCAACACATATGGACACTCTTAATCAGGGACCAGTGCTTTTTTAAGAGGAGAAAAAGATTTGGGACCAGATTTTGACCCCTCAATTGCCATTACCAACCATAAGATAGAGGATGTTATCTTACCGACCAGAAGATACAGTTGGATTTGCACTTGTCACTTCATTGAAGCCAGAGAATCATTAAGCATATATTGCTTGAATAATAATAAAATACATTTGGTCCCCAAGTTCTGATGTTATCCATGATCCATGAAAAACTGTCGGTTAGTATGTGTTTGGACTTGTGTGTTTTATTTTTTTATTTTTTTTTTGATAAAAAACATGTTTTTTTAGTTTTTAAAGATGTGATTTGTGTTTAAAATATATTTTACTTTAAAAAAAATTATCATATCTCCAAGCCAAACACATAAATACGAATATAATGACGCTTAAGAGATGGTACAACTGGCCTTCCATGGAATTTTAATTATTTTTTTATTTTTAAATTGTTTTGATAGATTGAAGTTAAAAATAAAATTTAAAAAATAATAAAAAAAATTATTTAAATATAATTTTTTTACCGCTGTTATAATTACCATAGCTGTCCCAACATTCCCAACATTTGATTCTAGTATTTTTTTTTTAGCTAAGACGAAAGGATCAAATTATCTAGTTTAAAGTCTATCGTTCAACGGTGTAAAGTTTTTGTTTTCGTTTATAATAAATACTAGCTTTAACCCGTACTATTTCGGGGTAGGATTACAATTTAAATTTTAACTCTGTAAATATTAATTATGGATTAATTATATCATGATTTTTTAAAATGAAAAAATATAAAGATTCCATTTACTTTTAATAAATTAAATTAAAAAAATATATGAATCAACAAATTATAAAAAAAATTATTAATACTAATTAAAAAATATAGGAACATGCAAGCGCTCCACTGTATATATGATTTGAAGTTAATTTCTAATATAAAAAAAATAATTACATTATGGATATATTTTCATCTATCATATCTTTTGGGAACAAATATATAGCATATTGTTTATAATTTATATAGTAAAATAAAAAATATATGAACTGATAAATCTTAAAAGAATTGTTAACACTACTAATTAATTATAAAAATAGGAAAGCTAATCTTTATAGTAAAAATAAAAAAATAAATATGCATATAAATATTTTATATCAACTGTATTTTAAACATTTTTATTATCTTAGAAGGTAATTTTTGTTACTAATAACAAATTATTTTGATGTTTATAAAACAAAACTAATTTAATTTGTTTAATAAATAAGTGAGATGACATATATTGCTATTTAAACATAAATAATTAATGTAAAAGGAAGAAAAAACATAAGAAAAGAAAGAGATCAAGCTCTAATAGGCTAATTCCACGTGTTTGGTCTGAATATAAAAACGTAGGTGCGCTTGGGCTAGAATGTGTTTGGCTTGAAGGTGTGATGACTTTTTCTCAAAGGTACAACACCTTTTAAGTACAAACCACACCTTTAAAAACTAAAAAAACATGCATTTTGACATTGGAGCACACCTTTAAAAACTAAAAAAACATGCATTTTGACATTGGAGCATGTGTCTTGAATGATTATAAAAATCTTCATATAACATTTATTAACTCCAAAACATCCTAAATTCATTTAGAAAACTGAAAATTAATCGAATTTAAAAAATCTAAACGGATCATAATATTGTGCTGGAAGGGGAACACATGCACCTCCTCTCCTTGTAAGTCTTCAAATCAAACATTTTAATAAAATTTAATTATATTTGCTTATTTAGGACCATATCAAGTAATTTTATCTACTACTTGTAATCACTTACGAAATGACACAACAGTCCAAATAGTGAAAATATTATTTTGATGAATGATTAACGATACGCCAATCATAAAATTGATGGTGACGCCGCCCTAACCTTAAGTGTCCTGTTGGTGATTTATTTAAGGATGCAACTTGCAAAATTATGATTCTGTGTGATAAACCTTTTGGCCTATTACCTGAATTTTTGGTAGGCAAAATCTCAATCAGTATCTCCTCTGTATATGACAATCCAAGAACGCCAAATATAAAAATGTATCTCAAGAACCATAAGCGAAAGCATACGATATAATTAATTACAGTTAAAACTATATAAAGTAATATCTTTGGATGATAAAAAATTAATTATTAATTAAGATATTATTTAATTGATAAATTAATAATTTATTAGTTTACATATTAATATTTATTAAAAACTAATTTATCAAGATAGTATTTATTATTTTTTTCCAAAACATTGGACATAAATATCACCAAATTATAAAATATCATTCCTCTATGTATTTGTATAACCAAAACAAATTTAAAAATGTTATTAATCTTATTAAATAAAAGTCATCGATCTTTTTGTTTTGCCAATAAATAAAATTATATTAGATATATACTTTATTAATATACTCCATGAACATTGAACCAAGCAAAAACATATATAAAAAATATATACACCATCACAAAAAGTAAAATTAAACAAAATGGCTTTTCAATTTAGAAGTGTAAAAAAATTAACATTGATGGAAATGATGCATAAAGCATTGTGTGAGTATAATATAAAAAATCTAACTTGCACCCATAAGCAATTGCACCGGGTACTGGATGCCATAAAAGTTTAAGTTGCAAATGAGCTAAAAAAACAATATCAAACACTATGAAGAGATCATTAGAGTATCTATCAATTAATATTGAAAAAAAATATACCAAATAACAAAAAATTGCAAAATTCCCGAAGCTGGAGAAAAGCTCCTTTATGAGTGGTTTGTTCAATATAAAAAATGTGAATATGATTGAAGAACTAATCATAAAGAAGGCAAAGAATTTCTTTAAAAATATATACCTTGTAAATAAGCTAGAATTCTATTTTTTTCAAGGTTGGCTCGAACGCATCAAATTAAGATATGATATCAAGATGTATTATATTTTCAGAGAAAGCATGTTAGTTGATATAAAACTCATAGAGAACAATTTAAAGTTTACAAGAGAGATACTGTATCAACTTTCTATAAAAATTGTTTTCAATATGAATGAAACATGGTTGTTTTATAGGCTATAGTTAGATTATTTTCATGCAACAAAACAACTTGAAGGTGAGAAACAAGACATGAAAAGATATACAATTGTTATTTACTATAATAAGGATAGTTATGAGAAAATTCTTTTATAGTTCATTAATAAGTATTCTAAACTATAGTGTTTCAAAAATATAAAACTTGAGTAGTACGAATTATAAGTATTATGCCACTAAACAAGCATGGATGACTAGGATTTTATTCTTAGAATTTATTTGACAACTTGGTAGAAAATTGGATGGTAGAAAATGGTTTTGCTTATTGATAATTGATAATTGATAATTGTAATGAATTAGATTTACAACAATCATTAAATTCTAGTTTTTCAATACAAAATGAAGCATTTTGATCTCTTTTCTTTAGCTCATTTTATGCTATTCTATTTTGGTAGTTCGATGGTGGAATTTCTTTCTTTGTATATTTCTGAATTATGAGTATGTGACTTGTTATAATGGATCCTATTGATAATACAGAAAATGAGTCTGTCATCTTATCTTGATAGAGATGATTTTTAACTTCGTTAGATATTTATTTTAGTATCTGGAGCATAGAATATATGAAATAGATTATGAAATATTAGAGTTATGATTCATACTTAACTTTATATTCAAATCCTGCGACCGAACTCCAAAAAATTTCAAAGAGTTAGAAACTCTAAATTGAAACACTCATCTTAAAACTATTAAAGGTTTAAAAATATAGAATTTTTTTTCTTGCACTCAAAACAACGAGAAGATTCAACCTTGTGATATGGGGATATTATGGGCTTTCAAGATGCATTATTATCATTAATTTTATCAAAATTATTTTAAAGAGTTATGAAATTAGGATCCCAAATCTAAAGAAAATAAATGTTTTAAATGTAATAAATCTTGCAATCTCGACTTAGACAATATGTGTTCAAACATATATAATTGTGAATTGTTTTTAACATTGTAAAATTAGATATATGGATAACATGGTTTCAGAAAATTGAGATCAACACTCAAATGATGAAAGCGTTAAACAACTTCATGTTCTGTTCTGATCAAAGAATTGAAGTATTATAATACAATAAATGTTAAGTACTTTTTGAACTGATTAGAAAAAAAACAACTACATAATTATTGAGTGATGAGTAAATTATTAAGAACATCATGAAAAATGAAAAAACAAATATTAAAAATAATATTTCTATACTAGAATATAAAGCATACAAAGATGCACTCATATATAGCAACAAGACTGCATATATATTTTTGCAATGTGAAAATAGTTTACCAGAGCTTTTTAATTAATTCACTAAGAAAAATTAGAAATAAGGTTACATCAATCTATTTAAAAAAAAAAACTTTAAAGTCATATTTTACGAAGGTATTCTAATTGAGAGATTAGTGATACATATATATAAATGGAACCTACGTTTTTTTTTTTAAATATATTATACGAATTATTAATAAACCACGTTAATTTCAAATCAGGATTAATAAAAAATATTTTTTAATTGAGGATATTGATTATCAAGGTATGTGGTTATACCGTATTTATAATTTTTTCGTCTCATTTTGTCTTATAATGGAACACAAAGGCGCTATAAATACTCTTATAAGAAACATAATAATTACCCATCACGACTTAGGATCCTGCAAGCTTGTTGATTAGTAGAAAAAGAAGCATGGGTTCCAATGAACTGCCACCAAAGCTTCCTATTCTCGACTTCGCCAAGGAAGATTTGAAGCCTGGCACAAGTTCTTGGCTCAAAGCCTGCAGTGATGTTAGGCTAGCGCTTGAAGAGTATGGCTGTTTTGTAGTAGAGTACAACAGACTACCTCTAGAACTTAGAGATAAAGTCTATGGTGTTTTAAAGGAGTTGTTCGATCTCCCGACTGAAACAAAAATGCAGAACAAATATGAGAAGCCCTTGAATGGTTATGTTGGGCAGATGGCCAAACTCCCTCTCCATGAAAGCATGGGAATTGAAAATGCAACATCTCTAGACACAACTCAAAATTTCACAGATCTCATGTGGCCTAATGGGAATGATCGCTTCTGGTACGTATATTGTTTAATGAAGAGAACTAGCAGGTTCTACTTAACAGTTTCTCTCACATTATAAGATTCCGACATGGTTATTTGTCTAACTAGTTTAAATATTTTTTCATCTCAATCTTGATTAGTGAATATGTTCTCAAGTACGCTAATCTAGCTGCAGAGCTAGACCGAATGGTGACTAGAATGGTATTTGAAAGTTATGGAGTAGAAAAGTACCATGACTCTTATGTTGAGTCTACAACATACCTTCTTCGGCTTTTGAAAAATAGACATCCCAAGGTGGACGAGCATAATTTAGGTTTCATCACTCACACTGACAAGAGCTTCACAACCATACTTCATCAAAATGAAATTAATGGGTTGGAAGTGGACACCAAGGATGGCAAGAAGATCAATGTTGAGCTTTCACCTTCGTCTTTTGTTGTCATAGCTGGTGATGCATTAATGGTGAGTCACTGATTATGATTATATTTCTTACAAATTATATGCCAACCTAGCTACTGTGGATCGTATGAATCCAATCAGATAATTATTGGCGAGTCACTGATTATGATTAATTATTTGTCTTACGTACAGGCATGGAGCAACGACAGAGTAATATCTCCTAGCCACCGTGTTATCATGAACGGAAAAAGAGACAGATACTCCCTGGCGCTGTTTGCTTTCAACAAAGGAATAATACAAGTTCCTGAAGAACTTGTTGACGAGGAGCACCCTTTAATGTACAAGCCACTGGATCATATTGGACTCCTTCATTTCTATCGGACAGAAGAGGGATACAAAAGCAAATGTACTATCAAGGCTTATTGTGGCGTTTGAAATTAAAGGGAAAACTGGACTTGTACAATAATTACTTGATGCTCTCTACTGCTTGCTATATAAGGCCTGTTTTCATGTATTTCGATTCCAATGCCAGTGTTTTCCTTTTCTTTTTCTGAAGGTTGATGGGTTTTCTTTTTCGTTTTTTTGTGCTTGCATTTCAAAATGTATTAATGCTTCGTACAAGGAGCAATTTAATTATGAATGTCATGTGTGGTTATGGTTAGAAATCTGTTGTTGATGACGATGATGTTATTATTTCCGAACTTCAAGAGTCATATATATGCCATCTCAATAATCGTGTTGTTTTATAAACTTTCACGAGCATGAAAATAGTGATATATATATATATATATATATATATATATATATATATGGCCATCACAGGGCTTGTTCAGCATGAAGTGTTCGTTGATCCTGTCAAGAAAGTCCGGGTTAATGATCCAAGTGATTTAATGAGCTGAAAAATATAAAATACAGCATCCATTTAAAAATAAATACTATTATTCGCTTTATTTCAGAAAGATTCTCATGCTTTTTTATTTTCAGTTGTTCTAAAATAATTGTTTATTCATAATATTAAGTTATGTATTTTTCTACAATGTACCTAATTAAAGTTCATTTTGTAAAGAACCTATAATTACAAGAATTAAAGATATTTTAAAAACTATGAATAAGAAAGGGTGATACAACATATCAATTAATAATATTCTTAATCTATGTGAAAATTCAACATGACAATTTCTTTGATACATGGGAAAATACAACAAATTAATCATTTAAAATGAGTCATTTTTAATGAAAATGTGTGTCCTCCTTCCACCCTCTCTCTCTTTCTCTCATATGGAAAAAGTAAGATTAATGAATAATTTTAGTGGTTCATCCTATATTTTTGTGAGACGGAAAATACAGTTTTAAATATATTGATCAATGAATCATACGCGAGTACTAAATAAGATTACGTGTTGCTACATTACTCTCATTCTGAGGTTATTTATAAAGGGAACACTGTTGTAACCCATTTTTGTATCCCTACAAATAAAATAAAATAAAAGGAACACTGTTCATCTCTCTCTCCACACACTGCCTAGAGCCCCACGCCCCTTAAAACATGGAACAAGGGCCGAACCTAAAGCCCCACACCCCTTGGCTGGCCGACCAGCAGGCCGCTCCCTTGCTCCCCACGCACAACAGCAGCCCGCGCCCCTCTAGCCTATAAATACTGCTCTCAACACCAGCAGCAGCAGAGAGGGAGGTGAGATGGGAAGGACGAGAGGTAGAGTTTTGAACGAGAGAGAGGGATCTTTTGAAACTGAAAGGGGAGGGAAGTTTTGAAACAAAGAAAGCTACCGTGAGAGGATGGGAAGAGAGGAAACGAGATAGGAAAAGAAGGGAGAAAAACACAGAAGAAAGAACGAAAGCAGGGGAACCTTTGGAAAGTTGAATGAGAGAAGAGTGAACGGAGAGAAGAGAAGGAAAGGATTTCTGAAATAGAGGGAGGGAAATACAAACACACCGACACTGCCAGGGATCGTCGTTTTCTTGCCCACCTGCTTCTCCCTCCCGCCGCTGCACCATTGGAAGAAAAGGCGGCACCTGCACCTCTACTCATACGAAGAAAGCAGCAGCAAGACACTGCCAGACACCAAGGATAACTCACCATCTTCATCCCACCCGGCGCTGCACCATTGGAAGAGAAAACAACATGTTGTCCCCGGTTTCCACAACCCCACCGACCACCGCCTTCATCCCACCCATTCCCTACCACCCGCACCTCCATTGAAGCCGTTGTAGAGAGGGAAGAATAGTTGTTGACATAGGGAGCAAAGGAAACAAAAAGAAGAAGCAAAGGTCGAAACAAAGAGGGGAGGAGGAAGAAGGCCGCAGCAACGCCACCGCCAAACCGGCCACCAAAGACCATAGTCGCCCTTCCTCGCCTCATCATCTTCCTCCCACCCGTTGCAGCACCATTGAAGAAAAAGCAGCAACTTACGCCTCGCACGGGGAAGAAGAAGAAGAAAACAATGCTGTCATCGGGCGTCCTCTCCACCGCCACCGCACCATCAAAGCCGCTAAACAACAAGCAGTAACCACCGCGAGAGGGAAGAGCACCGTGAGAAACAGAAGAAGAAAGGAGAAGCAGAGGAGAACAGAGTAAGGGAAAACACAGTGAAGAAAGGGAAGAAAAGCTCACCACCGTCCAAGCCATTCTCCGGTCGGAAACCGCCAAAAAGACCGCCTTCGAGCCACCACAGTCGCCCTCCGCCCTTATCTCGTTTTATCGTTCATCTTCTTGCATGCGTAACGTGCACCGTGCACGTTCGCAAGCAAGAAAATAATTAGCCGGACCGTACATGTGCACAAGTAACTAGCTAATTAATTAACGGGTTGTTGTGCATGTACAGTACCCCGGTTACTATGCGTGTACGGTACCCCGATGTACGGATCCCGTTCATCGTTTGTTTCGGCCGGAACCCCACCCCACCCATGCCGGGCTGGCCGAGTCCACCCGTAGAAACCAGACCCATTTTATGTTGGGTTGATTTCGGCCAGCTTCCTTTCGGCGGGTCTCGGCCCGTTCGAACAAAAATTCTTCAAAAATTATTTCAAAAATATGTGATTTTCTATAATTTTATTAATGTATTTTGATCAATATCGGCTTGTATTTTTATATTGTAAAGATACAAATCCGGTATTAAAATACCCGATTTTTGTCAAAGTTTTCAAAAAAATGTTTTGTTTTCATGCATACGGCCTAGTCTCCCCAATATATATATATAAATATTATAACATCATATTTTCACACAACAAAAGAAATTTCAAAACAATATATGTATTAGCATGCATTTTGGCTTTAATAACCAGTTTATTTAAGCCATGAGAACTAGGCCAATATTTCAAAAAATTCTAAAAAATCTTTTTGTCCTTTTTTAGTATTTGTGATTACGAATTTATACATAAAACGTATTCCTGATATTAAAAATATGGTTTTTTTTACATAGATGTTAGAACGGTTAGGTTTTACCCGATAAGATAAGGACCTCCTTATTGAGGAGGACTTTTCTTGAACCATAGACGGACCAACATACATAGACGTTAGAACGGTTAGGTTTTACCCGATAAGATAAGGACCTCCTTATTGAGGAGGACTTTTCTTGAACCATAGACGGACTAACAACTAGTAAACACAACGAGACCTTGAATTTTATCGACAAATAAACAATGCAGCTTACCTTAGGTAGGGCGTATTTGGAGTGCTAATACCTTCCCTTTACGCAACCAGGCCCCGTGCCCGATCTCTCGAGACCAGCTTAGGGTTCCTAGTGACCAAAATACTAGGTGGCGACTCCCACACCATTTTTCATTGCTAAGAGACAAAGAATTCCTTGTCTCCCCAAATTTACCGGATATATATCCATATCCATACCCATACCCATTGAGGGTGGACGATCGCCGCGACGTCGCGCACCTGCGACACATAATATTAAGTTATGTATTTTTCTACAATGTACCTAATTAAAGTTCATTTTGTAAAGAACCTATAATTACAAGAATTAAAGATATTTTAAAAACTATGAATAAGAAAGGGTGATACAACATATCAATTAATAATATTCTTAATCTATGTGAAAATTCAACATGACAATTTCTTTGATACATGGGAAAATACAACAAATTAATCATTTAAAATGAGTCATTTTTAATGAAAATGTGTGTCCTCCTTCCACCCTCTCTCTCTTCTCTCATATGGAAAAAGTAAGATTAATGAATAATTTTAGTGGGTCATCCTATATTTTCGTGAGACGGAAAATACAGTTTTAAATATATTGATCAATGAATCATACGCGAGTACTAAATAAGATTATGTGTTGCTACATTACTCTCATTCTGAGGTTATTTAAAAATTTAGTAATAATTATTTTTTAAATTATTTTTTATTTGAAAATATATCAAATTAAGTAATATATTTTTTAAAAAAATTATTTTTGACATCAACATATTAAGAAGATCTGAAAACATCAAAATAAAATTAATTTAAAGTAAAAAAAAAATTTAAAAACAATTTTGAAATGTAAATAACAAAGAGAATCTTCATCAACCCTGCTTTCTCTTTCAGAGTAAAAATTAAATCCTCGATGAACTAGTCCGACTCATTTTATTAGTGACACCCTCTTTTAACTATACATAAGAGTTATCTTGTGATGCTAAGAAACATAACAATGACCCTATAAATAAATTGTCTAGTCGCTGTATTAGGTTTCAAAACTTTAAAATATTCATACTTCGTACTCGCATTGCTTACCGCAGCACTGTACTACTCTTAAATAAGGTCATATGTTTCAAGATGTGAATACCGCATTTTTACTTACTGTTTTGGAATAAAAAAAAAAACTAAGAGAATAATTATAGAATTATATTTGATTAAAGTACAAAAAAAACATGTGTATAATAGTTAAAATAGAAAATAAAAGGAGAAATATGTATTGTTTTTATATTTTTATTTCGAGATAGTAATCAACTGAAAACATATTTATTTATGGTGTCAATGTGTATGATAATTGTCGAGGCTTAGTTTAGAATCTAATTTTAAAAAAAAATCATATTTTTACTGATTATTCAAGTTATATTTATAATACCCATAAAATCCATTAATTATGTCCAATATTTTCATTTGTCTTGTTATAGGTGGTTGCGATACTAACAGTATAAATTATGGATGGGTAAAACACTAAATTGCGCAACATCTCAAACACACTCCAGCAAGAGAGAGCGAGTACAACAATCATGGGTTCTGAAACAGTCCCAAAAATTCCTGTTGTTCATTTGTCCAAGGAAAACTTCGAGCCTGGCTCTAGTTCCTGGCTGGCGGCTTGCAATGATATCCGGGGAGCACTTGAGGAATACAGCTTCTTTGAAGTAGTATACAGCGAACCTTCAATGGAATTTTACAGGGAAATTATATCGGTGCTAGAGGAATTGTTCAATCTCCCTCATGAAACAAAAAACAGAAATACACATCCTAAGCTCGGCCATGGTTACATGGGGAAAATCCCTGGCTTCCCTGAAGGCTTGGGGATCGAGTATGCAACAAAGAAAGATGAATGTCAAAAATTTACTAGCCTTATGTGGCCCGATGGAAATGAAAGATTCTGGTAAGATGCATGTTATTATATTATAATAAATATTTTTTCTTTTTCCTTTTCCTTCGACTGATCATCTGAATCCTTGCATATAGCTGTATCCTCCTATGCTCAGATTAATGTGAGTTTAATTAGTATGATTTACTTGCTTTTTGTTTATATCTTTAGTGATGCCATCCACTCTTTTACGAAGATAGCATCTGAACTAAATCAGATGGTGGTAAGGATGTTGTTTGAAAGCTATGGTATAAAGAAAGACTATGAGCCTCTCGTAAACTCAACAAATTACCTCCTACGTCTGTTGAAATATGGAAGATCACAGGGGGAGACGAATGTTGGTTTTAAGGCTCATATGGACAAGACTTTCTTGACTCTACTTTATCAAAATCCTGTTAAAGGTTTAGAGATAAGAACCAAGGAAGGAGAGTGGATTACGTACGAGCCTTCTTCACCTACTTCATTTGCTGTCATAGCTGGTGATGTATGCATGGTGGGTTTATGCTATTTCTTATTTTACAAGATTCCTATTTCATTTGGGGTATAATTAATGGCCCCTTAATCGATTCATTACTCTTGATCATGAATTGTGTTGTTTGAATAGAAAATCTTGGTTGGTGTTGTGTAGGCATGGAGCAATGACAGGATAAAATCTTCTTACCATCGAGTCGTTGTAAGCAGCGAAGAAGACAGATATGCACTGGGGTTATTCACATTCCTAGATGGGGTGGTACAACCACCAGAGGAGCTAGTAGATGATGAACACCCATTACAGTACAAGCCCTTTGAACACCAGAAGCTTCTTGATTTCTATCAATCATACAATGATCCAAATAAACGTGACTGCAATATCATGAAAACCTACTGTGGTGTTTAATTCTCTAAAATGTAATGTGATTATGCTGCTTGACATGTCTCTTTTTCTTTTGTTTTTCCTCGGTCGCTTGTTTTCAACCAGTCTTATTTGTACCTCTTGGGTGAATGAAGTGTTTAATTATTTGGTGAAGGCTATGAGTCATGTTCTACTTTGGGATTCTTGATCTTGTTTCCAAACAACTTTTTGCGATTAGATCTCTAAAGTTTCAGAAATTCTAAATTTTCCATATTGTTTTAGGAATCATTTATTGCAGAGATTTAAGCCCGTCCGTCAATATCTTTCCATATTGTTTTAGGAATTATTTATTGCAGAGATTTAAGCCCTTCCATCAATATCTCTAAAAATATATGAATAATTTGATAACGCAATTAACACTACTAATAAAATTATCGAAAAAAATTTTCTGTCGGTACGTAATTTGCGATAATATTTACAGACAAATGTAAATTTCTCCGTAATTCTGTCATTATAAGATACAAAATTCCTTGGAATCTCAAATGAGATTTTGGTTATACGTAGTTATGGAGTTTATTGAGGTTTGTTCTAGTTAATATTTGGACAAACCTCAAATATACCCCCTCCCCCAACTATTGGAGTTGTATAAGTTTTTCCCTAAATAACTTTCTATATCAATTTGGTTACAAAAAAAAAATAGATTTTCAATTGGATCCTTGTATTAGAAATATTTAACAAAAACAAAAGTTCTCAATAAATCATCATTGATTCTTACAATAAAAGGTACAATTTAGATGAAATCCATGACCCAATATGGATGAAAAGTTGAGAATTTCTGAAATTTTAAAGGCATAATAGATACAAAAAGATTTTTTATTAGCACTAGTGCATGCATGTGAATTATGCTTATGCGAGTGCCCATCCCATAACTTTAGCTTGTCACCACATATGCTACAAATCGAATTGCTAGTTTTCCAATTCAATGACTTTATTTGTCTAGCTGTTTGCGAAAATGATGTGCTCCCAAAATTTCAAGATGATCACTTAAAATGACCTAGAAACTTGTTATCTCGATCAAAAGTAATGATTTATAGCAAGCACATCATGCAACAAACCACCTTTAAAAAGCTATCAATTACAACAAATATACACTTTAGGCACAACCTGTTTTACTATGTTTAGTACTGTTATATTTGAATTATGTTTATGAAAATGCAACATCCCACTGCTTTAGCTTTTCACCATAGATACTAGAAATCAAATTACTAAGTATCTGATTAATAGAATTCCTTTGTCCATCTATTTATGAATGCATTGTGCGATTGAAATCTAATGATGTATTGTTATACATCATTCACAATATTTGCCAAAAAATGACTAAGAAACTTGGTTATTTAGATCAAAAGTAATGGTTTTTGGCACCTATGCAAACGAATCATCTTTCAAAAGAAAAGCCAAGCAATTATAGAAGAATTGTTGGTTTTCTTACCATTGATAAAATATGTTATTTTTGAGAACCTGTCAACTATGAAAAATATAATTTTGTTTTAATTTAATTACATGCCTATAACACTGCAAATACATGACTTTAAATGGTGATTTACCTGTTGCCCTATGTTTAGCACTGTTATATGCGAATTTTGCTTATGTAAGTGCACCAGTCCACTACTTGTGCTTGTCACCACAAATGCTACACTTGAAATTGCTAAATGCCTAATTCATAGACTTTGTTTGTCCATTTATTTATGAAGGTGTTGTGCTAAAGATGAATTATATGTCCTTCACAATGTTCGCTAAAAAATGACTTAGAAACTTGTTTTCTCAATAAGAAGTAATGGTTTTTTGCATCTCATGCAAAGAACCACCTCTCATAAAAAAAAAAAAAGTTGAACAAAATGTGTCATATTGCGAACTTGTCAGCTATGACAAATGTAATTTCACCTCACTTCAGACACGTGCATATGATGCTGCAAATATATAATTTTAAATGGTGATTTACCTATTACAATGTGTTTAGTACTATTGTATTCAAATTTTGCTTATACAAGTGTATCATCCCACTGTTTTGACTTGTCACCATAGATACTACAACTCAAATTGCTAAGTATCCAATTAAGAGACTTTGTGTTCCTATTTATTTTTTAATATGTTGTTCTAATAAAATCTAAAGATAAATTATACATTCTTCGTAATATTTGCCAAAAATAACTAAGAAACTTCTTGTCTAGATAAGACATAATAGTTTTTGGCACTCTTTGAAAACAAACCAACTTTCGAAAGAAAAGCTAAGTAATTGTAGAAACATTATTGTTCTTCTTACAAGGGATAAAATATGTTATCTTTGAAAACTTATCTATTATGACAAATACAAAATCTATTCTACTTTGGATACATGGGTAATCCTAGAATAAAATTCATAGACAAGTCCTACCATATACTTTAAAGAATAAGAAAAGGCATATTTAAACTTGTATTTTATGATTTCACTTTGGTAATTTGGCAAATATGTCATTTATGAACAAACTTACCGATATTTTATTTTAACTAAATCCAAAAATACATTTCATTAATGGCATCAATAGCCTTTTTTTACCTTAAGTGACAAGTTAAGCCCTCTTTATACAAATCTCAAATCACCTTATTTCATAATGAAGAATGAGAAATGCAAAGTTCATTACCTTTCATCAAGATCCATCATGAATATGAACATCATCAACAAGTAGGTTTTGACACTTCTCTAATAGCTCACTAAAATCTTCGTTATGCTCATATAATTCTCTCAAGCAAACAAATCTAGTAATCTCCCTCCTTAAAGTAACTAATAAAGCTTCTATTTTACTCAAAGAATTAGCAACCCTATTGTTGACTCTTGTTTTGTGCATAATTTTTATTAGGAACTGTTGTGGGTAAATCACCCATCTTAAATGTATATCATTACTAATTAAATTCTAGTTATGTAGGAATTTTAGAGCCTTATGATCAAAATAAAACATAAATTTATTTCCAATTAAATAATTTTCCCTTTCTTTAGATTCTTAAAAATAACATTCTTCATACATTCGGTAATTGATAAAATTATGTTACTCAAGTTTTGTATAAGTTGCCTATAAAAAGTACGTAGTCAATCCATGGAAATTATGTGTCTTACTAACTGTTTTGGTAATTGGCCAATCTTTAATGGTCTCAACTTTCTCCCTATCAACATATTTTTCTCATATATTCCAAATGATCAGTTTCATATCTAATATAAATAAGAATATCATAAAAAATAAATTGTACAAACTTATTGATAAAGATACCTAAAACTTGATTCATTAATCATATAAAAGTGCTAAACATGTTAGAATATTTGAAAGGATATAACTATCCACCTGTACAAACCTATTTTTCTTGAATGATATCTTCCACTCATCCTAGTATTAGATTCAAATATGATGATATCCACTTTACAACTCAATCTTCCTAAACACCACTGCATGATCCAATATATAATCCAATCAAGGAATTGAAAACTTATAAATCATTATCATTTTACTAATAATGTAACTATCTAAACATATATGCCAACTTTTATCCTACTTTGAGGTTAACAATCATATAAAGGTGCTCAACATGTTAAACAATTCAAAAAGAATAACCATTCACTCATACAACTCTTTATTTATATTGAAAGTTATCTTTCACTCATTCCCAGATCGAATTCAAATATGATAGTATCCATTCTAAAACATGTCATCCATCGAGGAATTGAAAACTTATAAATCATTATTATTTTATTGATAATGCAATTATCTTCGCATATATCCCAATTGCTATCCTTTTTTAAGGTTAACAAACATGGTATTACATAAGGATTTAGACTCCTTTGGATTCATTCCTTCCTCAAAAGCTCCTCTACATTCTCTTTCAATATCTTGCTCTTTTTAGGACTCATCTTGTATTGTGGTAGATTTGGATGACTTACTACTAGCACCAAGTCAATTTGATATTGAATATCTCATATTGGTGGCATTCAATCTAACAACTCTACATGCAGAATGTCCCCAAATTCAATAAGTAAAGGTTTGATTTCTATAAGTATGTTTCTTGTTTCCATTTCTTCCTTTTCATCCACTAGTGTCTTCACCATTAAGGCATGAACTTATTTGATCTTCCACATATTTGTTTGCATCACATTCTTTAAATTGGTTATGGCAAGGAAAACATTTCCCTCTATTTTAGAAGTTTCGAGTTAAGACTTACCTTTTAAAGGCATAAATTATAATTCATACAATCTTCACTAATTTCATACAACATTGATCAACTCATTTGTCTGGCATCTATATCATACTCTCAAGGCTTGTCAAATATCATATTACATCCATTTATATCCACTACATCAGAATATATCTCATTCTTATACTTATGTACGAAAAAAAGTACTCTACAATGTTGTGTTACCCTTATTTTAACTACTACTTTAATCCACCAAATCTTGTATTATTCAAGATGTGGTTCTATTGACTATTTCAATTTATCAACAATACATAAGCCAATAATGTTTTCATAGCTACCACTATCAATAGTCAATTTAAACATGTCATTATTTATGGTGTATTATGTACGAAATAGCATGTGTTGTTGCAAATTCTCTCTAACTTTTTGTGTTAATGACACGATCAAAGAGTTGATGTCTTCTCCCAAGTGTAAGAATGTCGAAGTAATAAAAAAATCCAGCAAGACCGGGGTCGAAACAAAGGGAGGTTAACTGTATAAACTACAAATAAAGAAATAGATAATAACAGAAAAGGAGTTGAAGATAGTTTTGAGATGTGATATTGATGTAAGGATTAAACAATGATAAAAAAAATGTCAAGGTTAGAAGATCCACTAATGGTATTTCAAATAAGTATAATATAAACTCTTTTTATTATTCGACTAGAAACCACACACAAAGGAAGTTCCAATCGGATTATAATTTTTTAACATGATTATATTAATTATCTTATTTGAGTAATACCAATACTTGTAAATGTTGTCAGGTATTCATGGTGATAACTTATATTAACAACAAATCAAGTCCTTTCATAGCACAAGTGTCAGTTATACCATATAGTTGGGCTATAAAAGTGCCAAGTATTTGTTGTACCAAGGGTTGTTCAACATAAATCTAGATTAACCATTTAATAAGCAAGGTATTAAGAGTGAGTAAGATAATAAATACAAAACATGTTAGTATCAAACATTAAAATTCATGTTGAGTTTATACTATACTTATACTTACACCATTAGTGTAACCTTTTCACTTTGACATAATAAACTAGGTGAACATTATGAATAAGAGAAACATAGATAAACAAGAGGAGAACATGATTATATAAGTATAATAAAGGAAATGAAATACATAAACAAGAGATTAATGAAAGCAAAATTTAAGCATTAAAAAAATGTAAAGAGAGAGAGCAAGAACATGATTTTGAACTGAAAACCAAGATGCCTAAATGCATGACAAATACCTCCTTTTTAGGCCAAAATTTGAAACTATTGATTTGATGACTAATTGTTGAGTGGGTGGCCACATCTTGACTTGGTGACAATCCTTATCTTCTTGTATGAACAAAACGTCATTGCTAACATCAGAATTTGAATAGATAGTTCCCAGGAAAGTTCTATGAAATTTCCCAGCTTTCCAACAAAACAAGAATCAGCATATTTGGACATGTAGAACTTGCGTTATGGGTTGAACACTGAATAGTGTCTGGGCTGCAGGACAGATTCTGACTTCTCTGTTGTTGCTACCATTTGAACTCGAAAATGGTACTCTTAAATATTGGACTCTTCATGAAAGTTTTAGGCCTATATCGTAGCTTTCCATACATATAAACTAGACTTAAATCTAAGTTCTACAGCTCTAGTTATGATCCAATAACCGAATTGTGTTCTAGTTTGGACTTAACCAAAGATCTCTTTTCTAAGCTTAACCCTCTCTTTGTCTTCTCAATTTCAGTAGTTAAACTCATCAATCAATCCTTTGATTTATGTGATAGGCCTGCATTTATGATGAAGATTTACCATAAATTAAAGGTATCTTATATTATTAGACATGTTATTATAAAACATGCTCTAGTTAAGGAATTATTGATACTTCAAGTGCAAAAATGATGATATAAAACCTTGATACAAAAACACTTTTACGTACTAATCACACCCCCAACTAGCTTATTACTAGTCTCTAGTAATCAAAGCGTTGAAATAGAAAAACAATTTGCAAGTTCCACAAAGCAAGGCATTCATCATTCAACTTCCATTAATCTATCCAAATAAACAAACTCTCATTAAATTTATATATGTGCTTCATACTGTTGAAACAAGATATTAATAAACCTTCTTTTTATGTGCTCAATGTATAAAAACATAGATGATGGGGCTTTTATTGGAAGAAAGCAATATTCTGTTCTAATGTTTTTCTAAGGTTAACTTCCTTGAATTGGGATTATTATCTTATTTTTTCTTTTTTTTAATATATATACATATAACTTAAAACACAATGCATCTTTAACCCTTGTAACGAGCTTTCGGCTAATGACTCCCGCACCAGTTTAGTCTTAGGGCATTAGGTGTTGAGACACCTCTACGAGCTTAGTAACTCGGGTTGCGATATCGATACGTAGATAGTGCAATGTTTGATTCCCTTAAGCTTTTCTCCTTAACCCATGTAACAAGCACTAGGCCAATAGCTTCTAAGTCAGTTGACTTTAGGGTATTAGGTGTTAAAACGTCCCTTCAGGCTTAATTGCTTAGATTAGGGAGGCTACGAAACCAAACTTATCTACGTTTTTATTATCATCAATATTATCAATTTGTTTTTGTTTTTGTTTTTTTGCAAATTATATACTATCTCTTTCCCTTAGTTGTTACCTTTAACAAAAGAACATAAATAATGTAATAATCCAATGTGCAACCCACAATCATATGTTAAAGTGTGTGTGTGTGAAAATGAAGGTTTAAGAATACTTGTTAAATGAGTATATGAGCAAAATCAAGTGATAACAATGTGAGAGTTTGTAAACCTGAATATTTCAAGAAGTATTCTGATAGACCTTGTTAAGAATGTTTACTAAGATGCATCTCAAGAGTCACTAAAATTCCTCCTTTACTCTGTCATCCTAGTAACAACAGTTTTGCAAATGGATTATTACAAAACAGCGAACACTGACAAACCTAAAACAAAATAATATGCTATTAATAAAACAGCGAACACTAACAAACCTAAAACACACTTAAACAAATATAAGAAATAACAAAACAAAATAATATGCTATTAATAAAACTAAAAGACACAAGGTTTCACAAACGAAGGCTCAAATCCAATCTAAGCTTTTTACGGCTTTCCATAATTGACCAATTTATGCGACTCATGGAGGGATAAATTACAGGGATGAAAGATTATAGTTGGTCAATCAATTGTTTAGCAGTAGCAGTAGAGATTATGATTTATCATGCTGAAGATGTTAGAAATTTTTGTTCCACAGCTTGATTAAGAAAAGACAATAAATTATCATAAAAACCATTAACATTTAACAAACATATAGGTTTATAATGAATGTGCAGTTGGGCCAAAGAGAAAATATGAAAAATCTCTTTCAATGTGCCCAGACCACCTAGTAAGGCGATGAAGACGTCAGCATGGTTAAACATTGCATTCATTCGATCAGACATTGTGGAGACCTGTAGTTCCTCTCTAATTGTTTTTTCAATGATGTCCCCTTTTACTAAAGCTTTGGGGACGACCCTCAAAACTTGATTGTCTCCTAAAAATACAGCTATTGACACCCCCCATTAACCCAAGGCTGCCTCCCCCATACACTAAATGAATCTTTCTCTCAGCTAGTACCTGACTAAGATGATTTGCTGATTCTAAAAACTCTTTTTCTTTCCCAGGATTGGATCCACCAAAAACACAAATATTTCTTATTTGATGACTTGAGGAACCTGCCATTTCTACACACTTCTATGTCTGTTGAATGTATGGGTTGAGTAGAAATGAAGGGAAGGAAGAGAAGGAAGAGAAGGAAGAGAAGATTTTATAGATGAGAAATTGAAAATGCAAGCATACCACCTATATGTAAGCCAGCTGGAGTCACACACACTCTCTCTCTCTTTATTTATTTTTTATCAAAACATGTGTATGTACAAGTAGTTGTGATTGTGGCTCACATCTTCCCTTGGTTTTACATCCAAGAATGACTTAAACGCCCTTTATGGGTTGGGGATAAGCTTCCCATCTAGTTTTCTTAAAAACTAGCAAACATGGTCTTTTTTAGTTAAATTCCCAAGACTAAGTTGATCATGTTCTTTATGAAAATGGGGCCATAAATCATGAATTGCATGATGCACATCTCCACTAGGGTGTGTCTCAAGAGTCAATAGCAGATTATCTAAAGACCCCTTACTCAGACCATCATTAATGAATTGTATTTTATCTTCACAGTTTATAAATATCATTCCTAAAGAATGATATTGTGCATTACAAGTCTATCTGGCACATCGATGACAGACTTTTAGTCATTTTGCACGACGTTTTTTTGCAAAAGTGCTTTTACCTTTTCCAGACATGTATGAAATATAAGAATTGGAAGACTCACCTGATAAAACGGACATTTGCTTCAATCATCCAACGAATATCTTCAAGAATTCCATGGTTCATTAACAACCTCAATCTTTCACACCTAGCACGGTAAATTTTTACAATCGCATTTGGATTCTCAATATCAAAAGCCCCATAAGGATACACATGTTTCACAATAAATGGACCGCTCCATCTTGATCTTAGCTTTCCAGGAAATAAATGGAGTAAAAAATTATAAAGCAAAACTTTTTGACCAATATCAACTTTTTGACAATTTTCACAAGTTTTGCAGAATACATGTGTGTCCTTGAACATGGTGGGCCAATAAAATTCACATTAGAAGATTTTTGCAGTTTCTTCTTTGACGAGAAATGACTCCCACATGCCTTATAATGACAAAATTTAATGAAATTACTTACCTTATTGTCAGGAATGCATCTTTAAAATATTTGATCAGGATAATATTTGAATAAGTAAGGGTCATCCCAAAAAAAGTTTTTCATTTCGTTCAAAAACTTTCCTTTGTCTTCGGTACTCTAATGAGCTGGCAAAAATCCTAAAGCAAAATTGATACTTTTAGCAAACCAAGGCATTGAGCTAAGAGAAAGTAAGGATTCATCAGGAAAGTAATCATCGATTGGTGTGGTGTCGATCTCAAATCTGTTGTCAATCTTGACAAATGATCTGCAACAACATTGTCGGTGCCTTTCTTGTCCTTGATTTCTTCCTGAGAATAAATCATTTGCAATTCTTCAGATTCATCAAACTTAGTTTTACTCAAGGTAGATTCAAATTGATCATAAACTAATTCTTCAATAAGATCTACTTCCTGTAAATCATTATCATCTCCAAGTTGCTTGCAAATGTTGAAAATTTTCATCTCCAATGTCATGTTTCCAAATGATAACTTCATCAGTTCATTCTTACAATTAATCAATGCATTAAAAGTTGCAAGAAATAAACGTCCTAAAATAACAGGAAATGAATTACATGCTTCAACAGGTTGTGTATCCAAGACAATGAAATCCACAGGATAAATGAATTTATCAACTTGTACTAACACATCTTCAACTATTCCTCTAGGCACTTTTACAAATCTATTAGCAAGTAAAAGAGTTGTAGAAGTTGGTTTTAACTCACCTAGATTGAGACTTTGAAAAGCCGAATATGGAAGTAAATTCACACTAGCAACAAGATCAAGTAAAGCTCTTTCAATTTTATGTTCTCCAATAAAGCAAGAAATTATAGGACAACCAGGGTCTTTATATTTCAAAGCATTATTGTTCTGAAGAATGACACTTACTTGTTCGGCTAAAAAGACTTTCTTTTTCACATTCAATTTTCTCTTCACAGTGCACAGATCTTTCAAATATTTAGCATAAGAAGGTACATGTTTAATAGCATCCAATAAAGGTATATTGATCCTTACCTATTTGAAAGTTTCAAAGACTTTAGAATTGTGATTGACTTTTCTTTGTTTGGTCATAGCATGAGGAAATGAAAGTGCTGGCGGGGAATCGGTCTTTCTTCGCAATGTTCAGATTCAACCCCTTCCTTACCCTTAGAGATTAACTCATCATCTTTCTCACAAGGTTCAAGAATGTGTTTTTTAATAACCTTACCACTGCGAAGAGTAATGACTGACTTGACTTGATCTATGTGTTGGCTTCCAGAGCTACTTGCACTTGAATTGTATTGCCCTTTGGGATTTTGCTGTGGTTGAGATGAAAACTTACCTTTCTCCTGAAAACTAAGAGCAGATGTGAATTTTGCAAAAGTATCTTTAAAATCTGTCATGGTTTGAGCAAGTTAAGTGTTGATTATCTCTTGCTTTTCAATAAATACATGCAATGTTTCCTCAAGATTTCTTCTAGGAGGTGGAGCATAAGGAGGTGCATATCCATGAGAATTTTGGAAACTATGGTGTGCTTGAAATAGTGGCTGTGAAGTTTGTGCATTATTGTTATCACTCTTCCAACTGAAATTTGGGTGATTTCTCTAACCAGGGTTGTATGTTTGCAAGTATGGGTTATGATTGGGCCTTTAGAAACTGTTTAAAGCATGAGCTTGTTCATGGAGGCATTCCTTGAAAGAAGGCAAAGTTGGATGAGTCATTGGTTGAGTGTTCATTGGTTTCACAGATTTGACACACAATGTCTTGAATAGATTTTAATTGACCACTCTTTTTCAATTCTAGTGCCTCGACTTTTCTAGCTAAAGATGCAAACTTGGCTTGAAGGTCATGATCTTCCTTAAGGTTGTACATACCTCCTCTAGATGTATGAGGTTGAGTTTTACCCGGTGCCTCATAAGTACCTATAGTGTCCCAATTCTGAGCAGCATTTTCAGCTAGCAAGTCTAGGTACTCCATTGCTTCATTAGGGTCTTTATCTTCAAAAGTTCTATTGCACATCAATTCCACCATTTGTCTATCTTTAGGTGTTAACCTTTTATAAAAATGTGAAACCAATCTCTATCTTTCAAAACCATGATGAGGGCAAGTATTAAGCAAGTCTTGAGACCTATCCCAACATTGATGAAATGTTTCTCCTGGTTTTTGAGTTAAAGTGATGATTTGTCTTTTGAAAGAGTTTGTTGTATGAGAAGGGAAAAACTTCTTTAAAAATTATTGTTGCATTTCATCCCAAGCATGAATGGATCCTGACCTAAGATTTTGTAGCCATGTTTTAGCTTTATCTTTTAATGAAAAAGGAAAAAGCTTTAATCTAATGGTGTTCATGCTATAATTTGAGTCATTATAAGTGTTACAAACTTCTTCAAATTCTCTCAAATACAAATATGGATTTTCTAGATCTAAGCCATGAAAAGAAGGTAATAGTTGAATAATGCCTGGCTTAAAATTGAAGTGAGATGCATCAGGAGAGAAAACTATACATGAGGGTGCACTTATTCTTGTATGACTCATGTGGTCTCTAAGTGTTCTAACTCGATTATTCTCATTATGAAGTGACTGGTTATCTTTTTTGGCCATATTTTCTGAAAATGATAAGGATACCCTACAAAGTCTACCACTTAATGTACGTGACCAAACTCTCATGCACGTGTAGGAAGAGAATAAAAGGAAGAAAAGAAACAAAACAAAACAAAACAAAAGAAACAAAAGTTAGATAAAAGGAAAGAAAAGAAAAGACAATAAAATAAAATATATAATTTATACAGTAATTTACCTTCCCCGGCAACGACGCCAAAAACTTGACATGATCAAAGAGTTGATATCTTCTCCCAAATATATGAGTGTCGAAGTAATAAATAACCTGGCAAGACCGGGATCGAACCACGGGGAGGTTAACCGTATAAACTACAAATAAAGAAATAGATAATAACAGAAAAGGAGTTGAAGAGAGCTTTGAGATGTGATATTGATGTAAGGATTAAACAATAATAAAAAACAAATATCAAGGTTAGAAGATTCACTAATGGTATTTCAAATACGTATAATATAAACTCTTTTTATTATTCGACTAGAAACCACACACAAAAGAGGTTCCAATCGGATTATAATTTATTAACATGATTATATTAATTATCTTATTTGAGTAATGCCAATACTTGTAAATGTTGTCAGGTATTCATGGTGATAACTTATATTAACAACAAATCAAGTTCCTTTCATAGCACAGATATCGGTTATACCATACAGTTGGGCTATGAAAGTGCCAAGTATTTATTATACCAAGGGTTGTTTAACACAAATCTAGATTAACCATTTAACAAGCAAAGTATTAAGAGTGAGTAAGATAATAAATACAAAACATGTTAGTATCAAACATTAAAGTCCATGTTGAGTTTATACCATACTTATTCTTACACCATTAATGTAACCTTTTCACCTTGACATAATAAACTTAGCTGAACATTATGAATAAGAGAAACATACATAAACAAGAGGAGAACATGATTATATATAAGTATAATAAAGGAAATGAAAGGTATAAACAAGAGATTAATGAAAACAAAACTTAAGTATTACAAAAATATAAAAAGAGAGAGCACAAACATGATCTTGATCTGAAAACCAAGATGCCTAAATGCATGGCAAATGCCTTTTTTTATAGGCAAAAATTCGGAACTATTGATTTGATGACTAATTGCTGAGTGGGTGACCATATCTTGACTTGGTGACAATTCTTATCTTCTTGTATGAACATAACGTCATTGCTAACATCAGAATTTGAACATATAGTCCTCAGGAAAGTTCTGGAAAATTATCTCAACTTTCCAACAAAACAAGAATCGGCGTATTTGAACTTCTAGAACTCGAGTTATGGGCTGAACACTGAACAGTGTCTGGGCTGTAGGACAGATTTCGACTTCTCTGTTGTTGCTACCATTTGAACTCGAAAATGACACTTTTAAATCTTGGACTCTTCATTAAAGTTTTAGGCCTATGTCTTAGCTTTCCATACATATAAACCAGACCTAAATCCAAGTTTTACAGCTCCAGTTATGATCCAATAACCGAATGGTGTTCTAGTTTGGACTTAAACAACATCTCTTTTCTAAGCTTAGCTCTTTTTTTGTCTTCTCAATTTCCGTAGTTAAACTCATCAATCAATCCTTTGATTTATGTGATAGGCCTGCATTTAAGATGAAGATTTACCATAAATTAAAGGCATCTTATATTATTAGACATGTTATTATAAAATATGCTCTAGTTAAGGAGTTATTGATACTTCAAGTGCAAAAATAATGATATAAAACCTTGATAAAAATGCACTTTTAAGTACTAATCAGTTAACAATTTCTTACAAACAACATAATCTGACCCTTATCATCATAATTATACAAATCATCCTTGTCATCTTTGTCAAGTTTGAATAAATCTGCCATTGTTTTAAAATTTTCTAGCTCGTAAAACCCTTCAAACACATTGATCAATTTCAATCTCATATAATCACTAGAATAATGCCTTAGCTCCCCCACTTTTAAGACATTTTAAAAAAATATTACAAGTGGCAACATATTCCAAGTTGATATAATAACAAATATAAAAAGACAGTGTAAACAATAAATAACATCAATTAGCCAATTAAAGAAATTGAATATAACTTATTGATTTAGACTACAATCATTATTGACACATCATATAGCAAAAAAATATAACTAGGATTCTAAAATATTAAGGTTATAACCCTAATTGTGGAAAAAAATATAGAAAAGATATAATATATTATGAAAAGTCAATAATTCATGAATTATCTTGAAAAATAACAAACCAACTATTTTTATTATAGCAAAAATCAACCTTGCCTATACCAAAAAAAAAACAAAAAAGTCTAACTAGGAAAATAAATAAATCCGAAATAGTTATGAAGAATAATTAAAATTGTAAAAATCACATATTATGTGCCATGTTGTGAGGGTCTTGTAGAACTTTTTCGCAAATTTTAAGTATAATCCAATAATTAATTAAAAAATATTAACTTTTTTTTATTAGACTAATTGTTTTGAGCGTCAATATGTTTTATTGAACTTTATCCTGGGAGTTGGAATGACGTCAAATGGTTCTCGTGAGTCCTAGAAGATGGATGAGGAAATTAATTATCTTACATTTTTTGGCTGGTTCGAAAATGTCATACGGAGGAAATTAATTTTGTAGATGTATTTAATTTTTAATTTTGTAGAAAGCGGGCTACCAATTTTTGTTATTTACCAAAAGAGGATCTCGGTAATAAGGTCTCTAAATATACCCTTAAATCTCTTATGTGGATGTATGTTTCTATAATAAGCCAAGGTTTTATTATATAATATGCTTTCTTCGAAATTATTAAGGACGAATTGGAAGAGGTAAAAGCCAGATGTACAAATTGAAATGAGGGTGCCATGACAGCAACTTGACAGTTGTATTTTCTGCTCCTAAGGTATCTTTTTATCTTGGTTTTGTATTTTAAAAAAATCAAATTTTCTTATTTTTTTATTTTAAATTAATACTTTTTTAAATATTTTCAGATTATTTTGATATATTAATGTTCAAAATATTTTTTTAAAATAAAAATATTATTTAAAAAAAAATATTTTAAAAATAACTATTACAGACTTTAAATAACTCTTGAAGTGAAAAAAAACTCCCCATTGCTGACATTTTAGGACAAGTTAAAGCTTAAGTGGACGTAGGTCGGTTCACTTATTAAGCTACAATGACAAAAAAAAAATTAACTTAATTTCTTTTCCGTGCATGTCACTGTCCTCGTGACTCGAATATCCAATAGATTGAAAGATGCTGTTGCTGTCACAAGCCATAATGTCAGACAAACAAATTACCAGTTATTAGCAATTTCTCAAAAAAAAAAAAAAAAAAACAAAATAACTTTCTTTAATTCCATGAATAACATTCAGAGGTTAAATTTCAAAACATCGTAGGATAGAAAAGGGATAATATCATTAATAAAACAAAAAGAGTACATGAAGAGTGGTAGAAGAAGAACGCTTGATAATATCATAAAATGAACTGTATAAACTTATTTGAAATTAATCAGATTTTAGATTTATTTTCTAAAGGTTACCGGTTCGAGTCTTAGAAATTTCAGGGCCACTAGAGGCTTACATGATCGTTAATTTCAAGACCCATGAGATTCATCGAGGTGCGCATAAACTAATCAGGACTCTTACATTAATAAAAAAAAAAATCCAGTTTTTTTTTTGTTGAAAACATTAAAGAAAGACCATACAAACCTTAATATGTCTATATCTAGCTTCAAAACAATATTTAATATGTTAAAAAATAAAAAAAAATCACCTCAGTTAAAAAAAATCCTGAGCTCCGATCTTTTTTTTTTTTGGAGCAAGATGATGGGTAAAAAATACTTAAATAGAACCTGTTAACACAAAAATCATGTTTTTTATTTTTGAAATGTGACATACTAAAAACTCTCTTGCTCCTCTCATGTTTTTCAGCAACATTTTCTCTCTCTCTCTTCCAAAAAATCAAATGACTTAAATGTAAATCAATCGAAATGTAAGACTGAAATATCAAAACCTTAATAAATAAGGATCAAAAATGAAAAAAAAACTTTGGATATAATTTTTTAAGAAAAACACGTCTCATGAAAAATAAAAAAAAAACATGTTTTTTTTTGCTTCAATGACATCAAATTTGATCCCTATAATTTTAATTTTTTATAAGCAAAAAAAATTGTATTTTACTATGCAAAATTGAGTATTAATTTATTATTGGGATGTTTTTTGACACTACAAGAACCTGATAGTAAACAAATTATCAAGTCAAATTTCTAATCAATACAACATGAAATGATAAAATTTTTTAAAAAAAATTGTGTCAATCTATAATATTTAATGAGATGAGCTATAGTGTTTGTGGGGGGGGGGGGGGGGGGGGGGTGGAGACAAAAAACTATATGGATAAATTTGACAAATATAATAAGTTAATAAGTTAGAAGGAAACCTCAAATTCCTGTATACAAGCCTTTTAAGTAGCGCTTCAATCAACTCATGTGACCTACGAGAATTTATTATATTTCTCTAAATACATCAAGCTAATGTGAAGGGTGCGCTTTTAAGATCAAAGAGATAGAAAGACTTAGTCTTGGTTGATAATGATTAAAAAAACATTTTATTTTTTAAATAAAAAATAATTTAAAATTATTTTTTATCAACTTTTAATAAGTGATTTACAAATTTAGCCCTAAAGCATATACTAGTTGTATCCCTTATGCATCCTAGCAACTCCTAATTGTATAACACCTAATTATATATATAATAAAAGCTAAGGTATTCAACCTTCATATCACATGTACATCCACTCAAGGGCGAAGGCATGTAAGGGCTCGGGTGAGCTCTAGTCCAGGTTAAGATTTTATCAATAATTTTTTATTAGTTTTATGTAAAAAAAAAATTTAATTCTCGATTAAGGTATTAAAAAATTCTGAAAATTTGTGTATAGCCTTCTAATATAATGCTTTAGCTTGAGTTAAAATTTCATAATTTTTAGAGAAATTCATAATTTGACCAGTTTTACGTTATTGGGTGTAATTTTCAATCCGACCATCAAATTGAGCTGAAATTTTACGAGGGATCTTAAAATATATTAAATAAAATCTGGTTAAAATTTTAGGATGAACATAGTTTGGTAGTGCTAACAAAAAAAAGACCATCAAATAAAAGCAAAACGACTCATTAAGGGTACAATGATTATTTGTCATTAAAAAATAAAACAAATTAGTTCTTCCTTCTTTTTATATGTTGTCGACTGGGCAGAAGCAGAATAAGAAAAGAAAAGGCTAGAGAGAAAAGTAAGGGAAAAACATAAAAAAAAAATCCAAGGAAAAAAAATAAGAAAAGTGAGAGAATAACCTTATAAACTTACAAAGTCCAACTTATAAAATACTAATATAAGGAAGAATCAAGTGAAGGAATGAGGAATTGAGAGAGGGAAAACATTTAATTACTTTGTTTTTCAGTTGATATGAGATTGTTATTTTATTCTGGTTGAGTAGTTGTTACAATATCGATTCAGATTCGATTATATATGAATTATATTATATTCCACAAAACATCGAATGATGTAACTTTAATAGTGAGTTTATTTTTACTTTCACTTCAATTTTATGTACTTTCAAATTTATTTTTTAATATTTTGGGTAGTATATTTGAATTAAAACTTTACTGTTAACTTTAAAAATTTATGTACATGAGTTAATAATTTATCTTAAAAAAAAATTATATATTTATTTAATAGCCCAAGATAGGAAAAATTCTTGGCTCCACACTTGCATCTACTCTTATTGATCTCCACTAGATAGCCTAACAAATGAAAGCACTTTTAAAGGTTTTTCTACCTACTCAAGAACAAATCAAAACTATTCTTATTTTACAACACATTATGCTATTGGTTTCCCTATAATAAGCCCCACCTATCGCATACGTACTTCAATTTCTAAAAGAATATGAGAAAATGACATGCAGGAAAGTAGAAAGGAATACTATTGGACTGGGTCTTTCATGTTCAAAAATAAAAAGCAAAGAAGTAGCAATTCATTACCACAGCAATACGAGTCACCATCACCATTGTTTCCTTTTGGAGCCCACTCTTTCCTTTTGGAGACCCACTCGAACAATCTTGAGTGAAAAAAACCATAACAAGAGGAAGTTGTGCATGGGTTGGAGAATAAAGGTCGTTCCTACCAAATAAACGACTCTTTGTTGTGTAAAAGTGTATTAGAAACCAATCTTTCAAGGAACATTTTTTCCACAAAGATGAACCTAGATAATTATGGCGGGCTCACCTAACCTAAAGAACACATATAGAATGTAGGAGCAGCCTAGAGTTGGTTATATAGGATAGCAACGCCATGTATAAAATCCTTCACACTAGATTATATAGGTCAGCACAAGTTTGAGTTTGGTAGCATAACTTGGAACCCATTTCCATCCTTAACTTCTTTGATTTATATGTGTCGCAGAGGACATATTAGTGAACTACTATGGGTAAAAAATGGAAAAGAAGTTGCCCCTAGTTTTATAATAACTAGGAACCCTAATTAGTCTTTAGAGTTAGTTCTAGGTAAAGGGTTGGTTATGCTAAAAAAAAAGATAAACATCACCTTAAAGCATCCTATCTGTTGTTATCTATTTTTGGATTCCCATACAAAAAATAAAATAAAAATCAAAAAATATATATTAAAAAATATTCAAAAGAAATCCAAAAATTATAGGAGCGAGAAAAGGATGCTGGAATACCCATAAAATGGCTAGAAATTGGTTGAGGAGGTTCACAAATACAAGAATTGAAATTTGACAATATATTTTTGACTGATGAGAGCCTTGTTGACAAGGAAAAAAAAAGTCCAAAATCAGATGTTTATGGACTCAATTAAATTTTCTCAAGGGTTTAATTGAGTTTATGGAGGGCTTGATTGAAAGAAAAATTGATTTTTAAGTCAATTTAGGCTTTCATTGAAAGAAATTAAAGTTCTGGGGTCCAATTATAATTTTAAAGAGTTGATTTGGTCAAATTAGGGGCTTAATTACATAATTATTGAAGTTTGATGGCCAATTAGAGACTTGATTGAAACAATCTGAAACCAATAACCAAACTAGAAAAGGCGTGTAAATAGAGGGGTTGAAATTGACCAAGTTAGGGGTTAAATTGAAGAAATTAAAAGTTTATTGATCAATTGAGGGTCAAATCGCGTAAATCAAAAACCAAAGATTGTCTTTTAAATAACGTTAAAATCAAGGGATCCAATTACAATTTATCCGGGGGCTTGATTACAAAATTATAAAAACATCCAAGGACCAAATCAGAAATATCCATTTTGATAGGAAGACGGTGCCGTTTCAGATCACTATTCATCGCCTTCTTCAAAGTCGTTTCAGCAGATAGTGGAACCATTTCAACAACAAAAATAGCAGATTGCTTCAGTTATGGGGAACGTTTCACGGCTACTATTCCTCTGCATGTTGTTACCAAGCTGACCGTTACCATTGTTGTGTGTGGTCCCGCACCATGTGATGGGGGGACCACCACATTAATCAAGAAGAGGCAAATGGCTGCCTCTTTAATTTAAATGTGTCGCCACTTGTAGAAGACGGACGAGAGAGAGGGAGAACATAATTAAAAGAGAGCAAAAACGAGAGGAGAAAACCGAGAGAAAGAAAGAAGAGGAGGCAGCGAGAAGCGGTCTGTCTTCTTTCTTTGATTTCCAGTTTGTTCACCGTTCGATCGGGCTGAGATTTGGACAGCAGCTTCTAGACACGTTACTCTTCATTCTGAACGGTTGGATTGAAAATTGGTGGTGTGGAAGCTGGTCGTTTTGACGGAAAACGGGGCTGTCGGTGTTGTGAGTTTTTCTCTAACATTACTCTCTTTAATCTTGTTGTAATCCGAGAATAAGTTGTTCTTGATGATATATATGTTGTAGCCCTTAGTTGAATCTGAGGAAGAACTATTGTGAACCCATTATTTGTGATAGTGGAAGTTTTTAGGTGGACTCCGGTCCCGTGGTTTTTCCCGCATCGGGTTTTCCACGTAAAAATCTTGGTGTTGATTTGTGTGATTGTTGCATTTTATTTGTTCATTGTTTGATTCTGTTTTTTACTTGCACAAAGAGGGAAAAAGGATTGGGACTTGTGAATTGTGAATTGTATTCCGAATTGATCCGGTTAGTTGTCCCTAGTTTTCCCAACAAAGTGGTATCGAGCATTTGGTTGTGTAGATTGAATTCTTGTGCGGTTAAAATGGAAAAGGAAGATTCGGGCATGATAAAGCTCACTTCCTCAAATTATTTTCTATGGAAAACAATGATGGAGGATCACTTATATTGCAATGATTTGGCTCGCCAATTGAATGTAAAGGAATAAAGCCGATGATATGGATGATGCAAAATGGAATGGACTTAATAGAAAGGCTACCGCTAATGTTAGAAAATGGGTATCTTCTAAGTCCATTAATCATATTTCTCAAGAACATGACTCGGTATACGGTGTGGAAGGCTGTTGGAAGAAACCTTTGCCAAGGAGAGTGCACAAAACAAGGTTTTTGTAATTAGAGACCTTGTGAATTTGAAGTACGAGAGATGGTGAAGATGCTTCGGTGCATATAAATGTATTCCAAGGGTTCTTGAATCAGTGTCATTGATGAACCTTGAGTTAGCCGATGAAATGCAAGCATTAATCCTATTGAGTTCATTGCCGGATAGTTGGGAGACTTTGGTAGTGTCACTTAGCAATTCTACTCCGAATGGAAAGCTCACTTTGAAAACAAGTGAAGGATTGTATCCTCAATGAAGAGAAGAGGAGGAAAGGGACAAGCACTTCCGAGTCTCATGCACTTGTTACAAAAAGTCGAGGAGAAGTCAAAGCGGGTTCTCTCACAAGAAGCAAGATGGAGAATCCAAGCAATAGAAAAGGCAAATGGAAGCCAAGAGGAAGATCTCGATCAAGGAAGGGGTTTAAGTGTTATTATTGTGACAAGCACGGGCATATGCAAAAGGATTGCAAAAAGTATAAAAGAGATAAAAAGGGTAGAGATGAAGACAAGAATGAAGAGAATGGTACAGTGCAGTTGTATCGATGGTGATGTTGCCATTGTGTGTGATGATGGCTGTGTTAATCTTGCATGTCAAGATACCACCTGGGTTGCGATTCAGCTTCTTACCATGTTACACCCCGACATGATTTTTACACATCCTACACCTGGTGACTTTGGTCAAGTTAGGATGGGAAATCAAGGGATGGCTAGTGTTGTGGGCATTGGAGATATTTGGTTGGAAACCAATGCGGGTGCAAGTTGCTACTCAAAGATGTTAGGCATGTGCACGATATGCGCCTACATTTGATCTCTACGGTACTCTTGATGAAGAAGGCTATCATAGTTACTTTGGAGATGGTAAATGGAAGCTCTCCGAAATTCCCTAATTGTTGCTAAAGGAAAGAAGATGGGTCTCTACATGTCACAAGCCAAGGTGATCATAGGGGAGGTGAATGCAATTGAAGATTGCTCTCTTGATCTATGGCATAAGCGGCTTGGACATTTGAGTGAGAAAGGCCTTGGCATCCTTGCCAAGAAGAACTACCTTCCTTTAAAAGGTATGAACTTGAACACATGTACTCATTGTTTAGTTGGTAAACAACATAGAGTTGCATTTCAAAGATCACCTCCACATAGAAGATCACATGCTCTTGATTTAGTTCAAACTGATGTTTGCTCTATGATTGATAAGTCTCTTGGAGGTGCATTGTACTTTGTTAGTTTTATTGATGATCACTCCGGAAGATTTGGCCCACTTGTTTGAAATCCAAAGATCGGGTGCTTGATGTCTTCAAGGATTTCCATGCGAGTTGAAAGAGAAAGCTGGTAGAAAGCTAAAATGTGTTCGAGCGAGAAAATGGTGGTGAATACGGGGGTCCTTTTGAGAAGTACTTGCAGGGAACATGGTATCAAGTTGGAGAAGACCGTTCCTAAGACTCCACGACGAATGGAGTGGGTGAGAGAATGAAACGAAACCATTGTTGAAAGAATTAGATGTATGCTCTCTCATGCAAAGGCGCCCAAGTCCTTTTGGGGTGAGGCAATGAAGACTGCCGTTGCCATGATCAACCTTTCTCCATCGGTTCCTCTTGAGTTTGATGTTCCGAGATAGAGTTTGGAAAGGAAAGGATGTTTTCTATGCACACTTGAGAGTGTTTGGATGCGAGCATTTGTACATGTTCCAAGGGATGAAAGGTCTAAGCTTGACAGACAAGACAAAGCGTGTATTTTCTTGGGATCCGAAGATGATGAGTTTGGCTATAGGTTGTGGGATCCAAAGGAGAAGAAAATTGTGAGAAGCGAGAGATGTTATCTTCTTTGAAGATCAAACCATTGAAGACTTTGAACTGAAGGAGAAAACAGAGTCTACAACTTTTATTCCATCTAATTCAAATCCAAGACCTACTCCACAGTTACCTTTGATGCCTGCTAATCATGGGGGAGATTTGTAAAATGATGATAATGGTGGTTTTCTTATTGAGCCATTAGTTGGTGATCATGAATCAACTAATGATGATATTGATGTTATTCCTGAACAGGTTATGCAGGAAGCTCTAGATGAGCCACAATTGAGGAGGTCAACTAGACCTCGCCAACCTTTCACCAAATATTCTCCTCATGAGTATGTGCTAGTTACTGATGGGGGAGAGCCAGAATGCTTTGATGAAGCCATGTCACATGAGAAGAAAAGTGAGTGGTTGCAAGCAATGCAAGAAGAGATGAAATCCTTGCATGAAAACCATACCTTTGAGTTAGTGAAGCTTCCTAAAGGTAAGAGAACACTCAAGAACAAATGGGTGTTCGAAGTTGAAAATTGATGAACATTGCTCACAACCAAGGTACAAGGCAAGATTGGTTGTGAAAGGTTTCGGTCGAAAGAAGGGTATTGATTTTGAAGAAATCTTTTCACTAGTGGTCAAGATGTCTTCAATCCGAGTTGTGCTTGGCTTAACTCGCTAGTTTGAATCTTGAAGTTGAGCAACTTGATGTGAAACCGCCTTTCTCCATGGTGATTTAGATGAGGAAATCTACATGGAGCAGCCTGAAGGGTTTGAAGCAAAAGGTAAAGAGCAGTTAGTTTGCAAGTTGAAAAAGAGCCTATATGGGTTAAAGCAAGCTCCAAAGACAATGGTATAAGAAGTTTGATTCTTTCATGGTGGATCATGGTTATGACGGGACCACTTCGATCATTGTGTATTTATGAAAAGGTTTCCGAGATGGAAACTTTATTATTCTCTTGTTGTATGTGGATGATATGTTGATTGTTGGCCATGATGCTAAGAAGATTCGATGTTGAAGGAAGAGTTAAGCAAGTCCTTTGCAATGAAAGACTTAGGATCGGCAAAACAGATTCTTGGCATGAAGATCACACGTGACGGGGAAGAAGGAGAAACTTTGGCTATCTCAGGAGAGATATGTCCAAAAGGTACTTGAGAGATTCAACATGAGCAACTCCAAACCGGTTTGTTCTCCACTTGCAAGCCACTTTAAACTAAGTTCTAAGCGAGTGTCCTTCAAGTGATGAAGAAAGAGATGAGATGAAAAAGGTTCCTTATGCATCCGCAGATTGGTAGCTTGATGTATGCCATGGTTTGCACAAGGCCGGATATAGCTCATATAGTTGGTATGGTCGGTCGGTTCCTCTCCAATCCTGGTAAAGAACACTTGGTCGGCAATGAAATGGATACTCGGGTATCTCAAAGGTACTTCTAGTTTCAGCTTATGTTTTGGTAATGATAAACCCGTGTTGGATGGATACACGGATGCGAGATATGGTCAGGTGATGTTGATTCTAGAAAGTCCACATCGGGATACTTGATGAAGTTTGCGGGGAGCAGTCTCATGGCAATCAAGGTTGCAAAAATGTGTTGCATTGTCCACTACGGAGGCCGAATATATTGCTCTTGCTTGAAGGGGGCAAAGAGTTGTTATGGATGAAAAAGTTCCTACATGAACTTGGCCTAGTTCAAGAGAACTTTGTATTGCACTTGTGATAGTCAAAGTGCAATCCATCTCGATAAGCATCCTATTTTTCACTCTCGATCAAAGCACATTGAGGTTAGATATCAATGGATTCGAGATGCTATGGAGATGAAGTCATTTGTTGTTGAGAAGATTCATACCGATAACAACGTGTCGGACATGATGACCAAACCTCTACCGAGAGAAGTTTGAGTTTTGCGGAAGGGAGGCAGGCTTGTCAGAGCCTCCTAAATTGAAGCTTACATGTTGATCGCTAGTATGGCGAATTCCTCACATGGTGCGTGAGGGGGAGATTTGTTGTGTGTGGTCCTGCACCATGTGATGGGGGGACCACCATATTAATCAAGAAGAGAGGCAGGCTGGTGCCTCTTTAATTTAAATGTGTCTCAGCGTAGAAGACGACGAGAGAGAGGGAGAACGGAATTAAAAGAGAGCAAAAACAGAGGAGAAAACCGAGAGAAAGAAAGAAGAGGAGGCAGCGAGCAGTCCGTCTTCTTTCTTTGATTTCCAGTTCGTTCACCGTTGGATCGAGCTGAGATTTGGACAGCAGCTTCTAGACACGTTACTCTTCATTCTGAACGGTTGGATTGAAAATTGGTGGTGTGGAAGCTGGTCGTTTTGACAGAAAACAGGGCTGTCAGTGTTGTGAGCTTTTCTCTAACATTACTCTCTTTAATCTTGTTGTAATCCGAGAATAAGTTGTTCTTGATGATATATATGTTGTAGCCCTTAGTTGAATCTGAGGAAGAACTATTGTGAACCCATTATTTGTGATAGTGGAAGTTTTTAGGTGGACTCCGGTCCGTGGTTTTTCCCACATCGGGTTTTCCACGTAAAAATCTTGGTGTTGATTTGTGTGATTGTTGCATTATATTTGTTCATTGTTTGATTCTGTTTTTTACTGCACAAAGAGGGAAAAAGGATTGGGACTTGTGAATTGTTTATTGTATTCAGCTGAATTGATCCGGTTAGTTGTCCCTAGTTTTCCCAACAACCATTGCAGGGCATTCTTTGGCCTATAAAAGCCAGAGAAAGACAATGAAATGAAAAAAAAAAGAGAGAGCAAAACAGAGGAGGAGGAGACAGAGAGAGGGAGAAAAAGAGGACAGAACAGAAAAAGAGAGGGGAAACAGAAGGGAAAAAAAAACTAAGAGAGAAAGAGAAAGAGTAGAGTGAACGGAGAACATAAACACAAGCAGAAGGCAGGAGGAAGAAGAAGAAAATACAAAAAAAAAACCGAAGCAGCATCCTCCGTGTACCACGGTCTGTCCTCCTCTTCGCAGCCACCAGCGACACCACTAGCACCAGCCGCACTGCCACGAAGTAGCTGCAGAGAGGCAAGAACACTGTTAATAGGGGGAACGAAAAAACAGAGGAAGAAGATAGCACACCGAAGCAGAGGAAAGAAGGAGAACCAACGTCGCCACCACAACCGGTTGTCGTGACACCAACGCCACCGTGAGCCACCAGAACCGTGAACGACAGCGCCTCCATTCCAGGCAATTCTCTTCCCCTTGTCTTTGTTTCCTGTTTCATCGTTTTCCATGCAAAATGTGCACTGTGCACGTTTTTGCAGCAATGAAAATATAATTACCCTGTTACTGTGCGTGAGCATAGTAACCCGGGTAAAATATTGGGGGGTTTCTTCTGTGCACGGGAACAAGAACTGCCGGCCCAGTTGGATCATTAGCCCCAGCCCAATAAGGGATAGTTTGTATTTTATTAGGCTGATCTCGACCTAGTTTCTTTTTTTGGACCTGGTCCGGTCCATTCTAAAAAAATAAAATAAAAATATATAAAATAAAATAAATTTTTAAAAAATAAAATTTCTTCAAAAATTATTTCAAAAAAATATATGATTTTCTCGCATATTTTTCTACTGAATTTTTTGCTTAGTATTGGTTTGTATTTTTATACTGTAAATATACACATCCAGTATTAAAATACCTAGTTTTCATAAAAAACATTAAAAAAAAAAGTTTTTTTTTGTTTTCAAGCATACGGCAAGGTATCTCAAAAAAAATATATATATCATATTTTCACACAACAAAAATTCAAAAAACATATACTAGCATGCATTTCAACTTTAATAACCAATTTATTAAACTCACAAGAACTAGGCCAATATTTCAAAACTTCCAAAATATATATATCATATTTTCATACAACAAAAATTCAAAAAAACATGTACTAGCATGCATTTCAGCTTTAATAACCAATTTATTAAAGTCACAAGAACTAGGCCAATATTTCAAAACTTTCAAAAAAATTGTTTTCTTTTAGAATCTGGGGTTACGACCTTATACATAAGACGTATTCCGGATATTAAATTCTTTTATTGATGTTAGAACGGTTAGGTTTTACCCGAATAAGATAAGGATCTATTTACCGAGAAGGACTTTTCTTAAACCATAGACGGACCAACAACTAGAAAACATGACAAGACTTTATATTTTATCAGACAATAAAACAATGTAGCTTACCTTAGGTAGGGCGTATTTAGGGTGCTAATACCTTCCCTTTATGCAACAAGTCTCCGTACCCGATCTCTGAGACCAATTAGGGTTCCTAGTGACCAAAATACTAGGTGGCGACTCCCATTCCATTTTTCCACTAATAAAAGACAAGAATTCCTTGTCTCCCTATATTTGCCAGATAGATAGATATAATAATATTTGAGAGTGGATTTTTCACCAGCGACGCCGCACATGTGCGACAGAATGACGACTCCACTAGGGACCTTGTGGACTAAGCTTTGTTTTTGTCTGATAATTGTGTTTTGTTTGGTTTGCGTGCTTTATGTTAAGAAGCTTATTTTATTTATTTATTTTTGCACACTTTAATTTCTGTACATATATGATCAGGCATTGTATAGAACTGCCTTATGCATCACCTACTTTAAGTTAGGAGGGGGATTAGTGATCTGCCTTATAACTATTGGTCAGAGTTTAGATGTGTGAAACACCCAACTCATATCTGAGTGCTTGCTTGGTAATAGTGGGTATACGTGCCTTAACCATTTCTCGCAATGCCCCTATACTGTCTTTACGAAAATCGTCACTAGGCAGATATGAGACCCTTCTTGAGACCAGGTAGAAAACCTATCCATGTTTACATAATGAATAGAACTCGTCTTTAGGTTGTATGTGCTATCTTTATTTGCATCAGGGCAAACCCTTCTTGTGGGTGACACAATGGTCGTCACTCAGAAAATTTTCGTTGTTGAGTTTGGGCAAGAATCAAAATTCTTGTTTCATCATACAAGATTTATGACCATATGTCATCCCTCGAAGGGCGAGTTCATCATATAAATTACATGCTCATACATTTATCATGCATGCATGCACCGGGTTGAAAGATGGGTTCCCCATATAAGCTCTGCTATACCTGATTGAAAAAGGAGGGAAAATGAATAAAGAGGTTGGCGAGAGACCGATTGTCAAAAGGAAATTGAGAGCAATAAGGTGAAGTAGGTAGATTCATAAATCGGCTTGAACAAGTGCTTTGAACTTTAAGAGTGGAAAGGGAATGTCTATACGACCTCATGTGGAAGCACTGTCAGTTCGCATCCTACACAAGGAAAAATAATGAACTCTTTTCCTTAGCACTTCACTAACAACTATCAGAACCTCAAAGCTGCATTGCCTCTCTTTCATTTCAGTCATGAACAGCAACAACGCCTTCTGTTATCAATTAAAGATGATCTTCTTTCTGGTTCATTTGCACTGTTAATTTTTCACCGCCACCATATCTTCCAATGACACCCAATAGCTACCAGCCTTCCGTGCCATATGCATTGGCTTTCTTTGAAGTCACTTCACTGTGAACTCAATTCCAGTTCATCAACATAGGATGTTGGTCTAAAAAAAACATGATTAGACACTGAACTTCTACGTGGCAGAGCTCTCTCTATAAAGATTTGCTTGTGGATGTGCCGGTGGAGAATGCAATAAGGGATGTAGTAGTTTCATATGCTATGAAACTTTCTCTCACCAGTGGCACCACCAAAACACTATAGTAGGTTGAAAAGCCAAACCTGATCTGAAAAACAGGAGTAGGCATAAAACTTTAACGTAGCAAAACTCTCTCCATAGAAATTTGTTTGTGGCTTTGCAAGTGGGGAATACAAGTGGGGATGAAGTAGTTTCAGATGATATGAAAATTTACCCCACCAATTTCAACACCGAAACAATGTAATAGGCAGAAGAGTCAGACCTAGTCTGAAAACATGAGCAGATGTTGAACTTCAATGTGGCAAAGCTCTCTCTATAAAAATCCATTTGTGGCACTGCAAATGGGGAATACAAGAGGAGATGTAGTAGTTTCATATTCTATAAAATTTTCTCCTAGCAGTTGCATTACCGAAACACAGTAGTAGGGAGAAGAGACAGACCTGATAGGGAAAACAAGAGTAGCCTCAAACTTTAACAAAGTAGAACTCCTTATGCAGAGATCTGTTTGTGAATCTGCCAAGAAGGAATAAAAGAAGGGGTGTAGTGGTGTTAAATCATCTATGATTGTTTCCCACTAGTGTCAGCATCACAACACAAAAGTAGGGAGAAGAGATAGACTTGGGCTGAAAAATAGGAATAAGACTGAAACTTCAATAGAGCATAACTCCCTGTACAGGTGTCTATTTGCTGTATTGTTAGTGACAAATTGAAAATGAGACAAATGAGTTTTTCAGGTTCTCTTCCGGTTGAGACGACACGTGATTCCACTTGTCGCAGTGGCGTGTCTTGCATGTTTCCATGCACTACCAAGATTACCTAGCTGTTGAAAAGTTTCCAACAATCCTCAAACAACGACAACAACTTTGGAAGATTGACATGACGTTGTGAGGATTGCTGAAAGAATTGAACAAGCTATGTATATGGGAAAGATTGAAGGTTCTGCCCAAGATTCCAGAACAATGATGAGAGATGAATTAGGAGATGACTCTGAAGGTGGGAAACCATGGTTATATGGTCTAGTCAAGTCTTGCTCAAGCATCAACTACTCAAATGTCTTTGCCAGAGATTGACATACCTCTGCCGCTCAAGTTTTCCTAACAGCATCTGCTAGATTCCAAACAGAGGTTGGTGCCTCTGCACAGGGAAGAAAAAAAAAAGAAACTACAGCAGCGCTGCCTGGAACCACCGCCACCAGCGAGCACCACCGAGAGCCTCCACAGCAGCCACCGCAGGTTAGTTCCCCCCTCCTCTGTTTATTTTTTTGTTCGTCTTCATTTGCATGCAGAACGAGCAATTCACATTCTGCAGCAAATGAAATATAATTAGGTGGTTATGGTGGTGAGCACAGTAACCACCTAATTATAGTTCACTGGTTATTGTGCTCAGCACAATTATATTTCAAAGACAATAACCCGCAACCTGTATATTGATTCTTTCTGGCTGGAACATCAGCCCAGCCTACGCGACTAGGTTGAGTCCAGCCACAAATACGTTCTCTTTCGGGGCGATTCTGGCCCGATTTCATTTTTGGCAGATTTTGGCCAGTTTCCTTTTGGGCAAGGTCCGGCCCATTAAAAAAATTCAAAAAAATCATTTTGAAATTTGTGATTTTCCTGCGTAAATTTTTAACGATATTTTGATTAATATTGGTTTGTATTTTTATACCGTAAAGATACAAATCCGGTATTAAAATACCCGATTTTCATCAAAACATTAAAAAATTAAAAAAATATATTTTGTTTTCATGCATACGGCCAAGTCACTCAAATAAAAAAAAATCACATCGTATTTTCATACAAAGAAAATTTTGAAAAAAAAACATATATGTTTTAGCATGCATTTTGACTTTAATAACCAGTTTATTAAAGCCACGAGAACTAGGCCAATATTTCAAAAATTCCAAAAAAAAATCATTTTGTTTTCTTTTAATATTAATGTGCTCAGCACAGTAACCTGCAACCAGTATATTGGTTCTTTCGGGCTGGAAAATCAGCCTAGCCCACGCGGCTAGGTTAAGTCCAGCCACAAGTAGGTTCTCTTTTGGGGGCGATTCTGGCCCGATTTCATTTTTGGCAGATTTCGGCCTAGTTTCCTTTTGGGCCGGGCCCGCTTGTTAAAAAAAAATTCAAAACAATCATTTTGAAATTTGTGATTTTCCTGCGTAAATTTTTAACGACATTTTGATTAATATTGGTTTGTATTTTTATACCGTAAAGATACAAATTCAGTATTAAAATATCCAGTTTTCATCAAAACATTAAAAAAATTTAAAAATGTTTTGTTTTCATGCATACGACTAAGGCTCTCAAACAAAAAACAAATCACATCGTATTTTCATACAAAGACAATTTTGGAAAAAAAAACATGTTTTAGCATGCATTTTGACTTTAATAACCAGTTTATTAAAGTTATAATTTTTGAAAAAAAAAAACAGGGACAAAAACACCTTCTTGGAAACGCCGTAGCAATTCACGGTGTTTTGTGATGAAAGCTACAATGCTTCCCCACATGATTTAGCCTTATTTGTAATGACTTATAATTGTAATTCTCAACCAGCTCAATATTAAAAAAATAAAATTGACAAAGATAATTTTGAAAAAGTCATAAGAAAAAAAACTATGTGGATAGATATTGTAGCAATCCACTATATTTTATGAGGAAAGCTACAGTGCTTTCCCCACATGATTAAGCTTTATTACAAAGTTAAATTCTAACCAGTTCAATATTAAAAAAATAACATCGACAAAGATAATTTTAGAAAAAAATATTACAAAAAAAGAAAACACAAAGAAACTGGAAAAAATCATGTGAGAAAAAACTGTATCAATCCATAGTGTTTTGTGAGGAAAGTTACAATGTTTTCCCTAAATGATTGAGCCATACTTGTATTTACTTATAATTGTAATTCTTAACCAGCTTAATATTAAAAAAATAAAATTGACAAAGACAATTTTAGAAAAAAAACAAAAAAAAAATTATATGGGAAAAAACACTGTAGCAATCCACAGTAATTTACAAGGAAGCTACAGTGCTTCCCTCACATATTATAATTGTAATTCTTAACCAACTCAATATTAAAAAATTAAAAAAAATAATTTTTGAGAAAATTAAAAAAAAAACATGTGGAGAAACACTGTAGCAATCAACAATGTTTTAAAAAATATTACAAAACTAAACTCTCAATCAGCTCAATATTAAAAAAATAAAATTCACAAATAAAATTTTGGAAAATAAAAAAATAAAATAGAAAAATCATGTAAGAAAACACCGTAGCAATCCACAGTATTTTAAAGAAACAAAATTTTTAACCAGCTTATTATTAAAAAAATAAAATTGACAAAGAGAATTTTGAAAAAAAAAAAAAAAAAGGCAGCAAAGAGAAGAAAAAGTGCAAAAAAGAAAAGAAAAGAAAAACAAAGAAGTAAAAAAAAAAAGAAAATGAATACACTGTGGATTATTATTATAATCCACATTACATTAGGCATGGATAAACAATAAATTTCCCACACCCTTTAGCTTATTAATTAATAACTTTTATTCCCTTAAAGTCTCACCCTCAAATTGGTGGGTACTCGAGAAGAAGCAAAGATTTTTGTAATTTTTTTAAAATTAAACTACTCTTTTTACATTTCTTTTTTAAAAAATCTAATTTATCCTTATAACATATAAACCTCTTCAATTTTCATTTTGATTTCACTTTACTTCAAATTAAAACGATAGTAATTATATTTAATAATATTGTCTTCCGTTATATATAAATAAAGAAACTTTGTTTCTCTTCCATTCTCGTTTTTTATTTATCCAAACAAGGGGGTAGATCTTTTCCATTCTTTCCCTTCCCCTCCCTTCCCAAACCGTAAAAGATTAGAATGTATATAAAATTAAATTAAATTCTTTATTATTCTTTGGGACCTCCACGTATGGCAACATTTTTTGAAATATCCATGCTTTCGTTTTAAGTTGTGCAATCATCATCAGATTGTGATATCCTGGTAATAATGTGGTGGTGGTCCGGTGTCATGGGTGATGATTTAATTAGAGATGCAATCTCAATCAAATTAATAGCCATACTATTAATAATGTAACGGGTGGTCCTTCCTTAGGTCTCTTTCTTCACCATATCGTCATGGCTTATTGTACATTTGCCTTTTTTTTTTTTTTTGGTTTTGTTAAAAGTAGATATCGGGACTAGCTTGCATGTATTTTAACAAATTCCTTGAAATTCTGAAGTTAACGATCATATAAGCCTCTAATAGCCTTAAAGTTTGTTATATTTGAACTGATAATTTTTGGAGAGTAAACTTAAAGCATGAACAGTTGAGTTATACCTTTTAAAATTCTATTTGCGTTGTTAATAATCTTAATAAGGTAGTCTACGTAAAGATGAGAATCATAAATCATAAAAATAAAGGTAAACTACTCTAAGTTTCTTAGAATTTATTCATTTTATCTCTGTTTTATTAAAAATTATATTTTATATCCTAATTAAATAAAAAAATTCAGATAAAATAACTAAATTACGTATAATATATTAGAAATTCTCTTTTCCAATCTTTTCCCCTTTCTTATTCCCTTTTTCCTCTTTCCTTTCTTTCCTTTCATCTTTTTTTTTTGTTTCAATCAAAACTTTAAATTGAAAATAAATAAATAAATAAAAATTCCATAACAAAAACATGGGAAAACTAAACCTCTAAATTGAACCAATCTATTTGATTTTGCAATATTTTTTTGCTGTTGAAGTTTCTTTTGAAGCCAAGTAAAAAGAGTCAAAACTGGAACTAGGCTTAGTTTCTTGCTAGGTTTTAGAACGCTTCAAGGGGCAGCCCTTTCCCTCCCGTCTCAAAGTAAAATGTGAGCAGAACAATAGCAACTAAAATGATTTTATTTGCATTGGCTGATGATGGAATTTCACACATATAGAATGATTTGGAGATGCAATCTCAATCAAACTAATGGCCGTATTATTATTAATAACGTAACGGGTGGTCCTTCCTTAGGTCTCTTTCTTCGCTATATTGTCACGGATTATTGTCCATTTTCTTTGTTAATTTTAATGAGGTAGTCTAAATAAAGAGGACAATCAGAAAAATTAAGGATCATTAATGGTCCCGTTAATAATAAAATGTTTACCATACCTATCATTGTTTTAAAACTTAGTAATTTGCAAATATGTGACATGGCTGTCCGTATTTTATATCAAATCAAATTAGAAGTTAATTAATTGGATTAAATCTAGCTTATCTAGTGTGTTAACCTATCTAATTTAAACTTGGTGAGACTTGGCTTAAGTTTTTTTAAAAAAAACAATTAAAACAATATCATTTTAGCTTTTTTAAAATAAAAAATCTTAAAATTAATGATACTATTTTAGATGGACTCTGATCAACCTGAGTCTACCCAACCCATGACTCTAGCATTAAACCATTTCTTGTAAATATAATTTGTTTAGTAGCTAAGTGTATATTTGATAATGTAATGCAAGTGGTTTTATATATATATATATATATATATATATAAAATTTCATCTAAAAAAATATTAATTAGATATCTTGTCAAACATTGTTTAATATTTTTAGTATCAATATATTAAAATAATTATAAAAAAATAAATTAAATTGATGTTTTTACATTCTAAACATGTTTTGAAAATCAATTTTAATCACGAAAATATCAAACATTGCTTAAATAATGTATAACGAATAATCTAACATGCTTTTGGATCGAGATCCTCTCATATTATGTTAAGAAAATGATTGTAATATTGGTTAAATCTAAATCATTGAATTTAAATTGAATGGACATGATTTAGTGCATAAAGAAAATGATAACAATTTAACTCTTTATTATTTTATTTCTCTCACCTAATATATATTATTGAATTCAAAATCAGTGGTTAGATATGAAACATGACCAATCATGCTACTAAGAGAACATGAGAGGACCCAAATTCAGATTTTTTTTATATTAAACTTTTATACAAATTGACGGGTCAATTTAAAAATTACAAAATGTGAATCCTGTGAATTTTAAATAATTAGTATACTATGAAAAAAACAGTGGCTACATATATTTGTAAGACCATTTATATGAAAGATTTGTTTCTATGGTTCTACTCTTTAATTTGTAAGACCACTTTTTTCTCGGAACTATAATAAAACCTGACCTAAAGGTTGCTCGGAGCAACACCTGGATTATAGATTTAGATGATCAATTTAGATTGATTTTAATAAATTATTTTTTAAAATGATTAAAACAATATTGTTTTAACTTAAAAAAAAAATCACCAAGTTAAAAATCAAGTTTCACGTAGAATAGACCGGGCTGCGGGTTTATTTTTGGTTTTTAATTGAGTCGGGTTGAGTCCTTTCTATTTTTCTCAACTCAGACAAATCCAAGTTATAGGTTGGTTGGGTCCCAAATTGACCCTCTAAACCAATTTAGATTTTATAACTATGGTTGAAACATTTATCATGATAAAAATACCTCATTGTTTAATATAAAACATTTATCATGAACTAGCTTTTTTTTCTCGTGAAAATTAAATGGGAGAATTACATTGACATTCCTATAATTTAGTTGAATTTTTTAATTTTATCTTTATTCTTTTAGAAATTATAGTTTACATTCAAGATCAAAGCAATTTTTAAAATTATATAACCCTTTAAATTCTCACAAAAAAAATATCAACAAAAAGTTCAAAATATTTATAGAATTATCATTATATTTCAATTTAATGACTAAGAAATCTTTATATTAAATATTATATTTTTGTTATTATTTTTTTTTTAAAAAAAAAAACCGAAGTCATATAAACTTATGAAGCTCATATTCTCAACTATGAGAAAACAATATTTTACTGTAAAAATATAATATGAGATTAATCTGCTTAGGCTGCAATAATCAATAATGATGAAATTAAGAATGAATTTTGAAGTTCCTCCAAGTACACCTTGCCCAAAAACAATGATTACCCAAAACCTACATCATCCATTCATAAACTTTCTCATCAACATAGCCCCATTTATCTCCCTATTTAAAAGCTAAAAAAGCAAGTCTCCACTCTTCTCTTAGTTACACTAAATTATGATTTGTTATAATGCTTGACTTGTCAAGCCAAAAAAGCAAGTCATATCCTTTGCTTTTGAGGGAAATGGGCAGCCATTTCGAGTGATTGAAGAAGGCCTAGTTAAAAAGGGCTGCCATTTTCTTTGCTGAATGAGCTCAAATAGATCGATGAGATATTGAGTGGAAAAGGATTGAGAAGTGCAGAAATAGATCGATGATATTAACAATGTTCGACGAAATCATTGAATACACATCATTGACAAATCATTGAGATTTCAAGGAAGAATTAGAGTACTACAGGAAAAATTGCAGGGTTTAGTAATGAAAATGGGCACAATTTGAATGATGATGGTTGCAAGAAAAGAGAGAAATTGAGACAGGAATTTTGTTAAATATTGGTGGGTGTTTGTCTTGTATTATTGATGTAAACTATAATTTTTGAAAGAATTAAAGTAAAGTAAAAAAAATCATAGTTCATTAATACATCATTTGCCTTTTATCTTTATATAATTTGTTTATTAAGGTAAATAATTTAATATTTTGAAAAGAAATATTTTAGAGTACCACACTTTTACTTTGAAAATTCTTCTCTTTGTTTTTTTTTTTCCTATTATGATTTTTTAATTTTCTTACTTTAATTGCAATGCAGATTTGTACTAAAAAAATTACCATACGTGTATATTCTTTTCTTTTAATCATTATCCTATCCCCTTAGCATAGGGAAAACCTTGGAAGTTTGAACTTAAACGTTCAATTTGAAATTCCTCTTTGATTAAGACATGCGATAATGGGAAAACAAAAACATGAAAAAAATTGATAAAACTATTTTATTTCAAAATTACATATGAATTAAAAAAAATGATTGTATATACTCTCATTTTTTTTTAATTTTACTAAACAATTTAAGTTTTCAAAATGAATGGTTATTTGATATTACATCAAGATTTATTTAGTTAAATAATTTCACAATTTAAACTATTAAATTGAGTGATTCTAATATATTTGACTAAATGATCAAATGCCATAACTTATTCTTTTTTAAATGGTTATAATATCTTGATTCAATGGTATTTTTGTCCACGTGTTAGTTAAGGGAACGTAGAAACAAATAAAAAGTATAATATTTTTATTTATGTTACATATTTTATGAGTGGATCAATCAGAACATTAAATGTAAAATAAAATTAACATATGGTTTTACTCTGGATTTAGAAGAAAAATGAAAGCTAATTCGATTTTAAATATCAAACATTAATTCAATAAGCATTCGAAATTATCTCATGTAAAAATAATCTAGTAAATATTACAAATTACATATAATTAAATAATACATGTGGGAAAGACATGGAAAAAAAATCCTAGTCTTTGTGAAGTGCCAGCATAAAAATTATTTAAAACTCATGAAAATCATTTGAAATAAACTGAGAAATATAGTAGATCGGATAAATTGGATTTTGCAAATTTATAATCGGTTTTTTTTTCTTGAAAAACTCTTGAAAATCATTGTCGTTTAAAAAATTAATTGGTGTACATTTTGTATTTCGTATATGGCAAATAAAAAATAATTTATAACGCTTAACTTCAATACTAAATGACGTCTCAATCTTTATATATGGTATATGTAAATCTCATAAATTTTAAATAATTATGTTTTATGAAAAATATAGTTACGGCGTAGAAAAAGTGTTTCTGTATTTTATTGTTTTTCCTATGCATATATATCCCACCACAGTTATAAGAATCAAATTTAAATATCTTTGTGAAATAATTAAACGCAGAAAAATATAAAGATATCCTCAAACATGATTTTAAAGGTACTCCTTCATCATTTAATAAATTCTTCTCGGTACTAACCTAAGAATTTAAAACTAGAAAGTAAAAAAAAAAAAAATTACCAAAATATTGATTTACACTGACAGAATATTTGTCAATGTAAAAGCTGTATTTTTATTGGTACAAATATCATTGATGAATTTATCAAGAAAAAAATTTCGCCTCCTATTATCTTATCAAGGATTTCATATCGATCGTTGGTCATATATTGTGTATAAAAGATAGATCCGCTGACAAAATTATTGACAACCATGTTTTGTCAATGAATCTGTTAGTCTATATCAAAACAGTTAACAATTCTCATTAATTCTCCAAGAAAAATGAGTATGTTTTATTGACAGATAAACTGATATAATTTTTATGTCCATCGGTGATTTCATCAATATTTTAGTAATTTTTTTAAAACAAAATGCTATGAAAAAATTTGACATTAAATGAAAAATTTAAATCGAAGAACACATTTAATATTATTAATTTAACTTTAAAAATAAATTACAAATGTTTTTATATATTAAAAAGAAGCTGCATATAGAGGGAGAGGGGGAGGGGGATGGGGAGGAAAATCTCGTGAAAATCCATAAGAGGAAGGAAAATGATTGAATAGGTATGTCATCATCTGCTTCATCATCTTCTCTAATTGCTTCCTACCTCGTTCTTCGTATTTTTCCTTTATTTCAGCAATCAAAGTACCAATTCGTTGTTCAACCAATAGAGGATCCACTATGTGACCATCTCTTAAAACCTTTTGATGTCATAAACTCTAGATATCCCTCTCAATTACTCTTAATGGTGTGGGGAGGTTTAAAGTTCTTCTACACCTGAAAGTCATTTAACTCGGCTCTTCTCTTCCACATTTATATTCCTACCTGGACTATAAGTACCGAGTATGACTATAGATAAGAACATTAATTCTAGCCTTATACACATCTCTAGAGGTAAGTTATAAACTATTAGTATAACTAGCTTATAAGAATAGGATGCAATAAAGGATCCAAATGGATTGAGCCTATTTGTACACAAACCAAAACATACATTTCATAGTTTCATTGAAAACTAAGGATGCACCTTATTAAACTGCTTACAAGCTTCACCATCGAAAAGATATCCCATGACTCCATCATGTGAATGATGTCATGTCACGTGTTTAACTATCTTTAGAGATATAAATAACATTTACAGTCTAATAGTGATTGAGAAGTATCTTAATTTCTAATATGCAACTATTGTATTGGATTTTACAATATAAAAGTTCTCTTTAAGTCTATTCCTTTCAGGTAAAATTCTTTTTTTTTTTTTCTAATTTAATGATGTTATCATGTATTAGTTGGGAAACCTCTATAAAACAATTAATGATGACAAAATTTATTAATAATGTAACAATAAATTCAAAATTCAACTTTGGTATTTAAAAGTGAATTCACAATCTAATAATAAATTATTATTTTTGTATAAAAATATGACGAGACGTCAAAATAGTAACTAAATAAATCCAATTAACAACAAGTAATCTGTAACCAACTAATTATCTATCATTTGTTCAATTCAAACTTATTTGATCTAAATTAATATTATTTAATTATTATCAATTCTATAAAAAATCAATTTCCTCAAAATTTTCAACATAACAATAATTAAAATTGACAAAATATGATTGTTACCCATTATATAACTTATAATTTCTTTCAGTATAACACACCTGAGTTACAAAATTAAAATCAATTTTATCAAATTACAAACAAATCCAAATTTTCACAGATCCCAAACAAACCTTAACATACAAATCAAACTTTAATTTTCTATCAAAAGGTTGTAAAACACTTAAATATACAAGCAAACCACACAACAAATACTAAAAAAAATCAATATATTAACTTAAAACATAAATGGGTAGGTTTGCTTATTTGATGTAGCGAATATTTAGAAAAAAATGCACCATGAAAATGTTGTTGACACTATGAAGTATTGGGTGGTTGAATTTGTGATGATGAGACCTAGATTTATGGTAAAATAGAGGGAGGGGCTACTATTTTGATTTGCAATTAAAGAAGAAGAAGAGGATAGGGTTGGTGTCAATTATAATACTTTTATGTTTGCCGATGGAATTTTTGACAAATATTATGATAAAACAATACTGTCGGTAAGTCTGTTAGCAAATGATGATGTGTCATCTTACCAACGAAATCATCAAAATAATATTTTTTTTAATTATTTTTAGTTTGTTGATGATTCTGTCAGTAATTACAGACTAAAAATATTTAATTGGTTATTACATTGGAAATTTTTTATAGATATATTTTGTCGCTATTATCATCAAAAAGTTCAGATGAAAAATATAATGATGGTGATTCATAATTTTTTGGTAGTAAAAAAAGAAAATAAATATTTTTAATCACCAAATCAACCTTTTATAGTTTTTTTTTTAAAAAAAACCTATTTTATGTCACGATTGAAAGATTTATGAGAATTTTATCTCTCATAACCAAACTTAAAATTTAAATGCTGATGGTTAAAGAGACAACAGCCATTCACCATCCAACTTAAATCACTCAAGCTTCATATACTTCATTATTACTACATATAGTTTTAAGAAATTGGAGACTTACGCATAATGTAATGCTTTAATTTTATCTGGAAACAGGGATATTAGAATATTTCATTGGTGCTTTGAATTAAAAAGTCATGTGGCACCAAATATGCTCTTTTGTCGTATTTAGCTCTCATTTGCAATTGGTGAGCTGTTCATGATCCCAAACTTGAGCACGCAATTATTGAGACCCAAAATAGAAAGGAGAATAACAAAACACGAATGTTACACAAAGAAACAGTTCATGGCGAGCTGTGTATAAATAGGCATAGCGAGGGAAACTGAATAGATCAACAAAAGCATTCTTCTTCATAATTTATCTCTCAACTCTTCAACGAGAAAGGAAAAAGAAATGGGCTCTGAGACTCCTCTCAAGCTTCCAATCATAGATTTCTCAAATCTAGGCCAAAATCCAGGCGCTGCTGAGTGGGACTTGGTGAAATTGCAGGTTCGTAAAGCGCTTGAAGAGTATGGTTGCTTCGAGGCCTTATTTGACAAAATTCCTGCTGAGAGTCGAAAGGCTATATTTGGTGCAGTTGAAGAGCTCTTTGATCTACCTTTGCAAACCAAAATGCGCAATGCTTCTAAGAAACCTTACCATGGCTATGTTGGGCAATACCCTCAGGTGCCACTATTTGAGAGCATGGGTATTGATGATGCCAACATAGCTGAAGAAGTTGAGAGCATGACCACCATCTTGTGGCCGCAAGGGAATCAAAGTTTTAGGTTTACCCCATTCTCTGCTCTTTTTCTGACTTTTCCCTTGTGCACAACTACTAGATTTCAAAAAAAAAATAAAAATGCTTGATTGCACTGGTTGTTTAATCTTGAAAACATGTTCCCGAATAATTAATGTGTATCATTTTCATCTAAAATCATATGATTTCACAAAGTTTTCTTACTAATTAGTCAACCTCTTTTGCTAGCAATACTGTTCTGTCCTTCTCGGAGCAAGTGTCGGAATTAGATCAAATAGTTCGAAGGATGATTGTCGAGAGTCTGGGACTCGAGAAATACCTGGACGAACACATGAACTCTACCAACTACCTTCTCAGGGTCATGAAATATAAAGGGCCCCAGACAACTGAGACAAAACTTGGGTTATCTCCTCACACTGATAAGAACATGGTGACCATTTTATACCAAAATCAAGTTGATGGGCTAGAATTACAAACCAAAGATGGTTGCTGGATCGATCTCAAACCCACACCAGACTCTTTTATTGTCATGATTGGAGATTCTCTTCATGTAAGTACCTTCTCACCTTCCCTTTCATTTTTTTTTAAATGATTCTTCAAAAATAAATATATAATTATATATGATCCTTAAAACTTTAAATTATTGATCAAACACAAGGGAAAGGTAACTATGTCACACTGATAAATATCAAGTTTTTATAAGATTTATTTATATCTCACTTTATTAATTTATTCTTTTTAAACTTATGCAGTATTTGGGAACACGGTTGAAACATATTTTTCAAAAATTTAAAAATTTATTTTTGTTTAGAATTAATATTTTTACGCTTTTAGATTATTTTGATATGTTAATGTTAAAAATAATTTTAAAAAATAAAAACATATTATTTTGATGCATTTTCAAGCAAAAAACACTTTAAACCGCAACCATTATCGCACTCTCAAACATCATATACACGTTTGTGTATGTGTGTATATCCCCGTGCATATGCGTAAATTTAATGTTATAATTGATGAGTTGTAATTCAATTGAATTTCAAATAATTTCTTATAGCCAATAAATCTTTTATATATTAATATTTTTTTTATTTAACACACCGTAACATAACTTATCTCGATATAACTTTATTATTATATTATGTGTTATTCAAGGACTTTGGACTATTGGGTCTATATGCATATATATTATAGTGATGCTTATCATGGAAATGTATACTATAACTTTGAACTATGATTTTATGTAGGCTTGGGCAAACGGTCGACTGCATTCTCCATATCATCGAGTTATGATGAGAGGCAATGAGGCAAGGTATTCTGCTGGATTGTTTTCAGTCCCCAAAGCAGGCTATATAGTAAAAGCCCCAGAAGAGTTAATTGACGAGGAGCATCCCTTGCTTTTTAAACCCTTTGATCACGTCAAGTTCCTTGGATTTTACTACACAGAAGCTGGTCAGAGAGCTCAATCTGCGTTAAAGACTTATTGTGGTGTTTAAATTATACTGCGGCGTTTGCATTGTACTGTTCCTAAGCTAGCAACTTGTATCATTTTATCTTAATTTGCTATGTTTTTTTAAACTCAATGTGTGTTGTATTATTCTTCAATAAATTAAGTTATTTCTACCTTGAATTTTTAGTTAAAAAAATAATAATAAATTGGAATCAAGGACAAAATTAAGCTCCAACAAATGAAAACATAATCAATAAATTAATTCGATTTTTTTACGGTCCCACAATGAAATTTACGGGCTTGGTCTGGACTCTACAGGATTTTTAGAACCAAAATTTTCAGAGTTGCTAGGCTAGGACTTGCTGTTGAAAAACTGTAAAGAAAATGTAATAGTAGAGGATTTTTAAAATATTTTTTTAATTGAAATGTATTCAAATAATATTTTTTTTTATTTTAAAATTTTTATTTTTAACATTAATATATCAAAAACTATTTAAAAAATTGATACTCAAATTCAAATATCATGTGACATCCAATTAGACTTCATATATAGCATTCATGACCTGGATTTGATCCATACATGGAGATGGACAGGATATTGACTATGGCACCCGAAAGAAACTAGCAAGGGAATGCAATGTGAAAATGATAGGAAGTAACTATTCAATTTATTTTCATTACCTTGAAAATAAGATTTTAAGTTAATTTATAATATAAAAGAAAAAAAAATTGATGTTGTTGATATCATGAAATTTCTTAAATAAAAACTGGAAGAATGATATATATGTTCAATAAAAATAAATTGAAAATATCTAAACTGATAAATTATAGAAAAAATTATTAATGTTAATTAAATATTAAAATAAATTGATCTTTATTGTAAAAAATAAATATAGATACACATGTAAATATTTAACCTTATCTCTCATGGTGATTTTGGATTTTCTATTTAATTATACGGTAATTAAAACGAATATTTATAAGAAAGACAATGATATAAATTTTGAAGAAAAAAGTATTTTTTTTAGTCAAATTATCTTTTCTTATTCATGTATTTTATTTTTTATTTTCCCAAAACATATCATTTTTATTTGCTATATGTTTTATTGAACAAAAAATGAAGGTAATTAAAATACATAATAAAAAAATATGGATTTGAAAATAAGGAGGGAAATGTATCTCTTTAATCAAATCTCTCTTTTCTTATTCATATATATCTTTTTTTTCATAGAAACATTTATTTTTTTTATTTTTAAATAACAATTTGTCATAATCATAAAATTAGGTTTCAGTAAAAAAAATTCATGAATCAATAACTTTTACACAAATATAAAAAAATATAAGATTAGTAAATTTGAAAAAATAATTATATAAAAGATTTTCAATAAGAAAATATGAAAATAGATATTTTATTTGCATTGAATATTCATGAGCAAAATTTTTAAAGTAACTTTGCATATTAAGTTTCTATATAATTATTAGAAAATAATTGTTAATATTACCATAAAAATATTTAATAATATTTAAAACTATGTTATAATTGGATAATGATTGAAATATAATTCTAATAAATTTATTTAAATATAGGATTATTATTAAATGTAAAAAAAACAATCAAATAAAAGAAATTAAGGAAGATATATTATTTTTTTTTTAAGTCAGGAGTATTGTTTTGGCTAGAAGAATGGACCAACAAGCCTAGTCGATAATTTTTAAAAAATAGATAACATGTCATAAAACTAAATATATTATATTTTGAATTCAATATGTCAAAAACATGCTAATGTTTTTATTTTTACAGTAAGGTGCATGCTTCGTGAAATTCCAAGGGTTTAAATTTTGGACCTTTCTATTTGGCAAACATTTACCTTGGTTGGTTGGTTTGAAAATATTACATGGAGAGAGTCAGAGAACATAAATCATTTAATTTTAAAGATTCTGTATATCTTCATGCTGTTAAAAAGTAATTGTTTTTGTATTAAAATAATTTTTTATCTTTAAAATTTATTTTTATATCATATATCAAAACTGATGGGTCATGGTTTTCTAAAAATCTCCCCCATTTAAAAGTCATCACACGAAAGTCATAACCCAAAACGGGGTTATGTTTTCTCCATGCCCAACTCTAAATTGAGCCATAATGCGTCCGCGCCCAACTCTACGATGGGTCGGGGACGTGTTCCCGCCCAACTCCATGATGGGTCGGGACGCGTCCGCGCCCAACCACACTTGGGTTTGGTACACAAGCTGAACCCAACTCCCCTTAGGTTCAGCGTATGAGCAGAACCCAACCACACTTGGGTTCGGCACACAAACGGAACCCAACCCCCTTGGGGTGTACCGTATGAGTTGATCCCAACACTACACCATTAAACAGTTTTACCGACGAATGCATCCGTAGGTGTAAAACAAACAATTCATCGGTAACATTTTTACCACCGGCATCATCAACGAAATCTGTCTGTCGGAATATTGATAGTCGATAACTCCCCTTTCCGTCACTACTTCTATCGGAAATTAAAAAAACCTAACACCGATGGGGGAAGAGCGCCGAAAAATAAATTTCTTGCGAGAAGTTTACCTATGGACTTATTCCGTCTGTATTTCCAACGGTAAATCACCGACGAACTGGTCGTTGGTGCTTATGGCATGGGCAGTAAATATTTCAGAACTCTCTGTGCCATACCGACAGATATATCCGTCGGTAATATCAATGGTAAACACCAATGGAATATATGCGTCGGTGATTGTGGCATGAGTGGTAATGTTTTTGCAACTCTCGGTAAAATACCGACGGCTCGGTGACACGACCAAAAAGTTGATGTCTTCTCCCAAGTGCAAGAGTGTTGAAGTAATAAATAACCCGGCAAGACCGGGTCGAACCACGGGGAGGTTAAGCGTATAAACTATAAATAAAAAAATAGATAATAACGAAAAAGGAGTTGAAGAGAGTTTTGAGATGTGATATTGATATAAGGATTAAATAAGGATAAAATAATTGTCAAGGTTAGAGGATCCACTAATGGTATTTCAAACAAGTATAGTATAAATTCTTTTTATTACTCAACTGGAAACCACACACAAAGGAGGTTCCAATCAGATTATAAATTGTTAACCTGATTACATTAGTTATCTTATTCGAATAATGCTAATACTTGTAAATGTTGTATTCATGATTATAACTTATGTTAACAACAAATCAAGTTCCTTTCATAGCACAGGTGATTAGTACTTAAAAGTGCATTCTTCTTAAGGCTTTATATCATCATATTGCACTAAAGTATCATTAAATTCCCTAACTAAAGCATGTTTTATAATAACAAGTCTGATAATATAAGATATCTTTAATTTATGGTAAATGCTTATTTTTAATACAGGTATATCTCATAATTCAAAGGATTGATTGATGTGATTAACTATTGAAAGTGGAGAGACAAAAAGAGGACTAAACTTAGAGAAGAGATGCTGGTTCACTTCAACTGGAACACCCTTCGGTTATTGGATCATAACTGGAGCTGTAGACCTTGGATTTAGGTCTGCTTTATATTTATAGAAAGCTAAGACAAGACCTAAAACGTTTATGGGGAGTCCAAGACTCAATTCTACCATTTTCAAGTTCAAATCTTAGTAACAATGAAGAAGTCAGAATTTGTCCTACAGCCCATACACTATTTGGTTTTTAGCTCATATCTCGAGTTCTAGAAATCTAAATGAGCTCTGGATTTTTTTGTTGGAAAGCTGAGACAATTGCCCACAACTTTCATGAGTAAGAGGTGGTCTAATTCTGATGTTAGCAATGACGTTTTGGTCAGCCAACAATATCAATAACCAGCCAACAATGTCAAAAACCAGCCACCAAGTTAATGGTTGGCCACCAACTAAATAGTTTGTCAGACAATCAGTAGTTCTGAATTTTAGCCTATAAAAGGAGGCATTTTCCATGTATTTAGTCATCTTGGTTTTCAGATCAAGATCATGTTCTTGCTTTCTTTCTTTATATTTTTGTAATGCTTAAGTTTTGGTTTCATTAATCTCTTGTTTATGCTTTTCATCATAACTATGTTCTTATCTAGTTTATTTATGTTCTTCTTCTTCATTATGTTTAGCTAAGTTAATTATGTCAAGGTGAAAAGGTTTCTCTAATGGTATTAGAATATGTATAATATAAACTCAACATGGACTTCAATGTTTATATCTAAGAACACTTGTCATTAATATGTATTATCTTTTTATCTTACCAATTTGTAATACCTTACTTGTTAAATGGTTAATCTAGATTTGTGTTGTATAACACTTGGTACATTAAATGCTTGATCCTTTATAGTTTTCAGCCGACATCGTTGTTATCCGAGGAACTTGATTTGTTGTTAACATAAGTTAGTAACATGAATGCCTGATGATATTTACAAGTATGGTGTTACTTAGATAAGATGATTAATATGATCATGTTAATAATTTATAATGAGCTAATAACGATAAATCATCTGATTGAAACCTTCCTTATCTGTGGTTTCCAGTTGAGTAATAAAAAGAGTTTATACTTTACTTATTTCTAATACTATTAGTGGATCCTCTAACCTTGACAACTATTTTTTATCATTGTTTAGTCTTCACATTAGTCTTTTCATCTCAAAGTCCTCTTTAAATCAACATCATCATCATCATCATTTATAATTTATATAGTTCACCTCCTTGTGGTTCGACCCCGGTCTTGCCGGGTTATTTATTACTTTGACACTCCTACACTTGGGATAAGACATCAACTCTTTGATCGTGTCAAGTTTTTGGCGCCGTTGCCGAGGAGGTAAGTTATTGTATAAATTATATATTTTCTTTTCTTTTCTTTTCACTTTTATTCCTTTTTCTAATCTTTGTTTCTTCTTTCTCCTTTTCTTCTCTTTTTTTTTCTGCACTTGCATGAGAGTTTAGAATCGCACATTAAGTGGTAGACTTTCTAGGAAATCCTCATTTTCTTCAGAAAACATGGCCGACGAAGATAACCAGTCAAATCATAATGAGAATAATCATGTTAGAACACTTGGAGACTACATGAATCCAACAAGAACAAATGCACGATCATGTATAATTTTTCCTCCTGGTGCATCTCATTTTAATTTTAAGCCAGATATTATTCAACTTTTACCTACTTTTCATGGCTTAGAATTAGAAAATCCATACTTGCATTTAATAGAATTTGAAGAAGTTTGTAACACCTATAATGACTTAAATTGTAGCATGAACACCATCAGATTAAAGCTTTTTTCCTTTTCCATTAAAAGATAAAGCTAAAACATGGCTACAAAATCTTAGGTCATGATCCATTCGTGCTTGGGATGAAATGCAACAATAGTTTTTAAAGAAGTTTTTCCCTTCTCATAGAACAAACTCTTTCAAAAGACAAATCACCACTTTCACTCAAAAACCAAGAGAAACATTTTACAAGTGTTGGGATAGATATAAAGACTTGCTTAATACCTGTCCTCATCATGGTTTTGAAACATGGAGATTGGTCTCACAATTTTATGAAGGGTTAACACCTAAAGATAGGCAAATTGTGGAATTGATGTGCAATGAAACTTTTAAAAATAAAGACCCTGATAAAGTAATGGAGTACCTAGACTTGCTAGCTGAAATGCTTAAAATTAGGACACCATAGGCACTTGTGAGGCACCAGGTAAAACTCAACCTCATACATCTAGTGGAGGCATGTATAACCTTAGGGAAGATCATGACCTCCAAGCTAAATTTGCATCTTTAGCTAGAAAAATCGAGGCACTAGAATTAAAAAAGAATGGTTAATTCAAATCTGTTCAAGAAATTGTGTGTCAAATTTGTGAAACTAATGAACACTCAACTAATGATTGTCCAACTTTGCCTTCTTTTAAAGAATGTCTTCATAAACAAACCAATGCTTTAAACAGTTTTCAACGGCCAAATCATGATCCATACTCGCAAACGTACAACCTTGGTTGGAGAGATAATCCAAATTTCAATTGGAAGAGTGGTAACAATAATGCACAAACTTCACAGCCACCATTTCAAGCACACCATAATTTTCAAAATTCTGATGGATATGCACCTCCTTATGTTCCCCCTCCTAGAAGAAATCCTGAGGAGACATTGGATGCATTCATTGAAAAGCAAGAGACAATCAACACTCAACTTGCTCAAAGCATGATAGATTTTAAAGATACTCTTGTAAAATTCACATCTGCTCTTAGTTTCAGGAGAAAGGTAAGTTCCTATCTCAACCACAGCAAAATCCCAAAGGGCAATACAATTCAAATGCAAGCAGCTCCGGAAGCCAACACATGGATCAAGTCCAATAAGTCATTACTCTCCACAGTGGTAAGGTTATTGAAAAATCAATTCTTGAACCTTGTGAGAAAGATGATGAGTCAATCTCTAAGGGTAAGGAAGGGGTTAACCCTGAACATTGCAAAGAAAAGACTGATTCCCCACCAATACTTCCATTTCCTTATGTTATGACCAAACAAAAAGAAGTCAATCATGATTCTAAAATCTTTGAAACTTTCAAACAGGAAGGAATCGAGGATGAAAAAGGCATCGAAAATGTTGTCACAGATCATTTGTCAAAATTGACAATAGATTCGACATCTGACATCACACCAATTGATGATTACTTTCCTAATGAATCTTCACTTTCTATTGCTTTAATACCTTGGTCTGCTAATATTGATAATTTTCTTGCTTCAGGAATTTTGCAAGCTCACTTGAATACCCAAGATAAAAGAAAGTCTTTGAGTGATGTGAAGACCTTTTATTGGGATGACCCTTACTTATTCAAATATTATCTTGATCAAATATTTCAAAAAAGCATTCCCGACAATGGGTAAATAGTGTTATTAAATTTTGTCATTTTGAGGCATATGAAGGTCATTTCCCGTCAAAAAAGACAACTGCAAAAATCATACAATGTGGATTCTATTTGCCCATCATGTTTAAATACACATGCATTCTGTAAAACCTGTGAAAATTGTCAAAAGGTGGGATTTATTTCAAAACATAGAGAGTCTTTAGTTAATCTTCTATTGACTCTTAAGTCTCATCATAGTGGAGATTGCATCGTGCAATTCATGATTTATGGCCCCATTTTCATAAAGAACACGATCGATATAGTCTTAGGAATCTGACTAAAAAATACCTTGTTTGCTAGTTTTTAAGAAAACTGGATGGGAAGCCTATCCCCGACCCATAGAGAGAGTTTAAGATGTTCTTGGATGTAAAACCAAGAGAAGATGTGAGCCACAATCATAACTACTTGTACATACACATGTTTTAAAAAACAAAAAAAACAAAAAAGAAAGAGAGAGTGTGACACTTCAGTTAGCCTACATATAAGTGGTATGATTGCATTTTTAATTTCTCATCTATAAGATCTTCTCTTCCTTCCCATCATTTCTACTCAACCCATTCATTCAATAGATATAGAAGTGTGTAGAAATGGCAGGTTCCTCAGTTCTGAAAATAAAAAAATATTAGTGTTTTTGGTGGATCCAGTCCTAGGAAAGAAAAAGAGTTTTTAGAATCAACAAATCATCTTGGTCGGGTACTAGCTGAGAGAAAGATTCATTTAGTATATGGAGGAGGCAGCCTTGGGTTAATGGGGGGTGTTTCAATAGCTGTATTTTTAAGAGGCAGTCAAGTTTTGGGGGTCGTCCCCAAAGCTTTAGCCGAAGGGGACTTCATTGGAAAAATAGTTGAAGAGGAACTACAGGTCTCCACAATGTTTGAACGACTGTCTGTAATGTTTGAACATGCTGATGCCTTCATTGCTTTACTAGGTGGTCTGGGCACTTTAGAAGAGATATTTCATATTTCCTCTTGGGCTTAACGAACATTCACCGAGAAACCTATAGGCTTGCTAAATGTTAATGGTTTTTATAATACTTTACTTGTCTTTTCTTGATCATGCTGTGGAACAACAATTTCTAACATTTTCACCGTGACAAATCCTCATCTCTGCTGCTACTGTTGAGCAATTGATTGATGAACTACAATATTTTATCCCTGTCGTTGATTCCTCTATGAGTCGACTCAATTGGTCAATCACAGAATGTCATAAAAAGCTTAGATTGGATATGAGCCTTAGTTTGTGAAAAATTGTGTCTTTTGGTTTTATTAATAACATAATATTTGTGTTTTGTTCTTTCTTATATTTGTTTAAGTGTGTTTCAGGTTTGTCAGTAGTTGCTGTTTTAGGTTATGTCTTTTATACTCTATCTTTTTGCCTTAGAACATTAAGGACAATGTCTTGTTTTGGTTGAGGGGAGAGGGTAGTAGTTGATATTAAAAAAAAATTAACTAATTGTGTTTTTTATTATTAAAACCATTTGCAAAACTGTTGTTACTAGGATGGTAGACTAAAGGAGGAATTTTAATGACTCTTGAGATGCACCTTAGTAAACATTCTTAACAAGGTCTATCAGAATACTTCTTGAAATATTCAGGTTTACAAACTCTCGCATTGTTATCACTTGATTCTGCTCATATACTCATTTAACAAGTATTCTTAAACCTTCATTTTCACACACACACTTTAACATATGATTGTGGGTTGCACATTGGATTATTACATTATTTATGTTCTTTGTTAAAGGTAACAACTAAGGGAAAGGGATAGTATATAATATTAAAAAAAAACAAAACAAAACAAAAACAAAAAAACAAAAACAAATTGATAATAAAATGAATAAATAAAAAAGTAGATAAGTTTGGTTTTGTAGCCTCCTTGACTTAAGCAATAAAGCCCGAAGGGGTGTTTTAACACCTAGTACCCTAAAGACAACTGACTTGGGAGCTATTGGCCTAGTGCTTGTTACATAGGTTGAGGAGAAAGCTTAAGGGAATTAAACATTGCACTATCTACGTATCAGTATCTGCAACCTGAGTTACTAAGCTCGTAGGGGTGTCTCAACAATATGAAGCAGATATATAAATTTAATGAGAGTTTGTTTATTTGGATAGATTAATGAAAGTTGAATGATGAATGCCTTGTTTTGTGGAACTTGCAAATTGTTTTTCTATTTTAACGCTTTGATTATTAGGGACTAGTAATAAGCTGGTTGGGGGGTGTGATTAGTACTTAAAAGTGCATTTTTATCAAGGTTTTATATCATCATTTTGCACTTGAAGTATCAATAACTCCTTAACTAGAGCATGTTTTATAATAACAAGTCGATAATAAAAGATACCTTTAATTTATGGTAAATGTTCATCTTAAATGCAGGCCTATCACATAAATCAAAGGATTGATTGATGAGTTTAAGTACAGAAATTGAAAGGACAAAGAGAGAGCTAAGCTTAGAAAAGAGATCTTGGTTCGGTCCAAAGCTGGAACACTGTTCGGTCATTGGGTCATATCTAGAGCTATAGATCTTGGATTTAGGTCTGCTTTATATGGATGGAAAGTTAAGACATAGGCCTAAAACTTTCATGGGAGTCCAAGATTTAAAAAAACCGTTTTCAAGTCCAAATTGTAGCAACAACGGAGAAGTCCGAATCGGTCTTGCAACCCAGACACTGTTAAGTGTTCAACCCATATCTCGAGTTCTAGAAGTCCAAATGACCTCAATTTTTATTTCCTGGAAAGTTGAGACAATTTCCTAGAACTTTCATGATTTAAGTCTATTCAAATTATGACGTTATCAATGACTTTTTAGCAGACAAGAAGATAAGGATTGTTGTAACCTATTTTTGGGTCCCCACAAAATATATATAAAAAAATATATATATATAGCCAAATGAGGTTAGAAAAATAACAGGAGGCAGAAGCGCTCAGAAAATTGGTCAATGAGGTTAAAAATACAAAGATTGGATTGTTTGACAGTATATTCTTGAAGGATGAAAGCCCTGTTGAGAAGGAAAATTTGAAATTTGAGGAGAAAAGCCCAAATTTGGAGGTTTATGGACTTAATTGGATTTTTAATTGAATTTATAGGGGATTTGATTGCAAGAAAAATTGATTTTTAAGTCAATTTGGGCTTTAATTAAAAGAAATTTGAGTTACGGGGCCAAAATATATTTTTTAGGAATTTATTGGGTCAAATCGGGGCTTAATTGCATAAATATTGAAGTTAAAGGGCCAATTAGGGGCTTAATTGAAGAAATCCGAAAACAAGGACCAAATTGGAGAAGGCGCGCAAGTAGGGGGGCTAGAATTAATTGATTCGGGGCCTAATTGAAGAAATTGGAAGTTTATTGATCAATTAAGGGCTCAATTGCATAATAAGAGGCCAAGGACCAAAGTGAAAACGCGGCCAAATATAGGGACGGGGTTCGAATTTGGCGGGGATGCAATTGAAGAAAAAAAAAGATGATTAAGGGCGATCTGGAATTTGGCGCGTTCGGCGCCACATTTAAATGAAACGGCGCGTTTTCTCCAAAACGACGCCGTTTCACGCATTCAAAAAAAAAAAAAAAAAAGGAGCGAACGGTGTCGTTTTGAACGACACTGCTTCATCTTTCTTCTTCCCCCCAAACATGCAGCGGGGAAGAAGGAAAAATGATGCTTTTGTTTGAATTTTGCCGGCCACTCTCTCGCCTGGAGCCCACCGACCGAGCACACTGGCCGACCACCCGCCGCGCACTCGCCAGAAAGCGGGGAAGGGGGAACCTCGGCGTCGCGCCCAATGGCCGACCCGTAGCCGCCGCCCCCATGAGAGCTGTAAAAAGTCATGCCTTTGGCCCTATAAATAGAACCCAAGAACGCTGAGCAAGGAGGAGGCAACGGGGAGAAAAAAAGAAGAAGAGGGGGAACGGGGGAGAAAACGAAAAACAGAGGAGAGAAAGGGAGGAAGAACCGAAAGAAGAGAGAGACCGAGAGGAGAGAAAAACATAAAAAAAAAAACACGAGAGGAAAGAAAAGACAGACCGAGAGAGAGAGAGGGAAGGGAAGAAAAGAAAAAAAAGAAGAAGACCGAACCATAGGAGAAGGGAGGGGAAAGGCTGGAAACGGGTAGAAGGGCTGGAAAAGGAGCAAGATATACCGTCGGACGTCCGAACAAGCCCGCGGTCCGCTGGAGCCGCCGCAAGACCGCCGGCGGACCCGACAGACCAGCAACGCTCCGCCACGGCCCCGCCAGGGTGACCCTTCTTCCCCTATATCTCCAGCGTTTCTTTTTTCCTTCTGCGCATGCGGAAGCGAATAGCGTTACGCATGCGGGGGTGGGGGAAATTAATTCCCCGCCCGTTTTCAGTCTTCTTGGGCGGTGTGGATCTTGGCCCAGCCATCTCTTCTGGGCCGGGCCTGGCCCAGAAGAGGATAATTTTTTTTTCGGGCCGAGATCGACCCAATCCATGTTGGGCCGAAATCGGCCCAACACCTTTTAGGGCTGAGTCCGGCCCAACCCAGTTGGTTGGGCCGGACCAGTAATTCCATTTAATATTATATATTATATATATTGTTGTTTGTATTATTTATATATAGATGTATATATATATATATATATATAAAAGTTTCTAAAATATCTTTAAAAATATTGTTGATTTTTCCTGCATATTTTTATCAAAGTGGGTTAATATTTGGTTGTATTTTTATACCGTAAGGACACAAGCCCGATATTAAAATACCCGATTTGCGTCAAAAAGTCAAAAACAAATATATACATAATTTAAAAAATGTTTTGTTTTAAAACACGGCCTAGTCTCTCAAATATATATATATAAATATTATAACATCGTATTTTCACACAACAAAGAAAATTTCAAAAAAACAATATATGTATTAGCATGCATTTTGGCTTTAATAACCGGTTTATTCAAGCCATGAGAACTAGGCCAATATTTCAAAAATTCTAAAAAAATCTTTTTTGTCTTCTTTTAGTATTTGGGATTACGAATTTTACATAAAACGTATTCCTGATACTAAAAATATGGTTTTTTTACATAGACATTAGAACGGTTAGGTTTTACCCGATAAGATAAGGACCTCCTTATTGAGGAGGACTTTTCTTGAACCATAGACGGACCAACATACATAGACATTAGAACGGTTAGGTTTTACCCGATAAGATAAGGACCTCCTTATTGAGGAGGACTTTTCTTGAACCATAGACGGACCAACATACATAGACATTAGAACGGTTAGGTTTTACCCGATAAGATAAGGACCTCCTTATTGAGGAGGACTTTTCTTGAACCATAGACGGACCAACATACATAGACGTTAGAACGGTTAGGTTTTACCCGATAAGATAAGGACCTCCTTATTGAGGAGGACTTTTCTTGAACCATAGACGGACCAACAACTAGGAAACACAACGAGACCTTGAATTTTATCAGACAAATAAACAATGCGGCTTACCTTAGGTAGGGCGTATTTGGGGTGCTAATACCTTCCCTTTACACAACCAGTCCCCGTGCCCGATCTCTGAGACCAGTTAGGGTTCCTAGTGACCAAAATACTAGGTGGCGACTCCCACACCATTTTTTCATTGGTAAAGAGACAAAGAATTCCTTGTCTCCCCATATTTACCAGATATATATCCCCCCATTACACATTTGAGGGTGGACGATCGCCGCGACGTCGCGCACCCCGCGACAGAATGGCGACTCCACTGAGGAGCTTGTGGACTAAGCTTTGTTTTTTTGTCTGATTTGTTTATGTTTTCGTGTGTTTATTGTTAATATGCCTTTCCTTTTATTATTTGCTTATATGGTTTAAATATTTTTTACATTGTTCATGCATTTGTATAGAACTGTCTCATACATCTTATAAAACTGTCACATGCATCACATTTTTTTATTGAGAGCACACACAAACTTTAAGTTAAGTGGGGGACTAGCGAACTTACCTTACGACTTTTAGTCAAGGTTTAAGTTTGTGTAAACCCCAACTCTTCGTGAGTGCTTAGGCGGCAATAGTTGGTACATGTGCCATCTCATTGCCTACAAGCCCCCATATTGCCTCCACGAGGGCAATCACTGGACAAAGAAGAGACCCTTCTTAGAGACCGAGTAGCCAACCTACCCTCGTCAAGCACAAAAGAATTAGAACCGGCTATAGGGTGTATGCTCCACAAAGTACATTTTGCATAAAACAACCTAAACCATAAAGCATTTGATTATTCATGCATTCATGCATTGTTTCTTTATCATACATTCATTTACATTTTTTCATGCATCCCAGACCGTGAAACATAGGTCCCACATCCAAAATCCACAACACCTGGTCTCGAGCAAGAATGGAGAACGAAGAGAGAGCTCACTTAGAATCACATTATCGGACCGAATTGGAGTCCGTAAAGAATGAAGTTTCTCGGCTAACCGACTTCTTGGAGAGCGGCTTCTAAAAGCTAAGAATGGGGAGGGAACATCAAGACAACGACTTGAAGGAGCACCGGCGGTTCACATTCCTCAAACATCTCAAAACCGGGGGCAAACTCGGCCAATGGGCGCGGTTTGTGCCTATTACTCCTATTCTACCAACTCATGCTCCGATCCTTTGACTTAACAGCGGAAGGAATCCCCGGATAATAGGTCTCCCGGTCGATGGACCAGGACAAGTTGTTTGCTTTGGAAGAAAGATTAAGGGCGGTTGAGGGTAATGACTGGTTTGACCCTATGCGAGCAATTGAAGTATGTCCGGTACCAAACATCGTGGTACCAAAAGATTTCGAGGATACCGAGTTCATTAAGTACACTTGGTTTGGAATGCCCAAACACTCACCTTCGTTCCTCTTTGCAATAAAATGGCGAAGTGATCCGCGATGATAAGCTGCTAATCTATTTCTTTCGGGATAGCCTCTCGGGGTCCGCTTTGAGTTGGTACATGAGGTTAGATAGTGTCAAGATCGGAAGCTTGGAGAGACTTGGTGGAGGCTTTCCTCAAACAGTTACAAGTTTAACATGGAAATCGCTCCGATCGAACAAGTCTAATGGCAATGGAGAAAAAGAGCCGGAGTCGGTAAGGGCTTATGCACAAAGATGGAGGGATGAGGCAATGCATGTCCAACCCCCTTTGATAGAAACAGAAATGGTGAGCTTGTTTGCTAATACCTTCAAGGCACCTTATTATGAGCACCTAATGGGTAGCTCCTCTCAACATCTCTATGATGCGGTACGCATCGGCGAGAGGATAGAACAAGGGATTAAAGGCAGGCGAATAGCGATGCCGGTGGAAAAGAAGGGTTTTATTGGGAGAAAGAGAGAGAGGCGATGTTAACAATCTAGAAGGCGGGTATAAGGGCAAGAAAGTCGATTCCCACAATCCACAAGTACCTACCTCTCAATTCTCACACATGAACTTTAACCAACCTTTTTCCCATAATCGAACAAATAACCGGTCAAACAACCAAAATCACTACCAAAGACCCTATATAAGATACCCTTCGAGCAACTACCGCCACTACCCATGCCTTTGAAGGACATGTACGCCAAACTATTGAGCATTGGGCACATAGCTCCTATCCCTACATTACCATTACAACCACCATTCCCAATTTGGTACAAGCCCGAGTTGACTTGTGAGTACCATGCGGGTAATCCGGGCATGGGATTGAAACCCGTTATGCTTTCAAGAAAAGATTGTTGGAGCTTATTAAGATAAGATGGGTATCCTTTGAAGACAAGCCCAATATTAATTCAAACCCGTTGCCTAAACATGCCTCAGGTAGTAGTGGAATAGGCATGGTAGAAGTTGGAAATCAATGCAAGGTGTTGAAGGTGTCTATGGAAAAGATGTACGACATGTTAGTACGATCAGGATTTCTAGAGGCAAATGTGGAAAGCCATCCGACGGGAGGTGGTTATTGTGAGTTCCATGGAAGAGATGGACACCATATTGAAGATTGCATCGAGTTTCGTGAAAAGATCGCAAAAATGTTAAAAATGGGGCAATTGAGAATTGAACCCATGGAGAGCGGGGTGAGGTGAGTATGATGGAAGGTTAAGATGAGATGACGGAATTAATGGAAGAGAGCCCGAGGAAGAAAAGCTAGAAATCCCTCCCCTTAGCGTGTCATTCCCAAAAGCCACGTACATAATGCAACATGATAAAGGAGTTGAAAGCCTTGGTCAAGAACCGTCAAACATGGACATAAATACCTTGGGAGAAAACAAGGTGGAAGGAGATAACATGAAGACAGTAGCAAGAAAGGGATATGAAGCACTCCCACAACTGACGGTCTACACCATGGAAGAAGTCTCTGCCAAGACCTTTGTGCGCAAGTTGGCTCCGGACGAGAAGTTTCGGAACCTGGGTGATCCAAGAAGCTCCGATAGTTTTTAAAATGTAAACCCACTTTGGTTGCCTTAACATGCTTTTGTCATTGCTTTGTTTGGTTTTTATTTTCTCTCTAGTCGACAATCAAGGCTCAATTGTCAGCTAGATTTCGTGTTTGTCATAGAGCCTACCTTTTCTTTAAATAAATTGTGAGATCATGCACTTTTCACAAATTGCCTTCTTTCTTTATGCATTTACACCAAACACTTCCCGCTTTCGGGAATCCCGAAAGTGGATCTCTCGCAACATCACATAGATTTAGCATCAAGAATAAATGGCCAAACTTGAACGAGCATGTGATAGCTATGGAAGAAGAAGAGTGGGATGAAAGCAATATCGGTGAATTCACCAGGCTAGTAGAACAACGAGAAGCAGACTTGGAAACCCGCGGAGGAACTCGAAACCATCAATGTAGGCGGTGATCGGTTCAAGAAGGAATTGAAAATAGGTACCCTAATTACTTCGAACAAAGGATAAAAATGATCACCCTATTACAAGAATATTCGGATGTCTTTGCTTGGTCCTATGAAGATATGCCTGGTTTGGATACAAATATTGTAGTACACAAGATACCGTTGGAAGAAGGTTGTAAGCCGGTCAAGCGTAGAGCGAGGAGGGCCCACCGGATGTCTGGATGAAGGTCAAGACGAACTCAAGAAGCAATGGGATGCTGGTTTTCTAGAAGTAGTTAGGTATCCACAATGGGTATCTAACATTGTTGTGGTGCCTAAGAAAGAGGGGAAGATTAGAGTGTGCGTGGATTTTCGGAATTTGAATAAAGCTAGTCCCAAGGATGATTTTCCACTGCCACACAGATGTTTTAGTGGACAACGCTGCCCTGAGTTCCTCATATTCCTTTATAGATGGTTTTTCAGGATACAACCAGATAAAAATGGCTCCGGAGGATAAGGCGAAAACAACTTTTGTCACACCTTGGGGGACGTTACGCTACAAGGTCATGCCATTTGGATTGAAGAGTGCGGGAGCAACCTATCAAAGAGCAATGGTGACTTTGTTCCACGACATGATGCACAAGGAAATTGAGGTGTATGTAGATGACATGATTGCCAAGTCTAAAAGGGGAGAGGATCATGTTGAAGTTTTGAGGAAGTTGTTTGAGAGGTTAAGGAAGTATGAATTAAGGCTCAATCCCGCAAAATGTTCATTCGGAGTTAAATCGGGTAAGCCGTTAGGATTTGTGGTAAGTGATAGAGGTATAGAGGTGGATCCGGATAAAGTAAGGGTCATCCAAGCTATGTCATCCCCTAAGACGGAGAAAGAAGTAAGAGGATTCTTGGGAAGGTTAAACTACATTGCTCGGTTTATAGCTCACCTAACAACGACGTGTGAACCTATATTCCGACTACTAAGGAAAAAGAATCCTGGAACCTGGAATGAGGAGTGTGAGGAGGCATTCAATAAAATCAAGCATTATTTACAAAATCCACCTTTCTTGGTTCCTCCGGTATCGGAAAACCTCTAGTATTATATCTAACGATGGCTGAATCGCGACCATGGGATGTGTATTGGGTCGGCATGATGAAACCGGAAGAAAGGAAAGAGCCATTTATTACTTAAGCAAGAAATTCATCGAATGTGAGTCTAGATACACGGAGATAGAAAGGCTTTGTTGTGCGTTGGTGTGGGCGGTAAAGAGGTTGCGACATTATATGTTATACTATACCACTTAGTTAATTTCAAAAGTGGATCCTCGAGGTATATTTGTAACAAGCCCTTTCTCTCAAGTCGAATTGCAAGGTGGCAAGTTCTATTAGTACAATATGACATAGTATACATGACAAGGAAAGCCGTAAAAGGAAGTGCAATCGCGGACCATCTGGCCGATAATGCTGTTGAAGATTATGAACCTTTGGATTTTGATTTCCCCGATGAAGATATATTATCAATAGAAAGAGAAGAAGAGAAGACAGATTGGTGGATGATGTTTTTCGACGGTGCAGTGAATGTATATGGTAACGGGGCCGGTGCGGTAATAATCTCTCCCGATAAGAAGCGAGATCCGGATTTCGGTTAAATTACATTTCGAGTGCACCAACAATACAAGTGAGTATGAAGCTTGTATCCTCGGTTTAGAAGCGGCATTAGAGTTGAAGATAAAGAAGTTAGATGTATATGGAGATTCAATGTTGATTATTTGCCGGGTTAAAGGGGAATGGCAAACCAAGGAGGAAAAGTTGAGGCCGTACCAGGAATACCTATCCACACTAGCAAAGGAATTTGAAGAAATTAGATTCACCCATCCGGGAAGGGAGGGGAACCATTTCGCGGATGCTTTGGCCACGCTAGTCGCTATGACTACCATTGATCTCAAGTGCAAGGTACAACCGGTACACATTGACATTAGAAATGACCCACTCACTTTGTTGCTTAGTTGAAGGAGAGATAGACGATCGGCCTTGGTATTATGATATCAAGAATCTTGTGCAAAATCATGAATATCCGGTGGGAGCTTCCAAAATGGATAAGAAAACCTTGAGAAGATTAGCTATAGACTTCTATTTAGATGGAGAGATTTTGTACAAAAGGTCATTTGATGGAACCCTGCTAAGGTGTTTGAATGAGGCAGTTGCTAGAAAGGCATTACGGGAGGTCCATGAGGGGATTTGCTCAACCCATACTAGCGGGCATATGATAGCGAGGAAAATCCAAAGGGTTGGTTACTTTTGGATGACACTAGAGAAAGAGCCGTATCGACTATGTCGGAAATGTCATAAATGTCAAGTTTACGAAGTGACAAGGTCAATATCTTTGCCGCGCTCCGCTATTTAATCTGGATATCTCCTTGGCCGTTTGCAATGTGGGGGATCGACGTGATCGGACTGTTAACCCGAAAGCTAGCAATGGTCATAGATTCATCCTCGTAGCTATTGACTACTTCACAAAGTGGGTGGAAGCTAGTTCATATGCCCACGTTACACAGAACGTAGTGAAGAGGTTTATAGAGAAGGACTTGATTTATCGATATGGTCCTCCGGAAAAGATAGTGACGAGATAATGCACTGAATTTCAATGGCAAAACGATAGCGAGTAGCCGTGTACTAAATGGAAAATCAAGCATTCGAATTCTTCACCATACCGACCAAAGATGAATGGCGCAATGAGAAGCCGCCAACAAGAACATCAAGAAGATTATTCGGAAAATGGTAGTCACATATAGAGACCGGCATGAGATGTTGTCATTCGCTCTTTATGCATACCGCACTACGGTTAGGACCTCGACGGGACTACCCCATATTCTCCGGTGTACGGTATGGAAGCGGTGATGCCTTTGGAAGTAGAAATCACTGTCGTTAAGGGTAGTGATGGATTCCAAATTATAAGAGGCCGAGTGGGCCAAAGTGAGATATGAGCAACTCGAACTCGATCGGTGAAAAGAGGATGGCTGCAATATGTCATCACCAACTTTACTAGAAACGAATGGCCAAGGCATATGATAAGAAGGTTAGACCTCGGTTGTTTCAAGAAGGGGATCTAGTATTGAAGAAAATATTGTCGTTGCCCGGAGACGATCAAAGCAAATGGGCACCGAATTACGAGGGTCCTTACGTAGTAAAGAAGGCATTCTCGGGAGGAGCGCCGAAGTTGGCTAGAATGGATGGAGAAGACCTAGCTCGACCGTGAATTCCGACTCGTAAAAAGATATTATGCTTGATGTAGGCTCCTAAATCAATAAAGCAAAGTTTGGCCATTGACTTCTTTCTCTTTTGCATTGATCTCACAACTATCATTTTTGCATTAATCCCAACAAGTGCATGTCTTGTTGTTATCACACCTAAAAAGTTTAGCATCGGTACGAACGAATTTCTTCTCTATACAAAAGCCTAGACTAGAATCACACCCTACACCTGGGGGCAACAAGAGATGTTTTCATGAAAAGTTTTACGTGTTTAAAATGTACGGAAGCCTATAGATTTGAAAACCAAGCTAAAACATTTGACAAAAGCATGACAAAGAGGCAATGACAAGTCATACATTTTGGGAAATGACTACTTGAAGAAAGTCGAGACTTTTTCTCCAAGAATATGATAGGAGGCAACACGAGAGATGAATCCAGCATACGACTTCAAAAGCAAGCTCATGTTAAGAGGGAGTCTCATGAACTAGAAGAAGAGGATGAGGCCTATGTTTCAAAACCAGGTACGAATGCATGCATGGCATCTAATCATAAATCATTGCATATATGTTTTTGGATCATTATAGGAGGAGTTCTTAATACATTCCAACAAGATTGAAGACGAAGAAAGAATCATAGTGGATGATAGCAAAGAATCACGATTTTGAACCATAGTGGATTCGGAACAACAAGAAGAACAAGAAAAAGAGAGAGAAAATGAAAAGTTTTGAACCACCGCCATAAGGAAGAACGACATCGATATCAACTTTGGTAATAAGGAATCGCCGGATGGGATTCCAAGTTGTTTGAGATCGCCAGAGAAGGGATCTCGTATTTCGATAATTGGTCCAAGGAGGTCGCGGAAGGGACCTCGTATTTCGCTTTGAATAAAAGGAATCGCCGGATGGGATTCCAAGATTGAAGGAGATCGCCGAAGGGATCTCGTGTTTCGCTCTTTGGAGGTCGCCAGATAGGATCATTGCGATGTCGCGGTCGCACAAATTAATTACCCTAGCTTCAAACACAACACACAAGATAGTATAGAGCAAGCAAGGGGTCGATCCCACAAGGAAGTTTCAAGTCGATTTTTATGTTGTACATTATGTAATTGGGGGGATTTGGTTTGTGATTATCTAAACTATGGCAGACAATTAAAGTAGCAAACAAAATCAATTAAAACCGAAACTTATCAAGAAAACGAACCTTGGTCGCAAGCACACATCCACCAACGGAAATTAGAACCGATCCTTGAAACGAAAATTGCGAGTTTATGTTCCGAAATTTTATCTTTTCTTAACGTTGATTAATTAACGGATCCGCCGTATAACTAATCCTAACCAACAAACAATCAAAGTGTCCGCACTAATGATTCAATTTAATGGTAGCTTTAAGAACTAGATAATTTCATCAAGATTAACATACAAGCTGTCCGCAACTTGTGTCACTTTGTTCAAATGTTTTCCCTAAGTTCAATAACGTAGTTCCGCCACAATTATCAAGCTTAGTTGCTTCACAAGTTCATATATCACAACTCCGGTTTTGATATTAAACTTAGCAATAGATTGATTGTTCACAACAATAACTTAGAGTCCGCTCTAGCAATCATCAACAACAATCATAGGAAATATGCATAGGAAAACAATCATACTCATTCATAACATAAACCGAAAATAAAAGGAAGAATAAATCTCACGGTTCTTGAAATCCGAAGGTTTGTTGTGTCCTTGCAACCAAGAAAAGAGCTTAGCCTTGCATAACTATTGAACAACTACTTCTAAAGAATGAAAAGAGCATGATTTTTGGGTTTGTAGAGGAGAGAATTTGTGTTTATTCTCTGCTGGCTGCCGCCTCCTCTTCGCTCTCCCTCTTTTTTTATGCTAAGAAACCCTAGTCTCTATTTTACAAAGTAGTCCTCCCTTGAGTTGGCGTTTACATTTAAGTACTTCAATAACTATTTTTCCTAAAAGGAGAAATAGCCTTACATGAAATCTTCAAGCTCTGACTTAGAGGAGCTAAATTGCTGATATAAAAACTTGGATCACGGTTTAGATGCTTCGGAATGTAATTTGGACTTGTTCTTCACGAAACCTGTTTGCTGGCAGAATTCAGTTGTCATCTTTGAAAACTCATATCTCCCTCGTATGACATCGTTTGTGGCTGAAACTTGGAGCGTTGATAGGTATTTAAGTCAGGAATCCACGAAAATTGAGTTTGCATCAATTGGAGTTCTGTAGCTCCAGATATTAAATTTTGAATGGCCAAAGGTCAACATTGGCAGAATGCGAGATTTGACTTTGCAGGATGTGATTTCCATGATCTTTCTCTTTTTATTTTTCTTGCATTACATTTCCAGAAAGGTATGGATGTTAGCTTTTTAGTGCCACTGGAATCACTTCATTTCGATCTCTAGAACTCACGCTCTGCGTGAAAACATTGACTGAACGTCAAATCTGCCAATTACCTCCAATTTACTCCTTTTTGCATCTTTCATCCAAAAGTGCCTTCAAAACATAAAACAAAGAATATCAAGGCATTTTATATATAAAACATGGACAAAACATTAGGTAGATATGGGTGAAACTATCGAATAATATGGTTACATCAAATACCCCCACACTTAGCTCTTGCTCGTCCCTCGAGAAAGGATAAATAAAATCAAATTGAAAATAACTATGATCAATCTCTTAATCTCCCATCAATGTCCAAGAATATATGCATTATAAACAAGAATACAATCAAGAATGATAAATAGTATATTTCTCATGAATTCATTTACATGCAAACTTCAAAACTCAATTAATCATCGGGATTTAAATGAAATCTATGCCATGCCAAAGTGATAGGTCCTCTCATTGATATACACTCCAACACTCATGTGTTTAGGGTTTATGTGTTTAAATCTCTCAAATTAAATCAAAGAGTATGTTCTACCATAAGCTTGCTCTTCAATCTCATCTCCATTACTAACATATTACAAACAATGCATGAATCAAAAGGTCTTATTTTCTCGTTGTAATGGGGCTAAGGTTAATGGTGAGGTAAAAGAGAGTAAAAGAAAAGGTTCAAACCAAAGAAAGTAGAGCATTCTAAAAAATGATATTTCAAACAAGATATTTCATCAAAGCACATAAATTTTCCTTCTTTAATCACCAATGCTTAGCTTCTTTTGATTTCAAGCTTTTTCAACATAAAATCTCAAGAACATAAAGGAACACTTTTTCTTTTTCTTTTGTTTTTTTTTTCTTTTTTAACCTTTGGCAACTTTGCCCATCTTTTCATCAAGCATCACTTCTTCTTTCTTTTCACATAATTTCCAACCATAATTCCATGAGATATCATAAGTATATGCTCTACTAATCCTTGGCCAAGGGAAAAGGAAAACATATAAAAAGTTAAGGCTTATACATGGATAAAGCAAAGAAAAGATAAACAAGCTCAAAAGGGGCTCACTAAGGATAATATGCTTTAGGTTGACTTTTTGGTTCAAGTGATTAAAATTCCTAATGCCTTTATCATCTTCATGTATATTTGTAATGGAATATAATCTCAATAAGATATGAAGCAAGTTCTAGAGATACATATCATTGAAAGAATGCACACTCAAAGAATATAATGTTGAAGGCTCAAAAGCTTGCATTGGTATAACACTATAAAGTCAACATGGCATATTCTCAAAGTCAATCCCTAAACCAATTAAACCTTAAAATTTGCATGCATACTTCTTCATTTGATTTATATCTTCATCTATCTCAATTAATTCTCATACATAATACTCATATTCTCAAAAACCAATGGGAGTTAAAAAGATCAAACACAAATTTTTTTTTTTAGAACAACAAAGAAAACTAAAATTCTCCCAATACCCCCACACTTAAAACACAACATTGTCCTCAATGTTGAAATAAAAGCAAAGGAACATAAGAGAATGACAAAAAATAAATTAAAATGCGAAAAAAAAAATAAGGAAAAAGAAAGCAAATCTGATTTTTTTTTATGCTGGGTTGCCTCCCAGTAAGCGCTTTTGTTTTATGTCATTGGCTTGACATGTGGCATGCTCATTCTTCATAGATTGGTTCACCCTAACTCTGAGCGGTGAGTTCTGGCCTGTCCAACCTTCATAGAAAGGTTTTAAACGATGCCCATTAACCTTGAGTACTTTGTTGGTTTCTAAACTTGTAATTTCAACCGCACCATAAGGAAAAATATTAGAAACAACAAAGGGTCCAATCCAACGAGCGCAATTTTCCAGAAAAAAGTTTCAAACGCGAATGATAAAGAAGGACTTTGTCTCCAACATGAAACTCCTTTCTTGTAAGCATTCGGTCATGAAGATTCTTAGTCTTTTCTTTGTAAATCCTTGCATTCTCGTAAGCATCATTTCGAATTTCTTCCAACTCTTGCAGTTGTAGTTTTCTTGCAATCCCAAAGAAAGATCATAATCCATGTTACATTGTTTAATGGCCCAAAAAGCTTTGTGTTCAAGCTCCACCGGTAGATGACATGCTTTCCCATAAATCATTCTATAAGGTGACATTCCTATAGGTGATTTATAAGCAACCGATAAGCCCAAAGTGCATCTCCAAGACGTAGACTCCAATCTCGCCTAAGTTAGGGTTGCACTCGTTTTCTCCAAAATGGACTTGATTTCTCGATTTGAAATTTCAGCTTGGCCATTCGTTTGAGGATGATATGTCAGGAAGTTCGATGAGTCACATGATATTTGCGTAGCAATGCTTCCATGGAACGACATAAATGAGTGCCACGATCACTAATGATAGCTTTAGGGATTCCAAACCCGTGCCAAATATATGAGTCCCGACAAAATCTAAAACAACCTTAGCATCGTTAGTTCGTGTGGCTTTCGCCTCAATCCATTTGGACACATAATCAACGAAGAAGAAGAATATAAAGATTGCCAAATGAAGAAGGAAATGGACCCATAAAGTCAATACCCCAAACATCAAAAATTTCACTTACAAGAATATTCGTTAAAGGCATTTGATTCTTATGAGTGATATTACCTGTTCTTTGGCATTTTTCACATGATTTGCGTAAGTGATATGCATCTCTAAAAATAGAAGGCCAATAGAAACCACTTTCAAGTACCTTGTGGGTCGTTTCTTTTTGCTCCAAAATGCCCACCACAAGAATGAGAATGACAAAAAGTGAGAATGGAATGAAATTCATCTTGTGGTACACCTCCCTAACTACTTGATCCGCACAAAATTTCCAAAGGTAAGGATCGTCCCAAAATAATATTTAGCATCGCCGTAACTTATCTTTTTGGGGTTTAGACAAACCCGGAGGGAATTCTTTGGTGACTAAATAGTTTACCAAATCGCATACCATGGTCTTGTAGAGGAATGCAACATATACAACCGCTCATCAGGGAATGTCTCTCTTATTGTTTCGATCCGATATCCCTCGGTCCTCGCCGGCTCAAGTGATCACCCACATGGTTTTCAAGACCTTTTTTATCTTTGATCTCAAGATCAATTCTTGTAAAAGCAAGATCCACCTAATCGCCTTGGTTTGGACTCCTTCTTCTTCAAAAGATACCCGAGAGCCGCATGGTCAAGAAAAACAATGACTTTTGTACCAAGTAGATATGACCTGAATTTTTCAAGAGCAAACACCACCGCAAAAAGTTCCTTTTCGCTTGTATGGTAATTGCATTGTGCTCCATCCAACATGCGAGAAGCATAGGCGATAACATGCAAATTCTTCCCAATTCTTTGCCCAAGCACAACCTCCTACCGCATAATCACTCGCATCACACATTATCTCAAAAGGTTCATCCCAATTTGGTGGTTGGATGATAGGGGCGTATGTGACACGCTCTTAAGCTCATCATGGGCATCTTTACATGCTTGATCAAACACAAAATCCACTTCTTTGGCTAATAGTTTGCACAAGGGTGCTGAATCTTCGAGAAATCTTTGATAAAGCCGCCGATAGAAACCTCGCATGGCCTAGAAAAGAACCAACTTCCTCACGCATGAGGGGTAAGGCAATGATGAAATAACATCCATCTTAGCTTTATCAACCTCTAATCCACGTGAAGACACAACATGCCCAAGAACTATTCCTTGTTCTACCATAAAATAACACTTTTCATAGTTCAAGACAAGGTTAGTTTCAATGCACCTTTTCAAGATTAAAGATAAATTTTCTAGACATTTATCAAAAGAATCACCATACATCGTGAAATCATCCATAAAAACCTCAATTATTCTTTCAACATAGTCGAAAATACTCATCATGCATCTTTGAAAAGTTGCGGGAGCATTACAGACCAAAAGGCATTCTTCTATATGCATATGTACCAAATGGACATGTAAATGTAGTCTTTTCTTGATCCTCGGGATTAATAACAATCCGATTGTATCCACTATATCCATCAAGAAAGCAATAAAAAGACTTACCTCCGCTAGGCGCTCAAGCATTTGATCCATGAATGGTAATGGGAAATGATCTTTGCGTGTAGAAAGATTGAGCTTTCGTAATCAACACACATTCTCCATCCACTCGAGATGCGAGTAGGAATGAGCTCATCATTTTTGTTTTTCACCAATGTGATTCCGGTCTTTGGGCACCACATGGATTGGTGCGACCCATTTACTCACATGATGGGGTAAATGACTCCGCATCTAACAATTTCAAAATTTCAGCTTTCACTACCTCCATCATAGGCGGGTTCAACCTCCTTTGCATTTCCCTTGTTGGTTTTGTTGTCCTCCAATAGTATGTGATGCATACACATTGAGGGACTAATACCCTTGATGTCACCTAAAGTCCATCCAATGGCCGTCTTGTGATCACACAACAACTTCACAAGTTTTTCCTCTTGCATACTTGTCAAACCTTTTGCTATGATAACGGGAAGTGTATTGTTGTCGCCAATGAATACATACTTCAAATTATCGGGCAAAGGTTTTAATTCTAACTCTGGGGCTCCTCGTAAAATAGATGGCAAAAGCTTTTTATGTGAGAGTACTAAATCAACAAAGACATTACCATGGGGAACGGTTTGCAAAGCTTGTAAGGCCAATACCTTGATTCTGTGCACGTTTTGGGGAACACACACGTGCCTCTCCATCTCTTCTATCTTGGTGAAATCATAGCCATAGCTCAAAGCTATGCTTAATCCATCTTCGCAATCAAAATCACAAACTTGCTTGCACACACTTATCAATTTGGTCATAACATGTGATAGAATAAACATTGCTATAAGGATATTTCATTGCATCATGAAAATTGAATTCAATTTTTTCATCTCCTACTTCCATAGACAAGGTATCCTTACCACAATCAATCTTTGCGTTGGCGGTTTTCAAGAATGGTCTCCCAAACAATATAGGAGTGCTGTTGATGAATCACAAGAATCATGTTCCATATCAAGAATATAAAAATCACATGGAATAACCAAACTATCAATCTTGACTAGGACATCTTCTATCACACCAAGTGGGTAAACAAAACTACGATCCGCAAGTTGTATTACAATGCTAGTTTTATTCAAAGGCTCAAGACTAAGAGAATCATAAACATGTTTGGGCATAACACTAATGGATGCACCTAAATCGCATAAAGCTCTTTTAAAACTAGCATTACCAATAACACATGGGATAGTAAACGCCCCTGGGTCTTTTTGTTTCAAAGGCGTTCTTTGAACAACGCGAGATACAACTTCACCCATACTTACCGCTTCATGACCTTCGCTTGAAAGCTCTCTTGGTAGTACACAACTCCTTCAAGAATTTTGCATATTTGGGAATTTGCTTGATAGCATCAAGCAAAGGAATGTTGAGTTCCACTTTCTTGAAAACCTCTAAAATCTCTTTTCTTTGTCTTCTTTCTTTGACCTAGAAGAACTCACAGAAAGGGTGGAATTGTTTTAAAACTAGAATTCATTGAGTGAGGAGTTACCTTTGGAGTGTTGGTCTTTATTTCAGCTTTGTGGAGGAGGAGGAGGATGTTTGTTCTTTGTACTCAATTCAGCTTTCTATCTCTTCTTCTTCCTCCATCTCAATTTGTTTCGACCTTTTCTCTTCAATTTCTTTCCCACTTCGCAACATGATCGCACTAACATTCTCTTTTGGATTCAATGCTTGGGAGGGCAACTTTCCATTCATTTGTGCTTCCAATTTCCCTACACTTGAAGCTACTTGCCCCATTTGCTTTTCCAAGTTGTGAATACTTGACCTTGTTTCCGTTGAAAAGACATGACATTTTGTTGCAAGGTAACGTATTAGAAGCCAAAGTTTTCATCATCTCACGAAGATCATCATTGGATGATGACCCCATAACATTGGAGTTTGTAAATGGAGGGGGTTGTCTTGCTTGATAATTTTGTTGGGGTTGAAATCCATGGGGATGGAACCGTCGGCCTTGATTGCCTTGTTGGGATGGGTTGCCATAGCGTAAGTTGGGATGATCTCTCCATCCGGATTGTACGTGTTGGAAAAGGGATCATATTTACGTTGGGGCGTGTCCGTTGAATGTTCCATCAATTGCATGAGCTTGTTCAATGTAATCTTCTTGCATTGTTGGGCACATATCCGAAGCATGTCCTTGTAAGGAGCATATGCCACAAACTTTCACCCTTGCGCACATTTCAATGCCAAGAACGCACAAGAGAAGTAAGATCATTAACTTTATTTTCAAGGTTAGAAATACTTACCTCATTTACTCGTTTGTTGGAGAAGTCTCCACGAAGTTTTGCCAAATTGTTTTGAGTTGGTTGCCATGTTTGAGATCAATTGGCGTCCCGGCCTCTGGGTGTCTTATCCACCAATCGCTCCAGTTGCAAAGCATCAATGATATTCGGGGCCCGAGGGCCGGGGGGCCTCGCTCTTCCCCCTTTTCTTTCCTTTGTTGGCAGGGGAAACTTGCCAAAAGGGGCATCAATCCTTCATAGAAATATTGAATGAGTACTGAATGGTATTTGATGATGAGGACATTGAATGGGTAGTGGCTCAAATTCTTTTCCCAATATTCGTAGAGAGGTCTAATGAGATTGGTTTAATCCTTACATATTTCTTTTCCTTATGTTGGCAACTCGAGATGCTGAAATACTTCTCAAGGAAAATCTTCTTCATGGCATTCCAAGTTCCAATAGATCACTGGAAGAATAGAGAAAAGCCATGCCCCTTTGCTTTGCCCCACTTCAAAGAGAAAGGGAAAGCTTTCAACTTAACTTGTTCTTCATCAACTCCCATTCGGTTTCATGCTAACACAACCATATGGAACTCCTTGAGATGAGTAACAGGGGATCTTCTCTGTCAAGTCCATCAAATGTTGGTAACAAATGTATAAAACCAGATTTGAGCTCAAAGTTTAAATGATTGTCAATGTTTATGCACAATGGTTTGATTTTCCACATTAGGAGCGCAAGCTCCTTTGTCAAAGTGTTTGTTGCCGTGCAAACGCCATGGTAAGGTGAGGGGCTTCCTTTCTTGATCTGCGTAAAAGTCTTCTTTCTATTTCAAAGATCAACCCCACTTGAATTTGATTAGTAGAACGGGTCACATGCATAAATAGCTAAGGAAACTCAAAGAAGGTAACCACACAAGAGATAGAAAACAATGCAGGTGTACGAAAATCCTACGGTAGAAAACTAAAGCTTTGTCTAAAAACTACTTCAGAAAACAAAGCGAATTTGGCCACAATAGGGTGGGGCTAGTGATTTATCACCTAGTCCTGTTTCAGAACATCGTTTCCCCTTCAGGAAACAAAAGACCAACACCTAATTTCTTCAAAAACTCTGTTTTGAACGATGTACCGTGCCGCAGAGTGAACAGCACTGCCGAAAATCCAGCAAAAAATCTGTTTCTCTTTTTTTTTGAATCACAGCAAATAAAAATAACAGTACAAGCACAAGAATCAACTAAAATTACTTCCCCGCATCGCGCCAAAATTTGTTGCGATGTCGCAGTCGCACAAATTAATTACCCTAGCTTCAAACACAACACACAAGATAGTATAGAGCAAGCAAGGGGTCGATCCCACAAGGAAGTTTCAAGTCAGATTTTTTATGTTGTACATTATGTAATTGGGGGATTTGGTTTGTGATTATCTAAACTATGGCAGCAATTAAAGTAGCAAACAAAATCAATTAAAACCAGAAACTTATCAAGAAAACGAACCTTGGTCGCAAGCACACATCCACCAACGGAAATTAGAACCGATCCTTGAAACGAAAATTGCAGTTTATGTTCTGAAATTTTATCTTTTCTTAACGTTGATTAATTAACGGATCCGCCGTATAACTAATCCTAACCAACAAACAATCAAAGTGTCCGCACTAATGATTCAATTTAATGGTAGCTTTAAGAACTAGATAATTTCATCAAGATTAACATACAAGCTGCCTCGCAGCTTGTGTCACTTTGTTCAAATGTTTTCCTAAGTTCAATAACGTAGTTCCGCCACAATTATCAAGCTTAGTTGCTTCACAAGTTCATATATCACAACCCACGGTTTTTGATATTAAACTTAGCAATAGATTGTTCACAACAATAACTTAGAGTCCGCTCTCAGCAATCATCAACAACAATCATAGGAAATATGCATAGGAAAACAATCATACTCATTCATAACATAAATCAAAATAAAGGGAAGAATAAATCTCACGGTTCTTGAAATCCGAAGGTTTGTTGTGTCCTTGCAACCAAGAAAAGAGCTTAGCCTCCCTTGCATAACTATTGAACAACTACTTCTAAAGAATGAAAAGAGCATGATTTTGGGTTTGTAGAGGGAGAGGGAAATTTGTGTTTATTCTCTGGTGGCTGCCGCTTCTCTTTCCTCTTCTCTTGTCCTCCTGCCCTCCTCTTTTTATATGCTAAGAAACCCTAGTCTCTATTTTACAAAGTAGATCCTCCCTGAGTTGGCAAGTTTACATTTAAGTACTTCAATAACTATTTTTCCTAAAAGGAGAAATAGCCTCTTACATGAAATCTTCAAGCTCGACTTAGAGGGAGCTAAATTGCTGACATAAAAACTTGGATCACGGTTTAGATGCTTCTGGAATGTAATTTGGACTTGTTCTTCACGAAACCTGTTTGCTGGCAGAATTCAGTTTGTCATCTTTGAAAAATCATATCTCCCTCGTATGACATTGGTTCCCACTGGCTGAAACTTGGAGCGTTGATAGGTATTTAAGTCAGGAATCCACGAAAATTGAGTTTGCATCAATTGGAGTTCTGTAGCTCCAGATATTAAATTTTGAATGGCCAAAGGTCAACATTGGCAGAATGCGAGATTTGACTTTGCAGGATGTGATTTCCATGATCTTTCTCTCTTTTTTATTTTTCTTGCATTACATTTCCCAGAAAGGTATGGATGTTAGCTTTTTAGTGCCACTTCCCCCCCCCCTGGAATCACTTCATTTCGATCTCTAGAACTCACGTCTACTTGTTAAAAGCAATGACTGAACGTCAAATCTACACAAAACCACCCTCAATTTTCCTTTTTTGCATCTTTCATCCAAAAGTGCCTTCAAAACATAAAACAAAGAATATCAAGAGCATTTTATATAAAAACATGGACAAAACATTAGGTAGATATGGGTGAAACTATCTAAATAATATGGTGACATCTAGGACCCCATATGCTGTTTAAATAAAAGGAATCGCCGCATGGGATTCCAAGATTGAAGGAGAAAACGAGTAAGGATCTCGTGGTTTACTATTTGGAGGTACTGAGATGGGACCTCGTTTTTCAAGTTGGTTAATAAAAAGGAATCCCGGATGGGGTTCCAAGTCTAAAGGAGATCGCGGGCGGGATCTCGTGGTTCGCTATTTGGAGGTCGCGGATGGGACCTTGTTTTTTTCATGTTGGTTAATAAAAGGAATCGCCATATGGGATTCCAAGTTAAAGGAGATCGCCGAAGGGATCTCGTGTTTCAATGGTGTGTGAAGTCGCGAGATGGGACCTCGTTTTTACATGTTGGTTATGGGAAAGGAATGTGCGATGGGATTCCAAGTTGATTAAAGGAGACGAACGTAAGGGATCTTGATGTTTCGCTATTCGAGGTCGCCGATGGGACCCCGTATCACATGTTGAATAAAAAGGAATCGCCGTATGGGATTCCAAGTTAATAGAGATCTCAGAGGGACTCGTGGAAGTATTTATTTGGAGGTCACTGATGGGACCGTCAGATTCATGTTGAATAAAAGGAATCCGCCAGATGGGATTCCAGTTGATGGAGATCACCGAAGGGATCTCGTTTTTTGCCATTTTGAGGATTGCCAAAGGGGACCTCATGTTTCATGTTTGTTGAGCTGATAGCAGATGGGATTTCAGTTGAATAAAGGAGATCGCCAAAGGGATCTCGTGTTTCGCTATTTGGAAGGAGGTCGTAAAGCGGATGGGACTTCAGATTATGTTAGATAAAAAGGAATCGCGGATGGGATTCCAAGTTGAAGGAGATCGCCGAGGCAGGGATCTTCGGAGTTTCGATGTTTGGAGGAATCGCTAGGATGGGACCTCGTTTTTCATACATTCAAAAAGAAAGAAAAAAAGGAATCGCGGATGGGATTCCAAGTTGATTAAAGGAGATCGCCAAGAAGGGGGATCTCGTATTCGGGCCCATTTCATCCGGCAGAGGCCGCTTTGAGAAGGGACCTCATTTTTCAACATTTGGTTACAAGGAATGTGAGCATGGGATTCTATAAGTGTTAAGGAGATCGCCGAAGGGATCTACGTATTTCGAT